>OY992882.1:63386485-64125645 GCA_963921405.1 Cepaea hortensis | reverse complement strand
TAAATGACCAAACGCATCGCATGGACTGCGGTCAGACTGTTTGTATGGTATTTATTTCTTCCTCCTACACCTTCAGGCGTCAAATTGAATATATTGAAAGAGAGCAGCAGTCAAGTCTAGTTTATTATCATTTTCTTAGAGTTTGTCCTCAAATTGAGCGGTTGTAGAAGCAAGTTTTCTCTGTCCTTTTTCTTTGCTGATGAAGGTTGTGTAGTTGCAACGTCACTTTTGATAGTGTTGTCGTAACCCAACCACTTTACACTGTTAGATTTGTTATTGATTCATTAAGTAGCTCCTTTGTTTCATACGCCTTTATTATGTGCTAAACGGTGTTGCATCGTGTATTGTTCATATCTGATCTAGTTAGTTAGTTAGTTAGCTAGCTAGCTAGTTAGTTAGTTAGTTAGTTAGTTAATTAGTTAGTTAGTTAGTTAGTTAGTTAATTAGTTAGTTAGATAGTTAGTTAATTAGTTAGTTTGTTAGTTAGTTAGCTAGCTAGCTAGTTAGTTAGTTAGTTAGTTAGTTAGTTAAATAGTTAGGTAGTTAGTTAGTTAGTTAGTTAGCTAGTTAGTTAGTTAGTTAGTTAATTAGTTAGTTAGTTAATTAGTTAGTTAGATAGTTAGTTAATTAGTTAGTTAGTTAGTTAGTTAATTAGTTAGTTAATTAGTTAGTTAGTTAGTTAGTTAGTAAGTTAGCTAGCTAGTTAGTTAGTTAGTTAATTAGATAGTTAGTTATATAATTAGTTAGTTAGTTAATTAGTTAGTTAGTTAGTTAGTTAATTAGTTAGTTAGTTAGTTAGTTAGTTAGTTAGTTAGCTAGTTAGTTAGTTAGTTAATTAGTTAGTTATTAGTTAGTTAGTTAGTTAATTAGTTAGTTAGTTAGTTAATTAGTTAGTTAGTTAGTTAGTTAATTAGTTAGTTAGTTAGTTAATTAGTTAGTTAGTTAATTAGTTAGTTAGATAGATAGTTAGTTAGTTAGTTAGTTAGTTAATCAGTTAGTTAATTAGTTAGTTAGTTAGTTATTAGTTAGCTAGCTAGCTAGTTAGTTAGTTAGTTAGCTAGCTAGCTAGCTAGTTAGTTAGTTAGTTAGTTAGTTAGGTAGTTAGTTAGTTAGTTAGTTAGTTAGTTAGTTAATTAGTTAGTTAGTTAATTAGTTAGTTAGTTAGTTAGTTAGTTAATTAGTTAGTTAGTTAATATTAGTTAATTAGTTAGTTAATTAGTTAGTTAGTTAGTTAATTATTTAGTTAGTTAGTTAGTTAGGTAGTTAGTTATTTAGTTAGTTAGTTAGTTAGCTAGCTAGTTAGTTAGTTAGTTAGTTAATTAGTTAGTTAGTTAGTTATTTAATTAGTTAGTTAGTTTGTTAGTCAGTTAATTAGTTAGTTAGTTAGTTAATTAATTAGTTATTTAGTTAGTTAATTAGTTAGTTAGTTAGTTAGTTAATTAGTTAGTTAGTTAGTTAATTAGTTAGTTAGTTACTTAATTAGTTAGTTAGTTAGTTAGTTAGTTAGTTAGTTAGTTAGTTAGTTAGTTAATTAGTTAGTTAGTTAGTTAGTTAGTCGTGGTTCCAACTTCACAGAAAGGGTCGTCCCCATTATGCTCCATTCCTGTGTCAGTGAATACCACATAAAATGCTCCTCACTGCCCCATGTGACAAAAGGAAAAGACAGGAGTCTCGGCAAGCCAACAGCCCGCACAAGTATACTGTGCATAATGCCGCCGCCAGAATGTCAACACAAAAGTCATCATCGAAAAATACAGTTCATCTTTGATGGAAACGGCAGTTATTTTCCCACCCGGATGTTTTCCTAGCTGTTCACCTACAGTCTAGATATTTCTAGTTGTTGTCTGTTCTGTTTCTAGATGTTTTCTATCAAATAAAAGTGGCAACTCTGAGTCAGCTGCGAATTTGTTTTTCCGAACATGCAGTTAATGCCACAAACAACTCAGGCGTCCTGATCTGATATCACATGTCAGTGTTTTTCACAGCACTCAGTCTACGCTCACAAGACACTCTGTCGTTGGACAGCGTGACTTGGATGTAGCGGTTTCTGTCGTGAAACCTGTGGGACTGACCCACTACATTTACTCGTGGACGAGAACTGGGTGTTAGACAATTTCTGTTACCAGGGATTTTATGTTACACTGATGTACTTGTGATACGCCAAATAGTTGAGTTGAGTTGAGTTACAAACCGACATCACTGCACTCAGGACATTCCCATACGTGCTCAGTCCCCTCGTTCAACAGCCAGCGAAGAGTCATACTACTAATCGTTCCCACCGCTATCTGTTTAAAAGTTCTCCTGGTCTTCCCTCTCAGTTTTGAGATTCTTCCAGAACCCCTGCCGATCCCCCGCAATCTCATTCTTTCCACATATGGGTTCTCAATCTGTTCCTCCGCCTTTCACCTGGTCCCACAAGCGCACGACCACCTGCCCCTTGTTCATAGGTAAAATACCACCAAGAGGTGCATTCCCTGCTAGCCTATCAGCCTGTTCATTCCCCCGTACACCCACATGGCCAGGGCAAAATATCCATACAATTCTCACAATCTGTGACCTCTGAAGCAACTAGAGCCATTCCACACGAAACATTCCTTTCTCCACCTTGCTAAGCATATTCTTTGAATTCGTAATGAACACAACGTGTGTTGCAGTAGTCTCCTCTAGCCACCGGAATGCCGCTGTTACTGCCTCCACCTCCATTCTCATATGCCAGGCTCTCCTTTTTCAAGACCCCACCCATTAGCCTTTGCAATAAAGCCCCAGCCACTACGTCTGTTTCTCCCCACTGACTCATCGGTGTAGATGACTATGTCACCTTGATGTGTGTTGCTCTGGATCAGCTGTTGCACTTCAAACTCAGTGCGGCCCGCTGCCTATTCTCTGCACTCACAACCCAGTGTTATTATTACATTGTGGCAGTCCGTCATATCATCCGGAACTTCAACCCATTCTCTTTCACGATTGATGGTCTCTAGATCACACACCTGACTTATAGAAAGTTCTGCCTGTGCCATCCAGGACGTGCCTCGTCTTAGTCTATGATCCTTGACCATATCCATTGCTGCATGCAGTGGGTGATCCCTGTCTGCGGCATCTCTAAGGTACCATTTGGCTTGAAGGACCCTATGCCTATCCGTACGCCACATAATAATTATGTATGGATACCTCTCTCTGTCTCTCAATATAACATATGCCGTATTGTTACCTCAAATTATATTAGTGGTATATTAAAGGAAATACCCGCTAGCGATGTATTATGGGTATAGTAGATGCTACGAACACCACCTTGCATACAGCCCACTCTTAGTATCTGAACCTGAAAGGTATAACAAGTCGTCTGTTTAACACTGATATCGACACAATGGTTTACCCTGTGACCTTGCTATGGAGCTAGCCATGTACAGGCGGCAGTTCACAGCTTGACAACAGCCACCGACTAACAACTGAGCGATTCTGCAATAGCGTTCACGTCTTGTATAACAATATGTTTAAAAATAAACTTTTATCTAAAGTAAACGAGTGCAATTCAGTGGCTATTGCCAAACTAAATGTGTTTACTCATAACTAACAATGGTGGTTACATATAGTGATGGTGGCCACATTGCTTATAATACTAGAGAAAACGACTGCATTGAACTCGTGGAAGGGAACTAGAGACAGAGATGAACAATATGGTGAGGTCATGTAGAGAGCAGAAATAGGCAGCAGAAGCTTGGGGGAGGGAGGGGGGGGGGGCTTGTCATGGTTTTCCTGAAAGTCTTTGAATGTTGTTTAGAATGATTAAGCCAAACACTAGAAGTAGTTTTGAATATTGCTTTTAACAATAAAGCATTTGAGTATTGTATTTATAGAGGAAACAGTTCGATGCCATTATTTTCCGCATGCTATCTGTAGGTTCAACAACCCACATAACCTGCCACCGCCCTCATCAACTGCTTCATCAGAAGCTAAATGATGTTCATGTACACGCCTTGAAGTTGCCTTTCATGCATACACTGTTCTTAGATTGGTTTCTTCTATGTTGGCAGAGATGCAATCGGTGTCGCTGTTGTGTAACCCCCTGAAATCAATGGGGGGGGGGGGGGGGACCGTTGGAGCCACTAAGACAATTACATGAATAAACACACATATTATTTGACGCTCACAGAGGGAGAAGAAAGAAGTAGAGACTAGAAGACACACTAGACAACATAAAATTTGAAAGCTATAGTTACCGACCTGGATCAAACCTGTCGCCTCCAAATCACCTCGTGGAAGAGAACTAGAGACAGAGATAGACACTGTGAGGACATGGAGAGAGCAGAAGAGAACATAGAAGAAGCGAGGTGCTGCTGTCATTTGGAGGCGACAGGTTCGATTCCGGTCGGTAACTATAGTTTTCAAATTTTATGTTGTCTAGTGCGTCTTCTAGTCTCTACGTCCTTCTTCTCCTTCTGTGAGCGCCAAATAATAATATGTGTGTTTATTTATGTAATTGTGTAACCTCCTGGGTGTTGAAAGTCTGGTCAACTGAAATTCCACATTTAGTCTACGTTGTTGACTGAATTTATCACTTTGAAGGCGATGGTCGTGGCCTACCCATAGACTGTCTGGTTGAATGAAAGGTAGACATGATACGACGTAGACTCGCAAGGTATCCACTCCCGTTATTGTTAGTGATTGTATAATGGTCATCAGGCTTGTTCAGACAATAAACCGTTCAAGACCATTCTCAGGGGAGGACAATGGGCGTATGCATTATTTTATTGATTATATTTCTTTGCTTGTTCTGGGAGTGCATAATGAAAAAATTGTATAATTATGGGACATCTTGTAATGGCCCCATGAGGGAGGGAGTGAGTGAGTGAGTGAGACAGAGATAGAAAGAGGGAGAGAGAGAGAGATAGAGAGACAGAGAGACAGACAGACAGACAGACAGGGGGGGGGGCGGGGAGGAGTAAGTTGTGTTGAGATAAAATGTGAAAACAGAATATGTGCTTGTTTGTCTCTGTAATGTTTTACAACTATAATTTCACCGTGAGCATGAAATGTTTGGTTCACATCAAAGAATGGCTGGCTATGAACAGCGAGGACACCAGTGAGACCAGTTAGCCAGGGACCCACACTGGGGCGCAGATGGTCATCTGTCCCGAGGTATAAAACCAAACTAAGACTGATGGGCAGTGTGTCTGCCGTCGCGTCTGCTCATCTGTATATCAGACTCCCGCCAAACTGATTGCTTTAAATATTGCAGAGATGCATGCGCAATACTTGGTGTTGCTGGATATGTTTTTTGGCGAGAGATGGGTAGGTAATTTATTCTGATTTGGTTTGCGCTGCCATGAAAAATTCCTAACTCAATAGCGGCAGACGATAGAGTTTGTCACCGGGGACATTACGCGATGATTGTCCCTGCATGTGCCAGGCAGGGGACGCTTATGTATGGTCTGTCCCTTGCCCACCAGTGACAATAGCAGATGTACTCGCCCAGTTACAAATTGGGTTGGCAGCACTGTGTTACTAGGATGAGGGAGGGGACGCCTACAACAATCTAATTTGTTTGAACAATTACCACCTCTTCCTCTATCTTTCTCTCATTCACAGCATGCCCCTGCCTTCTCTCCCTCTTTCTCTCTCTTCCTGCGTCTCTCTTATCTGAATCTCTCTCTCTCTCTCTCTCTCTCTCTCTCTCTCTCTCTCTCTCTCTCTCTCTCGCTCTCTTATATATATATATATATATATATATATATATATATATATATATATATATATATATATCATCATCATCATCATCATCTTCCACTTCTGCCGTCAAGCGTCGTGGGGAGGAATAATTTGCGTTCCAGCGCCCGGTGGACGGCACTGGATAGTGTCATTCCGTGAGGTTGTACAATGTCTCTGATGTCGTCAATCCATTTTCTT
The DNA here is from genome assembly GCA_963921405.1 of Cepaea hortensis. Taxonomy (NCBI): domain Eukaryota; kingdom Metazoa; phylum Mollusca; class Gastropoda; order Stylommatophora; family Helicidae; genus Cepaea; species Cepaea hortensis. The sequence continues at coordinate 64,119,741 of OY992882.1, read as the reverse complement.
CTTGGACGTCCTCGTGGTCTCGTCGCAGATGATCTTTGATGTAAGGCCAGTGATGGTAGTTGTTGATGTTGCATTCTAATGACATGGCCAAACCACTTGATCTTCTGTCTGTCAATAAATGTGGCACAAGGTGTTGATCCCACAGTCTGTCTGATAGTAGCATTTCTTACTCGGTCTCGGATTGTTAAGTTGGCAGCTCTCCTCAGGCATCTCATTTCGCAGGTGTTGATTTTGCGAAGGTGTAATTTGGATAAAGTCCAGGTTTGAGATTGGTAGCATAGGGTTGGTGTGAATATGCTGTTTATTATCTGTCGTTTTGCGGACATGGGTATGTTTGGATGTTTCAGTAAGGGTGATAGTTGATATGTAAGTGCACTAGCTTTTTGACATCTGATGTCAATTTCTCTGTCCAATCTGCCATCTTCTGTGATCATACTTCCAAGGTATTTGAATTCTTTAACTTGTTTCAGAGGTGTGTTATTTATCTGTATATTTAGTGGGCCTGGCGATCTGCTAACTTGCATTACTTCGGTTTTGGCTGTGTTTATGTAGAGTTTATGAAACAATCAAATATTCAATTATTAGGACTTGCAGACACTAGGAAAAAGGGGCAGAACACGAAACAAACACATGAAGGTTACGTCCTTATATGGAGTGGCGTCGATCAGCGAGCTACAGCTAAACATGGAGTGGGTTTTTTGTTGCATCCAGACAAAGCGAAAGCCATTATCAACACTAAATTTATATCAGAAAGGATAATACTAGTACAGATCAAAGAAGGAAATAGAACAACAACTTTTATACAAACATACGCCCCATGTAATGACACTTACAGCGACGAAGACAAAGACGAATATTTTGATAAACTTGCAGACACGTTAAATAATGTCAAGGAGACAGATGAACTAGTTGTGATGGGTGATTTTAACGGACGAATAGGCACACGAAGAACACCGTGGGAGGATTGCATGGGGCCATTCAGCGACACAGAGACTGATTGTAACAGCAATGGTCAACATCTACTCAACATATGTTCGGAACATGGACTAATAATAGCAAATAGTTTTTTTCAACATCGTCGTAGCCACACCAAAACCTGGTATAAATGGAATGACATAAACCAAGCATCCCAAATTGACTTTATTCTAATTAGGAAATCAGACAGAAGGCTACTATTAGATTCAAGAGCACTCCCAAATACAGATGTTGATACTGATCACAAACCAGTCATAATAAAAAAGATTTCATCACACAGGAGAATAAGAAACAAAAAAGTAACAACACATGTCATCAATTATAGGAGGCTGCAGGAAAATACAGTTAAAGACGAATTCAATCAAGAAATCCAAAACCTACATAAGAACATCCCTGATGACCACTCAAGCGTAGATAAGGAATGGACATGTTTCAAGGCTGCCATGCTCGACACACTGAAAAATAAATGTGGAACAAAGAAAGTAGGGCAAGACAAAAGATTAAGAACAGCCTGGTGGAACAACGAAGTTAAAGATAGCATATTCAAAAAGAAGGTAGCATTCAAAAAGTGGATCACAACTAAATCTGAACAGGACTATATTACTTATAGAATAGCACGACGTAATGCCAAACGAACAATTAGAGCATCTAAAGATGAATCCTGGAGAATATACGGTGAACAGATGGCGACCCTTAGCAAAGACTGCCCAAGAGAATTTTATAAACGTGTCACCACAATGAGAAACAGAGATGCATGTTACAACCCAACCACCATCATAAACAGCAAAAGAGGTATACCAATATTTAATCCACAACAAAGACTAGCAAGATGGGCAGAATACTTTCAAGAACTACTTAACCCCACACATAACATAGGAAACCTCACTTTTGTGCCTAAACGCCAGGGAGAGCAAGAACCAAATTTCATACCTGCAGAAGTCAAAGCAGTTATACAGAAAAGTCCTAAGAACAAATCACCAGGTCCAGATGGAATAACCACAGAAGCTATTCAGGCCTGTGGGGAAACAGGAGTTAAATGGCTAACAAGACTTTTTAATATAGCATGGGAAGAAAGAAAAGTCCCAGATGATTGGCAACAGGCAATAATAGTACCAATATGGAAAAAGAAAGGCAATATGAGAGAGTGCGAAACATACAGAGGTATATCACTCCTAAGCCATATAGGGAAAATGTATGCAAAACTTTTGGAACAAAGAGCTAGACCAATAGTTGAACAACAGTTAAGCAAAGCACAATTCGGTTTTCGGAAAGGTAAAAGTTGCACTGATGCATTATTTACACTTAGACAAATTTGTGAAAAAACTATTGAATATAGTGACCAGCAGAATATTGTGTTTGTAGATCAGGAAAAGGCTTTTGATAGAGTAGACAGATACAAATTATGGACCATCCTTGAAGACTATGGGATAGAAGGGCAACTGCTAGAAAATATCATAGCCATGTACCACTTGAGCCAAAGTGCAGTAAGAACACAGGAAGGTATATCAGATATGTTCACAGTCAATACAGGAGTGAGGCAGGGATGTGTGCTCTCTCCCCTGCTATTCAATATCTACATGGACAGAATTTCCAAAGAAGCAAGTCTCGACAGACCAGATTCAGAAAATTTAGAACTCTTTACTCCAGATGAAACAACTGACCCACAGGGAATAAATGAACTTCTATTTGCAGATGATCAGTGCCTGTTTTACATCGATGAGGGCAGACTACAAAATCATATTACTAATCTGAGTTCAACCTGCAGCAGATACAATATGAGTATATATATATATATATATATATATATATATATATATATATATATATATATATATATATATATATATATATGCACACACACACACACACACACACACACACACACACACACACACACACACTCTAGCTGACCCTGCCAGGCGTCGCCGGGTACCTGGCGTGGAGCGTATCATTTAATTCATATAAGTAGTCAAAATACATAGCACACAGAGTACGCGTTCGGCCCCTGCTCCCGTTCCCGTTGCTAGTCTGTTTCTGATGCTCCCATTCCCATTGCACGTCTGTTTCTGATGCTCCCGTTCCCGTTGCTCGACTGTTTCTGATGCTCCCATTCCCGTTCCCGTTGCTCGTCTGTTTCTGATGCTCCCGTTCCCGTTCCCGTTGCTCGTCTGTTTCTGAAGCTCGCAATGCCTTTTTCTTTCGTGTAAAAATAAAAAAAATTATTTTAAACTATTTCAGTTGGATCCGCGAGAGTGAGAACAACATCTGTACAAAATTTCATCTCAATCCGATGGACAGTTCGGGAACGCATAAAGGACACACAATGAAACAAACATTCTCTTTTATATATAGTATAAGTAGAATAGGAGAAGATAGTAGAAGATATGGAAATATTGTAAGAGAACTTCATTCCAATAACTAAGAAGGGCAACCTGAAACCGTTGAACGTAAACTTGCCAAGATATCACAAACACCCGATAAATGCTGGGTTGACTGCGACGTACTCAAAGGATATGCAACTAACTTTCTCTCAAAAAAAAACTATAAGAATAAAACATTTACTGCGAAGAGTCCAAGTGTGTAATGTCGAAGACAAATAAAAAGATGAGTTATAACATTTTCACATATCTAAAATAGATGCAATATTTTTATGAAAGCTTTGAAGATGCCTTAAAGTATTTATCACTTTGTTTATAACGCGTATGACTGTAGATAACTTCTTTAAACATTTTATAAAACTTTAAGAAAAATACAACAATTATTTAAATTACATAATATAGCAATGCTACAGAAAGTAATGTCCCTGGATATAACTTTTCTGGTTAAGTCCCCTTAATTTCCTGTCATTTTAATGTTGTTTTATTACGTACAAAACTGTTTTTAAACTAACTAACTATGTCAGTTGGCTCCGCGGGAGTGAGAACAATATCTGTACAAAATTTCATCTCAGCCGGATGGACCGTTCGTGAACGCATAAAGGACAAAAACAAACAAACATTGCCTTTTACACACACACACACATACACACACACACGCACGCACACACACACACACACACACACATGTGTGTGTGTGTATGTATATATATATATATATATATATATATATATATATATATATATATATATATATATATATATATATAATCTCTTCTCTTTGTCTCTCCATATTCGCTTTCTGGTTTCTCTTGATCTGTCTCACTTTGTCTATCTCTACCCTTCTCTCTTAACCTGTCTTTCTGGATTTTAATGTATGAGAATATTTTGTTAAAAGTGTCTAGGGGATCCCTTGGGATTTTATGTGTGATTCTATTTTCACTTCTAGAATGCAAGGTGATCTTGGAATTCTACCACAAACACAAGAAGGACAATACTTCACTCCTTTTTTGTAACTGTGTGCGTACATCTCCATTCCCACTAAACCACCCTATAAATTTAATATAGTGTCAGAGGACATTGATTGCTTACAACATATATAACAACCACTGTTGAACAAATATCAACACGTAATTGACGTAAACATCAACATTTTTGGACAAACAGTTCCGGCATTAAATTAAGATCTGCAGTAACATATATATAATTGTAATGACCACACTGAATTTCCAGAACAGGCATGGGAGTGATTTTCAATATTAAAAAAAAAACACACATTAACCCCATTGTCCCAAGAAAAAACAACCACTGTTATTACAAAGAATACAACAGCCAAACATATACAACAATTGTGTCTCACCCCATGTACAATTCTCATACTTAAAAATATTAATGAGATGGTGTCAGAATATTCAACCAAAACAACAACCACTATTTGGTTATACCCTTCATTGAAAAAAAAAGCTACTGACCTTATACATCCGTGGCAAGAAAAAAACCACATAGAAAGCATCATTAGTACTAATAATTAAACTAATTATTTAATTACAGTCTTTTTCCTTGGGTGTTGCTGTCGGTTATTCTTCTCTAGTGCGAAGCAGATAATGTACATATTTATCCGGGGACAGAAATAAAAGTACTCACAGTCCTGTTCTACTTACATTATGTTAACTGAAGTTGGCTGGTGAATCTTTATAATCCATAATCCAAGAATATAGTTATACATAAGCACATAATCCCCTCCATGGGGCTAGATTATTCGAATACTCTGTTGCAAGGAGGCTCGGTGTTCTTGTGAAATTGGGGCCTCAGGTTGGTCATACTTCAGGAGATGCAACTTGAGTCTTCGCACAAGGTTCTTCCCTATATCACCATATCCGATGAAACGTTGACGGCCATTTGGCTTCTCGGCTTGAACTATCCGAATCCCAATTCTGTTCACGAAGATGTTACACCCACCAAGTCACTAGTCTATAACCCATTCCACACTTGATGATGGCATTTAGGTTGACATGGGACCAGCAAAGAGTTAGTCGTTACTATCTAGTCCAGTGTAGGAACATATATGGCTGAGAGTCATTCATTGGTAGCATCTGTGACTATGTCCAGGATTGATTTGCTGGAGTCAAGGAATTTACGAAGATTATTGATTCCAACACACAACTGGGAGTCGCAAACAATCAGATGATTCTTTTTTGTTGCATGCGTAGAGGCATTTACTCCGATAGCTTCTCTCGTATGGCCTTTCTTATGGTGTTTCGGTTCTGAGATCTCGAGTAGATCTGGCTTCTTTCAGGGTGTTGCAGATTTGAACCTTGAGGTAATCTGGTTTCTTAGTTGTTATTCAGTTGGTACCTTGGTTGTACTTGCTTATGGTACTTCAGTGTCTCTTCCCATTTGGTGTTCTAGTGTCTTGAACCTTATGTTTACTTTTACTGCTGTGTGACTTTTTCTTTCGAAGGAGAATACTATGAGTATCCTTTGAACTTGGGAGTCCAACAGACAGATGGAGGGTTCTTACTGCTGTTAGTTTTATTAAACATGTAGGACTGTCCCATAGTTTCACTGACTTCACGGACTGATGATGCTTCAGGTGGTACTTCTCAGAAGTAAAGCAGACGATACACTGTTGTCAATTACTCTGTAGATCTTTATCTTTGTAGATTTTTAGATACTGAAGTCCGTCCTGGATATTCCTACTGAAGTAGGACTTCATCAATAACGTTGTCAGTCGTCTTCGAAATTGTCTTTTGCTGGCTATAGCAGCTAATGAGTGCAGCAGTAAACATTGTTGTATTCGTCCAGACTATATGTGTAGGACAGGTTGCCATTTATCACTTCCTACTAGCTGATAACCCAGGATCCAGCTTTTAGTGATACAGTCCAAACAAAAACCACCACTCGCTTCTCTTCTAGAACTGGAAATGACACAAGAATAAAACCCAAGCATTAATCTACAGTTTTAGGTTAACCTGTTTACAACACAATTACAAAAAAAGGGGAAGGCGATCGGAGAGTATTTCCAATGTGTCCCTTGTCCCTCGTCGCTTGTTGTTGAGCTATTATAGCTCTTACTGTGAGTAAGGTATCTTCTCACTCACTATTCTATTGTATGTTGTTACTGGGACTTTTGTGAGGAGTTATCCATCCTTTCCATACAGCTTGATGTTATATCTGTCATAACATGACCAGGATTTCTGAGCCACAAGCCTTTTGTCTCATAATTCCCTCGTCTTCTTTCATTAGGTGTAATCAGTATTAGGCCACAAGCCATCAACCATATCATTCACATTATCTTCTTGTGGTGCTGACATACCCAAGGTTTCTTACATCACCACCATCATGTCTCACACTGGGAAAACATTAACATGAATATTCCCAACATCAATAGAAACAAACATGAGCAGAATATATATAAATATCTCATACAGAGAAAAACAAACATGTACATTCCTCATATATAAATAATAATAATAATCTTATATAATAATGCAGGAGCCAATGTTTTTAGATTTCCTCAGTCGTCAATCCATAAAACTAGAATATATATATTCTTCTTCCCACTTGGCTATAGAACCGTGGGTTTAGTGAACGCTGTTATCTATCATGCATTTTCTTTATTGAGATTTTACTCATCAAACATGGCATTTTCCTAGCAATATTTATGAAAATATTGCATGTCCATCATACATATCGTGTGGTTACTAATATGTTAACAATAATATTGTACCAAAATTTGGCACGACAGTTCAAGTTACAGATTAGCAATTAGCAAAACAATTTCTCCAACATGACGTATGTTCATAAGATGTGCTATCAGGATTATGCTTCCACATGGAGAGAAAGTTTGTGAAATGTCCTTAAGAGTGAATCTACACTACAAAGGATATTTACAGATTTCTGGGCATTAATGGTGAGATATAGTTTCACCACGCATAGAAGCATTTAAACATAGGAATTTGAAACTGTATAGTATAGGAAGATGACAGCGTGGTACAGCATGGCTGCTTTAGTAGAAAACAATCAGGCTCTCATTTACAAGAATCATTGATTTAACCTCTTAATAATTCTTATATTAACACAATGGTATATGTACCTTATCAAAATACATGAGTACATTATTTATAATGGATATTTAACAGACCAGTTGCCCCAGAGAGTGATATATTTTGAGCTACTAGGATGTGGGGAGATTATATTTTACATGAATGTGTGTATAAGCTACTAGGATGTGGGGAGATTATATTTTACATGAATGTGTGTATAAGCTACTAGGATGAGGGGAGATTATATTTTACATGAATGTGTATAAGCTACTAGGATGTGGGGAGATTATATTTCACATGAATGTGTATAAGCTACTAGGATGTGGGGAGATTATATTTTACATGAATGTGTGTATAAGCTACTAGGATGTGGGGAGATTATATTTTACATGAATGTGTGTATAAGCTACTAGGATGAGGGGAGATTATATTTTCCATGAATGTGTGTATAAGCTACTAGGATGTGGGGAGAATATATTTTACATAAATGTGTATAAGCTACTAGGATGAGCGGAGATGATATTTTACATGAATGTGTGTAAGCTACTAGGATGAGGGGAGATTATATTTTACATGAATGTGTATAAGCTACTAGGATGAACGGAGATTATATTTTACATGAATGTGTGTATAAGCTACTAGGATGCGGGGAGATTATATTTTACATGAATGTGTGTATAAGCTACTAGGATGTGGGGAGATTATATTTTACATGAATGTTTATAAGCTACTAGGATGAGGGGAGATTATATTTTACATGAATGTGTGTATAAGCTACTAGGATGAGCGGAGATGATATTTTACATGAATGTGTGTAAGCTACTAGGATGTGGGGAGATTATATTTTACATGAATGTGTATAAGCTACTAGGATGTGGGGAGATTATATTTTACATGAATGTGTATAAGCTACTAGGATGTGGGGAGATGATATTTTACATGAATGTGTGTATAAGCTACTAGGATGAGCGGAGATGATATTTTACATGAATGTGTATAAGCTACTAGGATGAGGGGAGATTATATTTTACATGAATGTGTATAAGCTACTAGGATGTGGGGAGATTATATTTTACATGAATGTGTATAAGCTACTAGGATGAGGGGAGATTATATTTTACATGAATGTGTATAAGCTACTAGGATGTGGGGAGATTATATTTTACATGAATGTGTATAAGCTACTAGGATGTGGGGAGATGATATTTTACATGAATGTGTATAAGCTACTAGGATGTGGGGAGATTATATTTTACATGAATGTGTATAAGCTACTAGGATGTGGGGAGATTATATTTTACATGAATGTGTATAAGCTACTAGGATGTGGGGAGATTATATTTTACATGAATATGTATAAGCTACTAGGATGTGGGGAGATTATATTTTACATGAATGTGTATAAGCTACTAGGATGTGGGGAGATTATATTTTACATGAATGTGTATAAGCTACTAGGATGAGGGGAGATTATATTTTACATGAATGTGTATAAGCTACTAGGATGTGGGGAGATTATATTTTACATGAATGTGTATAAGCTACTAGAATGAGGGGAGATATTTTACATGAATGTGTGTATAAGCTACTAGGATGAGCGGAGATGATATTTTACATGAATGTGTATAAGCTACTAGGATGAGGGGAGATTATATTTCACATGAATGTGTATAAGCTACTAGGATGAGGGGAGATTATATTTTACATGAATGTGTGTATAAGCTACTAGGATGAGGGGAGATTATATTTTACATGAATGTGTGTATAAGCTACTAGGATGAGCGGAGATGATATTTTACATGAATGTGTATAAGCTACTAGGATGAGGGGAGATTATATTTTACATGAATGTGTATAAGCTACTAGGATGAGGGGAGATTATATTTTACATGAATGTGTGTATAAGCTACTAGGATGAGCGGAGATGATATTTTACATGAATGTGTATAAGCTACTAGGATGAGGGGAGATTATATTTTACATGTATGTGTGTATAAGCTACTAGGATGTGGGGAGATTATATTTTACATGAATGTGTGTATAAGCTACTAGGATGTGGGGAGATTATATTTTACATGAATGTTTATAAGCTACTAGGATGAGGGGAGATTATATTTTACATGAATGTGTGTATAAGCTACTAGGATGAGCGGAGATGATATTTTACATGAATGTGTGTAAGCTACTAGGATGTGGGGAGATTATATTTTACATGAATGTGTATAAGCTACTAGGATGAGGGGAGATTATATTTTACATGAATGTGTATAAGCTACTAGGATGTGGGGAGATTATATTTTACATGAATGTGTGTATAAGCTACTAGGATGAGCGGAGATTATATTTTACATGAATGTGTGTATAAGCTACTAGGATGTGGGGAGATTATATTTTACATGAATGTGTATAAGCTACTAGGATGAGGGGAGATATTTTACATGAATGTGTATAAGCTACTAGGATGAGCGGAGATGATATTTTACATGAATGTGTATAAGCTACTAGGATGAGGGGAGATATTTTACATGAATGTGTATAAGCTACTAGGATGAGCGGAGATGATATTTTACATGAATGTGTATAAGCTACTAGGATGAGGGGAGATTATATTTTACATGAATGTGTATAAGCTACTAGGATGAGGGGAGATTATATTTTACATGAATGTGTGTATAAGCTACTAGGATGAGCGGAGATGATATTTTACATGAATGTGTATAAGCTACTAGGATGAGGGGAGATTATATTTTACATGAATGTGTATAAGCTACTAGGATGAGGGGAGATTATATTTTACATGAATGTGTGTATAAGCTACTAGGATGAGCGGAGATGATATTTTACATGAATGTGTATAAGCTACTAGGATGAGGGGAGATTATATTTTACATGTATGTGTGTATAAGCTACTAGGATGTGGGGAGATTATATTTTACATGAATGTGTGTATAAGCTACTAGGATGTGGGGAGATTATATTTTACATGAATGTTTATAAGCTACTAGGATGAGGGGAGATTATATTTTACATGAATGTGTGTATAAGCTACTAGGATGAGCGGAGATGATATTTTACATGAATGTGTATAAGCTACTAGGATGAGGGGAGATTATATTTTACATGAATGTGTATAAGCTACTAGGATGAGGGGAGATTATATTTTACATGAATGTGTATAAGCTACTAGGATGAGCGGAGATGATATTTTACATGAATGTGTATAAGCTACTAGGATGAGGGGAGATTATATTTTACATGAATGTGTATAAGCTACTAGGATGAGGGGAGATTATATTTTACATGAATGTGTGTAAGCTACTAGGATGTGGGGAGATTATATTTTACATGAATGTGTGTAAGCTACTAGGATGAGAAGAGATTATATTTCACATGAATGTGTATAAGCTACTAGGATGAGGGGAGATTATATTTTACATGAATGTGTGTAAGCTACTAGGATGTGGGGAGATTATATTTTACATGAATGTGTGTAAGCTACTAGGATGTGGGGAGATGATATTTTACATGAATGTGTGTAAGCTACTAGGATGAGAAGAGATTATATTTCACATGAATGTGTATAAGCTACTAGGATGAGGGTAGGTTATATTTTACAAGAATGCGTATTATCGTCAAAGTTGAGGGGTGGTTATATTTTACATGAATGTGTGTAAGCTACTAGGATGAGGGGGAAGGAGGGAGTTGTATTTTACATGGATGCGTATTTGATATCAATGTGCGTGTAAGCAACCAGTATGCGGGCAGGTTATATTTGACATCAATATGCGTGTGTAAGCAACCAGTTACGGGCAGGTTATATTTGACATCAATATGCGTGTGTAAGCAACCAGTTACGGGCAGGTTATATTTGACATAAATATGCGTGTGTAAGCAACCAGTTACGGGCAGGTTATATTTGACATCAATATGCGTGTGTAAGCAACCAGTTACGGGCAGGTTATATTTGACATCAATGTGTGTGTGTAAGCAACCAGTTACGGGCAGGTTATATTTGACATCAATGTGCGTGTGTAAGCAACCAGTTACGGGCAGGTTATATTTGACATCAATGTGCGTGTGTAAGCAACCAGTTACGGGCAGGTTATATTTGACATCAATGTGCGTGTAAGCAACCAGTATGCGGGCAGGTTATATTTGACATCAATATGCGTGTGTAAGCAACCAGTTACGGGCAGGTTATATTTGACATCAATGTGCGTGTAAGCAACCAGTATGCGGGCAGGTTATATTTGACATCAATATGCGTGTGTAAGCATCCAGATACGGGCAGGTTATATCTGACATCAATGTGCGTGTGTAAACAATCAGGATGCGGGTAGGCTATATTTGTCTTCAATGTGTATGTAAGCAATCAGGATGCGGGGATGTTATATTTTACATCAATGTGCGTGTAAGCAACCAGGATGAGGGCATGTTATATCTGACATCAATGTATGTGTAAGAAATGAGTGTGAGGGCAGGTTATATCTGACATCAATGTGTGGGTAAGCAATCAGGATGCGGGGATGTTATAAGTAGTCTATAATGTGACATACCTCTCGTAAATCCAAGGATATATCCTCTCATATCCGAGGATATATCCTCTACTCTACTCCTTTGTGACGCATTGTTGTGTTGTGAGAAATCTGTATCCTCCGAGAAGAATGGGGGTATAATTTATGAATAATAGATTGTTTTTTTTTTTTTTTTTTTTGGTACTGTTACATCGCCTGTTTCGTATCTTTGCGAGTTGGGCATACAACACCTGTGAAAAAAATTTCAACATTTCCAGGGCTTATCTTCACCGTTATGAATAAGTCGGGTTATTAATATCACTCGTCATAAGGCGGGCGCGGTCGCCGCGAGCGGCGAGCGCGGGGCGTACGCGAGGCGGCCGGCCGGACCAGGCCGGGCCGGCGGGTGGGCGGGTTCTATCAAAATAAATCACGTGACATGGGTAGGTAGGTGGTTATTATTAGTCATTGGTCGTAGGTGGAAACATGCGTTTCATCGTTGATTGCGGGGCCAACCGGATACGGTAAATCCGTCTTTGTACAGCAGTTCCCGGCCCATCTCCCAGACATGGTCGCCCCAATTCCAGATGAGGTTATATGGTGCTACGGGAAATGGCAACCCATGTACGAGAGCATGAAGGGCGTCTAATTTAATGAGGGACTGCCCGACTGTGACAGGCTCGCCTTGGGTGTTGAGAATTAACCAAGTCCGAGGTGTCCTTAGCACTCCCGTGTATTCTAACCCAGGGGTTGGACAGGTAGATACACTGTTTACTCTGATGTTGACCTCGTATTAGTTGAATATGTCTACAAACCCCTCCCAGATTCTAGACCCCCACTAACTACCCTCTCCCTTGGGACAATGAACACTGAGGCATCGTCTGAGACCACACTCAATAACTGTAAAAAGAATAAGTCAACATCAACAAAGTTTATTCTACCCTAAAGAAAATAGGTAGCAATTGAACACCCTGATAGAATAATTATATTTACAATAGTAGAGGATAGATTAGAGACAGAGTCAGAGTCAGAGATGATACTATTTTCATCAGTAGGCTGAGGGGCAGATTTGATGTAGATGTTCCGTCCAGTCGGTCCGCCACTACTCGGCTCCCTTCCAGAATGATGACTGGAACCTTTGAAGACCACTCAGTCCCCAGAGCTAAGATCATGTGTCAGAGGAATTAACCACTTGGACCACACACTACTGGATGAACGTCAAATCCACAATGTCTCACTAAGTCACTGTTACCAACACTTAACAGTTCTTAATATATAGCCTGGCTGGGAGACACTCCTCTTTGATGTGACCCAGTTACTCTTTGATGTCAATAGATGTATCACATGACCAACCTAATGGTCCTGTAATAGAAGCGCTTACCCCTGGTTGGGTAACGAATCATTACTGCAACGAGTTCACAAGAGTCACACGAAATGTATATATGTTCATGCAGATTATATTAACACACTGCAATGTCACAAATCCGACTCTCTCGGAGTCAAGGCACACAAGATAAACTCAGTTGACCTTGGTTAACAAACATATCGGTATTTCTTTGGACTCAGTTGTCAGAGTGGTTAGATAACACATTTCTCAATTCAGCTCACAGATGTTCCTCAGGACAAGGATTAGTTGACCTGTATACCTGCCATTGTCATGTAAACTGAATACGTAAGCTGGTGTGGGTCTAGTCGTGACCGGACACTGTTGCACACGTAGTTACTGCACCTTTCTAAGTGCCAATCTATACCTGTAGTTTCCGACGTTTAGGCGGAGACACATTGACTTGGAATTGATGAGCTCCCAGAGCTGACATTACCCCAGCTTGGCACATCTCTCTGGATCGAGCATATCATCTTCTTTCCGTAGTAATTTAATGGACTTCGTCCGCAGGCATGATTGTTCAGGTAGTCGAACAAATTTGCTGAAATATTGAGTTATCTAATGTTCTTACAAAGAGACAAACCCTCCGGCTCCCACAAGTGCTGCTTCAGGGCTCAAGAATCCTGTGATGCGTATTAGTCATTCTGATTCACCCTCTGGCATGATGTGGTTCAGTCAGGCGTGGAAAGTAGTCTAGTGACCATTCACCATGGAGCACGTAGTGGTTTCTGGCCAACACTGTAGTAATAGGCTGGGTTCTAAAACAGGCAACACCTGGAAAGGAAGAGCGATCGGTGAGAGTATTCGGCTCCAAACATTGGCCCACATGCATCAACTCCATAACTAATCAACCTTCAGTCATGCTACCTAGTTATTCAACTAAGTAGAGCATCATCTCTATGTTGATAGGATTATAGCATGAATATCAGTCCAATGTCAGCTGGCCTGAAGAACGGCCCGTCAAACAGATCCAGTATCAAGAATGACGAGTCTGATCTAACGTCTCACCTACCCCTATTCTCCTAACGGTTGTCGCTAGAGTCAATCACTATACTAGTTCTAGAGTTAACAAGAACTAAATATCAAGGTAAGGAGTCCCCGGACTCCACCCTTACATTATACAGCCAATAAGAAACATAACATCGATCTATGTACCACCACTTGGGATATAGTAATGATACATGACAACAGAACGTATGTACACCTTCTATTTCGCTGGTGGGACATCCTGCCCACTCTGCAGCGAAACTCTTCTTGTTATTCTCTTCCTGAGAGTCAAGAAGTCCTTCTAGTAAGAATGCCCCCTGCATGTCCAAAGGTTCTCTCCAGTTGACCTCCCAAGCGGATTAGCCTTGGGCCTTGGCCGAACTTCATGGCTGGCCTGGTCTGCCAGTCAAGTACTGTAATAACTTGCACTCAGAACCCATATCCCATTTGTCCCTGTGCCTCATTCAACCTCCATTTATTCCTCCATATTTCTCTCACATCAGCACTCAGTACTCATGCAAGTATGAAAGAAGAGGACAGTAAAGAAAAGAAGCAAGAAAGCATGTTTACATCGCGACGGTAACGCATGGTGATCACGCGTTGAACCACTTCGGCGGTCGGTACATCCTCCTAGAAGTATCACACATGACGTAATATATATACATCATGACACATCATATATATATATATATATATATATATATATACACACACACACACACACACACACACACACACACACACACACATATATATATATATATATATATATATATATATATATATATATATATATATATATATATATATTGCACCAATGAAGAACTTACATTCTCACAGAATTCCACAGTTCCACGAAATGAATTCACTACTCAGTTAACACAACCTAGTTACATCATTTCCTGTGGCTAAGCACTAGGTGCTCTCTTTACTTAGTAACCAAGCACATCACTGGCTGAATTCTCCACCTAACAACTTACCTATCCAATCCAACAGTTATTCTAGCATCAGCTACTGACTGACATAAGTTATGTTCATATACACTAGTAAACTGTGCCCCATTATAGTACAGCAACCTAGTATATGCAACTATTTACCATACAAAGTTCATAACAGGTGAACACAATACGTCGATACAACGGACTTTCTGTTCTAATCAGTTGACAGAACTACACAGGCTTGTAAACAAACGCGACACACGCAGGTGCATACCGCCCTAATGTCTCAACTACGTTATCGATCCGTTCCTCATTAGCGATGCCAAGTCGGCCGCATATTAATGAGTTGGCAACGAACGCATTTTCTGTTCAGTTACAGTGTTAACTTAATTAACAAAATAAATACCTGAATTTCCCGAACCTCCTCCAGTCAGCTACCAGTACTGTCAATGGGCAAGCATGCCGTAATGGGCGGCAGTCAGCTGCAACTTGGTTGTGTGTGAGGCACTATACAATCGGTCTAGCAAAGCCATGCGTCCTCATGCCTCGAGAGACAGAACGTGAATGACTATTCCTGCCGCATTTCTCCTACGTGCGTACCAAAGCGCACGAGAAATGAGTGCTTCCTGGTGTAAGTCAACTTCTCGAGCTTCTCATTCTCAGCACTAGAATTTCTAGGTGTCTCTGCACGAGAATTTGTTGGTGTACCCAGCAACCCTGGTCACTCAAAGTCCAGGTGATTCGCGAACCTTCTAGATGGAAAATCCGACTCGACTATCCCCAATCTATTAATAACCGCTGAAAGTCCCTGATGACGCGCCGAATAACGGGGAATCTCGCCCGACGAAGCACAGATGAAATGCCGTTTCGTCACACCGACATGGGAAAATGGACAGGGGATAGGTCGCTATTAGTATTCATAGATGACCTAATGTCCGAGACAGATGATAGTGTAACCAAACTATTTACTAAGGGTAGTCATCATCGTAACCTCAGTGTCATGTACAGAACCTCTTTGGCAAGAACAAAGAACAAAGAACTATCAGTCTGAATTCTCATTACATAGTAGTGTTTGAGAATGCTCGAGACGGGGCACAGATTACCAATCTGGACAAACAGATGTACACAGGCCGCGTGTCATATGTCCAAGAGAGTTTTAAAGACGCGACATCGTCTCCACATGGGTATTTATTATTCGACCTTCGACAGGAAACACCGGATCAGCTCCGCTTACGCAGTCGTATATTTCCTGACCAGCACCAAGTCTTCTACGTCCCCAAGTAATATGTCCAACCGTGTGAAGAGTAACGGGGCCATGTTGCGCTTTCTAGGTGAGGCGAAGCCAGTTGTCGTAAAAGCTGTAATTAAAACAGCTTCCCCGGATCTTGTCCAATAAATTTGTGAATGCTGCCACAATGTCTTAAAAGGGATGTTTCCCTGACACCGAGTCATAAGCGCCGGTAGCGGCGACACAAAAACAGTCTGAGAGCTCTCACGGGTAAGAAACTGTCGCTAAAGAAAAGGAAACAGATCCTCAAACAAAGTGGTTTCATTGGCGCCTTACTCGGCCCTATCTTAAATGTGTTGAAAAGCGTTGTCGGTTTGTAATGGCCAAGAAAAGGCTCCCAATCGTGTGTGTGTGTGTGTGTGTGTGTGTGTGTGTGTGTATGTGTGGGTGGGTGTGTGGGTGGGTGGGTGGGTGGGTGGGTGGGTGGGTGTGTGTGTGTGTGTGTGTAAACAAACAAGAATGGAGACACAACATGTCAGTCATTGCCTACACCTTGAAGCGTATTGGGTATATGGTGCTGGTCCAACATTTGTACAGATGGTTCGGCACTCGATGGGTGATATGGTCAATGGCAGACCGGCCGTCTTGACTTCCCATAACATTGTCGGGTACCCGTGCTAGGCTGGGTCAACTACACATATTGACCTCGGTGGTCATTGGGCCACCCGGCGGCAGGACAGCGTGCTAGCCACGTCACTCCCACCACCTGACTGTAATTAGGAGAAGCATTTCAAATGTGGACGTCTGAACCCACAGGTACCACCACACCACGGCCGCAGCAAGTTTACCCAGGCACTGCCACATGCAGGTCAGAATGCGTGCACATACATTAGCCAGTGTTCTCATCCAGGAGCTCTCACAAACAATTCCCCAATTTGTCCGGTGCCCTGTGAATCTCCTAGCCTGCTTTAATGGGGTGAGCCGACCCCACTCACAACGAAGATTCATCGCCATTGATCTCCCCCGTTACTCGTACATGTTCGGACTGGAACAGATATCATCACCGCAGCCATCCAGTTTGATTTATTCTATATTTGTTTTTCCCCACAGAGTGGATTACGTGTGTGATTGTGTCTTTTATTGCAACTCCCCCCCCCCCCCCGCGCCCGCCACCGCCACTTCCCCCCCCCCCTCCCAACCGACGGCTGCTCTATACATGATTGTAACAAAGAGACTTCTTCAGCTTATACATTGTGTCATACTAAAGCAACACATAATGGTTGCGCGTAATATATTTTGTAGACTAGCTGATGAATGCCAGGAGCGGTGCTAGCACATTGACTACATCAGCTTATATATTGTTTCTGCGGGGCTACTTCAGCTTATACATTGTTTCAGCAGTGGCTACTTCAGCTTATAAATTGTAGCATACTAACGCAACAAACCATCCATCCTTCAATTAGTAGAACAAAGAAAAAAGAAACTGTCAACCTCGTTCAACCAGCCTCTGTAGCGTTGGTTAAAGTTCTGGTGGTTCATAGAGAGGGTTAAGTTTGTCTCGTTGTCTGCGCCTGTGTTAGCTGGCTTTTCGATTTTGAGGCGTATATGCATGTGACGTCACCTGGGGGATTTACCGGTGGGTTCTCCTTTGTGTCCGTCTCCTCTGGCGGTTTCTTTGGTCAGTGTTGGCTTCTGGCTCGTCTGTTTTGGTTGGCTGCAGTCCTTATAAGGACTATTTGATTTTTTTTTGGTTAGGTTTCTTTGGCGATGGAGACAGCGGCAACCATGTGTCTACGTCGAAGTCTTCGTCTACGCTCCAAGATTTTTCATATTCGTATTTATGAAAACCTCTAGGCTTTTTTCAGATGTCTGGTTGAACACAGGTTCCCCCTTGACTTTATTGGGCATCGTTGGTGTAATGCTGGCTTTAGCTTTCGGCTTCTCTGTGGTCTTTTGCATGACTTCTGTTATCTTTTTTTTTCCTGCTAGTTCCCTTTTGGCTTTTAGTAATTCTCATTTTGTTTTGGTTGTTTGTAGAATTTCATCATTCTCCTTTTTCAAATGTGCCATGCGGTCCACCTCTTGCTGCGCTGGATTTCCTTCTTGTCAGCCAGTAGTTTTTCGTTGTCGCTGGTTGGTATCGGTGTAAGGAGTGCCTTGACTTGCTTCTTCAGCTCGTCAATCTGGCCTTGCAACTGAGCTTTTTCAGCTTGTGAGATGCTCGTGGCCTGTCTCGCACCTCCGCAGAACTTCCTTGAATGATGTCTTTAAAGTTATGGCAATAATTTTAAGACATTTCTGTATCTTTAGAGATACGGGCAGCCCAGATATCTTGCTCCATGTTTACCTAGGCAGGTGAAACACTTTCTCTTGTCATTGGGCTTTCGGAAGTCCTTGTTCTGTTTTGCAGCGGACATTCCTTGAAGACATGGTGTTTGACGCAGTATCGGCAGGTCTCTGTCTTGCTGTGGCATGTTGTTCTGCTGTGACCGGTCCTCTGGCATCTTGAGCATTGTGTTATTCTCGGGATGAATCTTTCGGGCAGCTGAGCTTTCTTGTTCATCGACACTTGGCTTGGCATCTCGCTGCCCTCTGTTGTCACCATCATTAAAGCTGTAGGAATCTTAGAGTAGGTCAGGAGCTGTTCCGCCTTCAAGATTCGGATGTGCCTGTTGGAGCTGCTTCAGTATCTGGTCATCTATAAGCTCCACTTGGATACGTTTGATAATCCATTTGATCGTCTGTAAGTCGGTGTGTCCAACTCTAGTGTCTTTCTTTTGGCTCTTCTTCTCATGAGTCTTGGATCTTGTCTGTGGTGGGTTGTCGTCGCCTTTCCACTTGGTAGCTTCATTTGAGGTTACTGTGGGTTTTGGTTCTTTACTGCAGCTCGCAGGCAGGTTCTCTCCTCTCGTATTCTTTACGGTCTTGGCGGATTTTACACTGCTCATCTTGACCGTCGGGTGTCTTCTGGTTTTATTCTTGGAGCGTGCCATTCTTTCTCCCCTCGTAGCAGGCTTCTTGAACAGTTTAGGTGACTTGTTCTCGATAGCGCTCCGCAGATGCGAATAAGCAACAAATAATGGTTGCCCGTATTATATTATGTAGACGAACGGATGAAATCCAGGAGCGGCGCCAGCGCAATGGCAAGCACCCAACCCATCCCATCCCATGGTAATTTATGCCTGTCCCATCCCATCCCATCCCATGGGATTCCCATTATAATATTAATATGGAATATAGTTCAAATAGAATTATGAAATTTATGATTGATTGATTGATTGATTGACTTAGGAACCGACATCACAGCATTCGGGACATTCCCATAAGCGCTCCGTCCCCATCCTCAGCAGCCAGCAAAGATTTCCAACACTAATAGTTCCAGTAGCAATCTGATTATATGTCCGTCTCGCCTTTCCTCCGAGCGCCGAGCGTCGGCCAGATCCCCTCGTCACACCTCGCTGTCTCATTCTTACCAGACCATGGTGATCCATCTGCTCCTCCGAGGTGTACACGTGCTCACACAAGGCCGAAACCACGTCTGCCTTGTCATGCATCAATACTCCACCAAGTTTTGCCGAGCCAGCCAATCTGTCCGCCTGTTCATTCCCCAGCACACTGGCATGCCCAGGAGAAAAGATCCAGGTGATGCTTACTACCCGTGACCTCCGAAGCGAAGCAAGCCACTCTGCACGAAGCTTGCCTGTTCTCACCCTTCTCAGGCTGCTTTCTGAGTCAGTTACAATCACAATGTGTGTATGTATCGTGTTTTCTTTCCAGCGGAAAGCTGCACTGACCGCCTCCACCTCCATTCTTAAGCTAGATGTAGTGTTATCATACGCCAGGCTCTCCTGCACCAAACGCCGACCATTAGTTTTTGCCAAGAACCCCCAGGCACTTCTCCTACCTCTCAACACTGACCCATCCGTGTAGATAATCACATCACCCGGGCGAGAACTTTCCTGAATTAGTTGTTGAATTTACACTTCCGTGGCCCCTGCTGGCCACTCCCTGCACTCTCGGCTCAATGTTATTACAACTCTGCACAAGTCTGACTGCACGGCTGGCACTCTGATCCACTCCTCTCCTCGCCTGATGTTCTCCAAGGGGCACACCTGTCTGATCGTATCCTCCGCCTGAGCCATCCATGATTTCCCTCTTATCAGTCTCTGACCCTTAACTTCGTCTAGCGCCTCATGCAACGGGTGATCTGTGTCTGCAGCTACTCTGAGGTATGCCTTCGCCTGCATCACCTTGTGCCTACCAGCAACAGTAGGCAGACCAAGGATGTAACGCATACACACTACTGGAGTGTCTCTGGTGCATCCCAGAATGACCCGCATCGCTTCATTCTGTATGCGCTCTAATTTCACCAGCTGACTCTTTGAGACAGTGAGCAGTCCTAGTCCATAATCAATCACTGAGAGGATCAAGTGCTGGTATAGTGTGAAGAGCATTCTCTGCTCTGTGTCCATTGCAGCCATAGTTTTAAGTGCATTGAGTCCCTTTTGAGATCTTGTCACAACCGTCTCCACATGGTCCTTGAAGGACAGACTCCTGTCAAATGTGATTCCCAGATACTTCAGTTTGTTCTCTCTGTTGACGCTTCTACCATCTATCGTGAGGCTTGGGACATCAGCTCTCACAATCCTGTTGCCCAGAGAGCACCACAACACAGCTGCCTTTTCCGGGTTGATGACAGCACTCATTTCAGTGCACCAGTCAATCACTTTGTCTACTGTCACCTGTAGCTCCTGGGCTGTTTGATCCCTATTTCTCCCCTGCCCGTATGCAAGAATATCATCTGCAAATGTTAGAATCCTTCCAACCCCTGGTGCTTCTAGGTATGCAATCTTGCTCGTATACACATTAAAGAGCACCGGTGAGATTGCAGATCCCTGTGGCAGTCCTGGGGTTAAAATATGTGGCTCTGAGGTCCATGCGCCTAGACGGAGAGCAACTTGACGAGAATGCAGGACGGCTGCTATCCAGTTCACCAACCAGGGATTGACCCCCTTCTCCATAAGTGCGGTCATCAAAATATCATAGCGAACTCTATTGTACGCATCCTCGAGATCAAGTGCTGCCGCCATCGTTTCCTGTCTTCTCTGGAACCCCTCATAAACGTCAAAGGCAAAGGTGACTGCATTTGACCAGGTATCTTTTCCTGGCCTGTATCTCCCCAGGCCTCTTGGAAGAAGCTTCCCCCTTTCCAAAAAATCCTGCAGCTTAACAGCGACTATCTTCTCTAAAACCTTCCCAAATGTATTTTGAAGGGTGATGATCCTAAAGCCGCTAAGCTTTGAATGATCCTTGTATGGTTTTGGGAGAGGGATGAGATAGCTATGCAGCCAATCCTGCGGTACTGATGCTGTCCTAATGCTCTGATTAAAGCAGCCGGCCATCTCCTTCAGGTCCACATCGCTCAAAGCCTTCATGCGGCCATACCTGACACCATCAGGCCCTGGTGCCGTGTCTTTAGCCTTTTGCAAAATATGTTTAACATCTTCAAACAGTATGATGTCTTCGTAAGGCATATTCTCTGTTGTGCCAGATAATTCCACTCTAACTGCATCCCTGGTATCCGCATCACTATGATTGGTCTGCTCTAAAAATCTCTGGAGAAACGCCTCCCCTTTCTCCTTGTCTGTTGTCACGCGTACCCCATCCTCTTTATAAATTGTTCCCACTGTCATAGGCCAATCTTTTCTTTGCATTTGTCTGTACAGTTTCCAGAATTTATGCAGTTTTTTATCACCTCCAATCTCCTTCATAAAACATTCCCATTTTACTTTCTTGACCTCTGCAGCACATCGCTTGAAAGCGATGTCATTTTCCGCTATGTCCACTTCCTCTCGTGAGCTTAGGGGTGTCTGTCGCAATTTCCTTAGCTGCTTCACTGCAGCTCTCTTTGCTTTCCACGCATTGTCTACTTCTGGGGTCCACCATGGGGGCTGCAAAAAAGGAGTTTTAACAGTCCTGTTGCATGCCCTATGTCTGAGGCGTCCAAGAAGGCTGTCGCTCCGCTCATACCGAAAGGTCTTGCGCGCTCTCCCAGCCTTAACTTTCCTGGACTAAGAGATCAGGATTGAGCATGACATGTGATCACTCCCATGGTCATTCAAAACAGTCCACTTTACATCAAGGACTGATGACTGGGAGACAAGTGCCAAATCAATAGCAGTATCTGCATCGCCAGGCCTCATTGCCATTCTATTCGACCTACCATCATTTATGCAGACCACATCGGAGTCCACCATGGCATCCGCAAGTGCAATTCCTTGTCGATTTTCTCCACTACTGTCCCAATCTCTGTTTCTCGCATTGAAGTCTCCACATATGAGTAGCCTATCACCTGGTAAGTCCTCTAATACTTTAAGCCAATCCCATTGTTCCTTTCTGACAAAACAGTCCACTGTGGCATATACATTTATGATGTTCCAACTTAAGCCACCAATCTCCATTTGTATACCCTGGACCTCTCTTGCACTGTGATTCCACTGGCTCAAGTCAAGTGCCACATGCTTTACTCCTTTCTTCACCAGCAGACCTTGCCCATGTCTCTTCTGCCCAGTGGGGTTTATATAACTGACATACCCAGGGCAATGGTATTTATCTGTATTTAACTCCTGGAGCATGAGGACATCAAAATCATATATTAGCCTCTCCAATACAGGACCTCTCTGCCTGGCACTACGACAATTCCAGTATCCCACTCTTACATGGTTGAAACCTAGTCTCTCCACTTTTCGTCTTGTTCTCCTGGCGCCTGCCCTCCTATTTCTATGCCTTCTTCTCACACCATTTCCTGGCCTTCTCCTCCTCACTCTCTCTTCGCTAGCCGCTGAAAGATGTGTCAAGCGCAGAGCACGTGCTCCGTAGCTCCGGCGACGATTCCCGTGTTTAAATAAATCCATAGGCAAAGTTTGGATATTGCAGGAAATAAACGGTCACCCTAGCATTGCCTGCTTACTAGGGAAGGGGCAGGGGATGTCCCTCAGGAGTCCATACGCCTGGCGCCGCCCCGCCCGCATACCAGACGTTCCACGTTCACGACCAACTCACCCGTTGCCATTCAGTCCTCGGCACGTCGGTCCACGTTAAACTTAGGGGTTTATAATCGGAGTTTTCCATCTCCTAGATTGGCCGCTTTATTAGCTAACGGGCCCAATCTACCCGGGGGCAAGAGATTCCAGCGCCTCATTCTTGGCGAACACAGTATATACATGTATACAGGGAACAAAACCAATGTAATAAAACATCTATCAAATTGTAAGTACATAGTGAAAGTCACCACACTATGGAAACCTAACTCTCGTCACCAAAGGAAGCAGTGACAACAACAGTAATCTGATAATCAGTACACTAAACTATATACGTTGAGCTCTGCAGTACGACATGTGACCAAAATACACACTGACAATCAGACTAATCCACATGACTTCTGCCGTATTTCAATAGATGAGGTGGGATTTATGAATTAGCCTTGTGTTTTTTTTAAGCCACATATTCTAGCCACAGTGCATATAGATTCTGTAACCGGCAGCGTGGGTGCATTGGAGGTTCGCTTGGAAGTTGTAACCAGAGTTTCATTCAGAATGTCCAGATGTTGTATCAAGGACCTGTCATCTAACATGCTCGTCTCTCGGATGGTGCCCAGGACTTTCCCAAAAGAGTGGATTCTGAACATTGGCGGGATTTATATTAAAACCAGGCACTGACATAGATCGGAATATCACTGGCAGTCCACTGCCACAAATTGATCGCTGTCTTGATGTCTTGCCGCTTTTTTTTTTTTTTAAATTGGCTTAGGTTGCATCAGTTTGGGGGTCGAGTGGATCATAAAACATAATCATTGCCAGATCCTTTTATTTGACAACGGCATGAAAGTTATCATCGTCCAGCCCAAACACTTTCTGACCGTCAAAGAAAACATCATAGGATCTTTATCTTCTAGAGTTGAGTAACCTAGAATTGATTGTTGCCCTGGGCGTAGCTGTTCATCACAGACAAATCGTTCATCACCACTTTTGTCCAGAGCCTGAAGAAGTTCAAGGAGTATGCGTTTTCATTGGCCGGTACAGTGCCACTCAAGTTCCTATATATCAAGCTACTTTCTGGGGTAGAGTGTCTTAAGGGTGGTAAATCCACATGTACGCTGCCTCAAGGTTCTGGAGCCGAGATCCGTGTGCCAGGATAGTTCGAGTAACTACTCTCGTCAGGGTCTGGCTTAGGGAGTCTCGGGGGAGGCATGTTGTGGGTATGCGCCTAGCGTCGGCTTGAGAGCTTCTGATAGTGATTTAAGGGGAAACTTCTCACAGATGTGGCGTTGTAGTGACCAAATATCGATACATAATTGTTCAAAACGTAATTGAGGAGACCCAGGAGCTCGTGGGGCGTCTAGCAACTTGTCGTGAATGTGTTGTAGTTTTAACTACTTGGCTGATCACTGAAAACGATATGCGATTGTTACCATGGGAATGCTTGACTTGAGAACTGTAGCTCGCTATAACTAGCTGGGAATCTCTCAGTTAAGCTTACTAGGCAACATTACCTTATGATCTGAGCTCTGATACAGCACTCCGCGACAGAACTAGCGACAACAACTAGCAGATCACAAGAAACACAATGAAATTAAACATTGCGCCTAACAAGCGGAAAGAATGAGCAACCATCTTGCCCCATCTTGATGACCTTTATGAAAGTTTAGGTTTAGTGTCTACTAAATAGGACTATGTGTACAAAAAAGACATGTAAAACGACAGAATTTATTAATTTTAATATTCAAGAGTATTTTATAAAAATAAGTTTAAACTAAATATGACAATTCAGTGTCATTCTGACTGACACTCTCATTCCGTTTCTGAGTCGCTCTGCTCATTCAGCACATTATCAATTTCCTGCTGATCGACTGTTTCCAATATTTCAATTAATCCAGGTAGTCCCTAAACCATTTCCACAATTCTCATCTTACATTTGTCTCATCTTACATACAAATCTGATATACACAGAGTTTATAACGAGAGCTGGTAACATCCGTTTTCGTAACTTCCTCAACAACAATCCAGCTGCACTAAATAAGCGCTCTACTGCTGCTGCTGACTTTTTTCGCATATCCTATTTATAGGACATCGCTGTCCACACCAGCATTTTACCGCTGTTGTTGATATCTTGGCAAGATTACGCCCAGTAGTTTGCCATTGCTTTCTGAGCGACCGGCTCACATACCCCCGTAAGTAACCGACTGGTATGGTCAACACAATGTTCTCACTTGCTTTTAGCAGTGGAAACGAATGTTCATTTCCCCAATAATTTAATGATTGTGAAGTTGGTTGAAATAATTTTTGAAACATGGTGACTTCATCTCAAGGCATTTGTTTCTGGGGTCATCAAACTTAAGTGCTTTGTTTGGTGGAGGATCAAAAAATAAGTCAAAATCAATTTTCGGCTTTTGTTCTACAATTCCTGCTACTTTACATACCGCAGATGATTCAGAAGAAAGATTTAAATCCTTGCTGAATGAAATAACAGTTGGAACAACAAACTTAGAAAAAGCGATCCAATTATTTGCCTAGTTAGTTAGTTAGTTAGTCGACAGATCATCCTCATTGCACATCGAACCATTCAGTCCATAAGTTCTCGGATCCCCTCCTCAGCAAATACCGCAGCGTGTAGC
This sequence comes from Cepaea hortensis, assembly GCA_963921405.1. Taxonomy (NCBI): domain Eukaryota; kingdom Metazoa; phylum Mollusca; class Gastropoda; order Stylommatophora; family Helicidae; genus Cepaea; species Cepaea hortensis. Next base: position 64,093,621 of record OY992882.1, on the reverse strand, counting down.
GGCTAACGACACCATTTCTGTGTTGGTTTATCAATCTTCTTTGGCTTCCTGCGTAGTGTTCTTGTTTGGCTACACCTCTTTTAATTTGCTGTTCTCGCAGTCTGACTATGGTTGTAGATTCACAGTCATCACTTGGTTCTCGCAAAAGTCTTCCTTCTCGTAGAGCATTCAGAATGTCAGCCTGGTCCATGGCGCGTCCGCCCTCCACAGTAATCGTAGCTGCGAGCTTGTCAGCCCGCTCATTTCCTTGTACTCCCGCATACCCTGGCACGAAGATGAAACTAATCTTTGCCAGCCGAGACCGCTCCAGAGACAGCAACCACTCTCTTAGAATCCACCTTGTCACTATCCTCTTGAGCATGTTCATTGAGTCGCCAAGGAAACATGCCCTAGTAAATGTCTATGTCACGAGCCATGTTATTGCTTTACTTACTGCCATGACTTCCATAGTCAGGCTACTTGTGGTCTCAACAAAAGCACCGGAGTCCTCCTTCACAATTCTCCCTCCGGCCTGAGCCGTAAAGGCCCATGAGCTTCTCACGCGTCGGACGACCGACCCATCTGTGTAAATGACAGTATCACTGTCTACCGAATTCTCGAAAATCAACGTTTGTACTTCCGCCTCCACAGCAGCCGTATTTTCTTGTCTGCATTTTCTGTCTAGTTGGATGCAAACTGAAAAGGACGTACAGAAATCTGTTGGCACTTGTACCCACTCTTCGCCAGAGTCCTCAAGTCCACCTGTTGAAGAATGTCTTCGGCTTGACCCATCCACGACCGTCCTCTTTTTAACCTGCTGCCCTTCACCTTCCTAATTTCACTATGCAGTGGATGTTGTGTGATTGCGTTAACTATGAAGTAGACACACGCTCTGCACATTTGTATTCTGTCTTCAATGGTTGGAAAACCAAGGAGGTAGCGCATCGCCTTGCATGCTTAACTCTTCAACATCCAAGAATAATGCGCATAGCTTCGTTCTGTATTCTTTCCATCCTTTCTATCTGCTTACCGCTGAGAGTCATGATCGCCATCGCATACTCCAAAATAGACATGTCCAGCCCCTCATATAGAAGACATAGATGGCGCTGCTCACAGTTTGCTGCCGCCAACACCAGCACCGCAGCCAAGCCCCGCTTGGCCTTTATTATCACTTGGTCTATGTGCTCATTATAAGCCAGGCTTTGACCAAAACGTATCCCCCGGTAATTCATCGCCTGCGTGCTTTCCACCGTCTCTGAACACAGTTTTACAGTTGGTGATGGAGTGTTGACAATTTGATTATTCAACGAGAACCATGTCACTGTTGCCTTTGTTTATTTTGACCATTGCGCCAGCTTCAACACACCAAGTGCTTAAGCTATTTAGTTTGGTTTGTAGTTCCACAGCAACCTGATCTCTATCATTGCCCTGACGATACACTAAAACATCGTCGGCATAAGGTAATGTCCTCCCCGGTCCAGTGATCTGCTCGCTGGTGATCCTCACAGGGTAAGCTTTGAACAGCACCGGAGATAATGATGATCCCTGTGGTAGACTAGGATGTATTGTTGTTGGTTCCGAAGTCCAGCTGCCATATCTAAAAACTACTTTCCGCTGGAAGAGGGCTGCAGCGATCCAACTAAGGAGGAAAGGACTTATCTTGAGTTCAAGAAGCTGACGAATTTTAAAAATCCAATTATACTTTGGTGTTCGCGTCATCAAGATCAATCGCTGCAGCAAAAGTTTCAATGCCTGAGTGGAAACCTTCATAGACATCATAGACCCATTTATTGGTGTCAACATTCCCTTTCTTCATAGTAAAACTGACTTAACCATGTCTTCTATTTTTGCTGGTGACGCACCAAAATGTAATGTTATATAATAAAAGGCTATGTATTTTTTTTATTTATTTATCCGGTGTCCCACCACAAGATAAAGAATAGATACAAATATATAAAGGAAAAAGAAGGATAAAAGGCTTTAAAAAGGTAAAAATTAAACAAAATTAAGGGTAGCTCTGACGTAGATCAAGTTACTATGACATGGCTACTGTCCCATGCTGTCCCATGGGAAATACAAATGTGTGCTGTCCCATCCCATCCCATCCCATGGGAATACCATTCCCATGGTCAAGCCTAGCAAGCACGCTTGCCCGCAGGCCCGGTGGAATGTTTTCGAACTGCCCTCGAGGAAAGAATTTGCTTGAACAATGACCTGGACTCGCAGGTTGACCCAGCAGAAGATGCGCACCAGGACATGTTCTGGGAAGCAAAGACGATCGGTGTGATATTAACCAGCCCGTCACTGGGGCTGTTGACCTATTTACAACATAGGGGTGAGCAACACGCACCCACAACTTCTCAAGGGTCCTTGGCTTTGAATGTCACTTGAACAAGCCCTCCTTGCTTTATACATATTTGATTTGATGAAATAGTAATTTCATTTTGTACATAAAAACCAGTACAAACTGGCCAGTCAGATAAATTTCTCACACCGAGACTATATATGAAGGTGAGATTATCACCCGGTTCTTACATGTTGATTACATAACCTCAAGTGAGATACATTTATCACACCCAAACTATATATGAACCTGAGATTACCAATTTTCTCACACCGAAACTACATGAACATGAGATTACCACCCGGTTCTTACATGTTGATTACATGCACATCAAGTGAGATAACTTTAGTTAGTTAGTTAGTTAGTTAGTTACTAAGTTAGTTAGTTAGTTAGTTAGTTAATTAGTTAGTTAGTTAGTTAGTTAGTTAGTTAGTTAGTTAGTTAGTCGACATATCATCCTCATTGCACATCGAACCATTCAGTCCTTAAGTGCTCGGATCTCCTCCTCAGCAAATCCCGCAGCGTGTAGCGGCTAACGACACCAGTTCTGTATTGGTTTATCAATCTTCTTTGTCTTCCTGCGTAGTGTTCTTGTTTGTCCACCCCTCTTTTAATTTGCTGTTCTCGCAGTCTGGCCATGGTTGTATATTCAGTCAACACTTGGTTCTTGCAAAATCTTACTTCTCGTAGAGCATTCAGAATGTCAGCCTGGTCCATGGCGCGTCCGCCCTCCACAGTAGCCTTAACTGCGAGCTTGTCAGCCCGCTCATTTCCTTGTACTCCCGCATGCCCTGGCACGAAGATGAAATTAATCTTTGTCAGCCAAGACGGCTCCAGAGACAGCAACCATTCTCTTCGGATCCACCCTATCTCTATCCTCTTGAGCATGCTCATTGAGTCGCAAAGGAAACATGCCCTAGTGAATGTCTGTGTCTCGAGCCATGTTATTGCTTTACTTACTGCCATGACTTCCATAGTCATGCTACTTGTGGTCTCAGCAAAAGCACCGGAGTCCTCCTTCACAATTCTCCCTCCGGCCTGAGGGGTAAAGGCCCGTGAGCTTCCCACGCGTCGGACGACCGACCCATCTGTGTAAATGACAGCATCACCGTCTAGCGAATTCTTGAAAATCAACGCTTGTACTTCAGCCTCCACAGCAGCCGGATTTTCTTGTCTGCATTTTCTGTCTAGTTGGATGCAAACTGAAAATGACGTACAGAAATGAACGTGAGATTACCACCCGGTTCTTACATGTTGATTACATACACCTCAACGGAAATAACATTCTCACACCGAAACTATACATGAACGTGAGATTACCAACTTTCTCACACCGGAACTATACATGAACGTGAGATTACCACTCGGTTCTTACATGTTGATTACATACACCTCAAGTGAGATAGCCAAACATGGTGGTGATAACTGACTTATGCAAAGCAGGTAGCAGCGATGGCTTAGACACAAAAACTGGGATCTAGACGCTCTGATTCAAGGGGATCAAGGAAGCCAGAGACCGGAGACAGGTTTCTTGCTGTTTTAATTAGCCAGAACATAGTGTAACGCTACCGATGCAGACGTTATGTTGTCAAATCTGTGTGTGCAAATTATAGTTCAGTAATGGCTTATGTGAACATATAAGTTTTGATGCTGATTCACTTCTTGTAGCGGTAAAAAAACACATTACTTTGGTGAACTCTCTCTACAGATAACAGTTGTCGGCGGATTCAGGGGTAATGATGTAATGCGACGCGAAGTTTGATATTTACACGCCAAGCCGGATCACGAGCTTGACATCAGCGGCCTGATATTTGAAAGTAGTCCAAACAATGGCAAACTGCTGAACTAGCACTTGCCTGGTAAATTACATACAGCCAATAAATACTGGGGTTGATCGCCACCTCCTTTAAAGGACATGCAACTAACTTTTAAAAATGCAAATGTTTGTAGTGGTGAACGGCATCAGAGTGTCACAACCATGGTCGGTAAACCTTGGGCGGTAAACTTTGGCCGGTAAACCTTTTGGTAAACCTAGGGTGGTAAACCTTGGTCTGTAAACCATGGACTGTAAATCTTTGTCTGTAAACCATGGACGGTAAGCCTTGGGTGGTAAACCCTGGCCGGGAAACCTAGGGATGTAAACCTTGGTCTGTAAACCATGGACGGTAAACCTTGGGAGGTAAACCCTGGCCGGTAAACCTTGGCTGGTAAACCATGACCGGTAAACTTTGGCCGGTAAACCTTGGGCGGTAAACCATGGCCGGTAAACCTAGGGCGGTAAACCATGGCCGGTAAACCTTGGGCGGTAAATCATGGCCGGTAAACTTTGGGTGGTAAACCATGGCCGGTAAACCTTGGGCGGTAAACCATGGCCGGTAAATTTTGGGTGGTAAACCATGGCCGGTAAACCTTGGGCGGTAAACCATGGCCGGTAATCTTTGGGTGGTAAACCATGGCCGGTAAACTTTGGGTGGTAAACCAAGGCCGGTAAACTTTGGGCGGTAAACCATGGCCGGTAAACTTTGGATGGTAAACCATGGCCGGTAAACCTTGGGCGGTAAACCATGGCCGGTAAACCTTGGGTGGTAAACCATGGGCGGTAAACTTTGGGTGGTAAATCCCATCACCCTGACAATAGCTGTAACAGGCTGGCTAAACCAGGCATGGGTAGCCGATTTGGTGTCAAACCAATCGGTGAACTAGGGTATGCCTACACAACATGTGAAGACAGGATTCGACAGACTGCGCGAGAGAAATCATTGTTGATTCAACGGGTAAAACGGCGTTTACCTGCAAAGCGTCGTGGAACGTAATGAGCACGGCAAGGCACGTAGAGCGCTCTGGTCATCCACTGCACCTGTATTCATCTCCAGTCGTCTCGACTTGTCTTGCCACTGGACTCAGATGGACAGGCGAGAGAGTGAGGTCAACGAATTGCGTAAATCTTCCTCACTTTAATCCAATTCATCGCGCAAGTCATTCTTCATCCAACGTCATATACCACTTTCAAGCCCTGTGGCGATGGGCGAGCGGCGAAGCGGCAGGCGTGGGTACGCTGGCAGCCGTAGTCACAGACCTGCACACAGGCGGCTCAGGCCATATGGTCGTCTTCTACTGACCGGAGCAGAAGTGGGATTCGACAGCCCCCTGAGCGACTGAGCCGCCCTCTATAGGAACACACTGCTCACCTCCATAGCATGAGGAAGGGGCTAGAAAAGGTGCCCTAAACATTGTCTGCTCCATCACTACCTAACCAGCTAGCCGCGGTTGGTGGGTACCCTAAACTGCGGTCGACATACAAACAAAGAAAAAGCAGGTAAAGCTAAAAGAGCAAACCATATTCCCTTAACAATCGGAACTTGGAATGTACGCAACCTACTTGACAGAGACGGCGCGTCAGGTCCAGAGAGACGAACAGCACTGATTGGGAGAGAGCTGGGCAGGTACAACATCGACATTGCAGCCTTGAGCGAGACACGACTTGCAGAGGAAGGCTAAATCTGTGAAATAGGTGCTGGCTACACATTTTTCTGGAGTGGAAGGAAAAGCGAGGAAAGACGCCAATCCGGTGTGGGATTTGCCATTAAGTCGACCCTGGTCGGAAAATTAGCTGGATTTCCAAAGGCTATAAACGACAGACTCATGACCATCAAATTGCCCCTGCTGAATGGAAGGAAACATGCAACCATTGTGAGTGTCTACGCACCAACTATGACCAACGAAGATGATGTCAAGAACAAGTTTTATGAGGACCTACACAATGTATTAACATCTGTTCCCAAAGGAGACAAACTCATCCTCCTTGAGGATTTCAATGCCAGAGTAGGTACAGACACCACCTCTTGGAGTGGCATTATTGGAAAGCACGGAGTCGGAAATTGTAACAGCAATGGCCTCCTCCTTCTTCAGACATGTGCCGAAAACGATCTCTTGATTACCAACACAATTATCAATCTCCCTATGAGAAATAGGACATCGTGGATGCACCCTCGCTCGAAACACTGGCACCTCATTGACTATGTCATCGTCAGGAGGAGTGACAGACAAGACGTCCGATGACAAAATCCATGTGTGGTGCCGAATGTTGGACAGACCATCGTCTTATTATCTCGAAAATAAACATACACATCAATCCACCACGGCGTCCCCAAAGGGTAAAGATGCAAATAAATAAATAAATAAATAAATGTCACCCGCATAAACAGTTAAAAGAAATGCAGTTGTCATTTGTAAATATGCCGGTAGACCGCCTCAAGCTCAATAAAGCAGCTAAACAGGATGCGGAAACAGAGTGGAGAGCCCTAAAGGACATAATTTACAACACTGTTGTGGAAATCCTGGGTCCACCCCCCCCACCCCCACCCCGAAAGCATAATGACTGGTTTGATGAAAATTCCGAAGACATCAACCAATTGCTGGCCGAGAAACATCTTCTCCTCAAAGCACATTTGAATGACCCGAAGTCAAAATTAAAAAAAAAAAAACCGATGCTTTCAATAACATTCGGAGAGTAGTGCAGCAGAAACTTCGGCACATGCGGGACTCCTGGCTGAGCAACAAAGCTGATGAAATTCAAGGCTTTGCTGACAGACATGATATGAACAACTTCTACGACTCACTGAAAGTGGTCTATGGTCCTACATCACCAGGCATAGTTCCCTTCCTCAGTGCAGATGGGGAAACATTGGTCACCGATAAGAAATAAATCCTTCAACGCTGGGCAGAACATTTTAGCAATATCTTAAATACAACTTCATTCTTCGATGATGAAACCTTCAACTGCATTTCCTCAAGTTCCCATTAATGATACACTTGATGACCTGCCAACAATAGTGGAAGTAAATAAAGCCATCCAGCAACTTTCAAGCGGAAAGGCGCTTGGTCCTGACTCCATCCCAGCAGAGATATACAAGGCAAGTGGGCTGGTCCTAACAGAGCTGCTTCACTAATTCTTTACAAACATATGGGTGAACGAGACCATGCCACAAGATTTCAAGGACGCGTCAATAATCCACCTTTACAAAGGTAAAAGAAACCGCCAATCCTGTGACAACCAACGAGGCATCTCCTTGCTCTCAATTGCAGGGAAGATACTAGCCAGAACTCTTCTCAATCGCCTCGGCCCATCTCGATCAAGGTCTTCTTCTTGAGAGTCAATTTTGCTTCAGAAAGAACGAGGAACTGTTGACATGATTCTCACTGCTTTTCGCTGCAAGGCAACTGCAATAGAGAAATGTCAGGAACAGAACTCGGAAAGGTTCTCCACGTTCATTGACGTTACCAAGGCTTTTGATACTGTTAGCAGAGAAGGACTGTGGGAGATTATGGCGAAATATGGCTGTCCATGAAAGTTTGTCCAAATAGTGCGGCCATTTCATGATGGTATGCCGGCAAGAGTACAGGAAAATGGTGAACTGTCTGAGCAACTTTCCTGTCACCAATGGAGTGAAGTAAGGATGTGTCCTGGCACCAACACTGTTCAGTCTCATGTTTTCAGCTATGCTGACGAATGCCTTCGAGAACAACGATGTTGGAATAGACATCAACTACCGCGTGGATAGAAAGTTGTTCAATCTCAGAAGGGTGAAAGCTAAAACCAAAACTAACAGCGACACCGTCAGAGAGCTGCTGTTTGCTGATCATTGCGCTCTATACGCCAACTCAGAGGCAGACATGCAACACAATGTTTCAGCTTTCTCATATGCCTGTGCCAACTTTGGGCTCAATATCAACTTGGAGAAGACTGTAGTTACATACCAGCCAGCTCCACGGAATAATCACACCGTGCCGAATATCAAGGTGAATGGTCATAGATTAAGTGTTATAGACAAATTCACCTACCTTCTCAGCACTGTGTCACAAGCTGCCACAATTGATGACGAAGTGAATGCAAGAATCTCCAAGGCCAGTGCGGTCTTTGGCAGACTGTACAAGAATGTATGGGACAGAAATGGAATAAGCCTGCAAAACAAAGCTGAAATTCTATAAAGCAGTTGTATTATCCACACTACTAAATGCTTGTGAAACCTGGACTGTTTATCAGCGACACGCTAGGAAATTAAACTACTTCCACACAGTCTGCCTAAGGAAGCTATGGAAGATTATATGGCAAGACAAGATCCCAGACACTGAAGTTCTATCATGCACCCAGGACACACTGACGGAGGAAGTTGAAACTCTGAAGAATGTCTTACACCTGAATGGTTACTCCACAGGATTTATAAAACGCCACTGCCAACAGCCAAAACTAAAATCAGACGTAACTATGGTCCCAAGCTCAAGATATTTATACAGCTAACCTTTCGAGGGGAAGACGTAATGCAACGTCTACAGGACCAGCTCGTTACAGCAGTTGGCCGAACATTCTGTGCTGCAACTCCAGTTATTAGGTACAGAACCACACCTATTCCTACCCCAGCAACAAAAGAATCTACCCCTCTGTACGCCACATCTAATTGCATTTACCAATTCACATGCAGGTGCGAATCTACCTACATTGGCCTAACAGAGAGGCAGTTACACACCAGGATTGTTGAACACATACCAAAATGGGTTGACACGAAATTACACACAAGCAATGGGATCATGGGAAGTGTGACACGCCACAATTATAAACTTCCGGCGTCGTGCATTGCACGTCATGTCTTGGAAACCGGTCATGTTATTGATAGAGACAGCGCTTTTTGCGTGTTGTTTCAAATGCAAAATAGTCGTTTGTTTAAGTTTGCAGAAGCGATAATGATCCATCTGCATAAGCCTATTTTGTGCAAACAGAAAGACATGAGAGTCAATTTAAAATTACCATGGTAAACAACTGATATTACTGTGAGAACATGTGTATATTTCAGCTTGAAAGATGAATCTAATTATTTTACTCTACGTTATGTGACATCTGCAGTAGGTACCTGACGAGATGCATCGAAATGTGCCAGGCAATAAATCGTACTATATATGGTTTGTGTCTTTGTTATTCAAATGTTAGCTTTTATAGAATGTTAATGCCTTCAGCCTCTTCTTATCTGTTGGTCACCATCATCATCATCATCATCATCATCATCATCATCATCATCATCATCATCATCATCATCATCATCATCATCATCATCATTATCATCATCATCACCATCACCATCACCATCACCAGCACCAGCACCATCACCATCACCATCACCATCACCAGCACCAGCACCATCACCAGCACCATCACCAGCACCAGCACCAGCACCATCACCAGCACCAGCACCAGCACCATCACCAGCACCATCACCAGCACCATCACCATCATCATCATCATCATCATCATCATCATCATCACCAGCACCAGCACCAGCACCAGCACCATCACCAGCACCAGCACCATCACCAGCACCAGCACCATCACCATCATCATCATCATCATCATCATCATCACCATCACCAGCACCATCATCATCACCAGCACCATCACCATCATCATCATCATCATCATCATCATCATCATCATCATCATCATCATCACCATCACCAGCACCATCATCATCACCATCACCATCATCACCAGCACCATCATCATCATCACCATCATCATCATCATCATCATCACCATCACCAGCACCATCATCATCACCATCACCAGCACCATCATCATCACCAGCACCAGCACCATCACCAGCACCAGCACCATCACCAGCACCAGCACCATCACCATCATCATCATCATCATCATCATCATCATCATCATCATCATCATCATCATCATCACCATCACCAGCACCATCATCATCACCAGCACCATCACCATCATCATCATCATCATCATCATCATCATCATCATCATCATCACCATCACCAGCACCATCACCATCACCAGCACCAGCACCATCACCATCACCAGCACCAGCACCAGCATCATCACCAGCACCATCACCAGCACCAGCACCATCACCAGCACCAGCACCAGCACCATCACCAGCACCAGCACCAGCACCATCACCATCATCATCATCATCATCATCACCATCACCAGCACCAGCACCAGCACCATCACCAGCACCAGCACCAGCACCATCACCAGCACCAGCACCAGCACCATCACCATCACCAGCACCAGCACCATCACCAGCACCAGCACCATCACCATCATCATCATCATCATCATCATCATCATCATCATCACCAGCACCAGCACCAGCACCATCACCAGCACCAGCACCATCACCAGCACCAGCACCATCACCAGCACCAGCACCATCATCATCATCATCATCATCATCATCATCATCACCAGCACCAGCACCATCACCAGCACCAGCACCAGCACCAGCATCATCATCATCATCATCATCATCATCATCACCAGCACCAGCACCAGCACCAGCACCATCACCATCACCATCACCAGCACCATCACCATCACCATCATCATCATCATCATCATCATCACCAGCACCAGCACCAGCACCATCACCAGCACCATCACCATCACCAGCACCAGCACCATCACCATCATCATCATCATCATCATCATCATCATCATCATCATCATCATCATCAGCAGCAGCATCATCATCATCATCATCATCATCATCATCATCATCATCATCATCATCATCATCATCATCATCATCATCATTATCATCATCATCATCATCATCTTCTTCTTCTTCTTCTTCTTCTTCTTCTTCCACTTCTGCCGTCAAGCGTCGTGGGGTCGAATAATTTGTGCTCCAGCGCCCGATGGGTGGCACTGGATAGTGTCATTCCGTGTGATTGTCTTTGGTTTCGTCAATCCATTTTCTTCTTGGACGTCCTCTTGGTCTCGTCGCAGATGATCTTTGATGTAAGGCCAGTGATGGTAGTTGCTGGTGTTGCATTCTAACGACATGAAAACCACTTGATCTTCTGTCTTTCAATAAATGTCGCACAAGGTGTTAATCCCACTGTCTGTCTGATAACAGCATTCCTTAATCGGTGTCGCGAAACGCAAGTGCGTCTCAGACGGGACAACACAGAACCAACTCTACCCCACCCTGTCTAGGTGGCTAGGCCACATTTTATGGCGGTGAGAGGGGAATTTCCGAGTAAAAGAGTTGGGACCGTCGTCTGGTTCTTGATGTTATATTTCGGGATTGGCATGAATTTCACGGGTCCCGAGAATCATAACTCAATTCTCTGAGTGTGCTTTGATCTTCTCTGTTGTAAATCGCACACTTTGCTAAAACTCGGGGATTGCGGAGTTGCCTTCACTTTCGTGGGGTAGTGCTTGGAGCTTTTCGGGAGATTCCGGGAGTGTGTTCTTCCGGACCTGACACGAGAAGCCATTCGGTAGACAGTCATCAAGAAAGGAGGCCGCTTCTATGGCCAGCTTTATAACTGACATCACGGGGAGATGGAGAATGTTCCAGAGCTAATGGTGTTGTTGTAGCTATCCTTTCACGGCCGTGTCAGCCAGCTGTAATATGTGCAACTCTTATAGAGATTGATCTGCAGTGGTGGCATTGTTGTCCTTGAGACGAGGGGTCGTGTCTTTGACCAGCTGTATCATGATATATTTTTTGGGGACTCCAGAGGAAACCTACAGCCCAGAGCTTGATGAATCTATCGGGTCGATGTCTGTTGCATAGTTGTTCCTAAACTTTAAAGGTAACACTCTTGTATACTTGGCGTCGCTTAACTATAGTTGGTATTTCAGTGGTGAGTCAATTCTTGACCGGGTCGGCCAGTTGCGCCGTATCCTGTGCTCTGACCGATATTTACACGTTGACCTAGCGTCAGCAGACACCAGCTGTTGGTTAAACAGGCATGCTAACTGTTTAGTAAGCCTGTGTGTGTACTATGACCTAGATTAAGTGTTCAACCGACATGGCGGAATGTATTTTGCTAGCCAGTAGTGGATCAGTCTGGTTGAAGCAAATTAACGATGCATTCGATGCCCTATCTCAATAATGGAGTACCTGAGGGAATTAGGATTCTGACAGAAGAATTTCTCTTGAACAGAGCTTTAATTTGATTCCCTTAATGAATATGTTGACATTAGTATGTTTCGATCATCATCATGTGGCGTGGTTGAAACTAGTACTTGTCAAGCACTCAGATGACGAGCGAGAACCACATACGTTTCTCATTACGGTGAAACCCAAATATGTAGGAGGCTATAAGCTGGGAAGTTGTTATCGACCTATGGGCCTGTTTTTATTTAACTGGGCTTAGTCAGAAGGGGGAAGATATCTTCACACCTACTAGGAATTGAACCGTGGGCCAGTATAGCGGTGGGGGAAACACCCACTCATGTAACGCGTGGATATTTCATCAGTGTAATGGGACTCTACAGTTTCTTTGATGAGAAAGGAATATTTATCATGCGGGTCTATCTTTCTATTGTCTCTATACTTTCATCGGAACCGGATTGTATGGGAGATTTGAGTTGACCTAATTACTAGGCAGCCAAAGGAATTTATTCAGGTGATGAGTGTCTATATATTCATACACCCACATACAGCAGAAATCCACATACACCCACATACAGCAGAAGGGTGGAAAGGGACAAACACAAGAACACCAAACTCTTCTGTTGTTTGTCTGGTCTTTAATTCAGTATTTCAAGTTAGTTATTAATGTAGCTTGAATATCTTCCATTAACCTTGGAGGTGTAATGGAGTACTGACCTGAGGTATCCTGATAGGCTTATCTACTTTCCTGAGAGGACACATTGGTGATTAGGAAGGATGATCCAGACCATAACACTTGATGATCTCTGTAGGAGGTATTGAAATTTGCCATCCTTATGAATGGACCTGTCACTATATCTATTATCCATTAGATCTTAGATGGTAGGGAATGTGTCATCCTATTTACTATTTACTAGGGATGAGATGCGTGGCTGAAAAACTACTGGACTTAGGTTAGGATTACTAGGAGCTGTAACCTAATCTGTCCGTGAGATATGTCTGGGAGTTCAGACATACGATGCGGTCTGAGCTCAAGGGCCTGACCACAAGATATCGATGGAGTCTGTGTGGAATTTTGGTGTAGTATGTATTATGCAAGGGTGTGATGGATATGTACATCTCGCCTGTTCTTGCTTACAGGAACCTCTGAGCTGTTAACTAGGGGCGGTGGGCGACTGCCCTTTGCTGCTGCTGATTCCTGTTTGCTAGGTGCTGTGGACTTTTGTTATGTGATGTGGCACCTTTTTCTGGTGGCTATGAGCGAGTGACTATTTGCTGCGAAGCTATATGGTGCTGAAGCTTAGTGTTAAGTGACAGTTGAAACTTGCCAGGCTCAAGTCCCAAGGTTCCAGGAGGCATCATACGGGTGCAGGTGAAAGTACTCTTATCACCTTGTTTACATACAGACACTAAAGACATTGACTTCTGTCGAGTGGAGTGATGAGAATGTCCAGCAGACTACTCTCACTCAATATTGACTGTTAATTGCTGTAGGTTTGTTCGTCTATGTGTTCGAGTTGGAATCTCCAATAAAGATTCTAGATTTGCCTTTTAAAAGGTTGTTCTATTATAGTCAGTTAGGTGTCTTCTTGTGTCCACAGTCGTCATATGGGTAGTGTCATCCGTGAACCGTCCTGGGGACAATTGATGTAAAGGGTAGACAAAGTTTAATTTAGAACCCAATAAAATATATGGGCAACCACCGAGAACCAGGCCGGTGTTGTCCCACGACAATCGGTCTCGAGTACAACATCCGTTTCTTCCCACCCATGGATAGCCGTTCCAGCTAGGACACAGATAAGTTTATGTTTGTAAATTCATGTAGTGTCGATCGTGTATTTGTTAGTCTATTTTTGTTTGTTTGTTCTGTGCTGACGAAGGCTTTGGCCGCAACGTCCATTGTTTTTTGTAGTTGTGCTTTTGTAAAGCTCTCAACCTACTTCTCGTTTTTCAGTGATTCATTCATTACTTACTCGGTCTCGAATTGTTAAGTTGGCAGCTCTCCTTGGGCATCTCATCTCGCTGGTGTTGATTGTGTGAAAGTGTGATTTGGATAAAGTCCAAGTTTGAGATTGATAGCACAGGGTTGGTGTGAATATGCTGTTTATTATCTGTCGTTTTGCGGACATGGGTATATTTGGATGTTTCAGTAAGGGTGATAGTTGATATGTAAGTGCATTAGTTTTTTTGGGAGCATCTGATTTCGAATTTTCTGTCCAATCTACCTTCTTCAGCCATACTTCCAAGATATTTGAATTCTTTAACTTGTTTCAGAGTTGTGCTATTTATTTGTATACTTAGTCGACCAGGCGATCTGCTAACTTGCATTACTTCTGTTGTGGCTGTGTTTATACTCATATTGTATCTGTTGCATGTTGAACTCAGATTATTAATATGATGTAAAAGCATTCCACGCGAAATTCACAGCTCACAGTGTCGCCCACGCACTCACTCGTGCTTTATGCGACACTTTCGGCGGGTCACCCTGCGGTTAAAGACCGAGCCATGTGAGAAAACCCGGGTCAATGAGGTCTTTCTGGTGACTGCCGAGTCCATCGACGATGAACTGTGGTTTTCGTGGATCAATTTTGTGTTGGCATTCTGGTGGCGGCATTATGCAGTTTACCTGTGCGGGCTGTTGGATTGCCGAGTCTATTCCACTTTTCACATTGGACAGTGGGGTGCATTTTGTATGATTTTCACTGGCACAGGAATGGAGCATAATGGGTTCTTTGACCCGTTGCCGTGAAGTTGGAACCTCGACTAACTAACTAGCTAACTAACTAACTAACCAACCAACCAACCAACCAACCAACCAACCAACCAACCAACCAACCAACTAACTAACTAACTAACTAACTAACTAACTAATTATTAATATGATTTTGTAGTCTACCCTCATCGCTGTAAAACAGGCACTGATCGTCTGCAAATAGAAGTTCATTTATTTCATGTGAATCTGTTCTGTCAAGGCTTGCTTCTTTGGAGATTCTGTACATGTAGATATTAAATAGCAGAGGAGAGAACACACACACTGTCTCACTCCTGTATTGACTGTGAACAGATCTGATATACCTTCTTGTGTTCTTACTGCACTTCGGCTCGAGTGGTACATGGCTATGATGTTTTCTAGCAATTGTCCTTGTATCCCATAGTCTTCAAGGATGGTCCATAATTTGTATCTGTCTACTCTATCGAAAGCCTTTTCCTGATCTACAAACACCATATTCTGCTGGTCATTACATTCGATAGTTTTTTTTTCCACATATTTGTCTAAGTGTAAATAGTGCATCAGTGCAACTTTTACCTTTCCGAAAACCGAATTGTACTTTACTTAACTGTTGTTCAACTATGGGTCTAGCTCTTTGTTCCAAAAGTTTTGCATACATTTTCCCTATATGGCTCAGGAGTGATATACCTCTGTATGTTTCGCACTGTCACATATTGCCTTTCTTTTTCCATATTGGTACTATTATTGCCTGCTGCCAATCATCTGGGACTTTTCTTTCTTCCCACGCTATCTTAAAAAGTCTTGTTAGTCATTAAACTTCTGTTTCCTCACAGACCTGAATAGCTTCTGTGGTTATTCCATCTGGACCCGGTGATTTGTTTTTAGAACTTTTCTGTATAACTGATTTGATTTATGCAGGAATGAAATTTGGTTCATGGCTTTTATGCACAAAAGTGAGATTTTCTATGTTATGTGTAGGGTTAAGTAGTTCTTGAAAGTATTCTGCCCACCTTGCTAGTCTTTGTTGTGGTTTAATATTTGTATACCTCTTTTGATGTTTATGATGGTGGTTGGGTTGTATCATGCATCTCTGTTTCTCACTGTGTTGATCTTCTTCTTCTTCTTCTTCTTCAGCGTTCCGAGCCATTGAGGTTCTTTGCTGCAAATACAATCCGTCTCCATTCGTCTCTCTGGTGGACCTTCTCTTGCCAGTCGTTGATTCCAAGTGCTTGTAGGTCTGTACATGTATTATCTCTCCACCGCCTTCTTGGTCTACCTCGGGGTCTACGGTCATTTATTTCCTGAGTGTAAGCAAGTTTTGTTTCCCTATTATCTTCCATTCTTTCTATATGCCCCAGCCATTGTAGTCTATCCGATATCGAGGCTCATGTATTTGTTTCGTAACAAAGAAAGGTTTTTACAAAGGTGGGGATGTTAACCCCACGCTTCAACCCCCAACCTGGAGGACCAGGGTGTTTCTCTTTGTCTGTTCTCTACCCTTTGACCTGTCCGGCTTGGGAGGCCCTGCTGGTAGCTACGCTACCGCCGGCATAGCTCTCAGGGTCATTGATCACTGTGTTGATACGTTTATAAAATTCTCTTGGGTAGTCTTTGCTAAGGGTCGCCATCTGTTCACCGTATATTCTCCAGGATTCATCTTTAGATGCTCTAATTGTTCGTTTGGCCTCTCGTCACGCTATTCTATAAGTAACACAGTCTTGTTCAGATTAAGTTGTGATCTATTTTTTTAACGCTACCTTCTTTTTGAATATGCTATCTTTAACTTCATTGTTCCACTTCATTGTCTGTTGGTATATGTCGATATTCTAAAGAATGGCTGCCCATCACTGAGTATATCTTCATACTTGCAATTATAGGAACGGCTGTTCGAGTGGCTAGAATGCCGGATTCTCCTTCGGGAGACCCGGGTTCGAATCCTCGGTAAGGTGTGGAGTATCTTTTTCTGTCGGGAGCAAAAAGAAAACTCTAACCTGCCCAGTTCGCGGCGACCGCACTAGCCAGGCGGTCTTAATTCCTCAGCCTCTCAAGACTCTCCTGCCATACACCGCGAGGCAGTAAATGACAGTTTTTGACTTGCATTGTTGCCCAACTGCTGTTTGCATGTTTGCATGCCCTCGACATTAAGTTCATGTATGAGTGTTATAATACTTTAATGCTTCTAATGCCAACAGCATATTTCCTTAATTCTGTTTCTTCAGTCAGCTCTCATTTCAACGGCATATTGGTTAATCTACAAAAATCAGAAAAATAAAGGGGCGGCACAAATCATTGGGGGGCGATTCTTGACAACAGACAGAGAGAAAGGAGAGGCCTTCCTGGAGAGATGAGACTGACCACAAGGATAGGAACTTCGGATGTGCACTATAGGTGAGGATCTGGCTCGAGTGATCAGAGGAAAGCCAGATGAGACAATCGCGCACGTGAAAGATATCAAATATGATCTGAAGAAAACAAGACAGTGCACCAGGTCCAGATGGGGTAAGATGTGTCCACATGGAGAATCTAGGCGATGTCGCACTGAGGAAGTGGTCAGCTGTTTCAACTCCAGCGTTAAAACATCTTCAGTGCTATGTGATTGGCTGCATAGCCAGCTGCCGGCACTACCTTAACCAAATCAAGATAATATTAGACTAAGTGGTGATATGATGATCCCGTTAAATGGTTACATGATCATCCCTGTACAGAATACAGCTGGCAAGATAAGGGCTCGCTAGCCAAGTTGATATTTTACAGCGCTACTAATGTCATGACACCGTCGTACTGGAGTTCCACGCCTGGGCTCGTCGCTTGCCAACGTGAGGGAACGATTGACCATCTATTCCTCATCTTCTCAGGCGTACAAAATGTGACGGTGCTATCACATCGCAGACTCATAGCAGGAAGCTGCCTCGGGACAATTTGTTTATGGAGCAGGTGATGACGGACACATTGCAAGATGGTCTAGACAGCTGTAGACTGAAGGCAGGAGTGCCGGAAGTCATTGCAAGATGGCCTAGACAGCTGTAGACTGAAGGCAGGAGTGCCGGAAGTCATTGCAAGATGGCCTAGACAGCTGTAGACTGAAGGCAGGAGTGCCGGAAGTCATTGCAAGATGGCCTAGACAGCTGTAGACTGAAGGCAGGAGTGCCGGAAGTCATTGCAAGATGGCCTAGACAGCTGTAGACTGAAGGCAGGAGTGCCAGAAGTCATTGCAAGATGGCCTAGACAGCTGTAGACTGAAGGCAGGAGTGCCGGAAGTCATTGCAAGATGGCATAGACAGCTGTAGACTAAAAGCAGGAGTGCCAGAAGTCATTGCAAGATGGCCTAGACAGCTGTAGACTGAAGGCAGGAGTGCCGGAAGTCATTGCAAGATGGCCTAGACAGCTGTAGACTGAAGGCAGGAGTTCCGGAAGTCATTGCAAGATGGCCTAGACAGCTGTAGACTGAAGGCAGGAGTGCCAGAAGTCATTGCAAGATGGCCTAGACAGCTGTAGACTGAAGGCAGGAGTGCCGGAAGAGTTAGCGACCACGGAAAGATGGACACATGTGGCAACTATGACTAATGATGTCTATGCAGGGTTTCTGAGTAAGCATGCAACCGTCATTCCACCGGTGCTTTTCAACGCTTACACAATGAGGATGTTGATGATTTAGGCAGTAAACATATGTCGTAATTCTACATTTGCGGACGGATGTTCTTGTTTATAAACAGGGGAGAAGTACAGTGGAAATAACTAGAGCAATTGCACGTTGCTGTGGATAAAGTGAGTGAATGCTACCCTGATAAAGTAGCTGTGTTATGGTGCTCTTTACGTAACAAAATTGCTATGGACGAGGTTATTTAATCATCACATGATGTTCCAGACATCACTGTCAATGGCCGGTCGATTAAACAAAAACAATTAACAATCTCGGAATAACATTTGACACATGTCTGACTTTTAGGGATCACGTGGGAGATGTGGTGTCATAGGTCAGGAAGGGACTCAAAGCACTGAAGGTTTATGGCAGCGACGGGCAGAGAACAAAGATGACTATACGATCTCAACCAACAATCAATCATTTCAGTGACTGAGTATGATCTGGGATTGCTGACAGTATCGCAGTCAGCTGGAGAAGCCGGAACGCATACACGATAAAGGACACGAGTTATTTCGGATGCACAAGGGACACAGTAATTGTATGCATGCAGCTTCTACTTGCTTTGTCGTCCATATATGATAGGCAGAAGATGCGCCAGGGTTACAGCGGACAAGAAGCACCTCTTTATGAGGCACTGAGGGGCACCAGGAGTCACAGGTTGAGGAGATGCAGTTCTTTGCTGGTACAGGCTGAAAAGACGACTGAACATTCTGTCAAAATTGTAAGATAGTACGGCACAATAAATGGCCATGGTGCTTCCCCACACGGCAGTCTTTATCATCCAGTGCCGGCTGGCCTGGGCGGTCATGCCTCTCCACAAATTACGATCTCCGACGTCATGGATCAATTCCTGTGTTGACTCCCTTCCGTGCCATTACACAAGACTGTCAAGAATCTTTTCACGCTGTCTTCCTCTATCTCTCTTTCCGCAAATCTTTTCGGTTGTCACAACATGTTCCAGTTTTTGTCTTCTCATAACGTGGCCAGTGGCCAAAAAAAGAGTACTGCCTCTTTCTGATGTTTGTGATAAGTTGTCTTTGCGACTTAGCTTCGCTTAAAACGTCCTGATTGCTCTTTTTAGCTGTCCAACTAATTTTCAGCATTCTTCTATAAAACCACATCTCCAAGGCTTCCAAGGATTTTTTTATGTTAAAACTGGTTCTATGTAACTCTTTTCTGACTTTTAAGGACAGTGACTTATTGCACAAAACGTTCTTCATTTGATTGAACGCAGTTTTTGCTTGTCCTATTCTGCTGTTTATCTCAGTGATGCATCTTCCATCTGATGTTATCCGTGTGCCTAGATATCTGAATTTCTGCACTTGTCCCCCAAAAAAAATGTCATGTAATGTAATTGCACATTTAGGCAAAATATGTTTCTTTGATATCACCATAACATATGTCTTTCTTTTATTCAAACTAAGGCCCATTCTTTCACTTTCTACAACCATTGTATCTATCATTTCCTGTAGATCGTTCCGACTTGTTCTATCAAGACGGTGTCGTCAGCATAACATAAGTTATTTATATTATTATTATATATTATACAATGAAGGCTAATAGACTACAATGGCTGGGGCATATAGAAAGAATGGAAGATAATAGGGAAACAAAACTCGCTTACACTCAGGAAATAAATGACCGTAGACCCCGAGGTAGACCAAGAAGGCGGTGGAGAGATAATACATGTACAGACCTACAAGCACTTGGAATCAACGACTGGCAAGAGAAGGTCCACCAGAGAGACGAATGGAGACGGATTGTATTTGCAGCAAAGAACCTCAATGGCTCGGAACGCTGAAGAAGAAGAAGAAGATTATACAATGAGAAAAAAAAGGAGACAATACACAACTTTGTCTGACGCCCTTCTTTATACACCGACATGTTCCTACAGGGTTGTTGATTCTTATGGCCGCTGCTTATGGACTAGGACTTCTCACTGTCTCAAAGAGCAGCTGGAGAAATTAGAGCGCATACAGAACGAAGCTATGCGGGTCATTCCGGGATGCACTAGAGACACTCCAGGAGTGGGTCAGAGTGCCAGCGGAGCAGTCAGACTTGTGCAGAGTTATAATCAAATTGAGCCGGGAGTGCACGGAGTGGCCAGCAGGGGGCCACGGAAGTGGAAATCCAGCAACTAATTCAGGATAATGCTCGCTCGGGTGATGTGATTATCTAGAAGCACCAGGGGTTGGAAGGATTCTGGGTGAGAACAGATGATATTCTTGCATACAGGCAGGGGAGAAATAGGGATCAAACAGCCCAGGAGCTACAGGTGACAGTAGACAAAGTGATTGACTAGTGCACTGAAATGAGTGCTGTCATCCACCAGGAAAAGGCGGGGGTGTTGTGGTGCTCTCTGGACAACAGGATTGTGAGAGATGATGCCCCAAGCATCACGATAGATGGCAGAAGCGTCAACAGAGAGAACAAACTGAAGTATCTGGGAATCACATCTGACAGGAGTCTGTCCTTCAAGGACCATGTGGAGACGGTTATGACAAGATCTCAAAAGGGACTCAATGCACTTAAAACTATGGCTGCAATGGACACAGAGCAGAGAATGCTCTTTACACTATACCAGCACTTGATCCTCTCATTGATTGATTATGGACTAGGACTGCTCACTGTCTCAAAGAGTCAGCTGGTGAAATTAGAGCGCATACAGAACGAAGCGATGTGGGTCATTCTGGGATGCACCAGAGACACTCCAGTAGTGTGTATGCGTTACATCCTTGGTCTGCCTACTGTTGCTGGTAGGCACAAGGTGATGCAGGCGAAGGCATACCTCAGAGTAGCTGCAGACACAGATCACCCGTTGCATGAGGCGCTGGACGCAGTTAAGGGTCAGTGACTGATAAGAGGGAAATCATGGATAGCTCAGGCGGAGGATACGATCAGACAGGTGTGCCCTTTGGATAACATCAGACGAGGAGAGGAGTGGGTCAGAGTGCCAGCCGGGCAGTCAGACTTGTGCAGAGTTATAATCAAATTGAGCCGGGAGTGCAAGGAGTGGTCAGCAGGGGCCACAGAAGTGGAAATTCAGCAACTAATTCAGGATAATTCTCGCCCGGGAGATGTGATTATCTACACGGATGGGTCGGTGTTGAGAGGTAGGAGAAGTGCCTGGGGGTTCTTAGCAAAAGCTAATGGTCTGCGTTTGGTGCAGGAGAGCCTGGCGTATGATGACACAACATCTAGCTTAAGAATGGAGGTGGAGGCGGTCAGTGCAGCTTTACGCTGGATAGAGAACACGACACATACACACATTGTGATTGTAACTGACTCAGAAAGCATGCTGAGGAGGGTGAGAACAGGCAAGCTTCGTGCGGAGTGGCTTGCTTCGCTTCGGAGGTCAGTGGTAGCAAGCATCACCTGGATCTTTTCTCCGGGGCATGCCGGTGTGCTGGGGAATGAACAGGATGACAGATTGGCTGGCTCGACAAAACTTGGTGGAGTATTGATGCATGACAAGACAGACGCGGTTGCGGCCTTGTGGGAGCACGTGCACACCTCGGAGGAGCAAATGGATCACCATAGTCTGGTAAGAATGAGACAGCGAGGTGTGACGAGGGGATCTGGCCGACGATCGACGCTCAGAGGAAAGGCGAGACGGACATATAATCAGATTGCTACTGGAACTATTAGTGTTGGAACTCTTCGCTGGCTGCTGAGAATGGGGTCGGAGCGCTTATGGGAATGTCCCAAATGCTGTGATGCCGGTTCCTAAATAAATAAATCAATCAATGAAGTGCAGCTTCCCGCTGGATGGAGAATATGATACACACACACATCGTGATTGTAACTGACTCAGAAAGCATGCTGAGGAAGGTGAGGACAGGCAAGCTTCGGGCAGAGTGGCTTGCTTCGCTCCGGAGGTCACGGGTGGCAAGCATCGCCTGAATCTTTTCTCCAGGGCATGCCGGTGTGCTGGGGAATGAACAGGCGGACAGACTGGCTGGCTCTGCAAAACTTGGTGGAGTATTGATCCATGACAAGGCAGACGTGGTTGCGGCCTTGTGGGAGCACGTGTACACCTCGGAGTAGCAAATGGATCACCATGGTCTGGCATGAATGGGACGGCGAGGAGTGACGAGGGGATCTGGCCGACGCTCAACACTCAGAGGAAAGGCGAGACGGACATATAATCAGATTGCTACTTGCACTATCGGTGTTGGAACTCTTCGCTGGCTGCTGGGGATGGGAACGGAGCGCTTATGGGAATGCCCCGAATGCTGTGATGTCGGTTCTTAAATCAATCAATTAATCAATCAATCAATCAATCATGGCCGCTGTTTGCTGCCAATATATTTATTATTCGCAGATCCTTGCTGATGTTCAGTTGCTCTAGTAATTGTATTATATCTTCATGCCTCACATTGTCAAATGCTTTTGTGTAGTCTTTGAAGCAAAAGTACAGATTTGTTTTTACTTCTATAGCTCAGTCTAATAGTGTCCTGAGAATATATATAGCGTTGTTTGTGCCCTTTTCCTCCACAAATCCACATTACATTGAGCGTTAGTCACGCTAGAGCCAGGCTGTCTGGAGTGGACAGCACAGTTAGACAGGGGCACACGTGCAACATTTATACACGGATGGGGCTGTGGTGCGATATAAGCGAAGTGGCTAGGGCTTCAATGCGAAGGTTAAGGGATTCTAAATAAAATGAGAGTCTGATGTATGCTATCACAACTTCTAGCAAGAGAATGGAGTGGAGGTTAGAGGATAGGCTATGGGTAATACTAATAAACGACATGAGAGATTGGCACATTTGAATACAATAAAATGCACAAATCAAAGCTGGCATCTCAATGGGATCCTGCCAACAATTGGGAGGGCGCTGTAAAATTACCAACTGTGTTATTCCCCAGGTATCACTTCTCATACTGCTGTTAACAAACCTATAATGCTGGCTCATTGTAATAACAACTGAGTACCTATTAGTCATGTTAGACCAGAGAGCAGCGCAGAATAAATAATGCCAGTGCCGTTTGTCCGTTCGATATCTTATCTGGGGTGGCATCATACCAAGCCACGCGACGTGAGCTGAATGCGATATTAACAATGAGGTTTCCCCTGTTACTGAAGAATTCAATAGTTCTAATCACAGGCATGTTTGAAGCATTAGTCTATGGAACTCGTTTTCTTCATTGTTCAGTATAGCATTCTGTATTATGTGCAGTGCTTGCCTTGAAGAAACTACACTTGTTGTTTACTTCCATTGACCCTCCATTGACCCCGTGTGTTGATATATTTTTTTTTCAAAACGTCAACCAGTTTTACATTTTCTACGCCTTGTGCATTCGGAAGTCTTTGGGAAAATGAAAACAAGTTTTCTAAGTTCGGCTATTTGTTTTCCTGGTTATCCGGGACACATTTGTAAAATTATTTTTAACCATCGAATGTTGTCCACGGAATGGATGATTCTCTGCGGAGATGATTATTTGACCGCATGACTAGAATTTGTGGCCGCAGGAGGAGCAGAAATATCCACCTGGTAATTCATTCACAATAATCGGGTTTATTCTGCAGAATCAACAAATACAGACACATTCAAATTCTGGACACACGGGCGTCTTCAGCAGCTTAAACATTCCTCAAAACACACCTGCACAAATGTTTAAAAACACACCTTGAATAGCATGGAAATGTGAGCGCATTGTCAAATAATGAAAATATACATTAATGAAATATATATATATATATATATCCATGAACATACAGTTTAGATATACTCCAGCATGACATATGAGAATAAACATGTAGCAGATGAAAGCGCGGGTGTAATATACAAATGGGAATGTAGATTCTTAAGAAAATCGGAAATGAAACTAAACAATTTAATAAAGAATATGTACTCTTATGTATATATACATATGATATAAAATATAGATTTTCTAATGGCATGTTACATGTTGAGGTAGACCAAGAAGGCGGTGGAGAGATAATACATATACAGACCTACAAGCACTTGGAATCAACGACTGGCAAGAGAAGGTCCACCAGAGAGACGAATGGAGACGGATTGTATTTGCAGCAAAGAACCTCAATGGCTCGGAACGCTGAAGAAGAAGAAGAAGAAGAAGATGTTACATAAAAGGAATTGCAACATACGGCTGTTAATGTTGAACAATAAGAATAAAAATACAAATAAACACAGACATCAGTAAACAACATCTCTTGAAGCTACAGAAATGTGGTTTTCCAGGAGAATGGCTAAACTAAATTTGACAACCAAAGGAAGTCAATTGTTTGAAAAGTCTTCTAGAACTTAGACACAAGTAATAATGATTATGCCAAAGGCAAATATAAGAATAACGATAATACATTGCGCTGACTGATAATGAAGCGTGGCTATGACAAGGAATTTAATAGGACAAAATAACAATTTAACAAAGAAAAGTAAGATGGAGTGGGAGTGGGGGGGGGGGGGGGGACCATACGTAAAATAAAAAAAAGAAGAAGAAGAAGACTGAAATTAGAAAGTAAAGAAAGAAACGAAAGAGCAGGAACACATTGCTTGAAAATCCAAGGCTTGTAATAAAACAAGGAAACTCATAACTTGCTCCAGTGGCCCGATGTAATCGCAGCGAGCAATGCGTCTGGTGTGCACAATGGTGCAGTGATAAGAACTACGTGGCCGAGCAAGTACGACACGAGGATTCTGATCGTCAGAGGTCCCCTTCCCAGAATGTTTCGGCTATTTACCTTCTTGACACTCTCTAGGGGCTGCCCACCCGGGTCATGACTCCAGGTGTCTTTCTCCTGTGTGCGTTCGAGATGTTCGGTCTTTGCGCTGGTCTTGCGTTGTCTTGCGTTGTTCTGTGGTTGTCCCATACCTGCGAAAAATGCCTGCTCCCAATCCACCCCTTCATCGGGGAGGAGAGCATCGTGCACGCGATGCTTCGTGCCCTCACACACTCTAGCACCTGTGGCCGTGGGAAGCCGTCTTCTTCTCTGGCCATATCCTCTGTCGCCTCCGCGCCTGCTCTTCGCTATTTATTTTTTTAAATGTTGCATATCCCTTACAGAACGTTGCAATCAACAACATCGTTTATCTTGGTTGCCATCTTCCTTTCTTCGCACCCCGTTCATGGCTCATGGAGCCACACTCTGAGAAGCCGGCTCTTCCTCTAGGTTGTGGATTGGGTTCCTCGACAACTCTCCTGGTCTTTGCTGCGGAGTGCGGTCCTCGCAAGACGACTGTGGTAGTCTGGAGGTTGAACTTCGGCCGACATTTACCTGATTTTGCCGACTGCTGTCGCCTGGCGTCCCGCCCTCACCGAACAGTCCCGTTCTCAGACGCGAGACAGTACAAGTTCTAGAATCTAGATCTTATTTTAGAGAATGGTTCTGATGTTAGTTGCTCTGCAGTTAAAGACAGAAACATTAACCATATTACTGTAGAGACCTGTCCCACTCTAGTTCCAGTTTTTCCACAGCCAGCATGAGGCTTTTTCGGCTACTTCACAAAGTGGTTTCTGTACCCTCGTTGTTGCTTGTCCTTTGATGCCGTACTGTTTTGACACTCCATATACGGAGAGGGAGATTAGACCTCTTGCGCCTTTCCTCTAGGGTGAATAGCCTGACAGTGTACCCCTCCTGTCTCAGACTTGCGACCATGTCACTATATTTCTCCATCTTGTACGTGAGGTGATCTTCGATTCTCGAACCATATGGAACAGTCAGCTCAATCAGCGTTAGCTGGACCGACGAGGAGTGAAGTACAATGTCAGGTCGCACTCCAAACTGTTTGATCACTGCCGGATACGCACACGATCCTTCAGATCAACAGTCAGCCTCCAGTCATCCGCGCCATCGAAAATGGACGGTAAGTCAGTAGCGCAGTCTTCCTTATCTCTACGTTGCTGCCCAGCTCTGAAAGTAAATCTGCAACGGCCCGGCACTGGCTCCTCTATACGCCCGCATCCTGGCTTCATCCTCTATGGCTGCCAGCTCAGCGAGATTTTTATTGTGGCGTCATTTGTATCGGCTTTGGCAAAGAGCTACTTTGCATGCAGACAGCACATGCTACGAGGGTCGGTGGCTTTACTCCACTGGACCAAGTTGACAGCTGATGGCAGGACATCGTAGATTGATCTCATATCATTTTACCATGTTCCTCTTGTACCTTGCGGTGTCGATGTGAGGTATAAACAGCGGGAGAGTGCCCGCTTATGGGCTTCGTGTATCGATACTCCCATGGACTCTGCTATTCCCTCCGTCCATCGTTTACGTGGTCGGCCTCTTCCTCTGCTTCTATTTGGTGTGTAAATCATTGCTTGTTTTGGTATACTGTTAGTTGGTAACCTACTTGCATTGCCAAACCATTTGACTTGCTGCCTTCAAATAAAATCTAGCGCTGCTATAACCTCTCACTTTAGTCCTGATTTCTTCATTTCTGATAGTATCTCTTCTTGATACATTGAATATTCTTCTCCGGAATCTCATTTTTTTTTTCTTATCTCTTTTTCTGTCATTGTCCAGGTTTGGCATTGAGAGCATAGAGTTGGTAGGAAAATTGTGTTGTAAAGTGCTTTCTTAGTAACTATTGATACATGTTTGTTCTTTAGTATTGGTGCCATTTGTCCAATGAGTTGGTTTGACTTATTGTATCTATTTTCGATCTCGTCTTCTGATGTGCCATTTAATGATATTATACTTCCTAGTGCAGCGGCTACTCCCCGGTCAACAACTGTGACAGACTGGCTAAACCAGGCTTGTGTAACCGATTTGGTGTCAATCGGTGAACTAGGGTATGCCTACCCAGCATGTGAAGACAGGATTCGGAAGAATGCGCGGAAGAAATCATTGTTGATTCAATAGGCAAGATGGCGTTTACGAACAAAGCATTGTGGGACGTAATGAGCACGGCAAGGCACGTAGAGCGCCCTGGTCATCCACTGCACATGTATTCGTCTCCAGTCGTCTTGACTTGTCTTGCCACTGGACTCAGATGGACTCACGCGAGAGAGTGAGATCGACGAATTGCGCAACTCTTCCTTACTTTATTTAATCCAGTTCATCGTGCAAGTCATTCTTCATCCAACTTTGGCTCCATACTTTCAACCCCACTGGATGAAATGAATGGTCATCATCATTCTTGAGGGACAAACAACACAACACAACACTTCATAGGTGCTTGAAATTTTTTACTTGTTTCAGGGGATGTTCGTTAAGGTGAATTGTTGTATTTTCTTCTTTAGTTATAGTCATTATAGTCATCTGTTTTACTTGTGCTAGCTATGCGGCGGCGTTTCCCCGACGTCGTCCGCGTTGCTGACATTCAACAGCAAACTCAGAACAGGTACGGACCAGGGGAATCCGACTGTCTAATTAAACCAAAGCATTGCGACGGCCGTCAACCGGTGTTGACGCAATGCGATTTCTGCCCATTGCTCTGAATGTCAAAGTGAAGAAATTCAACCAAGCGCGGGTAAACGGCGGGAGTAACTATGACTCTCTTAAGGTAGCCAAATGCCTCGTCATCTAATTAGTGACGCGCATGAATGGATTAACGAGATTCCCACTGTCCTTATCTACTATCTAGCGAAACCACAGCCAAGAGAACCAGCTTGGTAGAATCAGTGGGGAAAGAAGACCCTGTTGAGCTTGACTCTAGTCCGACTTTGTGAAGACACATGAAGGGTGTAGTATAGGTGGGAGCGCAAGCGCAGTTGAAATACATTACTTTTATCGTTTCTTTACTTATTCAGTAAGTCGTGGAGATTTGTCCGCAACAGACGAGCAATATCTCCGGCGGGCCTACTCTCGTTGGTCGCGGGAGCCGCAAGAATAAGGCGGGGAGTCTGACGGTAGTACACGCTTACAAGGTCTAGACCAGTGGTTCTCAACCGGTGGGCAATTCCCCCCCCCCGGGGGAATTTTAGGGTTTCCAGGGGGGGGGGGGGGAATGAAGACCATTTCAAGATCGCGTTAATACAAGAACCGATTACTTGATATTGTTTTTCCCTTCATACTTTACAGTTATGTACGTCTCATCCTTCTAAGATTCATTTTATAAAGTAAGTAGACCCACAAATCATGTTTTATGTGGATGTCTAGACTTGTTTTAGTATATGCTATTAAATTTACCATCCATTTTTACGTATACTGTGTAGGGGTGGGAGGGGGGGGGGTTAGATAGGAAATGTGAAGGGGGGGGGGGAATGACGTTCTGAAAATACTGTGAAGGGGGGCACGGACCAAATTTTTGATAGGAAGGGGGGAATGACGTTCTGAAAATATGTTGAAGGGGGGCACGGGCCAAAAAAGGTTGAGAACCACTGGTCTAGACACTTGCGTTTGGCAGATGTACGCGCCCAGTGGTCCGGGCTCGTATACGACCCTTACCTGCGGGATTTGGCTGAACGCCTCTAAGTCAAATCCAAAGGTTTTAGGGTCTGGCCATCGCTCGTCTCCTGCTCGTGGAGGCGAGGTCTCGGAGGTTTGACGCTTAGCCGCCAGCGTCTGCAGCCTACCTTGTGCCAGACGTATTGGTTACCCATTCCTCTGGATCAAACAAGGCAAGGCCGAGAGAGGGAACATGTCGTTTGGACACCACATGTTCTCTGAAGCTCTGCCCAGTCATTGTGATGGAATTTTGGCCAAATTCCAACTCACATACTTTGGTCTGTCAGGACTGTAAGGTGCCACTCACTTGTGCTAATTTTCATGTTATGTTCCCTACACATTTCGTTTACACTATTCATGTAGTTTTTTAAATTCAGCTTGCTTCTGATTTTGTCAATAGTGCTTGATCGTCCGCAAAACAGGAGTTCTCTAATGGTGTATTTTGCAGATGGTTCTTCTGTGTTCTCGTCAGGCGGTGTTTTTGCTGTCTCTGTTTGGCTGGTTTCTTTACATATGTTGTCTATATAGGTTATGAACAAGAGAGGGGACAGGACACAACCTTGTCGTACTCCAGATCTTATGGTGAAGGGTTCTGAGTGTCCTCCAGTTGCTCTCACTATGCATTCACTGTTGTATAAACCTCTACATAGGTTTGTTAGATGTGTACTCACTCCATATTGTTTAAAGATTTCCCGCAGCTTGCTTCTATCTACTCTATCAAGTGCCTTTTCTTGGTCGACAAAGGCTAAGTAGATGGTTTCATTAAATTCGATTGATTTTTCTATAAGTTGTCTATGAGCAAACATGGCATCTGTGCATCCTTTATTTCTCCTAAATCCAAGTTGTTTCGCATAGCTGGGGTTTATATTGTAGTTCGTAATCTTTTCTCAGCCGGCTTCGTGGCTTAGAGGTTAGCGACTTCTCTCCGTAATCTCGTATACTCTCGTAGGTAACGTGATGACGGTAAGAATCTGAAGTGGTTCTAATCGCAGCGGTAACTTACGTGAGTCGGCCGCTCAGAAAGCAATGGCAAACTACTGAGCGTAATCTTGCCAAGAAATCAACATACAGCTGAAAGATGCTGGTGTTGACAGCGATGTCCTGCAAAGGATATGCAAAAACATTTAAACAATCTTTTCTCAAGAATTTTGCAAAATATTTTCCCAATGTAACTCAAAAGGGAAATGCCTCTGTATTGTGTGCAGTCTCTTTTGCTGCCTTTAGATTGATCGGATGCGCCAGATCTCATTCCATGTTAGGGACTTATGTAGTATCTCCTCCCATGACATATACGGGTCCTGCTGCGCCTGCTGGGCAGCCATCTGCGCTTTCTTTTTGTCCTCTCCCTCACGGATCTCCTGAACCACCTTGTCTCGGCGTTCCGTGGTCGTCGCCTTTAACCACACCTGAGCTCTGTCATGGTGCCCGAACCCCCTTTTTCTGAATGTGTGTGTCCCCATGACTTCCTTCAGTGTAAATGGTTCCTGGACAGCTTCGACTGTGCTGTCAACCTTCCACTTCCTTCCGTTTAGAGCGCAGGTTGTGAGGTGCTGACTGTATCATCTGGAGACTCTCGCAGCATCATCGAGAGTCTGAATTTTGCAACTTTTGATTCCTGCATGTCGGACATGAACCGAAAGACGAGCTTTGAATTTTTAAAACAAACAGTATAACGCAAGCTTCGCGAGACCTGGTGGTGCTCCTATTCATTTCCTTATCGATTTGCTTATTTTCATCTCAGTGGCATCCACCGCGCTCATGGCTACATCGTACACCAGTAGAGGCAATAAGAGTTTTGGTCGGCGAAATCCTACATCCGATAGCAATACCCACCTGCAGGTCCATCCATCTGGTCGTGAACGTCGTGGCAGAGACGCGGAGAGAAAAGCCCGAGTGCATGAGCGTTGTTCTTATTTCTTCGGGCACGTGATACGTCTTGAAGGCATGCCACAACATTTGGTAGTGCACTCGCCCGTACGCGTTGCCCATGTCCAGCCATATCACGTGGAGGTCTTCCCTCCTCGTCTTCGCTCTCTGGATGGCTCGCCAGATCACGGTGCCGTGTTCTAAACATCCGGAAACCCCATGGATATCTCTTTTCTACCGCTGGGTCAACGTATTTATTCCTCATCTAGTTATGTCGTGATTCGACTGGCCATGATTGAGAAGAATATTGTCCCCTCGACGTTCAGGAGAGAGATCGGACTGAATTGGGCAATGCTGGTTGAGTTTTGCTTTTGGGACTCAGTTTCTCAGTGTTGAGAATGTGTATATTTTATTATTTGTTGTTTTCTCTTTCATAAACCTTTACTGTTCTTCACTAATTTCTATTTTTATTTTCCGTCTTGGTCTTCTTATTATAATTATGAGTAAGACATGTTTTCATGATTTATGAGGTTGTCTTTACGAAAATGTTCACATTCAGTTGCCCCAGGTCGCTTGGTTAACGCTTAACATAAAGATTGCAACATACCACAAAGTCTAAGCCAATATGTATCATTTGTTGTTAAGTATCATTCAAGCATTTAGTTCATATTTCTATTCCAAGTTAGCCAATACTTCTAATTCCACTACAAAGATTCCATCTCGTGGTTTTCATTTCTTCGTTTGTTTGATAGCACCAGTGACTTCTTGTTGGATGATTATCTATAAATAAACTGTGCTATTAGCAACAAATAAAGATGTGTTGGAAGCATTGATACACATTATAACCAAATTAAAAAAAGGAAGGCCTACAACTAAACACAACAACCAAAGTTATGGTGACGACCAAGAACAAAAAAGAAGCCAGGATGTACAGTGACAACAAACCAGATAAAGCTGAAACAAACAGCGATACTAAATTATCATTCAACAGATAGACCAAATAACACGGAGATAACATGGAGAATAACCCAAGCAAAGACAGCTGTCCCTCAGATGAAGAACATTCTGCCTAACGTATGCCTGTTCAGTCAGACAACTAGTGTTGGGATACAATATACTGCCCCTACTACTATTTACCCGTAAATCATGAGTGGCACCTTGCAGTCTTGACAGACCAAAGTATGTGAGTTGGAATGTGGCCAAAATTCCATCACAATGCCTGGGCAGAGCTTAAGAGAAACATGTGGCGCCCAAACGACATGACCCCTCTCTCGGCCTAGTCTTGTGTATTCCAGAGGAATGGGTAACCAATACGTCTGGCACAAGGTAGGCTGCAGACGCTGGCGGCTCAGCGTCAATCCACCGAGACCTCACCACCACGAGCCGGTGGCGAGTTATGGCCAGACCCTGGAACCCACGGACCTGACTTAGAGGCGTTCAGCCAAGTTCAGCCAAGGTGAGGGCCTCGTACGCGCCTAAAACGTAGGGTCGCGCACATCTGTCAACCACAAGTGTCCGGACCTGTGTAAAGCGTGCACTATCGTCAGACTCCCCGCCTGACTTTTGCGGATCCCGCGACCACCGGGAATAGGCCCGCTAGAGATATCGCCGGAGATATTGCTCGTCTGTTGCGAGCAAATTTCCCATCCTTCCACTGTGCGGATCTCGCGACGAGCGAGAATGAATGACTGAATAAGTAAAGAAACGATAAAAGTAGTGGTATTTCAATTGCGCTTGCGCTCCCACCTATGCTACACCCTTCATGTGTCTTCACAAAGTCGGACTAGAGTCAAGCTCAACCCGTAAATCATAGATACTGAATAAAGAGTGTGGAAAGAAACTGGAGGCCACGGAAATGTGGACTCTCCGTAGAATGCTAAGAATCCCATTGGCAGTTAAGAAGACCAGTATCCAAGAACCGCAATTGTCCGTTTCACAAAGACCTTTGTTTACTCTTATTAGGACGAGAACAGTCGTTAGTGTTGGTCACACTCTGATACTAGGAGGCCAAGAGAAGGTCGTTGTGACAACCGGGAAGATTGAGTGTTTTAAAGACAGAGGTCCACTGACGGAGATGATGCTGGATGGGTTGGCAGAGTGACCCGGAGGGCCACCAGCGGGGAACTTATCTCAAACACAGAGGGCTGCCTGGACCGCTCGACTGGGACAATGATGACGACAGTGTTGATTATATAATCTTGCCATTTCTGCTTCTATATCTGTAGATCTTCGTAGAGTGGCTAAAAAACAACATTTGTATTTTACTTAACA
Organism: Cepaea hortensis; assembly: GCA_963921405.1. Taxonomy (NCBI): domain Eukaryota; kingdom Metazoa; phylum Mollusca; class Gastropoda; order Stylommatophora; family Helicidae; genus Cepaea; species Cepaea hortensis. The sequence goes on along the minus strand of OY992882.1, from coordinate 64,060,507 downwards.
ACTGTGTATCACTATATCGGCATCCGAGTTCTTGGAAGGTGTTGCTGAATCCTGCTCTGCAGTTCTCTTCTGTTGTCTATCTTTTGCATGTTTTCCTTAGTCTTGAGGTCACTGTACTCGATCACACATTCCAATAGTTGTTTCCTCTGCTGTTCACATTCTTTGCGCTCAGTCACTTGTGTTGTATATTATTATGCAATAATAATGAACACTGAATACATTATAGGGTCTTTTATAGTAAGATATTCTATTTCAAGTTGTAGACTTTGGGTTCCTATTTTAATTATTTGATTGTTTAATTAGTTAATGTTTCTTTATGTTACATTGTGGTGTGTGTATATTCGTATTAGCGACCTATTATAATATCTATAAGATAATTATCTTTTATCTTTTTCTGTTGATGCATCTGTGAAAATAGTGATAACGCTGTTTGAAATATGCCTCACGTATCATGGTTGATTATTGTTACTGAATTGTATGGAGTTATTTAATAATACCGCTAGGCGGCAATCTAAGCCTTGTTTGAGTTGCCATGGGGGATGCAAGTGTCTATTTTATCATGCTGGATGATCATTTATTTAGGGCTGACCATTCATGGAGATCTACTGTGATATTTCATTCTGTTATGTACTCATTGCTAGTGTTGTCTGTGCCTTCAATTGCTTCTGTGCTTCAAGATGGCGTGTGCTGGCTGATGTTTGTCTCAGATTACTTAAGAAACGTAGTTTGATCTGGTCAGGAGAAATCATTTCAAAAATATTCATCGACACGTGTAGCAATAAATTAACGAAGTAAAGATCATTGAGAGTACAATGATTTCTTCAGCGACACACTGTCATCACGCGGAGCTAGCAGGCTCGAATCCCAGTGTGCCTTTACATTTCACTGTGCAGTTTGTCTAATGTTTCTGTGATCTCTCATTTGTCTAATGTTTCTATGATCTATCATTTGTCTAGTGTTTCTATGATCTCTCATTTGTTTACTTCCACGAGGCCAGTCAATCAATGTGAACTTTATTTTTCATTCTATTTTCTACTGCTTGGAGGGTTCCTTAGCAATTAGGTTAATTGTAGTTATTTTCTGCTTAACTTTAATGGAATTATTCCCGCATATGCCTTTAGTGCAACGACTGAAGTTGTCCTGGATATTTTACACACGGCTTTGTGTTGTATTCTAGCCTAGTTACTTTCAGCAAGGCAATCATAGTTGAACGCTTCTGTAGTCTACATTTACAAATGACCTACAGAACATGAGTCCTGTGTTAGGTCTTGCAGCCCAGCATCTTCTTTCAGCTACCTCATCATATTTGTTGCTCCACGGAATGCTACTACTAAATCATGTGGGCGTTTCCCCCCAGTTGAGGTGTTGAACCAGTCTTCTTCTACGCCTTGTACTATATTGTAGCATGTACCGACAACCAACTGAAACCCATCCGTCCTGCCTATTCCCATTTCATGTGGCTGCCTCCATGTCATCCACGTATTATTCATAAGATCAATGTGTAGATTTCTCTGCACTTGGTCTGGCCAGTGAGCAGAGACGGTCAACCAAACTGCAAATTTCAATGTAGATTTCTCTGCACTTGGTCTGGCCAGGTAGCAGAGACGGTCAACCAAACTGCAAATTTCAATGTAGATTTCTCTGCACTTGGTCTGGCCAGGTAGCAGAGACGGTCAACCAAACTGCAAATTTCAATGTAGATTTCTCTGCACTTGGTCTGGCCAGGTAGCAGAGACGGTCAACCAAACTGCAAATTTCAATGTAGATTTCTCTGCACTTGGTCTGGCCAGTGAGCAGAGACGGTCAACCAAACTGCAAATTTCAATGTAGATTTCTCTGCACTTGGTCTGGCCAGGTAGCAGAGACGGTCAACCAAACTGCAAATTTCAATGTAGATTTCTCTGCACTTGGTCTGGCCAGGTAGCAGAGACGGTCAACCAAACTGCAAATTTCAATGTAGATTTCTCTGCACTTGGTCTGGCCAGGTAGCAGAGACGGTCAACCAAACTGCAAATTTCAATGTAGATTTCTCTGCACTTGGTCTGGCCAGGTAGCAGAGACGGTCAACCAAACTGCAAATTTCAATGTAGATTTCTCTGCACTTGGTCTGGCCAGGTAGCAGAGACGGTCAACCAAACTGCAAATTTCAATGTAGATTTCTCTGCACTTGGTCTGGCCAGGTAGCAGAGACGGTCAACCAAACTGCAAATTTCAATGTAGATTTCTCTGCACTTGGTCTGGCCAGGTAGCAGAGACGGTCAACCAAACTGCAAATTTCAATGTAGATTTCTCTGCACTTGGTCTGGCCAGTGAGCAGAGACGGTCAACCAAACTGCAAATTTCAATGTAGATTTCTCTGCACTTGGTCTGGCCAGGTAGCAGAGACGGTCAACCAAACTGCAAATTTCAATGTAGATTTCTCTGCACTTGGTCTGGCCAGGTAGCAGAGACGGTCAACCAAACTGCAAATTTCAATGTAGATTTCTCTGCACTTGGTCTGGCCAGGTAGCAGAGACGGTCAACCAAACTGCAAATTTCAATGTAGATTTCTCTGCACTTGGTCTGGCCAGGTAGCAGAGACGGTCAACCAAACTGCAAATTTCAATGTAGATTTCTCTGCACTTGGTCTGGCCAGGTAGCAGAGACGGTCAACCAAACTGCAAATTTCAATGTAGATTTCTCTGCACTTGGTCTGGCCAGGTAGCAGAGACGGTCAACCAAACTGCAAATTTCAATGTAGATTTCTCTGCACTTGGTCTGGCTAGGGAGTAGAGACGGTCAACCAAACTGCAAATTTCAATGTAGATTTCTCTGCACTTGGTCTGGCCAGGTAGCAGAGACGGTCAACCAAACTGCAAATTTCAATGTAGATTTCTCTGCACTTGGTCTGGCCAGGTAGCAGAGACGGTCAACCAAACTGCAAATTTCAATGTAGATTTCTCTGCACTTGGTCTGGCCAGGTAGCAGAGACGGTCAACCAAACTGCAAATTTCAATGTAGATTTCTCTGCACTTGGTCTGGCTAGGGAGTAGAGACGGTCAACCAAACTGCAAATTCCAATTACCAAATCACTGTCCACCAATACTGGTGGTAGCTATTGATATCTCATAATCCAGTCTACAGTCAGTAAGAATAATATAGGTGTCAAAAGTAAGAATAATATAGGTGACAAAAGTAAGAATAATATAGGTGACAAAAGTAAGAATAATATAGGTGTCAAAAGTAAGAATAATTTAGGAGTCAAAAGTAAGAATAATATAGGTGACAAAAGTAAGAATAATATAGGTGACAAAAGTAAGAATAATATAGGTGACAAAAGTAAGAATAATGTAGGTGACAAAAGTAAGAATAATATAGGTTTCAAAAGTAAGAATAATATAGGTGACAAAAGTAAGAATAATATAGGTGACAAAAGTAAGAATAATGTAGGTGACAAAAGTATGAATAATATAGGTGACAAAAGTAAGAATAATGTAGGTGACAAAAGTAAGAATAATATAGGTGACAAAAGTAAGAATAATATAGGTGACAAAAGTAAGAATAATATAGGTGTCAAAAGTAAGAATAATATAGGTGACAAAAGTAAGAATAATATAGGTGACAAAAGTATGAATAATATAGGTGACAAAAGTATAAATAATATAGGTGTCAAAAGTAAGAATAATATAGGTGACAAAAGTAAGAATAATGTAGGTGACAAAAGTATGAATAATATAGGTGACAAAAGTAAGAATAATATAGGTGACAAAAATAAGAATAATATAGGTGTCAAAAGTAAGAATAATATAGGTGACAAAAGTAAGAATAATATAGGTGACAAAAGTAGGAATATTATAGGTGACAAAAGTAAGAATAATATAGGTGACAAAAGTAAGGATAATATAGGTGACAAAAGTAAGAATAATATAGGTGACAAAAGTAAGAATAATATAGGTTTGAATAACGAAGACACAAACAATAGATTGCACGATTTATTGCCTGGCATATTTCGCTGCATCTCGTCAGGTACATACTGCAGAAATCACACAACTTACGTGAAATTAACTAGATAAATCCCTCAAGTTGAAATATACACAATTTCGCACAGTAATGTCACTTATCTACCACGGTAATTTTAAGCTGACTAACATGTCTTTCTGTTTACACAATTCTGGCTTGCGTCGATAGATCATAATTGCTTCTGCAAATTTTAACAAGCGAGTATTTTGTGTTCTAAAAAACACGCGAAATGCAGTGTCTCTGGACACAACGTGACCACTGGCGACAATGTGTCTGCCGATTGAAGACGCCGGGAGCTTCCGGTGTGTCGGCTCCTCGCGGCTAGCCACTCCTGTGTGTTGTATCTTGTTGACCCATTGAGGTATGTGTTCTGACACCCGTTTGTTAAGCTGTCTCTCCGTTCGACCAATGTAAACGGCCTGGCATCTACATGTGAATTGGTAAATACAATTGTTTGTGGCGTACAGAGGAACAGGCTCTTTGACTGTTGGTGTAGGAATGGGTACGGTTTTACATCTAATGACTGGAGTTGCCGCACAGAATGTTCGACCTACTGCTGTAGTAAGCCGGTCTTGTAGACGTTGCATTACGTCATCCCCTCGAAAGGTTAGCTGGATGAATACCTTGAGTTTAGGGACTGTAGTTACGTCTGCTTTGGGTTTGGGCTGTTGGCAATGGCGCTTTATAAATCCTGTGGAGTACCCATTCAGGTTTAAGACATTCTTCAGAGTTTCAAATTCCTCTGTCAGTGTGTCCTGGGTGCATATCTTTCTAGCACGGTCAAACAAGGTCCGTACTAAGCCCCGTTTGTACTGGACAGGTGTGAAGCTCTGAATATTTAGGTATTGGCCAGTCCATGTTTCTTTGCGGTACACCGATCTTTGAATTGTGCCGTCTGCTCTACGTCTCATTAGAATATCTAGGAACGGTAACGCTTCGTTGTGTTCGTGTTCCATAGATAGAGAGATGTTTTTATGCGTCTTGTTCATTGTGGCCTGAAACGATGTTGCTTGTAGCTCGTCTGTGGTGATAATTAGTATATCGTCCACATAACGCCGGTAAAAGGCCAAGTTGTTGATGTCTGAGGATCTCTTTTCTTCTAAGTGTGCCATGAAGATGTCCGCTAGAATAGGACCAAGAGGACTCCCCATGGCCACTCCGTCAATTTGGCGGTATGACTTAGTTAGAAAATTGAATTGGATGTTGGCGGTACATAGTAGTAGTAGCCTCTCCAGAATAGGTGTTGGTATGCCTAATTTTAGTTGTTTGTCTTCAATGCGTTCCCTTATTATTTTCACTGTCTCCTCTAATGGAACGTTAGTGAATAGGGAGGCTATATCCATGGATGCCATGTGTTTGTTATTTATGTCCATAGTATCCAATAATTCCACCAGTTGGAATGTATCTCTGAGTATTTTTGGATCGAAGGACTGTCGTACTGGCTTTAACATTTCGGCTAACCATCTCGCCATTCGGTGTTGTGCAGAGTTAACCATGGACAGGATAGGTCTTAGCGGGATGCCGGGCTTGTGAAGTTTGGGTAGACCGTACATCTGAGGAGTGTGCGAGCCACGTGGTGTGAGCGTTTTTGCAGTGGCCTCACTGATGAGTCCCGCATTCACAAGTGACTGAATCTCTTTCCTCATTATAGCATCCAGGTCCTCCGACTTGTTTACTTTTTGATCTATCCTGAATTTGGATTCATCTGACAATATTACATTCATTTTTCTCTGGTAATCTGACATGTCCAACAGTACTGTACCGCTCCCTTTGTCAGGTTTCAGTATGACGAGGGTTTTGTTAGCCTTTAACGCTTTTAAGGCAGTAAGGTGTTCGTTGGTCAGCGGACACGTCTGTTTAGAGGGTGTTGTGCGATACTGGTGTTCTAAATCTACCAGTTTGGCCTTCAGCCACCCGACCGACTCAGCAGAGGTAGGTGATAACTTGGAGACTTGATCGAACAACATTTCAAACTGTGCTTGCGACTCAACACGGTTGATGTGTTTAGGCTTTATGCAGAATTTTAATCCGTATGCAAGGGCCTCTGTTTCAATGTTGTTGAGTACGTATGACGATAAGTTCCTCACATACTTCTCTGGGTTGTCTAGTACTGACGTTGTTACCTTTTCAGTGCTCAGTGATTTGTTTAGGCGAGCATTCTCTGCGATTTTCACCTTGTACACTGTTTCTGTACAGAATTTAGTGAACTTCAAGTAGCCATACAAGCTCAATTCTTGGGTGACGTAGTAGGCAGAACTGTGTGTGCGCTTCAAGTTGGCCAGCTTGGCCTGGGTTTCATCTATCTGGTTTTTTGTCAGTCGTCTCAGGTTTTTTCTTGTCGGACATATTCTGTCCGTCCTCAGAGATCTGAAATACCGGTGAGGAAATATCCCCGTCCTTAGGCATTCCTCGAGAAATCTCAATCGACAATCCTGTAGCGATATTTTACACTTCAGCTTGAGTAATCCATCTAATCGCTTCACAGTTGGTAATGGGAGGCGACGTTTGAGAAATTCAAAACAATGTTTTCCCGTAGTGAATTTGAATAACGAAGACACAAACAATAGATTGCACGATTTATTGCCTGGCATATTTCGCTGCATCTCGTCAGGTACATACTGCAGAAATCACACAACTTACGTGAAATTAACTAGATAAATCCCTCAAGTTGAAATATACACAATTTCGCACAGTAATGTCACTTATCTACCACGGTAATATAGGTATACAACTATACAATACTACTATATATAGGTGACAAAAGTAAGAATAATATAGGTGTCAAAAGTAAGAATAATATAGGTGTCAAAAGTAAGAATAATATAGGTGACAAAAGTAAGAATAATATGTGACAAAAGTAAGAATAATATAGGTGTCAAAAGGTATCTCTGTCGCACTCGTGTTCTTCTTGCAATTGTTTCTGATAGATTTCCTTCATGAAGAACTCTATATTTTGTCATTATATAAAGATTGGAGATTAAATATAATTGACTGCACTATCATCCAGTTCCCGAAGATTTTAAAGTTAATGGTGAATGAAGAAGTTCACATATGGATGAAATCAGTTATCCACTTATATGTTGAACGAACATGTTCACTTATGGATGAGATCCATTGTCAACTTATCGATATGCGTTTGGCGCTGATATCAACTGGCTAGCTGGTGACATATTTCAATGGAACCTCGAAAACCTGGAGGCAACTCATCCTAACAGTTAGCTTTCCCGTCTATTGTTCGTGTCTTCTTCTTCTTCAGCGTTCCGAGCCATTGAGGTTCTTTGCTGCAGACACAATCCGTCTCCATTCGTCTCTCTGGTTGACCCTCTCTTGCCAGTTGTTGATTCCAAGTGCTTGTAGGTCTGTATATATATTATCTCTCCACCGTCTTCTTGGTCTACCTCGGGATCTACGGTTATTTATTTCCTGTGTGTAAGCGAGTTTTGTTTCCCTATTGTCTTCCATTCTTTCTATATGTCCCAGCCATTGCAGTCTATTAGCCTTCATGATACCAGTGATTAGCGGGGACTTAAACAGATCATAAATGTCTTTGTTACTTCTTCTTTTCCACTCTCCACTTTGTGTATCCCTAATGGGTCCAGAATTGTTTGTGTGACTCTATTAATTCCACAAATGGAACACACTACATTGTGGACAAATTCATGGTCTTTGAATAACGAAGACACAAACAATAGATTGCATGACATATACGCCTGGCATATTTTGCTGCACCTCGTCAGGTACATACTGCAGAAATCACAAAAATAAAGTAAAATAACCAGATAAATCCAAGCTGAAAAAAGTCTTAAGAGTCGAGAGGATCCACTTCATTGCACTGGGTTTTATCCCATATGGCTTAGTCTCTTTCCGCAGGGCGGCTTGCCGAAAGCGTCTCACAAAGCACAAACTCCATAGCTCCAGCGACGATCCCCAGGAGTCTCCGAGAAAAATGCACTCGTGAACCGAAAGACGTAGCCCGCAATCGAACCCACAACCTTCTTAGCGCCAGGCAGGCGGCTTGCAGGCAGACAGTCCCTTCCCCTTCAAGCCATACAAAAGATTCTATGTAGTACTTCAATACTCTTTTTCTCGTTGCAAATGACATCTTTGTATTGGTCAGTATGTTTTCCATCTTACAAAAGACTACTTTCGCCATGGCAATTCTTGTTCTAATCTCTACAAGGCATTTCCCATATGATGCTATGACTATTCCGAGATAATTGTACCGATTCACTTGCTTAAGAATATTCTTATTTTCTTGTATATTGCATTGTGGTATTTCGTTCTTTCTAGTGACGACCATAATCGGTGTCTTCGTAAAATTTAATTCTAACCCTAGTTCTTTACAATGTGCAAAAACTGCATCTACTAATTATAGCAGTTCCTGTTCATTGTCTGAAGTCAATATTATATCTTCCGCATATCTCTTTTTATTGATGTTACGTCCCGCTATGGTGATTCCTAGATTGGGTGGGTCTTCTGTGGAATTGAGGGTGCATGAATGTGTACTCGTGTGTGTGTTTATGGTTGACAAACTAAGTGAGCTAACACCATGAGGCGAGCCTTGCGACTGTCCTCGTCCCGTGAGCCCACCTGTATTGTCATGTATTGTCTATTTGTGAGATTTCTGTTTTTGAATGAGAACCTTGCACACATGTTTCAGGAAATATGGAACCAAATTTGAATATATGAAACCTACGACTTTTTGGGGCACGGTATAAGGAGAGATAAATGTAAAAACCTAGTGACATCCTGCAAACTTGATGAGAAAGAAGCAAGGGAAAGACAAAGATATAAATACCTGAATGGCTCGGCCAAAACTAGAACATATACCTGATCTAAGACTCTGGTGATCGAAGCATGACCACCCACGCTTATCTGCATGGCACATGATGATGATGACTACCACTTATACCGGAGAAATCGATGTTATCTTCTTACAGGCATAAACAGTTATTGTTGTATATAAGAATACATAACATGTAACCCGCCATGTTGCAAATATGTGCAGAACGCCGCTACCAACACAGCTCACAGGAAAGGATCTTGTTTCCCTGTACAGTGAACATATTTTCAAAATTGTATAAGATTTGAAAGGAAGCATCATTGGAGGGAGAAACATCAATAACATTAGATATGCAGATGATACAGTATTGACTGCAGACACAGAATTACAGATGGCAGTAAACAGGGTGGCGGAGTGGTGCAAGGACAAATGGGCTATTATAAACCCAGACAAGACATCGGTTGTGTAGCACCACTGGATAACCGGATTGTGGAAGCAGATGTCCCAGGTATTATGTTGAATGGATGTCCTCTTAGTAGAGAGGGTAAATTGAAGTACTTGGGTATCACCTTCGACAGGTGTTTGCCTTTTAAAGATCATGTGGAGGGTTTGGTGGTGAAGGCTGGTAGGGGACTTGATGCTTTGAGGGCGATGACAGCAACCGGGGTAGAGCAGAGGATGATGTACAGGCTCTTTCAGCAGTTAATCATTTCTGTCATTGCGTATGGTTTGGGGCTGCTGACAGTATCAAAGAGCCAGGTTGAAAGGTTGGAGCGCATACAGAATGCTGCCATGCGGTTAATCCTGGGGTGCACAAAGGACACACCAATTATATAAATGAGACATATCCTGGCGCTACCAACAATGAAGGATAGGCATAAGGTCCTTCAGGCCAATGGTACATGAGAGTTGCCGCAGACAGGGATCACCCGCTGCATGAAGCCATGTATATGGTCAAGGGTCATAGACTAAGACGAGGCAGATCCTGGATGGCACAGGCAGAAATATCTGTATGTCAGGTGTGTGAAAGAGAGTGGGTTGAAGAACCGTCAGACAGGACGGTCTGGCACAATGTAATAGTAACACTAGGTCGTAAGTGCAGAGAATGGGCAGCGGGCCACACAGAGCTTGAGGTGCAACAAATGATCCAGAGTAACACACAGCAGAGTGACATAGTGATCTACACAGATGGGTCAGTGGTGAGAAACAGACGTCGTGGCTGGGTTACATTGCAAAGGCTAATGGACGGTTCTTGAAAAAGGAGAGTCTGGCATATGAGGCTACGACCTCCAGCATGAGAATGGCGGTGGAAGCAGTCCCATCGGCATTCCGTTGGTTAGAGGAGACCACTGCAACACACATTGTCTTCACCACGGACTCAGGGAATATGCTTAGCAAAGTGGAGAAAGGAATGTTTCGTGTGGAATGGCTCACCTATGCTTAGCAATGTGGAGAAAGGAATGTTTCGTGTGGAATGGCTCACCTATGCTTAGCAAGGTGGAGAAAGAAATGTTTCGTGTGGAATGGCTCACCTATGCTTAGCAAGGTGGAGAAAGGAATGTTTCGTGTGGAATGGCTCACCCATGCTTAGCAAGGTGGAGAAAGGAATGTTTCGTGTGGAATGGCTCACCTATGCTTAGCAAGGTGGAGAAAGGAATGATTCGTGTGGAATGGCTCACCTATGCTTAGCAAGGTGGAGAAAGGAATGTTTCGTGTGGAATGGCTCACCTATGCTTAGCAAGGTGGAGAAAGGAATGTTTCGTGTGGAATGGCTCACCTATGCTTAGCAAGGTAGAGAAAGGAATGTTTCGTGTGGAATGGCTCACCTATGCTTAGCAAGGTGGAGAAAGGATTGTTTCGTGTGGAATGGCTCACCTATGCTTAGCAAGGTGGAGAAAGGAATGTTTCGTGTGGAATGGCTCACCTCGCTTCCCAGGTCACAGATTGTGAGAATTGTATTGATTTTTTTTCCTGGTCACGCGGGAGTGCGGGGGGGGGGGGGGGGGAAGAGGATGAACAGTTTGATGGACTGGCAGGGAATGCACCACTTAGTGGTAGATTACCTATGGACAAGGGAGAGGTGGTCGTGCGCTTATGGAACCAGGTAGAAAAGGTGGAGCAACAGAATGAGAACCTACGCGTATGTTGAAAGGATGAGATTGCGGGGGATTGGCAGAGGTTCTGGTAGAATATCAAAAATGAGAGGGAAGACCAGGCGAACTTTCAATAAGATAGCGATGGGTGCGATTAGTAGTGTGACTCTTCGCTGGTTGTTGAATGAGGGGGCAGAATGCGTATTAGAATGTCCTGAGTGCAGTGATGTCAGTTCTTAGCTTAACTTAATAACTCAACTGATTGCAGACAATGAGAAGGATCTGCTGCATTTAGTAGATGCGGTTGTTGCACACAGTGAACAACTAGGGTTAGAATTAAATTGTAAGAAGACACAGATTATGGTCATCACTAGGAAGAACGAAATACCACAATGTAATATACAAATAAATGCGAATATTCTTCAACAAGTGAACCTGTACAATTGTCTCGAAACAGTCATAACTGTCAAAAACTGTCATTTACTGCCAACATAGTACCTTGCGGTGTATGGCAGAGGAGTCTTTGAGCCTGAGGAATTAAGGCCGCCTGGCTAGTGCAGTCGCCGCGAACTGTGCAGGTTAGGATTTTCTTTTTGCCCTCGACAGAAAAAAATCCCACACCTTACCAAGGGATCGAACCCAGGTCTCCCGAATCAGAGTCCGGCGTTCTAGCCATTCGGCCAGCCACTCCTCTAACAGTCATAACATCTGATGAAAGATGTCTTGAAGAGATTAGAACAATAATCTCCATGGCAAAGGTAGCCTTTTGCAAGATGAAAAACATGCTGACCAATAAAATTATGTCAGTTGCTAAGAGATAAAGAGTGTTGAGGTGCTACATATAGCCTGTACATTTGTATGGATGTGAATCGTGGACAATGAGCAGTCAAGCTGAAAAAACATATGACAGTTATGGAAATGTGGTTTCTGAGGAGAATGCAAAGAATACCATGGGCAGATAGAAAAACCAATGACCAAGTACTACTAAAAAAGAAATGAAAATCCTAACCTGATTAGAGAAATTAGACGTAGACAGTCAAAATTTGTTGGGCATGTTATGAGAAGAAATAAATTGGAGAACTTGGTGACAACTGGCAAGATCTAGGAGAAAAGAACAGGGGGGAGACACAGAAGTAAATCCCTGGATGGCTTGACCACGTGACATGGTCGAGACAATAACACTGAGCTGATCCACGCCTCTAGTGAAATGGCGAATCATGACCGCATCCGCCTATCGGTATGGCACATGATGGATGGATGGAAACAACATACATTGCAAGACTGTCGTATTCTTTCTCAACACTGTCCATCAGAGACAAACATGTTAACAAACCTATAGGATAGGGTTTACAACTATCCCTACGATATATCGTTCTTAATTAGCCGAACAATAGCGAACGAGATGAAGAAGAAGGAGATTGCACCTCTGCCATTGACACTATATTTAGTCTCTTAGTGCACGGCACTTGCTTCTCTGTCATATGTAGCCACTAGAGTGAGTACTTTTTCCTTATCTGGTCAAACATGACAACGAAGTTGGTATGACAATAAAGGAGAGTTTCTATTTCCCCGCTGATGTGATATGTTATCAAGATATATCTCCTTTTTTTAAAAGACAAAATATGCCCGTCCCTATAATATAACTTACAAACAAGACATAAAAAGTATACAATGCTTGATAATGAATCTATCAACATTCGTACTGGCAGTTAGTTTAATGTATGTGTGCTTTGAGACCAATCAACATTGTCCTTGCCAAACCGAGAAGCTGTCATCAGACGTACTCGACGAGAGTAATCGGCCCTGCGTGGGTCATTAGGACGAATCAATATAATAACGTGAAGCGATGAGGACCGGTGTATTCTATCTTCATCTAGCTATTGTTCTTATCAAGGCCATTACAGCTCTATCAGTGCCCAGATATCGCTGTGGAGAGCCTGTTAGAATTGTTGCCATTGTTACATTTAGGACTGCGCCTGGGTACAGAATCCACTGAACTTAATGAGAGGAAAGAGTGAAAAAAAAAACAAAAAAACTCGATTACAGCCATAATCAAAATCAATAGCACATTTGCCTGTATGATCCGCATTTTTGAGCCTCTAATGAAATCTGGGCCGGCATTGTTAACTTCCGCTTGGGGGGTCCATCTCATCTCTGGAGAACTTTTCTGTGAATGGATACAACGCTTGCATCCGCATTATTGCACTGATAAAAACTTCAGCGCTTTCTTATCTTTTATCAGTTGTCAAGTTCATATTGCATTAATGAAGTTCAATTATGTCAGACGTATCATACGTGACGCGCACACGAAACAGAATAAAAGCTCATGTTGTCTGGCTGACAGTGTATAGAAGGCCTTTTAAGACACACGAGTAGTTCGGCTCTATAATGCACGACTCACTTCTAGTGGCTCGTAGATGCTAACACGGTGTATGTCAATACGAAACATGTTGCACGAACGTTTGTCCTAATGAAATATCTGACATAAAGGAACACTGTCCTGGTAAATAATGAGCAGCATTTAGATTGTGATATAAACCCGCGTCACTCACAATACAAATGTAAACAACACAATATACATGTAAACAACACAATGCGAGTATAAATAACACAATACAAGTGTAAGTAAACAACACAAGCGTAAATAATCGAATACAATTGTAAACAACACAATACATGTATGAAGAATACAAGACAAGTGTAAACAATACACTACAATTATAACCAAAACAATACAAATATAAACAACACAATACAAATATAAACAACACAACACAAGTGTAAACAACACAATACGTATATAGAGAAAACAATACAAGTATAAACAAAACAATTCTTCTTCTTCTTCTTCAGCGTTCCGAGCCATTGAGGTTCTTTGCTGCAGATACAATCCGTCTCCATTCGTCTCTCTGGTGGACCTTCTCTTGCCAGTCGTTGATTCCAAGTGCTTGTAGGTCTGTACATGTATTATCTCTCCACCGCCTTCTTGGTCTACCTCGGGGTCTACGGTCATTTATTTCCTGAGTGTTTCCCTATTATCTTCCATTCTTTCTATATGCCCCAGCCATTGTAGTCTATTAGCCTTCATGATACCAGTGATTAGCGGGGACTTAAACAGATCATAAATGTCTTAAACAAAACAACACAAGTGTAAATAACACAATACAAGTGTAAACAATACAATACTCGCACTAATGCCATAAACATAACCACTGTCAGGTAGTGAGAAAGTTTCGTGATACTGATCACAGCGCCCGTCCAGTGACGAATGATGACCTGAGATTATTCACTTATTTATCTGACATAGACATCCCTTATTTATCTGACTTAGACATCCCTTATTTATCTCACATAGACATCTCCCCCGGTTTCGATAACGTCACAACAGAAATGATTAAAGTTTTAGAAGAATGGAATAGATCAAGTCACCAGACTGCTGAACACATTATATGATACTGGAGATACACCTTCTGAATTATGTAATTCTGTATTTAATGCAATCCCAAAGAAGTCAGGAGCCTTGGAATGTGATCAACATAGAACAATTAGTATAATGAGTCACATCACGAAGACTTTGCTACAAATTATCATGCAAAAGAGTGAGGAAGAAAATACAACCTGAAATAGGGGAAGAACAATGTGGGTTTGTGGAAGGAAAGGGTACAGTAAATTCTCTGTATATGCTGCGATCAATTATTAAACGTTCCATAGAAGTAAACAAAGATATACATCTTTGCTTTATTGACTACACAAAGGCTTTCGATAGGTGTAAGACATGTCATGTCGACATGGCAGATCTACAAATTGTTGGGAAAGACATTAGACTTATAAAAAAAAAAACGTATATTGGAAACAACAAGCAGCCATAAAGATTGATTATGAAGTGGGACAATATCAGCCTATTAAGAGAGATGTGAGGAAGGGATGTGTAATGTACACTGAACTGATCCACGACTCTTGTGATCGAGTGAAATGGCGAGTCATGACCGAACACGCTTTCCGGCATGGCACATGATTGATTGAGACATCTCCTATAGAGGCCAGGACCCCGAAGGAACCTTTTGCCCAGGGCGCATGACCAGGACGTGTCAGTAGGTCTTGGCCAATATAGAACTTGGCCCTACAAGTGTGATAAATGTTGCAACCTGTAAGCACTGAATATATACACACGATGCTGGCCCAAGAAGTCACCATGAGCACAGTATATAAAGTGACGCCTTGATAAAGTCTCTACTGTCGTAGTTACTTAATCATGACTCCATGGGCAGCATCGTCTGAAGCGGGCAGTCACCGTGCAAATATATACAATATAATTAACTGGCAACATCGTAACAGGTGTATCATAGCAGCGATATTCGCCAGTCTGATTCCCACTCCTAGGGTTACGCCACTGTGTTTGCTGATCATTGCTGAAGCCCACTGGTTGTGTACACATCCTCACCGCCCCACAAGTTTCCTTCCCCAGAGGCGTTTACTGTGTACACATCTTGTGCTATTCTAAGTGTAAATGATGCAGGCGAAACAAACAGTCAACCGCTAGCCTATCTCCAGTTGCACTCAGCACGACGGAACTGCTCCTGGATTCAGGCAGGTGTAGATCTATGGCAGCCCGCGTGTGAAATAACAGTCATGTCACATCAACAGGTCACCGCCATCAATTTTAAATTTGTCCCCGGAGAGAAGTAGCTCGGCTCTTGAGTGACCGCACGTGAGAGGACACAGTCACAGACGTGACAGCGATGACAGCGCAGTCTCTCAGACACGGCTGACTCTAGAGTCTGTCAGGTGTGAAGTGACAACACATGTTGTTTAGCTTACAAGTGCAATCATTCTTACATTGCACTGCAGCGAACATCTATTACAATTATGTCTATTTGAAATGTGGATTGTGAAAAACAAAAATTTGTTGCGCATAAAAACGAAACAAGAAAACTAAATGATGCATTTCCTCGTACTACTACACAAGTTGTCCCCCTCTGGCTAACTCCGACTTGTGTCCTTGGAGAGCATCAGTCATTAGTGGAAGCACCGAGCGCACGCTGAGAGATACCATGAATTGAGAGCCCAGCGAAACATTTTAGCGGTTCAATGTTTTATATACGGCAATGATGACCGTGATAGTGGTGACGGCACCACGTCTAGAGTGGATCAAGACATCTATCGTCATCATCATCATCATCATATACGGTGCCGATAAGCGTTCGCAGTCATATTTCGCCATCTCACTCGATCACCAGAGTCGTGGATCAGTTCAGTATTCTTGTCTCGACCATGCTACGTGGCCAAGCCATCCAGATATTTACTTCTCTGCCCTCCCTTGATCTCTTCCCCTCGATCTTGCCAGTTGTCACCAAGTTATCCAATTTATTTTTTCTCATAACGTGGCCAAAAATTGTGACTGTCTACGTCTAATTTTTCTAATCAGTTTACGGCTTTCATTTGT
Organism: Cepaea hortensis; assembly: GCA_963921405.1. Lineage (NCBI taxonomy): Eukaryota > Metazoa > Mollusca > Gastropoda > Stylommatophora > Helicidae > Cepaea > Cepaea hortensis. Next base: position 64,044,189 of record OY992882.1, on the reverse strand, counting down.
TTCTTGTAGGACTTGGTCATTGGTGTTTATATCTGTAAATGGTATTCTTTGCATTTTCCTCAGAAACCACATTTCCACAGCCATCAGATATTTTTCAGCTTGTCTGCTTATTGTCCACGCTTCAAATCCATACAAAAGCACAGGTTCTATGTAGCACCTCATCACTCTTTTTCTCGTTGCAAATGACATTTTTTATTGGTCAATATGTTTTTCATCTTGAAAAAGGCTGCCTCCCCCCCCCCCCCGATTCTTGTTCTAATCTCTTCAAGGCATCTCCCATCAGATGTTATGACTGTTCCGAGATAATTGTAACGATTCACTTGTTTAAGAAAATTCCAATTTACTTGTATATTACATTGGGGTATCTCCTTCATCTTAGTGACGACCATAATCTGTGTCTTCTTACAATCACCCTGACTTTGATTCAGTGGAAACGCCCAAGGAGCACCTTGTCGCATTTTGCAAATGTACAGAAACCTCATGTTTACACCAAAAGATGTTCTGGGACGCCATGTTGCTCTAATCTGTGTTTACAGTGGTCATTGTAAAGCCGTTTTCTTGAAGACTGTGGTTTGTTTTATAGAGCCACAGTTACATTTTAAATATTCCGCTGTGAGCTCTACCATGCCCCTCCCCTCGATAGAAACACTTTAATACAGTGAGTTTGTCTCCCTTCTATGAAGAGACAGTAGGTGGCCTCCTTTCTCCGAAGAGACAGGTGGTGGTCTCCCTTCTCTGAAGAGACAGGTGGTGATCTCCCTTCTTTGAAGAGACAGGATGTGGTCTCCCTTCTCTGAAGGTACAGTAGGTGGTCTCCCTTCTCTGAAGAGACAGGTGGTGGTCTCTCTTCTCCGAAGTACAGTAGGTGGTCTCCCTTTCCTGAAGAGACAAGTGGTGGTCTCCCTTCTCTGAAGAGATGTCGTGTCTTACTTTAAAGTGTCGTCCCTGGAGTGAGGGGAGTCAACACCCACATTATATTTTACCCCCTTATCAATATCCTGGAGATATCCAGCAGACTCCGTCCACAACACTCCCTCAATCTGAAGACACCTTCTTCTCACTCTTGCTCACCCCTGGATCATGCCCCCTCTCATTCTTCCCCAACGCAACATATTCAACAACTCTTGCTTCTAAAAATTAATACAGATTAATTTATTAAAAGAAAAGTGTAATGTACGTAAGACGTGTATGCGAAGAAAATGTGTGTTGTGTATTCTAATGTAAATGTAGAGGTCAGACCACAAAGTTCATGATCAGAGTCCACTCATCATGGCAAGGATTACACGACATCACAAGAATCAGCACAATGGACCTCACCAAATGCCGCGTCTCCCCCTCCAGACATGTCCTCCTCCAGGAGCTTTGATAACCATGAGGTCTGATTCCCATTCAAATCTACAGTCTGGGAATGATACTATTTTTGTTCCTAACAAAAATAACTGTTCCTAATAGTTTATAGAAAAAACTGAGACCACACAATTCCTGCCCAGTGAAAAGTGGAACACGGTCCCATGAACATGACGTTTTTCCTTCTTGCGAAATGTTCTACAGTTTTCACTCTTAAAACAGTCATTGTATCTAGACTAAAATAGATCTCTTAATTTTCTAGATAACGTCTTAATGTTATGATTTCTTTGATACGTGGAACAACCACTCTCCAATGTTTTGGTTCATGTAATGTGAACATCCATCCCTACTGTTCTAGTAATAGATGGACTGAACATCCATCATCACTGGTATATTCACGAATGGTATGAAAATCAAAACCCATTACTATGTTGCTATCCACAGGTAGTGTGAAATCTTCTTAGTAATGTTCTCAATATTTATTCTGTGGGATACTTATACCATTCAGCTCCACCGAGCAATGTTTATCAACTTCTTCTAGCATAGGCCCATTGAGAAAGTTGCTGGCCAATCTTCCTGCACCAAAAACCATCCGGGATCTGATTTTTCAATGGTTCTGTGTTCTTCATCCCAACCAGAGGGAACCTTAGGCAACACTGCAGTTCTACTAAATCACATCTACATTTGCCATGACAGGCACGTGTAAAATTAAATCCACTTAATTCGCACACGGTAGACATTATTACAATCCATAACTGCATTGCCAAAGCACTTCTGCCTAAATCAACTGTCAGAGTTGTCTTTTCTTGTTTTGACACCCAAAACAAACTCGCGTTTCTGCATTGTCTGAATCCGCGTCTCAACAACAAGCCGCCAATTCGTTTTGATGTCGGAAACTTCTCAAGGTCTCCCGACCTTCCCTATCTGCCGACTAGAAGTAAACAGTTGCAGCTGCGAACTCAGACTGTTTTTTCTGTACCGGTTAAAAACAAATGTGGCCTTGAAAACACGTCGTGAACAAGACTGTCTGTATTATCATCATCTGGTTAATCCACTGTGATTTTCATGACATAGGACCCCTCTTAAGAGAGTAGTCCATCTCACTCTTCTCCACTGTGAGTTCAATCCAGATGATTCATTCCTCTTCTTCAGGAGCTGGGTGTCTTGACAAGAAGTCCGCTCCAACAATTTCCTTCCCAGGAATATACTCCACTGTGAAATTGTAGGGTTGAAGTAACAACGACCACCGCATCAAACGGGCGTTGAGCTTCTGAGAAGTAGCCAGGAACATCAGGGGCTGATGATCCGACTGGACCCGAAACTTAACTCCATACAAATAGGGCTGGAATTTGTGCACGGCCCATACGAGAGACTAGCACTCTCTCTCGACGGTCGAATAAATCCTCTCAGCCTGGAGAAGTTTCTTACTTGCGTATGCCACTGGTTTCAAAACCTAAGCATCGTCTTTTCCTTCCTGTAACAAAGCTGCCCCAATCCCAATCCCACTCGCATCCTTTCTCAACACAAATGATTTGGAAAGGTCAGGGAGCTGTAATACAGGTTTGCTGACCAAGGCCTCCTTTAACTGACTATAGGCAGTCTCACATTCTGGTGTCCAAATGATTTGGTCCGGGCATCCCTTTTTCAAGGTTTCCGTCAATGGAGCTCCCAGTTCAGTGAAATGTGGGATAAATTTGTGGTAGAACCCACACAACGAGAGAAAAGATCGCACATCCTTCTTCGTTTTTGGCCTTGGTGCATTTCTGATTTTCTCCAGGTTCTTCTCTTCTGGGACAATGTGTCCTGGAGTGATGGTGTGACCTAGAAATTCCAGAGTCTGGTAACCAATCATGCACTTGGTTGGACGAGCGGTAAGCCCTGCTTCCTTGAGCCTATTAAACACTCTCTCCAAGGATTGCAAGTGGTCATCCAAGCTGTCACTGGAAATCAGAATATCATCCATGAATGAGATGATGGCCGGATCCTGTAAAGGATCTAGTAAAGTCCTCATCATGCGTGTAAACACACTAGGTGCATTGCTGAGTCCAAAGGGCATGACCTTGAAATCGTAGTGTCCACTGGGTGTACTGAAAGCCAACAGTGGTCGAATCTCCGGTTTGACTGGTATCTGATAGTACCCGCGACTCAGATCCACCTTTGAAAAGTACCGAGCCTTATGGAGCCTAGCAAATAACTGAGTTGGATTCGGCAAAGGTTCCACCTGAAATTGTGTATGACTGTTCAGAAGTCGGTAATCTATACACAACCGGTGTTCTCCACTTGGTTTGCATAACAAAACTACCCCCGCGTTGTATGAAGATGTGGATGGTACAATCACGTCATCCTCCAACAGTTTCTGTATTTCCTCCTCCAGGGCCTTTTCTTTAGAGAATGGCACTGGGTAAACCTTTTGGCGAACAGGTTCCTGAATGGTCAAAGTCATCTCGAACTCCACCAACCTCGTTCGTCCTGGTTTATCAGTCAGTATCTCCTTATGAGACTTGAGAACCTGGGTTATCTTTTCCCTCTCCTGGGAGGTCAGATCAGGGTTCACCTGCACATCCCTATAGGTTTCCTTGTGTACCAAGGGATATTCCCTGCCCTCGTTGGTTCCCACTTCCGTCTCCACTGCAACTGCCATTGCCATGGGGTGAGCTGCTTTGTCTCCGGGTCTCTCCTCGTATTTCCTCAGGAGATTGATATGGAAAATCTTCGACTTTCCCCGGATCCGGATCTGATAGTTGGTTCTGGATATCACCCTTTCCACGGGAAATGGTCCTTGCCAACCTATCTCCAGTTTGTTGTTTCCCGTTGGGAGTAGCAACAAAACTGTGTCTCCCACCTCTAGAGATCTGTCTTTAGACCTATGGTTGTAATAAGCCGCATGTCTTTTTCTGGCTTTTTTCAAGTTTTGATTCGCCAGAGTCCATCCCTTGTGAAGTTTTTCTTTCAGTTCCTCCACATATTTGTAAGAGGAGATCACTTCTTCTGACGTCCCCTCTTCAGTCCAACTCCTCAACATCGCTTCCAACGGTCCTTTGATTGGACGACCAAACAGCAACGTAGCGGGTGGTAGTCCTGTTGAGCCATGAGGAACTTCCCGATAGGCAAAGAGTGCTGCTGGGATATACTCATCCCACCTATCAGGTTTTTCCTGTGCCAATTTCCTGAGCATTGTCATCAACGTGCCGTTGAAATGTTCTACTTGTCCATTGGCTTGAGGATGGTAAGGGCTGGTATGTATGTGGTTAGAGTGAAACACCCTAAATACCTCCTCCATGAGTTTTCCACAAAACTCGGACCCATTGTCCGTCAGAATTTGATCAGGGAAGCCTAATCTGGTAAAGGCCTCCATCAGTGCGTCCGCCACTCGTTTCGAATCAATTGTGGTCAACGGTATGGCTTCACCCCACATTGTACAGCAATCCACCATTGTGAGAATATACATGTTCTTCTTCCTCGTCCTGGGAAGTGGACCCACGATATCGATGGCTACCCTCTCGAAAGGAGAGTTCATGATGGGCATCTCACCCAAGACCACCGGTGCTGTCCAGTGTTTCGGTGCACTCAGGGCATGACTTCACATACCGACGCACATTATCTGTCACTCCCGGCCAATAGTAATGGCAGGAAATTCGCTGCATGGTGGCGGCAATACCCATGTGTCCACTAAAGGAGATAGTATGCCCCATATGAAGAATCTGGGACCTGTGAGCTTTCGGGACGACCAACTGACCGTATAGGTTGTCTCCACTTCCGGCTCTCCTGTAGAGTATCCTATTCTTCATGTAGTACTGCCCCCGTCCTGGTGGATCAGCACTTCTCTGCAGCTTTTTGTAGCAAGGACGTAAAGTATCATCCTCACCCTGGGCAGTTCGTAGCTCCCCCGGCAGTGGGTTAGTCACAATTGCTTCTACCTCTTCCGTTCTCGTCTGAGAGCGAGTCTGTATTGCTCCCATATGGATTGGCTCCTTGGGCATTCCCAGAAAGACATACCGGCAACCAAGGATTACTGGAAAAATGGGATCAATCAATACAGTGGCGTTGATTGTGCCGGTGACATACCTTGACCGAATCTCCACATTAGCAGTGGGCAACTTCATGGCCACAGCACTCTTCTGTGCAGGCTGTATCTCCATGGTCTCACCCGTGAATTGTTCTGGGTGTACCAGATCCACAGAAATCACGGCCTCCCCGTCCAGTCCTGTGTCGTACAAACACTCCACTTGACGACCGTTAACATCTACCAATTCCACTACAGGTGGTTTTTTCCTGGTCTGGAGTCTCTTCCTCGGCCTCGACCTGTTCAGTGGGCTCCACCTTAGGTTTCCCGGGGCACACGACGAATTTGGAGTCTCCTGGCTTTCCCCTGCAGTCAATAGCATTGTGCGTGTTTGACTTGCATTGGTTGTACCATTTCCCTGTCCTAGATTTTCTAGTGCCGGACTTGAGTGAGCTCTACTGGTGGCGAACTCCCTTGTTGATCTTGGCATTTTCCGTGACCACCTCCTTGGAAGTCACTTGACATGCTGCGAAGTGAGGGCTCTTAGCCTTCGATTTGCAGTCCCTCGTATTGTGAGAGGGTGACTTACAAATTGAAAACCACTTCTCCGACCACGGTCGTTTTGGTGTAGAGCTTGAAGTGCTCTTGATTCCCTCCTTCGTCTTCTCTGAACTATCCTCTGATTTTGGCACATAAGGTTCCCGCCTTTTTTGTTACTGAGTTTTTGGCTTTCTTCTTGTCATGTTTCTCCTGACTTTTGGTGTTGGTGGAAAAGTTTTCCCGTGCCTACCCATGTACCTCGACGAACCGTTCTGCTAATTTTGTCACGAGGTCAATACGTTCCGCTCCTTGTTCTCCCAGGAACGTCCTGAGAGGTTTCGACATTTGCTTCTTCAGCTGGTCGACCACCATGAGCTCATCCAGACTCTCATAGTCATGTGCGGACCCAGCCAAATCCATCCACTTATGGAGATAGGACTTTAGACGCAAACTGTAGGCGGAAAACAACTCCCCCGGTTCTCGTTTCGCTGCTCGAAATTTGTTCCGGTAGGTATGTGATGTAACCTCGAATCGTTTCAGCAGAGCCGTCTTCAATTCGTCATAATTGTTCTCATGTCCTGGTGGTAGGCGAGAATAAACCTCGTAGCCGGTCCCGCGTAATCCCTGGGATAGCTTGAGATTCCATTTGTTACGCTCCAGACCCATAGCCACGGACATGGCCTCGAAGCGTTGAAGGTACTGGTCAATATTCTCTTTGTCCTCTTCGTAGATCGCTAGAGGGAACTTCATAGCATGATAACTATGCCCCCCTACTGGTGTTGAACCTGGGTTGGAGGAACCTCCAACTTCTCCCTCAGTTTCCCCATTAGATTGACTCTTCAACTCGAGTTCCCTCATCCGGTACTCGTGCTCCCTTTTCTGAGTTTCTTGTTTAGCTTCCAGTTTCTTAGCTGCTTGCTCAGCTTCAAATTTCTTAGCTGCTTACTCAGCTTCAAATTTCTTAGCTGCTTGCTCAGCTTCAAATTTCTTAGATGCTTGCATAGCTTCAAATTCCAGCCTTCTAGTGGCTTGCTCAGCCTCAAGTTTCTTCGCAGCTTGCTCTGCTTCCAATTTCCTAGCTTCTTGTTCCAACTCCATCCTTCTCAATGCCAACTCAGCCTTTCGATCTTCTCTTTCTGCTTGACGATACTCTCTCTCCAGTGATTGACTGGTGCACTGAAATGAGTGCTGTCCATCCATCCATCATGTGCCATGCCGGTAAGCGTGGGCGGTCATGTTCTGCCATCTCACCCGATCACCAGAGTCGTGGATCAGCTCCGTGTTTCTGTCTCGACTATGCCACAAGGCCAAGCCATCCAGGTACTTGCTTCTAGGTCTTCCCCTTGGTCTGTTCCCCTCGATCTTACCAGTTGTCACCAAATTCTCCAATCCATTTCTTCTCATAACATGTCCAAAAATTTTTGACTGTCTACGTCTAATTTCTCTAATCAATTTACGATCTTCATTTGTTTCTTGAAGCACTTGTTCATTGGTCTTTCTGGCTGTCCATGGTATTCTTTGCATTTTCCTCAGAAACCACATCTCCACAGCCATCAGATGTTTTTCAGCCTGACTGCTCATTGTCCACGCTTCACATCCATACAAAAGTACAGGCTCAATGTAGCATCTCAACACTCTCTTTCTCGTTTCAATTGACATCTTTTTATTGGTCAATATGTTTTTCATCTTGCTAAAGGCTACTTTTGCCATGGCGATTCTTGTTCTAATCTCTTCAAGGCATCTCCCATCAGATGTTATTACTGTTCCGAGATAATTGTACCTGCTCACTTGTTGAAGAATATTCCCATTTACTTGTATATTACATTGTGGTATTTCGTCCTTCCTAGTGACGACCATAATCTGTGTCTTTTTACAATTTAATTCTAACCCTAGTTGTTCACTCTGTGTCACAATCGCATCTACTAAATTTTGCAGGTCCTGTTCATTGTCTGCAATCAAGACTGTCTTATCTGCATATCTAATGTTATTGATGCATCGTCCCCCAATGTTGATTCCTTCCATATCTTCAATATTTCTGAAAATACTTTCACTGTACAGGGAAAACAGATCTGGAGACATTACACATCCCTATCTCACACCCCTTTTAATAGGCTGATATTGGCTTACTTCATTATCAACTCTTATGGCAGCTTGTTGTTTCCAATATATGTTTTTTACAAGTCTAAGATCTTTTCCATCAATTTGTAGATCTTCAAGCATCCTTATCATGTTGACATGTCTCACTTTATCAAAAGCCTTTGTGTAGTCAATAAAGCAAAGGTGTAGATCTTTGTTTACTTCTATAGAACGTTCGATTATGTTTCTCAGTATATACACAGCATTTACTGTACCCTTGCCTTCCACAAACCCACATTGTTCTTCTCCTATTTCAGGTTGTATTTTCCTCCTAACTCTTTGCATGATAATTCTTAGCAAAATCTTCGTGATGTGACTCATTATACTAATTGTTCGATGTTGATCACATTCCAAGGCTCCTGATTTCTTTGGGATTGCAATAAATACAGAATTACATAACTCCTGAGGTATATTTCCAGTATCATATATTGTATTAAGCAGACTGGTAACTTGATCTATTCCATATTCTTCTAAAGCATTAATCATTTCTGTTGTGACGCTGTCTGAACCGGGGGTCTTGCCAGATATCATATGGTTAAGAGCATTCTGAACCTCCATCTTCAAAATTGCTGGTCCTTCATTATTATTTTGAACATCATACTGTTCGTCTCTGTTGTCGTCATACAGGTTTTTCACGTAATCTGACCATTCATGTAATATCTGATCTTTTTCTATTATGACTCTTCCATCTTTTGTCTTTAGGCAGCCTGCTGATGTACGTGTTCTTTGATTAGTAAGCTCCTGAATTCTTTTGTGCATTAGGTTCGCATTGTTACTGTTGTGTTGTTTTTCAATTTCTCTGCAATTTTTCTCAAGCCATGTTTCTTTTGCCTCCTTACATAAGGTTCTCACTTTTCTGTGAATTTCTTCATATTTGGCAGGATTACTCTTGTTCTGTCTTCTTGTTTCCATTAGTTGTCATCAACCCGTAAAAGGCGGGGGTGTTGTGGTGCTCTCTGGACAACAGGATTGTGAGAGATTATACCCCAAGCCTCAAGATAGATGGTAGAAGCGTCAACAGAGAGAACAAACTGAAGTATCTGGGAATCACATTTGACAGGAGTCTGTCCTTCAAGGACCATGTGGAGACGGTTGTGACAAGATCTCAAAAGGGACTCAATGCACTTAAAACTATGGCTGCAATGGACACAGAACAGAGAATGCTCTTTACACTATACCAGCACTTGATCCTCTCAGTGATTGATTATGGACTAGGACTGCTCACTGTCTCAAAGAGTCAGCTGGTGAAATAAGAGCGCATACAGAATGAAGCGATGCGGGTCATTCTGGGATGCACCAGAGACACTCCAGTAGTGTGTATGCGTTACATCCTTGGTCTGCCTACTGTTGCTGGTAGGCACAAGGTGATGCAAGCGAAGGCATACCTCAGAGTAGCTGCAGACACAGATCACCCGTTGCATGAGGCGCTGGGCGTAGTTAAGGGTCAGAGACTGATAAGAGGGAAATCATGGATGGCTCAGGCGGAGGATACGATCAGACAGGTGTGGCCCTTGGAGAACATCAGGCGAGGAGAGGAGTGGGTCAGAGTGCCAGCCGTGCAGTCAGACTTGTGCAGAGTTGTAATAACATTGAGCCGGGAGTGCAGGGAGTGGCCAGCAGGGGCCACGGAAGTGGAAATTCAGCAACTAATTCAGGAAAATTCTCGCCCGGGTGATGTGATTATCTACACGGATGGGTCAGTGTTGAGAGGCCTTGTGGGAGCACGTGTACACCTCGGAGGAGCAGATGGATCACCATAGTCTGGTAAGAATGAGACAGCGAGGTGTGACGATGGGATCTGACCGACGCTCGACGCTCAGAGGAAAGGCGAGACGGACATATAATCAGATTGCTACTGGAACTATTAGTGTTGGAACTCTTCGCTGGCTGCTGGGGATGGGGACGGAGCGCTTATGGGAATGTCCCGAATGCTGTGATGTCGGTTCCTAAATCAATCAATCAATCTCTCCACCTCCTGTATGTAATCTGTTAATGCAGAACCTGACAATCCCATTTCTTCCCTCTTTGCCCTTAGTTCTGCCGTGGTTAGTTTAGGAGTGGCCATTTTTCAGAGAGGTAAGCTAGCAGGTTGAGTACAATTTAACTGCAAACTAATATATAGATATATGAACAAGTATTATAAATCTATATATTTACCACACCCATCACACCACAACACAATCACTCAGTGACAAGTGTAGAATCAGGACCACAGACCTATGCAGACGTGTGAAGTGTGAACAGGTAAGATATGTGTCTTAACCCCTATCCACATTCACTCTAGCTGGATTCTCTAATATAATATCTCCGTCCTATAACTATGGATCCCGTGTCAAAAGATCCCGTTGTCAGAAGATCCCACTGTCAAAGGATCCCGCCTGCAAGAGATCCCGCTGTCCAAAGATCACGTTTACGATCCCCCAATAATGTCGTGTCTTACTTTAAAGTGTCGTCCCTGGAGTGAGGGGAGTCAACACCCACATTATATTTTACCCCCTTATCAATATCCTGGAGATATCCAGCAGACTCCGTCCACAACACTCCCTCAATCTGAAGACACCTTCTTCTCACTCTTGCTCAACCCTGGATCATGCCCCCTCTCATTCTTCCCCAACGCAACATATTCAACAACTCTTGCTTCTAAAAATTAATAAAGATTAATTTATTAAAAGAAAAGTGTAATGTACGTGAGACGTGTATGCGAAGAAAATGTGTGTTGTGTATTCTAATGTAAATGTAGAGGTCAGACCACAAAGTTCATGATCAGAGTCCACTCATCATGGCAAGGATTACACGACATCACAAGAATCAGCACAATGGACCTCACCAAATGCCGCGTCTCTCCCTCCAGACATGTCCTCCTCCAGGAGCTTTGATAACCATGAGGTCTGATTCCCATTCAAATCTACAGTCTGGGAATGATACTATTTTTGTTCCTAACAAAAATAACTGTTCCTAATAGTTTACAGAAAAAAACTGAGACCACACAATTCCTGCCCAGTGAAAAGTGGAACACGGTCCCATGAACATGACGTTTTTCCTTCTTGCGAAATGTTCTACAGTTTTCACTCTTAAAACAGTCATTGTATCTAGACTAAAATAGATCTCTTAATTTTCTAGATAACGTCTTAATGTTATGATTTCTTTGATACGTGGAACAACCACTCTCCAATGTTTTGGTTCATGTAATGTGAACATCCATCCCTACTGTTCTAGTAATAGATGGACTGAACATCCATCATCACTGGTATATTCACGAATGGTATGAAAATCAAAACCCATTACTATGTTGCTATCCACAGGTAGTGTGAAATCTTCTTAGTAATGTTCTCAATATTTATTCTGTGGGATACTTATACCATTCAGCTCCACCGAGCAATGTTTATCAACTTCTTCTAGCATAGGCCCATTGAGAAAGTTGCTGGCCAATCTTCCTGCACCAAAAACCATCCGGGATCTGATTTTTCAATGGTTCTGTGTTCTTCATCCCAACCAGGGGGAACCTTAGGCAACACCGCAGTTCTACTAAATCACATCTACATTTGCCATGACAGGCACGTGTAAAATTAAATCCACTTAATTCGCACACGGTAGACATTATTACAATCCATAACTGCAGTGCCAAAGCACTTCTGCCTAAATCAACTGTCTGAGTTAAACTGTGTCACCCAATCATGTTTTTGTCCAAGAGCCTTGAATTGTTCACGTGACGTTCCTTTGATATCAATACATCCGATGGTTTCAAGGGCAGATTATCTCCAGAATCTTATCTCCCTTGTGTTTAATCAATGTCAGAGTTGTCTTTTCTTGTTTTGACACCCAAAACAAACTCGCGTTTCTGCATTGTCTGAATCCGCGTCTCAACAACAAGCCGCCAATTCGTTTTGATGTCGGAAACTTCTCAAGGTCTCCCGACCTTCCCTATCTGCCGACTAGAAGTAATCAGTTGCAGCTGCGAACTCAGACTGTTTTTTCTGTACCGGTTAAAAACAAATGTGGCCTTGAAAACACGTCGTGAACAAGACTGTCTGTATTATCATCATCTGGTTAATCCACTGTGATTTTCATGACAAGAGACAGGAGGTGGTTTCCCTTCCCTGAAGACACAGGTGGTGGTCTCCCTTCTCTGAAGAGACAGGATGTGGCCTCCGTTCTCTGACGAGACAGTACGTGGCAGCAGTGTGTTGCAGAACTAGTCTTTTCTGTGCTAAATTGTTTAAAAAGCCAGAAAACACATCGACCCGATTGCAAGGGGAATCAACCCGTAAACTCTAATCACAGTCGTTAGTAAGTATGAGGGAGGGATCATCTGAAAGTCGGATGCTTTCATTTAGTTCTATATCAAATTTAGAAACGCTGGAAGTTTTGACTTCCAAGTGTCACGTGATATTACTGGGGAAACTACAGCCCGATGTGACTGTCCACTGAAACTGAACCGATTCAGTGCCAAATGATAATATATCGCCAAATGAGACCTCCCATATTGACTGAAGAACAATATATGGCCATATTAGTCACCGTGATATTTATTTCCTTTCATGGTGTCTTCCGCAGCTGCAATGTTCAGTGAACTGAGATTTACGTTATAACACCTGTTCATTTGATTGTGTGCTATATTTGATCTAAATCTACTGTTTGTTTGGCACTGAATCAGTTAAGCACTTACATACACACACGCGCGCGCACATGCGCACACGCAACACACAACACACAACACACACACCCACCACACAGCCAGACAACTGTTTGCCTGTGTGAGCAATGACCAGGTTTATGTGTGTTTGCACTTGTGGTGCCGAGCGGTCTGTGTCAGTTTATGGCCGGCATACAAGGTGTCCTCCAAAGTCAACAGCCTGGTGAGAGCATTGTTTGTGTAGCTCGCAGTCGTGTTGTCAGTGACATGTGTGTCAGTGCCGGTCTGCCAACTCACTGGTCACGTGACGTCACATAGGATTTGCTGGAGTGTGCTGTGTGAGCGATAACTGTACGAGTTATATTATTGAACGTGGTTTATACTTCACCTCGACACCGCAAGGTACAAGAGGAACATGATGAGATGAGATGAGATGAGGTGGTTTATAACTGAGTGTTACCATAGTCCATACCTTGTGGCGTTGGTCGTCATGCTATCCACGGCCTTTCGAAGATGATTGGCATCTACACTTAGTTCTCTCATATGCGTTTTACATACCTCTCTTGATCTGCTGATATACAATTTACGTGCGTTAGAAAACAAATCAGAAATCAGGAGCCTCGGAATGTGATCAACTCTAACAATTAGCATAAATAAACACATGTAGTATTTTTTGGCGCTCACAGAAGGAGAAGAAAGAAGTAGAGACTAGAGGACGCACCAGACAACATAAAATTTGAAAGCTACAGTTACCGACCGGGATTCGAACCTGTCACCTCCAAATGGCGACAGCGCCTCGCTGCAGAAACAGGTGTACTTCGACGCATGACCAACTAGACTATGCCAATTAGACCAATTAGAACGAAGCCATGCGGGTCATTCTGGGATGCACCAGAGACACTCCAGTAGTGTGTATGCGTTACATCCTTGGTCTGCCGACTGTTGCAGGTAGGCTCAAGGTAATGCAGGCGAAGGCATACCTCAGAGTAACTGCAGACACAGATAACCCGTTGCATGAGGCGCTGGACGCCGTTAAGGGCCAGCGACTGATAAGAGGGAAATCATGGATGGCTCAGGCGTAGGATACGATCAGACAGGTGTGCCCCTTGGAGAACATTAGGAGAGGAGAGGAGTAGGTCAGAGTGCCAGTGGAGCAGTCAGACTTGTGCAGAGTTATAATCGGTTAAAGTTATAATGCTTTCGATAAAGAAAGACATGTCAATATGATGAAGATGCTTACAGATCTACAAATATATTGGAAACAACAAGCTGCCATAAAGATTGATAATGAAGTAGGTCAGTATCAACCTATTAAGAGAAGTGTCCGACAGGGATGTGTAATTTCTCCAGATCTGTTTTCCCTGTATAGTGAATATATATATATATATATATATATATATATATATATATATATATATATATATATATATATATATATATATATATAAAGAAATGTAGAAGATATGAGAGGAATCATCTTCATAACATCAATAACATTAGATATGTCGAAGATACAGTATTGATTGCAGACAATGAGCAGGATCTGCAACATTTAGTAGATGCGGTTATTGTACACAATGATCGACAACGGTTACAATTACATTGTAGAACACAGAGATTATGGTCGTCTCCAAGGAAAAAAAATATCACAATGTGATATACAGGTAGATTGGAATATTCTTAAACAAGTGAATTGGTACAACTATCTCAGAACAGTCATAAAGTCTAATGGGAGGTGCCTTGAAGAAATTGGAACAAGAATCGCCATGGCGAATGAAGCCTTTTGCAAAATGGAAAACACTGACTAATAAAAAGTATGAGAACAAATAAACTAGAGAACTTGGTGACAACTGGCAAGATTGAAGAGAAAAGAACAAAGGGAAGGCAGAGATGTAAATATATGGCTGGCTTGAACACATAGCATGGTCGAGGCAAGAACACGGAGCTGATCCACGACTATGGTGATCGTATAAGATGACGAAACATGACCGTCCACGCTTACCGGCATGGCACATGATGACGGCGACGATGAAGAACATCCGCAGTGAGGCGAAAATAATTATTATAATATAAATGCAGGGAGGTCAGCATGGCCGAATGGATAAGCGTTCACTTATAAGTGCAGGAGCCTGTTCTTCAAGGACCATGTGGAGACGGTTGTGACAAGGTCTCAAAAGGGACTCAATGCACTTAAAATTATGGCTGCAATGGACACAGAGCAGAGAATGCTTTTCACACTATACCAGCACTTGATCCTCTCAATGAGTGATTATGGACTAGGACTGCTCACTGTCTCAAAAAGTCAGCTGGTGAGATTGGAGCGTATACAGAACGAGGCTATGTGGGTCATTCTGGGATGCACCAGAGACACCCCAGTGGTGTGTATGCGTTACATCCTTGGTCTGCCGACTGTTGCTGGTAGGCACAGGGTGATGCAGGTGAAGGCACACCTCAGAGTAGCTGCAGACACAGATCACCCCTTGCATGAGGCGCTGGACGTAGTTAAGGGTCAGAGACTGATAAGGGGGAAATCATGGATGGCTCAGGCGGAGGATACGATCAGACAGGTGTGCATCTTGTAGAACATTAGGCGAGGAGAGGAATGGATCAGAGTGCCAGCGGAGCAGTCAGACTTGTGCAGAGTTATAATCACATTGAGCCGGGAGTGCAGGAAATGGACAACAGGGGCCTCGGAAGTGGAAATCCAGCAACTAATTCAGGATAAAGCTTGCTCGGGTGATTTGAGTATCTACACAGATGGGTTGGTGTTGAGAGGTAGGAGAATTGCCTGGGGGTTCTTAGCAAAAGCTAATTGTCGACGTTTGGTGCAGGAGAGCCTGGCATATGATACCACAACATCCACAACATGGAGAATACGACACACACACACACACACACACACACACACACACACACACACACACACACCGTGATTGTAACTGACTCAGAAAGCATGCTGAGGAAGGTGAGGACAGGCAAGCTTTGGGCAGAGTTGCTTGCTTCGCTTCGGAGGTCACGGGTGGCAAGCATCGTCTGGATCTTTTCTCTGGGCATGCCGGTGTGCTGAGGAATGAACAGGCGGACAGATTGGCTGGCTCTGCAAAACTTGGTGGAGTATTGATGCATGATAAGGCAGACGTGGTTGCGGCCTTGTGGGATCACGTGTACACCTCGGAGGAGCAAATGGATCACCATGGTCTGGCTAGAATGAGACAGCGTGGAGTGACGAGGGAATCTGGCCGACGCTCGACGCTCAGAGGAAAGGCGAGACGCACATATAATCAGATTGCTACTAATACTATTGGTGTTGGAACTCTTCACTGGCTGCTGAGGATGGAGACGCAGCGCTTATGGGAATGGCCCGAATGCTGTGATGTCGGTTCCTAACTCAATCAATCAATCATTATAAGTACAATTGTGTTGATGCCGAGGTAGCGGGTTCAATCCCTACACCGGTCAGCTGGACTAAAATGTTGATTTCTCGTCCTTGACTTTGGAAAGTAAATTACAAGAACCTAAGTAGTGGGTTCGTCTGATGGCGAGGGGCATTGGTCACAGGGAAAGCTCATTCATATTGAAAAGTCCGTCCAGTGCATCAGACGTGTAAGGACTAAGCTTAAGTTCAAAGCGAGAGAACCAAATAAAACGAAAAAATAAATAAATAAATAAATAAATAAATAAATAAAACTGCAGTACGATAGTCGTCACATATGGAATTAGTACCGACATGTGAGATAGTCTGTCACACGTAAAACGAGTGCCAGCTAAGGACCAAAGACAGGCTACTGCCAAACGAAAGGAGACGTATTTGCAATAGTCATTTGCAGATAGTTTCTACAGATTCCTCGGCTTGCGAAGACAACAAATGTACGATGGTCTGTGTTTATGTATACTTTTATATATGTATATTATGTACGTATGAGGTAACTGGTGTGTATACGTGTGCCTGTACTCACATCTATTTGAGGAAATTATTAAACGTTAAAAAATAAAAGAACACAGCGACCACTGACATCCCTAGGTATAATCCTCAAAATGCAAGTGTGTACCCGCGCCGGGGTCTCTGAGTGTACAAGCTGGTTGCAAATGCCTCTACCAAAGGGTCACCAATATGGACACGGCCTAGTCGGTGACTGTTGTGTCCAGGCAGAAACAAGATCGTGGCCAACTTCAGCTCATGCACTACCAACATGGACACCTACATATTTCAGAACAAAATTAGGCAGCAAGGAAGTTACACTGATCACCAAGCTCGTTATATTATTAGCTAAAATATTTGACCACGGATTCAAATGTTTTCATCTGGACTCTCACGTCGACCCGGCCTAAAGTTGGTACCAGGAAATGTCTTGGGAAGTCAAGGCGGTTGGTGTGTCACTGGCCACATCAGCCACCGAGTGATCACTGGTCCACAAACTATGGGTCTGGCACCATATGCCCAATGTGCCTTGAGTTGAGTCAAGAACCGGCATCACAACACTCGGGATATCCCAATAAGTGCTCCGTCCCCATCTTCAACAGCCAGCGAAGAGTCCCAATACTATTGGTACTAGTAGCAGTCTGATTAAGTGTCGGTCTGGCCTTTCCTCGGAGTCTTGCGTGTCGGCCAGATCCTCTGGTCAGTCCCTGCAGCACCATTCTCTCCAAGCCATGATGATCTATCTTTTCTGTATTAAACAAACGATTACAGAGGGCCCCAACCACATTTGCCTTATCATGCACCAAGACCCCGCCACGTTTTGCAGACCCAGCCAATATGTCCGCCTGTTGGTTTCTCACCAAACCAGCATGTCCTAAGGAATAATCCAGTCAATGCTCTCTATTTTTGATTGTTGAATGGAAGCCTACCACTCTGTCAGAAGCATCTTCACTTTTCTCATCATACTTTGTGAATACGTTACAATAACGACATGGGTGCGCTGTTTGTGCTCCAGTCGTAACTCCCTCCATCTCTATTCTTAGACTACATGATGTGGTGTCATATACCAGGCTCTCCTGCACCAAGTACCGTCCACCAATCTTTGCCACGAACCTCAACTCCACCCCACCCCGGCACTTCATTTACCTCTTAGCACAGAGTGTAGATGAGCACATCGTCTGGTCGTGGATCAGTTTTTGCACATCTTATTCAGTGCCATCTTCCGGCCAATCCCTGCACGTGCATTCCCGATCTAATCTCAGTATGACCCAGCACAGGTCTCCGCCATTTTGACCAACTCCTCTCTCTCTCTTAATGTTCTCAATCGTGCACGCTTCTCTGATTGTGTCGTCTGCCTGAGCCATCCATAATTTTCTTCTGATCAGTATGTAGCTCTTAACTGTGTCCAGGGCTTCATGCAAGGGTGTTCCGTGTCTGCAGCCACTCGGAGATATTTAGTCTGAGGCACCTTTAGCCTGTCAGCAATCGATGAATATGGCTAGGATGTATCGCATACACCATCCAGATATCACCCACAAATCTTTATTCTGTATGTGCTCTAGTTTCATCAGCTGACTCGGTGAGCCTTAAGTCATGCAAAAGGGTATTTTACTTACTTACATGCTTATAATATTTAAACATTGGACGCGTTCTGTGCTACACCTGATGTGACATAATCTTCAAGCTCGGACATAATTAATTGGATGCTTTTATCTCCTCAGCTTCAAACTCCCCCTGGGCAACATGGTGGGCCTACGAAGGCTTGGCTGGTAAGTCTCCTCTTTCCGCTGTACACAGTCTTCACATGTTCTCTGGTGTCTTCTACTTCAGATTGTCTTACTAGTAATCATTATTGTTGGCAGTCAGAACCTTTTTCCTTTTATTTTTCAATTAACGGTAATACCTTGGCGGTAGGGGATGTTCCTCCATGAATTGACTTACGACGATAGTAATATACACATCTGAATGGAGGCGGGGACAATATCAGAATAGGATGGGTCAGGGGTTTTTCTTCTCACAGAAATTTCTCGCGTTGGCAGTTTATCACAATGAACGTCAACACCAAGGGAAAGGTTTGTGGATAGGGAAATACACATTCAGTCCATAAGTCACTTTTGAATTTAGAAATTTACAGCACATTTGCCCCATAACGTCAATTCCTCCTGTCATAATTATGCGTTTTACATAAACAGCATACAGAGGTTACACATAAAAACAGAACTGGTTGCTAAAATACCAATCGTAGAAAATATATTGTTATTAAACGATCTGTATCAGGATGCCGAAAATTTAATTATTATACAGCGATCCTTAGCTGCCACAGCGTCCTGCGCTAAGCATTTTACACGTAGAAACTCTTATAAACAATGTATCTTGAGCTAGAGGATCCCTAGTAGATTCCTCCACTGGTTCTGCTCGTGAAAGCAGTCGTGAACCACTGAGTTCTAATGGGTCTCCCCTGGATCATGATCGATTCTCATGCAGCAGTTCAGTTGGTTATCTGTCTTGCTTTTCACGAAGTGTGCATCCCCCACCCTTACCCTCAGCAACTTTTGTCTGAATATTTTAGTAGTCTCACTAGTCCCTTATTTTCCCGTTAGATTCACACAATTACCGCACCGCGCAATAGACAGGGGAATCTAAATCAGATGTGAAAAGCAAATGTTCTTATATATCAAATATCACCCATACTGAAACATCCAAACATACCCATATCCAGAAAACGACAAATTAAATAGCATTTTCACGCCAAAGTTAATCATTCAATTCACACTTACGCGACATCAATACCTGCAAGTTGAGATGCTTGCTGCCAGCTTAACTATTTGAGAACCAAGAAACAAGTATGTTATTAGACAGACAGTGGGATCAACAGCTTACGCCATATATACTGAAAGGCAGAAGACCAAATGGTTCGGCCATCTCGTTAGAATGCAACATCACAAGTTACCAGCACTGGCCCTACATCAAAACAGATCTGATACTAGAGCAAGAGGACACCCGAGAAGAAAATGGATTGACGACATCAAAGACACTGTACAATAACATAGAATGACACTATCCAGTGCCACCATAGGGCTCATCAGGAATGTCAGCTATTCCTTCCGACGAAGCTTGACGGCAAAAGTGAAAGAAGATGATGGTGATCATACTTTTTGGTGGATACAAGTGCGATAGAAATCGTTTACTTTGAGATGAATTGTGTTCTTTATCAACATGGAAGGGGGGGTGGGGGGGTGGGGAGCTTGAATAAAAATAACACGCTACATCGTCTACTACGTTTAACAGCTAATGTGGACCAAGTGGGATCCTCCTTTTTGGAGTGGACATTAGACAGATAAGTTCATACATGTACGTATGTTTGAGAAGTTCCTCAGTCTCTTTAAGTATATATATATATACACACACACACACACACACACACACAGTGGAGTCTGGATAAGTAGAAGTCGCAGAAGCCGAAGGAATTTGTTCTACTTATCAGAAATTCTACTTATCAGAAATTCTACTTATCCAGACTGCACACATATTTACACTAATTTACACTAATACCATGCAATAGCATTGAGTAAAATGATTGTACCACTTAGGAAACACAGGTAATGAACAAATAAATAGCAATACAATATCAGAAATGTTGAAATGTTTAATTTTGAAAATTTCAAAATTAATTAAAGAAAAAGTCTGATTTTGCTTTGCTTCTTGACTTGTGAAAAATGTCTTCCCGTTGCCTGTTTAAAGTGAGACTGCATCATCTGAACATCCATTCTACATCATGTAAATGTCAATTTTGTCAATTGATGCCAAAATATCTGACTTGTGCTTGCAGCCCACAGTCATCCTCATCATCAGAGTCAGGGCTGGAAGGGTCTGTTGGTTGATTAACTGGCATACATAGCCCTATAATATCAGTGTTTGAAAGTGTGGCACTAGTAGAAACATCATTGTCAATGTTCACAAGCTCCTCTGGTTCAATGTTCAGCCATTTATACAATCTAGAACCTGGAAGGTTAACCCGGTCAACAAATGCCCGCAGAAGTCGGATGTGTCGGCCTAACGGCGCAAGAACGCAGCTCTGCTGTAAACAGGCACAACGCAGTCACATCCGAAGAAAAAAAAAATCCGGATGAACGCAGAAGAAGATTATACAATCTAGCAAGTAATGAATCCACTGAAATGTCAGTAATATTGCTCTCACTGCTCGCTGATGGTGTGGAATTCTCATTTACAGAGACATCTACTGCAGGTAAGAAACCAGCCTGTCTAAAGCAGTTTGCAATAGTTACTGGTAAAAACTCTGTCCCATGAAGATTTTAACATAAGAATATAACCAAGAACGGTTATCTTGAAATCATCACAAATGAGGTCAGCATCCATATGACCTACAAGTTTTAATAACATTGTGGATCTATAAAGAACTTTCAGATTTTGAATGATACCTTGATCACAAGGCTGAAGTGTTGGTGTGACATTGGGTGGCAGAAACAAAAGCTTTGTTGCCTTCAGATTGTTAATTTTTGTGTGGGCTGAACAATTGTCAACAATTAAAAGAACTTTTCTTTGTTTACACACCATTGAAAAATCGAATTCTTGTAGCCACTCATTGAACAGTTCAGATGTCATCCATGCCTTTGAATTGGCTCTGTAATTCAGCACACAATTTTTTCAGGCCTTTGAAACAACGAGGATGTTTACATTTTCCAATCACAAATAAAGACCATTTTTTCACTACCATCCATATTGGAACACACAACCACTGTTATTCTTTCTTTTGATATTTTCCCCCCATGAAACTTTTCATTTTTGAAAGAAAATGTTTTATCAGGTAGCAATCTCCACAATAATCCAGTTTCATCGGCATTAAATACATCCGCAGAACGAGGGGTTACAACACTTTCTCTGTAATCCCGTTGATCACGCAGAGTCTCGTAGCGGGCGAGAACTGGGAGCGGTTCTACCCCCGCTGGTGACTTGCGAGATAACTGAGCCGGCCGCTCAGAAAGCAATGGCAAACTACTGAGCGTAATCTTGCCAAGAAATCAACAGACAGCTGAAAGATGCTACTGTTGACAGCGATGTCCTGTAAAAGGATATGTGAATTAAAAAAAAAAAAAAAAAAAAAAGGCGCTAAAACAGGTCTGAGCACGTCTTCTATCCATGAGTGAGTCGTTGCTTCGTCGACTAACTGTTACGTGATGCAATGTCGTTTTTTGAAACGATTCAACCAGACAGGACTACAATTCCAGTCTGTCTGACCTCCAAGACGTGCAAATTCTTCTGCTTGGCAATAGCAGTTCTAGCTCTCTGCCTATCACTGTCGATTTGACATTCGAAAAACAATTGTTTGTAGCGGTCTTTATCTTTAAAAAGCCGGAAAGTGTCGATGTTGGAATACCAAATTCTTTAGCTATATCCACTTTCTTCTTCCCACTATGTTCAACCTCTTCCAACATCTCAATCTTTCTGTTTAAAGTGAGACTGCATCACCTGAACATCCATTCTACATCATGTAAATGTCAATTTTGTCAATTGATGCCAAAATATCTGACTTGTGCTTGCAGCCCACAGTCATCCTCATCATCAGAGTCAGGGCTGGAAGGGTCTGTTGGTTGATTAACTGGCATACATAGCCCTATAATATCAGTGTTTGAAAGAG
This sequence comes from Cepaea hortensis, assembly GCA_963921405.1. NCBI lineage: Eukaryota > Metazoa > Mollusca > Gastropoda > Stylommatophora > Helicidae > Cepaea > Cepaea hortensis. The sequence continues at coordinate 64,021,955 of OY992882.1, read as the reverse complement.
TGGCACTAGTAGAAAGATCATTGTCAATGTTCACAAGCTCCTCTGGTTCAATGTTCAGCCATTTATACAATCTAGAACCTGGAAGGTTAACCCGGTCAACAAATGCCCGCAGAAGTCGGATGTGTCGGCCTAACGGCGCAAGAACGCAGCTCTGCTGTAAACAGGCACAACGCAGTCACATCCGAAGAAAAAAAAAATCCGGATGAACGCAGAAGAATATTATACAATCTAGCAAGTAATGACTCCACTGAAATGTCAGTAATATTGCTCTCACTGCTCGCTGATGGTGTGGAATTCTCATTTACAGAGACATCTACTGCAGGTAAGAAACCAGCCTGTCTAAAGCAGTTTGCAATAGTTGCTGGTAAAAACTCTGTCCCATGAAGATTTTAACATAAGAATATAACCAAGAACGGTTATCTTGAAATCATCACAAATGAGGTCAGCATCCATATGACCCACAAGTTTTAATAACATTGTGGATCTATAAAGAACTTTCAGATTTTGAATGATACCTTGATCACAAGGCTGAAGTGTTGGTGTGACATTGGGTGGCAGAAACAAAAGCTTTGTTGCCTTCAGATTGTTAATTTTTGTGTGGGCTGAACAATTGTCAACAATTAAAAGAACTTTTCTTTGTTTACACACCATTGAAATATCGAATTCTTGTAGCCACTCATTGAACAGTTCTGATGTCATCCATGCCTTTGAATTGGCTCTGTAATTCAGCACACAATTTTTTCAGGCCTTTGAAACAACGAGGATGTTTACATTTTCCAATCACAAATAAAGACCATTTTTTCACTACCATCCATATTGGAACACACAACCACTGTTATTCTTTCTTTTGATATTTTCCCCCCATGAAACTTTTCATTTTTGAAAGAAAATGTTTTATCAGGTAGCAATCTCCACAATAATTCAGTTTCATCGGCATTAAATACATCCGCAGAACGAGGGGTTACAACACTTTCTCTGTAATCCCGTTGATCACGCAGAGTCTCGTAGCGGGCGAGAACTGGGAGCGGTTCTACCCCCGCTGGTGACTTGCGAGATAACTGAGCCGGCCGCTCAGAAAGCAATGGCAAACTACTGAGCGTAATCTTGCCAGGAAATCAACAGACAGCTGAAAGATGCTACTGTTGACAGCGATGTCCTGTAAAAGGATATGTGAATTTAAAAAAAAAAAAAAAAAAAGGCGCTAAAACAGGTCTGAGCACGTCTTCTATCCATGAGTGAGTCGTTGCTTCGTCGACTAACTGTTACGTGATGCAATGTCGTTTTTTGAAACGATTCAACCAGACAGGACTACAATTCCAGTCTGTCTGACCTCCAAGACGTGCAAATTCTTCTGCTTGCGCAATAGCAGTTCTAGCTCTCTGCCTATCACTGTCGATTTGACATTCGAAAAACAATTGTTTGTAGCGGTCTTTATTCTTTAAAATGCCGGAAAGTGTCGATGTTGGAATACCAAATTCTTTAGCTATATCCACTTTCTTCTTCCCACTATGTTCAACCTCTTCCAACATCTCAATCTTTCTTATTAAAGTTAAAGTGGCAAGCTTTCGTCCACTAGCGGCCATTGTTAACATGGAGCGAAATATCGTATGTGCTGTTTCGATTGTTGTTCTCGGGGCTGACTAAAAATAATTCTTTCGCGAAACAAATTTTTTTGTGTGGGTGAAATGAACAGTTCGACTTAAACGTGGACACTTATATAGTCGGTATTTATTTTTATGTTCGACTAATCCGAAAATTCGAGTTAACCGAATTTGACTTATCGGGACTTTTTATACAATGATAAAGAAGGATTGTGGCCGGGACCAAGCCAATAACGTCGACTTAAGCGAAATTCTAGTTATCCGAGTTCGACTTAAGTGGACTCGACTCTGTGTGTGTGCGTGTGTGTGTGTGTGTGTGTGTGTGTGTATGTGTGTGTGTGTGTGTGTGTGCGTGTGCGCGCACACACACACACTAGCTGACGACCAGGCCCGGCGTCGCCTAGCCCCTGGCGGGGAGCTTCTCATTTAATTCATATAAGTAGTCATTATACATTCAAATACATTTCTCTAAGAGCACAGAGTATGCGTTCGGCCACTGGGCCCTCGCAGCTAATTTATTGATATTTTATTAGTTACCAGTTGAACGTGCTTGAGCATCCCGTACTCGAACGGTTTCCAGTCTTGATTGCCGTTGCTCGCCTGTTTCAGATGAACGTACTTGAGCAGTGCGTACTCGATTGGTTTCCAGATGAACGTGCTTGAGCAGTGCGTACTCGATTGGTTTCCAGATGAACATGCTTGAGCAGTGCGTACTCGATTGTTTCCAGTCTTGCTGCCCGTTGCTCGTCTGTTTCTGGAGCTCGTAATGTCTTTTTCTTTCGTGCTTGAGGAAAAATTGTTGATTTTAAACTATTTCAGTTGGATCCGCGGGAGTGAGAACAACATCTGTACAAAATTTCATCTCAATCGGATGGGCCGTTCGGGAACGCATAAAGGACACACACACAAACATTCTCTTATATATATATATATATATATATATATATATATATATATATATATATATATATATATATATATATATATATCTGTGTGTGTGTGTGTGTGTGTGTGTGTGTGTGTGTGTGTGTGTGTGTGTGTGTGTGTGTGTGTGTGTGTGTGTGTGTGTGTGTGTGTGTAGTGATATAGTATGGCTTTGTCTGAAGTAACTAAGTGAAACGTGTGATTGCTTTTTCACTTAACAGGGCCACAGCACTGGGGCTATTTAAACCCTGATTGGGTACTTTGTAGATCTGGGAAGTTCCAGTCGCCAATCAACATAGAGCCAAGACTGTTGTTGTTTGATCCAAAACTAAGAAGGATGAGCGTTGATATTCCTGACCTGGTAAATGCATATGTCACGGTCACACGTCTTCTTCCATCACTGAGTTTAATTACTGATAATAACATGCGTATAACTGCCATAACAATCCGTGTTTTACATTTGTGATTAGTTATAATACATTTAACAGCTAAAGTAAATCTCATAAGAAATATTGTGTGGCCGACATTATGTTAGCAATGTCAAACACAGACGCTTATTATAACTAACATCACAAAATCAAACAACAGAGATGAAAGGCCTTTGAATAAAAGCGGGAGTAACTGTGAGAGATATGATTTGGAATGCGAAAATTAGAAGAAGATATGGTCTTAAACCAGTCATGCAATTCATCAAAGAACAATCGATATTAAATGATTTGATCTTTCATAAGAAAGGCCTGATACCATTTACCACAAAGAGCAACATTGAAGAAATAAGAGGGAATGTCATTAAGCAATAGGAATTGTGATATAAAGTGGACGGGAGAGTATGGACAACGGAACATCTTATTTCAATACACAAACTGGATCTTAAGCAATACCAAATGCAATGTATGGCATATGTCTGATTTGCTGTCGGTGACTTATGTTATAGCCTGTGTCCTGGTTGTTGCTGGTGTCATGTATAGAACTGTACTTCTTGTATATTGGAGATGTTGTCCAGCTGATATTGGTACAGAGGTGTGTGTACTAGTGATGTCATATTGGATTGCATATATGTGTTGATGCAAATAATGAGTCTTTGGTGATTATTAATCAGATGTTGTATTTTGTCATGCATTGCAGGTAGTGACCCTTGGCCATGATTGTTGTTTTTAGAGCAAACTTGAGCCCCAGCTTTGGATAACGTTGTTTTAAGGCCACTCACACCCCCATTTGTATACCAGTTCGTATACCCATTCGTATACCCATTCGTTTACCTGTTTATATCCCTGTTTATGCCCATATATCTTTACTGTTAGGGTTATGGTTCTATTATTGGTTGCATCATGGCTCTTTGCTGTATCTGGTCCCAGTCGGCCCATGTGATGCGGGTGTCTTGTGTGGTATTGAGGGTACCCTTCGACTCAACTGAACATGGTTGAGGTCTCACTATCATTTAGAGACCGCCCCTGTAGTCGGTACTAAGCAGCAGTTATCTCCAACTGTGGGATTTCAGGTTCCCATTTCTGTAAGTACCGACTGTCCATGAGTCCTGAGATGATATCAATAGAGAGTCCATACCCGTTGTTACCGTTGTTGTTTACGTTGAGGCTCCGTTGTTGCCATGTTCTTGCTTTTTTGTGGAGATGGGTACCCAGTCATGTTCATAGCGATGCTAGGCAGCAATGGTATCCACTGTGGGAACATAGGTTCCCATATCTGTGCATGTCAGTTGTGCAACATGTCAGGATATCTGTTTGTCCCTGAATCATGCAGTTCTGTCAATAAAAGTCTAATTTTGTTGTTCTTAATTTGGTTTGTTTAGTTTATAGTTTGTTGTGTAAACTCACTGATCCTGTTAAAGTCCAACAGTGTAATCTTTGTCTGGGGTATACAACAGTATATTCCCCCGCCCAAAGAACCCCTGGAGTCTTCCGTCTAACTCTCTGTATCTTTTCTTGTTAACTGAGGAGAATGTATAAAGTGCCCTTTCTCTCTTTCTTCTTATTATCCTTTTCTTCTCTGGCCCACTAAAAGACAGTGTTGAGCTTCTTTATCTCTGAGCACCTAAGTATAGGAAATTGTATCTTCATGTTCTTTATATTCTCCTCCTGTGATATATGTGGAGAGATAATACATATACAGACCTACAAGCACTTGGAATCAACGACTGGCAAGAGAAGGTCCACCAGAGAGACGAATGGAGACGGATTGTATTTGCAGCAAAGAACCTCAATGGCTCGGAACGCTGAAGAAGAAGAAGAAGATATATATATATATATATATATATATATATATATATATATATATATATATATATATATATATATATATATATATATATATATATATATAAGAGACACTTAAAACATGATGTTAATAGATTCTTTTCGTTTCAGAGTTTCAAGTTGTAATTCCTAGTATCAGTCCCAGAGAACAGACAACACAAGATATAATTAGAGTAGACTTGTTTAGATTTATTAAACGATAAGAATATTGTTAAAACGGTTATACGATTAGTAGAATTTAGATCTTAAATTGTTGTATAGATCTAGAACAGAAAATAGAAAAAAATAATTGGTTCCCAATTTTTTTTTCACTGCCTGCCAGCGTAATGACATGATCCAGTTATGGCTCATGGCATGTAAAAATATAGTCACGCTGAAGTACGTGAAAGTCGTGGATCTTGAGCCACGGGACGCAAGGCAAGTTGTCTCAGAAGCGTATAAGCAAGATTCATGATGGTGACAGAGATCATTCAAGTTGTGGTTGTGGTCACGTGTTGACGCACCACGTTGTATAGATAGCAATGGCCAGTTATTGTGCCGCTATAATCATAGTTAGACTAATAGTAATTGTCGAGATTTTATGTGTATTGTGTAATCTCGTTGGAAACATGTGTTCGTATAAATGACAATGTGAAGTGTACAATAGTTTAGCGGACAACAGAGTATTTAAAGCAGAGCCTGTGCTGCGTTATTAAAGAAGTGTTTAGTTGTGTTCTAACAGTAGTCAGTCGTTATGGACTGTATAGAATGGAAGAGCCTAACTATAACCAACTATAATCATGGAGATGTCTACAGTGATAGGATCACGCCACCTCTAGACATAAATCTGACGGCACAAGTAGCTAAGCAAGTAGCCAAGCGGCTAAAGCCGACCGTTTTTTGAGGAGGAGGAGGACTATATAAATCAACCATTTATCGATTTCCCACCTCAATTTGAAATCCATTTTTAGCATTTATCGATCCGCCTCCTCAAAGGGAAGATAACTGTTTGTATAATTTCTAAAAGTAGGCGTGGTCAAGAGGTGGGCAAGTGGTGGTCAAGCAGTGGTCAAGAGGTGGTCGAGTGACCATTTAAATTGTCGGGGAAAGTAGGTGTAGTGATATGATGATGATCATGAGGTGGTCAAGCGGTGGTCAAGAGGTGGTCAAGCGGTGGTCAAGTGACCCCTTAAATTGTAGAGGAAGTTACGTGTAGTGACATGGTGGTGTTTAAAACGATCGCTGACGTGGTCAAGTGGTGGTCAAGTAGTGGTCAAGCAGTGGTCACGTGGTCAAGTGACCACTTAAATTGTAGAGGAGAGTGCGTCTTGTGATGTGGTGATGATCAAGAGGTGGTCAAGTAGCGGTCAAGTAGTGGTCAAGAGGTGGTCAAGTGGTTAAATGACCCCTTAAATTGTTGGGGAGAGTATGTGTAGTGACACGGTGATGATCAAGAGGTGGTCAAGTAGTGGTCAAGCGGTGGTCAAGTGGTCAAATAACCCTAAAATTGTAGAGGAGAGTGTGTCTTGTGATGCAGTGATGATCAAGAGGTGGTCAAGTAGTGGTCAAGTAGTGGTCAAGGAGTGGTCAAGGGGTGGTCAAGTGGTCAAGTTACCCCTTAAATTGATGGGGAGAGTACGTGTAGTGACACGATGATGATCAAGATGTGGTCAAGTAGTGGTCAAGTGGTGGTCAAGCGGTGGTCAAGTGGTCGAGTGACCACATAAATTGCAGAGGAGAGTAGGTGTAGTGACATGGTGATGATCAAGAGGTGGTCAAGTTGTTAGGTCTAGAGGTTGGGGTGTCTCAGTCATGAAGTATCAAACTGTCTGCTGTGGGAAGAATGGCACTGATCAGGGCGAGTAGGTTCTAATACGTTTATCGCTATTGTCTACAATTGGCGTGGTTGTATAGTAATAATAGTAGAGTTGTTTCGTAGTAATATTAGTCATCATCATCAAGGGCCATGTTAGGTGGTATTTGTAATGGTAGTAGTAGTAGCAATACCAACAATAGTACTAATTATCATCATCATCACGTGTCTTACCAACGGACGTATCACCCACACATTGCGATCTCCAACACCATTGAACAATTCCGGGGTTGACTCACACTACAGAAATCCCCGATTAACGGCATTACCTTCATGTAATGGTGGTACTCATAGTACCAATAGCACCAGTAGTAATAGTCACCAACATCAGCAAGAGACTTATCGCCTGACATGGCAGAGCCACAATTGTTATCCTTTATATTTTTGTTTATATGGCGTCATGAGTAATATCACTTGTGTGAGCATATATTTTTATAATTCCCAGACTAAGGGGGATAACTAATCCGATCTTTTCCTGGTTAAGCTGCCGCTACTTCTTCCAGAGGGGTTTAATAATTCAAGTTTGCGGTAGCTTCCATTCAACGGAAGTTCATTTTCTCAACGTTAGCGCATGGGTAAGAATAGCTGTCCACAGGCAGTGTTAGTAATTGACCACTCAGGTTAAAATTCTAGCCAATAGACTTCTGCATTTTCACTAAAACTAGGCCTTAGCAAAACATGAACTGTCAAAGACATGAACTTACACAACAAAATTTATGATGAGGGCGTGAACTTACACAAATCTTATGCTGAAGAAATGAATTTACAAAATATGAACTACCAAAGACATGAACTTACCTACACACACAAATATTTTTTTATGACAATATGGGGGACACTTCTGTATGACTTGTGGGATACATTTGTATTTTATGAGGGCAACTTATCTATGTGGTGAGGAGGACGTGAAATCACAAGTGGACACCTTTGTGCGCGCAGTTGGGACAGTTTGTAAGAGTAAGTGGTAATTTGGGCGAGGCTGTCGACAAGTTGTAATAACAAGTGGAAATTTTGTGAGCCCATGTGGGGAAGTTGTTAGAGCCAGTGGGTAAGTTGATAGGGCGAGTCGATAATATGAGAGAGTCGGTGGACACGTTGTTGGGGAAAAGGTCAGTTGTTATGGTAAGTGTGTGAGTTGATAGGATAGGTCGACCGATTGTAATAGCAAGTGGACAAATTGTTTGAGCCAGCGAGCAAGTTTGTAAGAACAAGTGGCCAAGTTGTGTTAACAAATGTTGGTACGTTTTTATAGGTTTGGCCACGCTATTTCTTTACTTGACCAATAATTTTTCTATTTGGGTAACAAGTTGTTCCTACGTTTCATGAGTTTGGTTGAGAAATTTCTGTATTTGGCCGACATTGTTCGCGTTTGGTTGACATATTTTCCTACTTTTTATAAGTTTGGATGAGATATTTCGTTACGTGTACCATATTTTCCCTTTTGGTTAACACATTTTCCTACGTTTCATAAGTTTGGTTGCCATATTTATAAATTGGGTTAAGTTATTTATGTATTTGGTCGACATTTCCCCCTCCTTTTTTATAAATATGGTTGAGATGTTTCTGTATTTGGTCTAACTTTACCCCATTTGGTTGACAAATTTTCCAACTTTTTATAAGTCTGAACGAGATATGTCTCTCTTTGGGTGATATTTTTTCACATTTGGCTTTCAAATTTTCCTACTTGGGCAATATTTTTCATATTTGGGTAACAAATTTTCGTAGTTTTCATAAGTGTGGACAAGTTATTTCTGCAATTGGTGGACATTTTTCACATTTGGGTAACAGAGTTTCCTACTTGACCAAGGTTTTTTCTCTTTGGCTAACAAAGTTTCTTAGTTTTCATAAGTTTGGTTGAGATGTTACTGTATTTGGTCTAACTTTTTCTCATTTGGTTGAGAATTTTCCTTCTTTTTATACATTTGGATGAGATATTTCTCTCTTTGGTTGATATTTTTTCACATTTGGCTATCAAATTTTTTTACTTGGCCAATACTTTTCCTATCTGGTTAACAACTTTTCCTAGTTTGCATATGTGTGACCGAACTATTTCTGCATTTGTCCGACATTTTTCACATTTGGCTAACAGATTTTCCTACTTGACCTAGGTTTTTCCCCTCCTTTGGTTAACAAAGTTTCCCTACTTTTCATTAGTTTGAGTTAGATTTTTTTTTTTTTTTTTGTATTTGGCCTAACTTTTTCCCATGTGGTTGACATATTTTCCTACTTTTTATAAGTTGGGACGAGCTATTCCTCTCTTGCTATTTGTTTTACATTTGGGTATGACATTTTCCTACTTTCACATTTTGGTTAACAAAGTTTAGCTTTTCTTTAGGTACCTTGTTTAGTGTTTGTGTCAGCTTCTAGTGTTCGTGTCAGCGATTTTTCATTGGTTCTTTCAGTTTTCATTATGTGTGTGTGTGTGTGTGTGTGTGTGTGTGTGTGTGTGTGTGTGTGTGTGTGTGTGTGTGTGTGTGTGTGTGTGTGTTATTTGGCGTGTCATTTTTTTAGTCACTGTTGTATCTGTCTTTGTATGTGTTACATTTTAACGATTATGTAATTTTTTTAAAATTGTTTTTGTCAGTTTTCATTGTTTGGGTCAGTGCCTTATTATCCTATCTGTTTATTTGAGTGAGCATATTGTGAAGTTAGTGAGCGTCTATTTGTCGACCGTGATGGAATGGACAAACGATGACCTCATAAGATTTGTACGTTACACTGTATTTGACGCCATTTTGCCTTGTCGTTGCATTTTAAGTGCCGTATCGATGTTTGCTCGTAATGGGCATGCACCCCGGATGCTGTCCCTTTGAGAAATGCTCGATATCTCACAATGAGCCTTTTTCGCGGCACTGGAGACACTATCAATAAGATGATAGAGTGGTGGGTTATGACGTCATCACCTCTTAGAACTACAAAATACAGATATTTCAGTAACACCTTACATGGCATACAACACACACTAGCTTTATACTACATACGATATACAAATACTTAGTGAAACAACAAGCACCCTCGCTATTCTACTACTCCTACTATTACCACCACCACCACCACCACCACCACCACCACCACCACCACCACCACCACCACCACCACCACCACCACCACCACCACCACCACCACCACCACCACCACCACCACCACCACCGCCGCCGCCGCCGCCGCCGCCGCTACTACTACTACTACTACTACTACTACTACTACTACTACTACTACTGTTACCAATATTATTAGTATTTGTATCCATGGTGTTGGAGATCATAGTTTATGGAGTGTCATACTGACCAATGTCAGGCGATAAGTCTCTTGCTGATGTTGGTGACTATTACTACTGGTGCTATTGGTACTATGAGTACCACCATTACATGAAGGTAATGCCGATTTCTGTAGTGTGAGTCAACCCCGGAATTGTTCAATGGTGTTGGAGATCGCAATGTGTGGGTGATACGTCCGTTGGTAAGACACGTGATGATGATGATAATTAGTACTATTGTTGGTATTGCTACTACTACTACCATTACAAATACCACCTAACATGGCCCTTGATGATGATGACTAATATTACTACGAAACAACTCTACTATTATTACTATACAACCACGCCAATTGTAGACAATAGCGATAAACGTATTAGAACCTACTCGCCCTGATCAGTGCCATTCTTCCCACAGCAGACAGTTTGATACTTCATGACTGAGACACCCCAACCTCTAGACCTAACAACTTGACCACCTCTTGATCATCACCATGTCACTACACCTACTCTCCTCTGCAATTTATGTGGTCACTCGACCACTTGACCACCGCTTGACCACCACTTGACCACTACTTGACCACATCTTGATCATCATCGTGTCACTACACGTACTCTCCCCATCAATTTAAGGGGTAATTGACCACTTGACCACCCCTTGACCACTCCTTGACCCCTCCTTGACCACCTCTTGATCATCACTGCATCACAAGACACACTCTCCTCTACAATTTTAGGGTTATTTGACCACTTGACCACCGCTTGACCACTACTTGACCACCTCTTGATCATCACCGTGTCACTACACATACTCTCCCCAACAATTTAAGGGGTCATTTAACCTCTTGACCACTACTTGACCGCAACTTGACCACCTCTTGATCATCACCACATCACAAGACGCACTCTCCTCTACAATTTAAGTGGTCACTTGACCACGTGACCACTGCTTGACCACTACTTGCCCACCACTTGACCACGTCAGCGATCGTTTTAAACACCACCATGTCACTACATGTAACTTCCTCTACAATTTAAGGGGTCACTTGACCACTTGACCACCTCTTGACCACCGCTTGACCACCTCATGATCATCACCATATCACTACACCTACTTTCCCCGACAATTTAAATGGTCACTCGACCACCTCTTGACCACTGCTTGACCACCACTTGCCCACCTCTTGACCACGCCTACTTTTAGAAATTATACAAACAGTTATCTTCCCTTTGAGGAGGCGGATCGATAAATGCTAAAAATAGATTTCAAATTGAGGTGGGAAATCGATAAATGGTTGATTTATATAGTCCTCCTCCTCCTCCTCCTCCTCAAAAAACGGGCGGCTTTAGTCCGACTTACACTACTGGCACAGAAGCACCGTCTGCACAGAAAATATTCGCCTAAGGCAAATAAGAACATCTTCCTCCAATAGCATTAATGAGATATAACTAACTCGTTTGACTCATCCGTGGCAGTGTTAATGTTTAGAAAAGAAAGACAAAAACAACAACGCATTTGTCTTCATTAAACATAACTGCAAATACTTGCAGCCAAAAAGCTTGTATGTTAAAACATTGCAGGAATGTGCACGTTTCTTTTTGATTGCTCCGCAGGTGAGTGGCGTTTTAAAGAACACGGGCAATGATATCATGCTGTCCTTGGATGACGTGATGTCGAGCGCGGCAAACTTCAGCGACGGTCCATTCATGTACACCTACAGACTGGCCCAGGTCAAGCTCCACATTGGCAAGACCAACAGCGGAGGCTCCGAGCACAAGATAGATGAGAAATCCTTTGCAGCTGAGGTTCGATAGTTTACAACGCTCTTCATTTTTCGTCCTCAATATACGCGTTTCAGGTTTTGAAGACTGTTTCAGACTTCTCGCGTCCCCATACAGTGTATCATTGGAGTCTTTGTAACGGACTCACAGAGCATGTTGAGACGGGTGAAGACAGGCATGCTTCATGCAGAGTTGCATGCTTTACTTTAACAAAATCACAGGTAGGGAGCGTTGGAGTTCTAGCCCAGGACATGCTGGTGTATTGGGAAACCAGCAGGCGGACAGATTGGCTGGGTCTGCACCACGTGGGGTACTGGTGCACGATGTCGGCAAGGCTCCTTGTGATCATGTGTAGTGTGAAAGAACAGATATACAATCATTATATCACTGTCATTCACTACCTATATAGCACCTTGCGGTGTATGGCAGGAGGGTCTTGAGCCTGAGGAATTAAGGCCGCCTGGCTAGTGCAGTCGCCGCGAACTGTGCAGGTTAAGATTGTTTTTTTTACCCCGACAGAAAAATAAATCCACACCTTACCGAGGATTCGAACCCGGGTCTCCCAAAGGAAAATCCAGCATTCTAGTCACTCGGCAAGCCGCTCCTCATATACCATCATTGCCTCGAGAAGATCGTTCCGTAGAGAGCGACCAATGGATCTGATCGACACTCAGTACTCCAAGGAAAGACCAGCTGGACACATAATCAGATTGCAACTAACTGCTACCATTAAAATCGTGACTCTTCACAGGTTGTTGAAAATGAGGACAGAGCACATCAGGGAATATCCCAAGTACTGTGAGATCAGTTCTTGATTCACATCAGCCCAACTCCTTGGAGGAAGGTCACATTATCACTTTGCTACTCTCGTGAAGCTGTCTTGTAGTTTTTAAAAAAAAGTACTGCATGGAGCAGAAGCATGGCATGCATGTGTGTGTATTTGTGTGTATGTGTGATGTCGACTCTACAATGAAGGTTGGCTGCAATGGATCTCTAACACTCTTTGCCTCTCGCCTTGTTGTACACTCTGACTGACAGACTGTTCGACCACCTCTTGGAGTTATCTACTCACCTGTATCGCTGTCAGTCGCTTTCTCGTCCTCCTTAAAACTCTTCCCTCGAGTATGACTTTCACAAGAGTGCCATGCTCATTAATGTGGCCAACGGATTTAATTTGTTTCTGTTTCACGTCTTTCATCAAGTCTCTTTTCATTCCCTTGCTCTCTATCGAACTGTTTTTTCGTTATGTCACTCGTATAAAACCACACTGAAAGGGAAAATTCATGGCTGGCGAGCCAAAGGTAGAAGAAAGCCATGTAGACAATAGATTGATATCAATGTCTCTGCTCATGCGGCCACATATTCCAGATGTTGGTCTATTCTCCCACTAATAGATAGACTAGTGTCTCTGTCCGATATGTCACACAGCCGAGATAATGAAGTAGTAGTAGTAGTAGTAGTAGTAGTAGTAGTAGTAGTAGTAGTAGTAGTAGTAGTAGTAGTAGTAGTAGTAGTAGTAGTAGTAGTAGTAGTAGTAGTAGTAGTAGTAGTAGTAGTAGTAGTAGTAGTAGCAGCAGCAGCAGCAGCAGTTGTAGTAGCAGTAGCAGTTGTAGTAGCAGTTGTAGTAGTAATAGTAGTATTAGAAATAGTAGTGGTAGTAGTTGCAGCAGTTGTTGCTGACCTATATTTCTTACTGTTTAGTCTCTTATCTTCAGACATGGTGTCGCGGAGCTGTTTGTGTCACTGTGATGTCACTGATGTCAAAGTGTAGCTCTAGCCATGAGTTATCCCATGACATGACGTCAAGTGACCAATGATTCATGGACGACATATGAAAGTTGTTGAAACGTCATAGTTGTCGTCGTCATGGTTATCGTCGTCATCACCATTATCCTGGTCATGTCAAAGTGAGTTGTCGTCATTAAGTGTGCCTATGAAGTGAATACCCTGCAGCGATGGCATGGACATAGAACCAAAGACCTCCTTCTATTCCCCAGATTCAACTAATATGCTACAACAGTCACCTGTTTAAATCTCTACACGAAGCCGAGCGGATGCCCTATGGTGCGGCTGTCATTGCTGTGTTCGCGGAGGTAAGTAGATGGTTTTACTTGTCGCACGGTGACTGCCATACTTGGCATCTCTTGGCTCCTAAATGAACACCAATGAGAACACTTCACAAGACATCAAACGCAGGCTGCGTGTAGCAATACAGAAGTTAGACGGCAAGAATGTATGAAACGACATCAACAGAAAAGCTCAAATATATTTTGTTCTTGTGCCAACATATGGATGTGAGTTATGAAGCATTTCGCAATCACTAAAGAAGAAAGATTGGGCTTTTGGGATAAATGTCACAGAACAGTTTTTAGAATATCGTTAAGAAGAAGAAGATAAATACTGAGGCACTGCAAGCTATTAACTAAACAGATCATTGTCCCATACACAGTGTCATGCCTCTCAAACTGAACTAATGTGGCCATTTAAAACATCACAGTGGCTTGGAGGAAACAATGATGGAAGCCACGGTTCCTAGGTGGAGAGGCAGTGGTGGACCAGAACACAGGTGGACACAAGATATGACAGACTCCTTGGGCATGAGGGGGCAGGGGAGATGGCAAGACTCCCTGAGCATGGGGGTGCAAGGGGGCAGGGGAGATGGCAAGGCTCCCTGGGCATTACGGTGCAAGGGGGGGGCATGGGAGATGGCAAGACTCCCTGAGCATGAGGGTGCATGGGGGCAGGGGAGATGGCAACACTCCCTGGGCATGAGGGTGCATGGGGGAAGGGGAGATGGCAAGACTAACAGAGACGACATTGTGACGAGATTATGACGAGAGCGATGTTCTGCAAAGACCCTTGTTAATGATGATGATGACGTTGGTTGTGATTGAAGAACAGTGAACCGAATTGGCGGGACTTTTTCGTTTAATCTCTGTACGTACACTCAATTTTGGGCAATTGCCGCATCTGTCATCTATGTATCTATGACTGGTTACTTTTATTCATGTCTCCGCACAAATAAAGAAGAAGAAAAAAAACACAACAACAAATATGTATCTAAAAGAATGCCTACTGAAACTCAAATAGCTTTAAGAACTTAGGAAGCATAATATCATCAAATGGCACATCAGAAGAAAAGACCGAAAATAGATGCAATAAGGCAAACTAACTCATTTGACTAATGGCACCAATAGCAAAGAACACACACGTATCAGTAGATATTAAACAAGCACTTTGTAACACAATCGTTCTACCAACTCTATGCTACCAATGCTAAACCTGAACAATGACAGGAAAACGAGAACAGAAAAATTACAACAACGGAAATTAGATTCATAAGAAGAATAATCAATGCATCCAGAAGAAATAAAATCAGAAAAATCAGTAAACAGCAAATTAAATAGTTCGGCCATATAACTAGGCTACCGACTGACAGTATTCCACAACAAGCAATGATGTACAGACCAAATGGAAGCAGAAGAAGAGGCTGACCATGTACAAGATGGAGAGAGAGAACAAAAGAGTCTATAATAATCACAATATATGAATCCCACAAACGGGCACTCTCCCACTGTTTATGCTTCACCCCGATACTGCAAAGTACAACAGGGACAGGGTGAGATGAGACGATGAGTATATATATAGCAGTGACGAACAACGATAACATGGAATGCGGGTCCTCTAACACTTTAATCTATTGGTGGGAATGAGGTGACAGTTATAGTTGCGAAAATAAGAGGATGAGAAAGTTGGGCAAGCCAGAGAATTATGAATACGTGTATTATTTGATCAATACTCCCACATAAGTTGTTGTTCTGTCCTGATCTGACACCAGTGTGTACATGCTTGAGGATGCCCGACATCATGCAACACTTTCTTTGCAGACGTCGTTCTCATCACGACCCGCCATAAAGAGTCTCGATCCTGTGCCAGTTCCCCTAGCCCCTGCAACTTCATGCCCAAAGTACGGCTCCTGTCGCCATCTTGGTGCGGGTCCTCGCTGACCTCTTCTTTCAGGAACCATAACACCCATCATTGTTCTTTCCAACCCACTGCGACATGTTATTATCATCATCAAGTGCCATGCCGGCTGGCGTAGTCGTTAATGACTCTCCACAGATCTCGGTCTTTGGTTTTGTGGATCAATTCCGCTGTTGATATACCTCCATGCCACCGTTTCAATCCACCCAGCATCATTTCTCTTGGTGTGCCTCTGACTCTCTTCCCCTCTATCTTTCCAGTTGTGACGATGTTCTCCTATGGCCCTCTTTTCATCATGACCCAAAACAATTTTGAAAAAGTTGTTTGCCTCTGTCTTATTGGTGTGACGTGTGTGAGACAATTTAGCTAGGATGGGACAATCTTGTAGGTTGTCAGCTTTCTTCTTCTTCTCCATGGTCTACGGTATTCTAAGAACTCTTCTGTAATTTCAAGTTGAAGATGCTATATGATTACAACTGTCCGCTACTACAACTTTAAGGGGAAAAGAGTAACTGTAAAGGCCAAAACTAGTAGACCCCGAGTGTATATACGGCAGTCTCTCGCCGGCTGGAAACCGTAACATGTAGGCCTTACACACAGGTGCACTAGCAACAACAATAACAAAAATAATAATTTAGAAAACACGCCCACGGTAGAATATTTATAGCACATGTGTATTCTGGTATCCCCACATTTTGATTCATGTTGGTGCTACGAGGTTTATGCACTGAACGGGTTCCTCTGGTGTAATATCTGGGAGACATTGAATTAATCATTGTTGATAATTGAATCTATTGGATGAAGAGTGTAGAGGAACAAAGAAGAAGCAGAAGAACGAAGTGTGAATCAATCAATGAATATGGAGTTTTTAAAAGGCCTCTTATCTCATGAAATTAAGTCCTACGGGCTTGATTTTTTGGCTTTATTGGGATTGATTTGGCAAAACCTGACATTATGTAGGTGAGGAGTTAACAAAAGAAACTGAATTCATGCAGAAAAATGTTATTTCCTTATTCTACTTGTGTAACATCTGCTACAACATACATTGACCGCATTTGTGGAGCTGTGGTCATCTCTGTTTCAGCATTATTCATTACAGCTTCAATCCGGGCAGCTTTCGGCAGCTTGTTTGCATGGAATGCACAATGAGCTGTCGAGTCAATTTCTTTATTTCATACTAGATGGCGAGTGTTCCAGAGTGTTTTGTTTCACGTCACTCAGTATTCCGGCTGCCGCATTGTACCTGAGCAGAGGGATTACGATACAAACCAAACGAAATTGAACAATCAGCCTTCTAGCTCTGATAATAATGGTCCCTCCCACCCACCCGCAGTGTCTTCACTACAACGTTAATTGTAGACACTGTTCTTAATTGGGTTCATTTCTAGCCCCGTACCATAGTCAAGTGCGAACATATGGGTAGGGAGTAGGGAGGAATAACGAAGGAGGAAAGGTTGTCATCAAATGGGTTTGCAATACCAACTTTGTCTTAAACTGGTTAGTCTCACACTGGAAATGTAGTGGATGCGGGTTCAAATCCCCGGCATAGGGAATATAGATTAACATCTATTGCCGCATTTCCGTTTTCGATTACCCATTTGGTTCTCTGGCACCTAATTTACTCGCTGGCATCCTAATTAGTAAACATATGTTCGACAATATTTGCCAGATGGATAAGCCGTCTTAGTTAGTTTGGTAAACGGACACTTCACGCCTCACCCCGGCCAGACCGTCTTATCTTGACCACAGCAAGTGTTACAACTGTTTACTTTTACTCAGCTAGATTATGTCGTAATCGTGTCAAGTATAATTGCCTGGACGGTAATCTATGTCATTTACGCATCTTGCCCGTCAGAAGTAATGAAAGTATAATACAAGTAGTATTTAAAAACCTAGGGAAGTGTGAGGTGTACAAATAATAAATAGTTGATAAGGCTAGGTTTGCTAGCGGTATCCCGTATGGGATGGGTTCTCATGCTCAATCAGCCTTCTTAATTAAACCTTTAAATGGCTCAGAACCCCCAAGCATTGAACAAGACAGAAAAAGGGTACAAGGTCAAAACTAAGATAGACGAATAGGTTCCTGTAGAAGGTAAAGATATCCTGGAATTTTACCATAGGCAACAGAGTAAGATACTCTAACAGGATAAGTTGTCTATGTGTAGGTCTCCAGCCTTACTTGCGAACTACAATATTTTTAGAAACAGAGTCACACAACAACTGTATTATATAACATATGTGATTAACTACTGTTGAACCAAACATCACAATGAATCAACTCCAAAGCTTAGTTAAACACACATACACTGTATTGAGAAGTACTGGGTTTTGAGAAAACTGTGAACTGACATGACAACATCATATTCATGTGAATCACATACGTCATAAAAAAGGAATAGATTCCCCCACCCCACTCCACTCCCACCCCCCAAAAAACAACAACAAACAAACAAAAAAACCACTAACAGTTTCATAAACAACCAACATTATGTCAAGATAAAATTTATAAAAACACTCTAGGCATACAAATTACAAAGTATTCTATTTTTTTAAAAAAGTCTCTCTATCTCTCTCTCTCTCTCTCTGTCTCGCTGTCTCTCTCTGTCTCTCTGCTCTCTGTCTCTCTCTGGGTGATGCTGGTAAATCTCTCATATCTCTCTCTCTCTCTCTCTCTCTCTCTCTCTCTCTCTCTCTTTCTTTCTCTGGGTGATGCTAGTAAATCTCTCTCCCTCTTTAATATCCGGAATAATAATCCTTGAGAAGTTTAAGGGCACACCACACCAGAATAAAATCCATATCCACTGCTAGGAAGCATGAAAGGATAATCCTACACAATCTCTAACCTAAACATAATCTATCTAAGCCACAGCTGCTGATGAGCTGGGTTTGATATAATCTTGCGTAATGTAATCCGTCTGGTATAGAAATGACATATAGTTCTCCAGATGGCTTTAAGATTGTGATGACCTGAATTGGGTATACGGCCTTCCTGCATATATCTGGCGTATGAAGGATATAAATCTGCAAAGAAAGCTGAGAGTCCGCACAGCAGTTATTGTATCCACACTACTATAGGCTTGTGTATCGTCGACTATCCATTAGCTTCTTGCATAGGCCAGTTGAAGTTGAAACCAGGCACTGACACAATTATCCTGTGAGTGCGACAGTAAACAAATTGCACTCTCCAGACCCAATCTGGTACAAATCAGAGACAGGGCTGTTACCCAATGTCCTGGTGTGACTAAGGGTCCTGACTGTAAGTATGGGCCTAATATTCCACTCCTCTTTCTAGTGCTACAAAATGAAAAAAGAACACACTCGAACACATATATAATAAGTTAATCATAGCAGAATGAAATTGCAAGAATAGGAAAACGATCAGTGGGACAAACATGTCAGTTTTGCAGAAGTGAATATTCAGACTATCTTTTCCATGAAATAATCTTACCGTTTGACTATTCAATACATAAACAATGATACCTGTTTCATCAAAGGCACGGTCATAACATATATAATAAATGTATATGCTTACCACAGGCGCAGAGAGTGCAAATGGGCTAGAACCCCCCCCCCTCCCCTCCTAACCGGGAAGGGACCTGCTAGTCGACGTTCATTTTTGCAAGTGAGGTACTTTCGCCTCATAAGGCCAAGTTGGCAGGGACCTCGACCAATCGGTGGGCTCAGCTGAGACAAAGGCTTGATCAAAATATGTTGTCACCTAGTCTAATTATACCTCAAGCTGGCTCACTCCTTATATGGTCAGGTCGGACTGTACACTTGTAACTCAAATTCCGGGAAACACTGGTGGATAACATGCAATATATCACATGAAGTAATAATAAAAATAACCAATGTATTTTTTAAATTGTATGTGAATAAATGTGTAATTTAAAGAAATGTGGACTGAGCCATATGTGATAAAACCCAGTGCAATGAAGTCGACCCTGTCGACTTTTAAACAACTTACACACACACACACACAAACACACACACACACACACACACACACACACACACGATAAGCTAATAATGGAATATTTAATCACCATGGCAATCAATGAATAATGTAAAAGGCGATAATAGTGTATAAGTATGAGAGAAAGAATTTTAACGAAAAGAGACAATAATCTTAACTTAATAATGTAATAATAAAACAAATAAAAGACCAAAGATTAATAGATTGATTGATTGATTGATTGATTGATTGATTGATTGGTTGGTTGGTTGTTTGGTTTAGGAACCGATATCACAGCATTCGGGGCATTCCCATAAGCGCTCCGTCCCCATCCTAAGAAGCCAGCGAAGAGTTCCAACTCCAATAGTACCAGTAGCAATCTGATTATATGTGTGTCTCGCCTTTCCTCTAAGCGTCGAGCATTGGCCAGATCCCCTCGTCACTCCTCGCTGTCGCATTCTTGCCAGACCATGGTGATCCATTTGCTCTTCCGAGGTGTACACGTGCTCCCACAAGGCCGCAACCACGTCTGCCTTATCATGCATCAATACTCCACCAAGTTTTGCAGAGCCAGCCAGTCTGTCTGCCTGTTTATTCCCCAGCACACCAGCATGCCCCGGAGAAAAGATCCATGCGATGCTTGCCACCCGTGACTTCCGAAGCGAAGTAAGCCTCTCTGCACGAAGCTTGCCTGTCCTCACCCTACTCAGCATGCTTTCTGAGTCAGTTACAATCACGATGTGTGTGTGTGTATCGTGTGTCAGGTCTTAGTCAGATATGACTGAGCTACCGTATAACAGTAGACGGTACTACCTGCTTTCTGTTGGCGCCGAACGTTGGGCGGCGCTTACCAAACCCGACACCCCACATTGTGCCAACGGCTTCGGGCGGAGGAGCACAATTGGGAGGGTACAAGCCTTACCCTGGTGCGAGGAAATGCAAGCTAAATACAAAATGTCATGGCAGGGCGGACCAGGCCATAAGCCTTAGTTGGCGGCTGGTCTAGGATCGAAGTTTCGACAGGCAGACAGTTAGAGCATTGCTTTGCTGATCCGGCAGCTTCTGCAGCTTGTATTGTTCCAGATGTAGGGGTGTTACCTTTCCTCTGGAGTGAACTAGACAGGCCGAGAGAGGGATCATACTGCATGGGCAATACATGATCTCTATATTTTAGCCTAGGCTTTGTGCTATGGAGATTAAAATTATTGCAGATAAGTCACACACCGAGCGTATGAGACGTAAGATGGTGCATGATGGTGGAAATGACCACGTGTTTACATGCACCCACTGTGAATCTCTTTGAAGAAGCTTTCCCCTTTCCAAAAACTCTTGCAGATTGACAGCGACTATCTTCTCTCAAACCTTCCCAAATGTATTTTGAAGGGTGATGATTCTAAAGCCGCTAAGCTTTGAATGATCCTTGAATGGTTTTTGGGAGAGGGATGAGATAACTGTACCCAATCCTGCGGTACTGATGCTGTCCTAATGATCTTGTTAAAGCAGTCGGTCATCTCCTTCAGCATCCCTGGGGTTCACAACATCATGATTGGTCTGCTCTAAAAATCTCTAGAGAAACGCCTCCCCTTTCTCTTTGTCTGTTGTCACGCGCACACCATCATCTCTATAAATTGTTCCCACTGTCATAGGCCGATCTTTTCTTTGTATTTGTCTGTGCAGTTTCCAGAATTTTTGCAGTGTTTTATCACCTCCAATCTCATTCATGAAACATTCCCATTTTGCCTTTTTGGCCTCTGCAGCACAGCGCTTGTAAACCTCCACCTTGTCTTTCTTGACATTTTCCGTCGTGTCCACTTCCTCTCGTGATCTTCTGGGTGTCTGTCGCACATTCCTTAGCTGCTGCACTGCAGCTCTCTTTGCTTTCCAATCCTGGTCTACTTCTGGGGTCCACCATGGTCGCTGTAAAAAAAAAACGTTTTAACAGCCCTGTTGCATACCCCCTGTCTGAGGCGTCCAAGAAGGCTATCGGTCCTTGCACGCACCCCCAGCCTTAACTTTCCTGGGTTTAGAAATCAGGACTTAGCATGGCATGTGATCACTCCCATGGTCATTCAAAACAGTCCACTTTACATCAAGGACTGATGACTGTGAGACAAGTGCCAAGTTAATAGCTGTGTCCGCATCGCCAGGCCTCATTGCCATTCTAGTCGGCCTACCATCATTTATGCAGACCACATCGGAGTCCACCATGGCATCCACAAAGGCAATTCCCTGTCGGTTTTCTCCAGTGCTGTCCCAATCTCTGTTCCTCGCATTGAAGTCTCCACATATGAGTAGCCTATCACCTGGTAATTCCTCCAATTCCTTAAGCCAGTCCCAGTGTTCCTTTCTAACAAAACCGTCCGCTGTGGCATATACATTTACGATGTTCCAACGTAATCCCCCAATCGCCATTTGTATACCCTGGACTTCTCTTGGATTGTGATTCCACTGGCTCAAGTCAAGTACCACATGCTTCACTCCTTCCTTCACCAGCAGACCTTGCCCATGTCTCATCTGCCCAGTAGGGTTTATATAACTGGCGTACCCAGGGCAATGGTATTTGTCTATATTTAGCTCCTGGAGCATGAGGACATCAAAATCATATATTAGCCTCTCCAATACAGACCTCTCTGCCTGGCACTACGACAGTTCCAATATCCCACTCTTACATGGTTGAGACCTAGTCTCTCCACTTTTCGTCTTGTTCTCCTGGCGCCTGCCCTCCTATTTCTATGCCTTATTCTCACACCATTTCCTCGTCTTCTCCTCCTCACTCTCTCTTCGCTAGCCCCTGAAGGATATGTCAAGCGCAGAGCACGTGCTCCGTAGCTCCGGCGACAATTCCCTTGTTTAAATAATACCATATACACAAAGTTTGGATATTGCAGGAAATGAGTGGTTACCCTAGTAGAGTTTGCCTGCTAGGGAAGGGGCAGGGGATGTCCCTCAGGAGTCCATACGCCTGGCGCCGCCCCGCCCGCATACCAGCCGTTCCACGTTCACGACAATCCCCATAGTTATGACGCATCTCATCTCATCTCATCTCATCAGGTTCCTCTTGTACCTTGCGGTGTCGAGGTGAAGTATAAACATCGTGAGAGTGCCCGATTATGGGCTTCATGTATCGATATTCCCATGGACTCTGCTATTCCATCCGACCATCGTTTACGTGGTTGGCCTCTTCCTCTTGAAATACTGTTATGAAGCAACTGATACAAAATCTTGCCGAGGATGCTGTACCTCGTTGGCAGACAAGAGTGCAGTGCAGCAATTGCGGAAGACAATGGAAAGCTGTGTCAAACTATCGACAAGAGTAGACTGATGGGAACATTCACCTCTAGTTTATGTTGATTCCAAGACTTTGACCCTCGCTTTCTGCTATATAAGCACGAACGCAGTTAAGATAGAAGAAGATCAACAAAGCCAACAGGAGCTAGAAGCGCCGCAAGGTCTGTCGGACACAGCAATGCACCGTTGTAAGTATAAGTTCGTACTATCCCTTAACTCCGTCACTGGGGAATCCAAAGCTGGATCAGCCGTACAGGTAATGATGCTGCTCGAGTTCCTACATCAAACTGTCTGTTGTACCTTTATGAATTGTTCTCTTTGTCTTTCCTGTGGCTCCTCCCCCCCCCTCCCCCCTCCCCCCGATAAAACATTAGTAGCTTGTGCACGCGCAAACGATTAAATAGTGTGATCTGGTTCTAAGAATCATCATTGGTTTTGACAAAATACTGACAGCTTATTCATGATGATTACTGTGATTCCGATCTTATTTGAAATCTATGAAATTCTTAACACAGATCTATCAAACACAGATCTATCAAACACAGATCTATCTGGCATAGAACTGTCAAACACAGATCTATCAAACACAGATCTATTAAACACATATCTATCAGGCACAGAACTATCGAACACAGTTCTATTAGACACAGATCTATCAAACACAGATCTATCTGGCACAGAACTGTCAAACACAGATCTATTAAAAACAAATCTATCAAACACAGATTTATTAAGCACAGATCTATGACACCTAGATCTATTACACACAGATCTATCACTCACAGATCTATCACACACAGATCTAACAGACACAGATCTAATGATCACAGATCTATCCACACATATCTAACAAACACATATCTAGAGTCTCCGCGGGTATCAGTGGGCACGTCTTGACCACTGTTGGCGATCTCCGTCACAGAGTAGACAAGTCACATATCCACGCATCTTGAAATACTGCTAGTGTTGGCGATCTCTGTCACAGAGTAGACTAGTCACATACCCATGCATCTTGAAATACTGCGAGTGCCCGAGGACACCGTTCAAAGTAGCTGAATGTGGAAATCAAGGAGAAGCCACTACATGTTGTAATCAAGAAGATGACATACGTAAATTTCCAGTTTACTGTCGACAATTAGCGAGTTAACAAACAATGGTTGCTTCTGAGCAGGAAGCTCAGAGGGAAGACAATGAGTGGGACGAGGGCTTAGAGTGTTGTGGGATTTCTTAACAAAGCCAAGCAATCACCGGCCAAGTAGTGAGTGCGGTGACGTACGAGTGTTACTAAAGTGGGCAATGGTAAACAAGTGTTCATCGATGAATTTCAATCACGGCATTAACAGAATGCAGTTGTTAAAGTAATTGTTGGACTTTCCAGCAATGCAGTTTGCTGTATCGACCGTCGGCAGCTTGCACGGCCATTTTGTGCTGGCTTTTTCAAAGACTGTCACAGTATTTGGCAATGTTTGTATTTATGCTAACACATGTGTGGTTTGGGAGTTTGTATTTATGCTAACACATGTGTGATTAAGCACTGTTCACCGCTGTCTCTTGAATGCTCATGCCAGTTTGAGGGATATGTGAGGTGGGGGGAAACTAATGGAACAAAGCACATCTTAATTCACTTACTCCTAAGCGTGTAAATATATCAAAGTCCGAATTGCACAAATACATGAAGCGAACAACGACCACGGTCAACGGAAGGTATAAAAGGAATACTGCAACTATATTAAGGAATACTGCAACTCTATGAAGGAATACTGCAACTCTACGAAGGAATACTGCAACTCCATGAAGGAAACGGGATGTGTGATTCAAGCTTCGTAATTACACAACAACAATCTAATCACTGAAATAACAAACTCTGTGCACACTCCAACAGGAACATCGTTTGTTTCAGTGTGTAAAACTGACTGCGTGATTGTGTGCCATAAACATCACTTGTTTTATTATATATGTCACAGGATGATGGAGACAGAGGAGAGTTGGTGTCAACACGTAGAAGGGAGGGTGGGAGGGGGTGTAAACTGTTGTTGTTGCTTGTCTCGTGTCGTACTCAGAACCATCATCCTGACTACAAGAGAGAGAGAGAGAGAGAGAGAGAGAGAGAGAGAGAGAGAGAGAGAGAGAGAGAGAGAGAGAGAGAGAATAATGGGTTGTTTTCTGCTGAGACGGACACTAATGATATGACCGCCCTAAACAGTGTAGAGTGGTAGTTAGCTGAGAACGAGAGTATACCGATAGACTACAAACAACAAACGTTACAGGCTAATCTACCCTAACTTCATCGAAGAAATCAAGTAAAAGACAACGCAAATTCGAGTTTATTTAACCTTAAACAACAATCACAGGAATACAGACTACAAACTATGACTCATGTCGCAATTACAGCATCCAAATAAAACCAAATAATAATGAAGTAAAACGTAAACGTACTGTTACGTTCAACCACTAGACTTCCTTGAATTATAAAGTACCTCTCTACTCTTTACACTGACAAATCTGGTCTGAATATAGGGAATATAGTTAATATATTGATATGAATGTCAGGCGTCGCTCAATATTACTACTAGCGACTGACGCATCACCTTTTAATGTAAGGCACAACCTATTAACGACGTGTCACCTAATACCCAGGAAGGTAGCTGGTTCCTTCCTGTGAACGACAAATAACAACCTCTGATTACCGTGTTCGCAACATATTCATAAACAAGCAATTATAGATTACCCTTAGCAAATATCACTTCTCAGTAAACACTTGTATATGACCCTTTATAAAATTCCTAGCATCTAACGACACACCCTTAATTATACACGCTAAATCCATCATTATCATATTGTACCATGTCCATAGGAATAGGCGATCATCGTTCGCCATCTCTTAGATCGCCAGTATCTAGGACCCCTAAATATACCACTAAATATCTGAGTAAATATTTCTCTCCACACAGACCGTCTGCATAGATGTTCAGACTGGCTAAGTGTCTGGTGCTCTTCCTCTATTACCGTCCTATAGTTCACGATCCGAATTATGATGTTCCCACATCACACCGGTCGCTTTTACCTCCAAAGACACCCTTTATCATCATTGCAAGCCGGTACCATCCGGGAATCCAAGTCCACCTTGAATGCCAGTTTCCGTGTGGATTCGAACCAATGGTTACTGAGCCAGCAGGCAAGCTCGTTAGCCAAAGCGCCAGCGCGGCGCATAGGTCACATTTGCTAAACTGCCTTGTCTAGCAGACAATGCCGCTTGGGCGTATCAACATGTCGTCCGTCAGCTACAGGTTGATGTCTGAAAGAATCGGCCTGCTCTCTTGTTGATCTTATTTCGAGTTTGTTTCTTCCGTTCCATCAGTCTTGTTTGGTACTGTTCTTTTGCCAGACTAGCTTAGATTATTAAATATATACCCTATTACTTCGCTAGATATCTGGATTCTCTATCTTCTACTTCGGCGGCTAATAAGTCCTACACATAGAACTATACCAAGCACAGACTGCTACAGCGACCATAGATTAATCTTAAGCAATTTACATATACAATTAAAGAAAGTCAAATATTCACCAAGAAACACAAAATTTGATCTACAGTCACTGAAGAGTGAGGAAATAAAAGATAAATTCAGCGTAGAGGTAAAGAACAGATTCGATGCATTGTCCGATATGGACGTCAGTGACCAATGGGAAATTAAAAAATCAGTCAACCAAGCTGTAGAAACAACGATCCCAAAAATAAAGATAACAGGACGCAAGAAATGGATGACGGAAGACAATTTAAAACTCATGGAAGTAAGAAGAAATAACAAAAATAACAATGAAAAATATGAAGAGATTCACGGGAAAATTAGGAAGCTATGCAAAGAGACAAAAGAAACATGGCTTGAGGAAAATTGCAAGGAAATTGAATACCGACACAACACCCGGAATACCAAATTAATGCACAAAAGAATTAATGACATCACTAACAAAAGAACACACGCATCAACGGATTGCCTAAAAACCAAAGATGGCAAAATCATAATAGAAAAAGATCAGATTTTGCATGCGTAGTCAGGTTATGTGAAAGACCTTTATGGTGATACAAGAGAAGAGCAATATGATCATAGAAATAATAATGGAGGACCATCAATTTTGAAGATGGAAGTTCAGAATGCTCGTTAACCATATGAAAACTGGCAAGACCCCCGGGTACAGATAACATCACAATAGAAATGATCAATGTCTTAGAAGAATATGGAATAGACCAAGTCACCAGACTGCTGAATGCAAAATACGATACTGGAGATATACCTCCTGAATTAATTATTATATTATGTATTTCTATATTTATTGCAATCCCGAAGAAATCAGGAGCTTTGGAATGCGATCAACATCGAACCATTAGTATAACGAGCTACATTACGAAGATTCTGCTGAGAATTATCATGCAAAGATGAAGAAAATACAACCCGAAATAGGAGAAGAGCAATGTGGTTTTGTAGAAGGCACAATAAATGCTGTGTATATACTGAGAACAGTAATTGAGCGTTCTATAGAAGTAAACAAAGATCTAAATCTTTGCTTTATTGACTACACAAAGGCTTTCAATAAAGTGAGGCATGTCGACATGATAAGGATGCTTGACGATCTACAAATTGGTAGAAAATACCTTAGACTTGTAAAAAACATATATTGGAAACAACAAACTGCCATCAGAATTGATAACAATGTGGGTCAATATTAGCCTTTTAAAAGAGGTGTGAGACAGGATGTGTGTGTCCAGATCTTGTTTCCCTGTACAGTGAAAATATTTTCAGAAATATGGAAGAAATGGAAGGAATCAACATTGGGAGAAGATACATCAATAACATTAGAAATGCAGATGATACAGTCTTGATTGCAGACAATGAACAGGACCTGCAAAATTTAGTAGATGCGGTTGTTGCACACAGTGAACAACTAGGGTTAGAACTGAATATTAAGAAGACACAGATTATCGGCGTCACTGGGAAGAAGGAAATACCACAATGTGATATAAGAGTAAATGGGCATATTCTTAAGCAAGTGAATCGGCACAGTTATCTCGGCACAGTCATAACATCTGATGGGAGATGCCTTGAAGAGATTAGAACAAGAATTTCAATTGCGAAGGTAGCCATTTGCAAGATGAAAAACATACTGACCAATAAAAGGATATCAATTTAAACGAGAAAAAGAGTGTTGAGGTGCTGCATAGAGCATGTACTTTTGTATGGATGTGAAGCATGGACAATGAGCAGTCAAGCTGAAAAACAGCTGATGGCTGCGGAAATGTGGTTTCTGAGGAAAATGCAAAGAATACCATGGACAGACAGAAAAACCAATGAACAAGTCCTTCAAGAAACAAATTAAGATCGTAAACTGATTAGACTCATTAGACGTAGAGTCAAAAATTTATGAGAAGAAATGACTTGGAGAACTTGGTGACAACTGTCAAGATCGAAGGGAAGAGATCAACGGGAAGACCGAGAAGTAAATACCTGGATGGCTTGGCTACGTGGCATGGTCGAGACAGGAACACGGAGCTGATACACGACTCTGGTGATCAAGTGAGATGGCAGTACATGACCGCCCACGCTTATCGGCATGGCACACGATGGATGCGTGGATAGTACTAGTTAGTTGCATATCCTTTACAGCAGGGGTGGGAAAACTTTTTTTGTGTAGGGCCGCATTGAAAAATGTAAAGCTATTGGCGGGCCGCATATATATATATATATATATATATATATATATATATATATATATATATTTGTTTACATCAACCTATCACAGTAACTAATTATTAATTAATTATAAGTTATTAAGTAGTATAAATAACTAATTAGTGCAATTTTATTTTACTTATACACTCATACATTATATTTGACAATATGGACAACAACTTTTACTAATTTGTTAACAAGATTTTACAACTTGTTATTATAATAAATATTCATTATTATCTATGAATGGCTTTAATTTAGACACAAACCGACTACATTGTCACTATAAATGTTGATTTATAAAGAGATATATGTAACTGCTTGCACTTTTTGACAAAATTCTTGAAATCTGGAGCAAATTTCCTTGTTGAAATTCGCATGACAGCATGTAAGTTGCAGTCCGACAATAAAGTCCTATTCTTATTTTTTTTTTTTTTTTTTTGATCTTCAAGCAAAATAATGCTTGTTCGCAAATGTATGTTGATCCAAACAATGATAAAAGTTTAGCTGCAAAGTTTTTCAAGTTGGGAAATAATTCTTGTGATAATGATCCATAGAAATCCAGCAAACCACCTGACTTGAATTTCTCTTTCAGATAATGAGGTCATGACCTGCTTGTAAGTCAATCAGCTCCAACTGTATGTCCTCTGTGGTTGTATCAGCTTCTGCACTTAAAGGGAACTGAGAATATTGAACTGTGGCTCTAAGTTCTTGAAATCTTGGAATCTCCATCCAAATTCTTCAATCAATGCATCTAATTGGGCTTTGTACTTTTCAATCATTTCACCAGAAATAGTTTCCTGTTTCAGCAAAAGGAAGTGACAAAAATTTTTTTCACTTGCTTGTCTGGAGAACAGTGAGAGTTTTGCCTGAAATGATTTTACATGTACATACAATTCATGTGCAAACACACCATTGCCCTGAAGTTTAACATTCAGTTCATTTAACGTTTCCATAATTTCAATGACAAACATAAAGTCTAACTTCCACTCTTTATTGACAATGTTAGTATTAAAGTCACATTCAATGCCTTTCATCTCTAGGAACATCACTATTTCTTCTCTGAGTTCCCACTCTCGCCTCAACACCTTGCCGAGACTCAGCCATCGAACACTGGTGTGGTACAGGACATCGAAATGCTCAGTTTTCAAATCGTCAAATAATGCCTTGAACTGTCTGTGATTAAGTTCTCTTGATCTAATGAGATTGATGACACTGACAACTGGATCAATAACATGCTTGATGTTCAAAACAGTTTTACACAGACTTTCTTGATGAATCACACAGTGAAGTGATAATAATGGGTGGTCTAGATATTCTGCTTTAATCTTATCACTTATCAACTTTACCAGACCTACATTTTTCCAGTCAAAGCACGAGCTCCGTCAGTTGTAACACTTGCCATCTTGTTCCAAACCAACCCAGTTCTGTCAATACAGTTAGTAGCAGCATTGAATATATCATGGCCTGTGGTTGCGTCTTTAAGTGACGCAACACTCAGTAACTCTTCTGTGAGTTTGAAAGAAGTATTTATTCCACGTATAAATATAAATAATTGGGAAGTATCATATACATCGGAACTCTCATCCAACGCAAGAGAGTACCACAAACATTGTTTACTTGTATTTTGAAGTTTATGCATCAAATTGTCACTTATCTTGTCAACGTGTTTGACGACACTTCTCCTTGATAAAGTAATGTTGCCAAATCTGTTTTTTTTTTTTTTCTGGACACATAATGTTTGCTGCATCTAGCAAACATTCCTTGATGAACTCGCCATCAGAAAATGGCTTATTCTATTTTACAATTCTGTGTGACAGCACAAGACTAGCTTCAGTTGCATCTTGAATTGAGGACTGTTTAGTGAAAACAGTTTGCTGTTTCTCCAAATCTTTCACCAACTCCGGGCATTTCCTTTCCCTCCCTTCGGTTGTTAAATTGTATCCGAAATCGGAATGTTTTGTTTGATAATGTCTTTTTAAATTGTACTCCTTGTGTCACGACACTATAAGCTAACTGATTTGCTACTAACTTTTATAAAACAGTACTTAGTTGTCCATTCGTCATTAAAAACACGGCATTCATCTTCAATCTTACGTTTGTTATTGACACTCATTGGTTTAATCAAATTCGAACAGTTAAAATTGTACAAAACTTTAAAACGGAAATGAAACAAAACCTAATTCCGGCTGTGTGTGCAAATACAATATTCGGAAAACAAGTAGTAAACTCAGAATAAATTTCAGAAATATATCAAGACTACAACAACAAATAAATTAATTTGAACATTGTCAATGTGGAAATAATTTATAACCTAAAAACCTTTCAAATTTAATATTTTCTTGCAAAATAAATCATTTTATTCACCGGAGAAATATCTGTTTTTCATAAAATCATCCTTATTAAATATTTACATGTCGATAAATATTTCTCTATATGAAAATCGATAAATTTGCATTTTACCATTACATGGTTCCAAATGTTTCTGTATGTAACCGGGGGCGGGTTTGGGGTGAGCGCCCAACCTTGCATAACTACCCCAATGGCTCGTGCATTCATCACCTATGCAGCAAACGTCCAACTCCTGGCCGTCTCGTGACGAAATTGTTTTAACTAACAGGAGAAGGGGCGGCGGAGAGTTACTGGCGCCGAGAAATAACCAGAACGCTCTAGATGTGTACGCACGTACATGCATGCGCAGACATGTGTGTGCGTGCCTAAACACCTAAACTCGTGTAAAACCACAGTCTGCTCTAGCAAAGGAAATGCTAAAGACGGAGGCAACCAGCCAGGAGGCGCACCGCAGAAATCAGGATGCCACGCAGTCACGCGTAATGAAATATGTCGACTACTGCTAAATGTTATGGTGCTCGCCCTGCTTTGGACCATCATGCAGGTGCAGTGCCGGGCCCTATGCCTCGAAAGGGTCCATCCACAGCTACTGGAGGTCCTTCTCAGATGTCCTGTGGAGCCAGGGGACCTGAGAATAGAGCGTCTGGCCATACCAAACAAAGACTAAAACTAATGCTCTGGAATGCGGAAGGAGTCAGCAAAAAAAAAAAAAAAAAGAACTAGAAAACATCTTGGACCAAGAAAAGGAAGGCGTATGTTGCTTGCAAGAAACTCACCTCAACTAAAAAGAAATGATGTCTGGGAAATTGCTAGTACTAAGGACACAACTTTCTGAACTTAGCATTCAGCAATAGGTCACCATACAATGGATACCATCCCACTGTGGAGTACCCGGAAACGACAGAACAGATCGATTGGCTAAGGAAGGAGCAAAAGAAGAACAGCCTGATGTGCCCGTTACATACCACCAAAAGAAAAGAATGATCAAATCAGTCAGAAGGCCACCCTAACCTGCTCAAGACGACTACCACGTTATGGACAGACCAGAACAAGTCATTATTCTGCGCCTCAGAAAAGGACACAATAGATTACGCAACTACAAGTATACAAGATTAAAGATTGGTGAATCAGCCATGTGCACATGTGGATTGGCGTCGCAGACAGCAAAGCACATACTCAATGACTGCCCAAATTACAACATGTCTAGGCAAACCTTCTGGCCTAGAGAGACGATAGTGGAAGATAAACTCTATGGACTGCTGAGTGAACTAAAAAGGACAGTTAAATTCATACAAGAGGCAACATTTCAGTTACAGTCATATTTATGGCGAACGAAAGAAGAAGAAGAAGCATTACATAACGAAGGTCAAGGAATGTTTACAAAAATAGATAATTAGAAAGACATTTTATCAAAAATGTTAAAACAATCATAACAGTACATGAAATTCTGTAAAATACAACATAACTTAAAAACGAAGTAAAATTTTTTATTTCTAAATGCCCTCGTGGGCCGCATAAAATCAGTTGCCGGGCCGCACGCGGCCCGCGGGCCGTAGTTTGCGCGCGGCCCCCCCCCCCCCTGGTTTAAACTATTCATGTGGTCTTGTAATTCTGCTTCTGATTTTGCTATTGGTGCTTGATAGTCCGCAAATAGAAGTTCTTTAATGGTGTATTTTGCCGTTGGTTCTTCTGTGTTCTGGTCGTCATGCGGTGTTCTTGCGGACTCTGTTTGTCTGATTTTTTACATATGATGTATATAGATTATGAACAAGAGAGGAGACAGGACACAACCTTGTCGTACTCCGGATCTTATGGCGAAGGGTTCTGAATGTCTTCCATTTTTTCTCACTATGCATTCACTGCTGATGTATACGCTTCTACGTACGTTTGTTAGTTGTGTACTCACTCCATAACGTTTAAGGATTTCCCACAGCTTGTTTATATCTACTCTTTCAAATGCCTTTTCATGTTCGACAAATGCTACGTAGAGTTTTTCATTAAATTCGATTGATTTTTCTGATAAGGTGTATAAGAGTAAAAATGGCATCTGTGCATCGCTTGTTTTTCCTAATTACAAGTTGCTTCGCTTAGCTGGGATTCTGTTGTAGTTCGTAATATTTTCTAAAGAATTTTGCAAAATATTTTCCCAGTTCCCAAAAGGGAAATGCCTCTGCCTTTGTTTTTCTCAATTGGAATAATTATGGCATTTTCCCAGTCTCGTGGTGTCTGTTGTTCTACCCAAACATAGTTAAATAGTCTATGTAGCATTGCTGTTCCTACGTCTCTTGCTGTTTTAATTACTTCCATTTGATATTTCGTCTTGTCCCTGTGATTTATTCAATGGGCTAATCTGACGGCTTCTCCAATTTCTTCTTTCAGTGTGTCTGGTTCTTGTTCTTTGATGGCATGTGTATCGGTTTCCTGAATTACTGTGGCAACTCATAGAATGTTGAGAAGTTGTTCGAAGTACTGCCTCATGTTACATTATATGTATGTAATCAAATGTAGGGACCTTGAGACGTACTGGGTCTCTATCCGGTTCTATCCGGCCAAATTTACTTTCCGGAACGTTGTTGTCACCGCCTCACCGTTAGATATATTAGTTAGAGGGCTACAACTCCAGCCCAAGGGAGAGAACAGAGCCCGAGTAATCTAGAGCCTTCTAGAAGGACTGACCAATGAGTCCAGGGTTCCGTGGACACTGATGTGGCCCGCCTATTGCGGGGTCCACGAGGAACTCGGACAGAGTTACCACCCGTGTCGGAATGGGACACGTGTGGACCGGCAGAGGACAGACGGACTTGAGAGAGGCAACAGGGCCTGCCTTTGAGGGACTCTATAGATATCAATAGATATATAGACATAGGCTAGATAGTTTGCTAGACTGTTGAATGATACTTATGTGTTTGATGTTCACTATTTGTAATATGTAATATAGCGCGGGTCTGTTTACCCACTGCGCCAACGCATACTGTATATGTAAATACAATAAATATTCGATCTCATAACGAATAGATTTATTGTTGCCTGTATGAACCCAAAGTTTAGTTACCTAGATACGAGCAAGACGATGACAGGCTTTTTGGGGGCTAGTTTTCCGGTTTTGGCATAAAATGTTTTGTGAAAATTCTGTTAATTGCCATGTAAAATTACTTAATTGATCATATCACATTGAGTTGTTTAAACCAAAAGAATTGTTAACTTACAAGTTTACAAAAATTAGTAGCTATCTAGCAATAAAGTAGGGTTAATCTGAGTCCCTCAGCAGTATCTCAGCAGTGCCTAAGCAGTGTGCCTCATTATTGTGATTTGTACACTATTTTTGACATGACTGTGACATTTTTTTGACTGTTACTAATGTTTTCTCACTCTACGAGCAGATTGTTCCGCGAATAGTGCCGCGTGCAACCTATGTAACCTTTACAACAGTGGCAAGATTACAAGACAAGCTTTCTGGGACAACATCGGCGAGTTCTCTGATTGAAAGCTAAGTTTCATGTCATACCCATTGTAACTCTAAGCTGTACTTCTCATCTTTCATCAATGTATTATGTTATTTCATATTGATTTGGTTGCATATTCATGACCTTGTCACCAACATAACTTTGCATTTTGATTTACACATTAATAAGTAAGGGAGTTAACCAAATTTTCGACTACACAACATTTTTTCTAAGGGATTTAACTTTATAAACATTACAAACAAGTAAAACACAAAATGTCTTCCTTAGATAAATGCATTGAGCAAGGAATAAAGTTAGGTTATAAAGAAGAGAAATTGTCAGAATGGGCACCGAAAACGCACGCAGAAAACATTGCCCGTGAAGAAAGAGCGATAGAACGAGAAGAAAAGAAATTTCAGATGGAGGCAGAAGAAAAGAAAATTCAGATGCAGATGGAGGCAGAAGAAAAGAAAATTCAGATGCAGATGGAGGCAGCAGAAAAGAAATTACAAATGGAGCTCGACGCAGCGGCCAAGCAAGCCCAATTGAATGCTGATACACAAGTGAAACTAAAACAGATGGAGCTTGAGTCTAACGCAGAAATATCTATAAATAAGCTAAGAAGCAAAGAGGAAGAACAAAAATATAATAAGTATAAAGGCCTCGTGAAAGCGTTCTGCTCAGGAGATTCCATCAGCGCCTACTTGGAAAATTTCGAGTGTCTCATGGCCTACCATAAGATCATTAAATCAGATTGGGCATTTATTCTAATGAGGAACTTAGCTCTTGAACCACTAAAAGTAATAGAGACAGTACCACAGGAGATGCGTAAAGACTATGATTACTTAAAACAACGCATTCTCCAACATTTTTCTTTAGATACTGCAGGTTACCAACAACAATTTGCCAAATTATCACCACAACCAAACCAAACCTTTATAGATTATGTCAGTACAGTTCAAGACGTATGCACAAAATGGATCAACTCGGCGAAAACCAACAATAGCCATGACAAACTTAAAGAGCTTATAATTATAGACAAAATAGTTAGCACCATCCCCACACCTTTTGCCAAGTTCTTAAAACAAATGGATTGCAAAAGTATTCAGGAAATAGAGGCCAAGGGGAATGCATTTTTCACAGCGAATAGGGATATTTTTCAGCTGAACATAAGTCACAACGATACAGCAGCTGCAGTAGTAAACACCAAATACTCCAAACAAACAGAGAGTAAATTCAAACCTCGCTCCAATGTCAGTAAACTTGTTAAATGCCAGTATTGCGGTTTGAGTCACGACATTGGCGCTATGTGCGACAAATCACCGAAATACCCTCACCATCTCAAGATGATGGTGGATAAACAAAAGACCAAGCGCAATGCTTACCAGAGAGCGGTCAAATGTTTTTTTTGCCGCAGCTTTGGTCACTATAGTCGCTTTTGTGATGGCCGAAAGTTATTGAAACAAGCCAATGCCGCACTTGTAGAAACATCGTCAGACGATGAGATTGAATCACTGAATGATTGTGATAATCAACACGATAATGAAAGCGAGCTTGGAAACGCTGTACAAATTATTGACACCATTACATACAGTAAGTGTAACACCTGTACGAAGTTCCAACTTGACACAACATTACTATGTGGCCACACTATCCCTATTTCAAACGAAACAGCCAACGCTGCTTTGTCATCTACAGGCAAGCTAGTTTTTTTTACAGGGTTTGTAAACAACAAAAAGTGCACATTAATTCGTGATTCCGGGGCAACGCTCTGTGGAATAAAGAGAACATTAATACACACTAAAGACTACACAGACAAACATGTCACTTGTCGCACATTCTCAGGTACTATAGAGAAATACCCCCTTGCTCTGGTCGAAATTCGAACACCGTTCATATCAGGACAAGTATTATGCGCAATCCTTGAAAATCCAGTCGCGGATATTATTCTTGGGAATTTGCCCAACATACGAACATGCTCTAAGAAGGAAATCAGGGAGTGGGAGCATAAAAACGGTATTCCCCCCACAAACAGCGATGCTATAGAGAAACACCATTCATACTTGTCTCAATCTGCCAAAATACCAAGGGAGACAACCACT
This sequence comes from Cepaea hortensis, assembly GCA_963921405.1. Taxonomy (NCBI): domain Eukaryota; kingdom Metazoa; phylum Mollusca; class Gastropoda; order Stylommatophora; family Helicidae; genus Cepaea; species Cepaea hortensis. Next base: position 63,985,423 of record OY992882.1, on the reverse strand, counting down.
AAGGTAATTCAGAAAGAATTCACCGAAGTGTACAATGCAGGGGCGGTCGAATCTGTGAGCGATACGACCAAATTAAAACCTCGAATTGAGGATGCTACTGATGTACCAAGTACCAAGCCTGTAAATGTGCAACAAAACACACAACACACAAACGCAATCACACGACAGACAACCCATAAACCCAACACTGACCAACTGCAGGAATCATTAGAAATAATAGCGCCTAACTCAACTAACATCAATTTTGGAAATGAACAGAAAAATGACCCTACACTTGCACCATACTTTAAGTTAGTAGATCTCAAACCTAAATTAACTAAGAACGCATCGTGGACATTTAGGCTACAGAACAACATCTTAACTAGATTTTACACAACAAAGCAGACCACGATACAGCAAGTACTGTTACCACAAGCACATCGAAACAAAGTTCTAAAAATAGCCCATGACTCCCCTTTTGGAGGTCACTTGAGATACGAAATGACCAGGGCTATTGTCATGACCCAGTTTTATTGGCCAAAGGTCAACCAAGACATTAAAACCTTTTGTACATCTTGTGTTATATGTCAGAAACTGGTCAACAAGGGGAATAACCCTACTGCATTCTCTTTAAATAGAAACTTGGAATTATCCCATGTAAATATGTTGAAACCATATTATGTTAGACAGGACAATGAGACAAATGAACTGACTCAACGAACTGATGACGGAGACGAAACGACAAGTTCCCAACGAAATGACACCTCGACAAACGAAGCATCGTTAACGACACACTCTTACGACGACGAAAACGACGAAGACATATGGACATTACCGACAATCTGTGATATCGACAACGACGACAAATTTGACGACATATTGACAACGATTGATCTCAACGACGACGACAATGACATTGAAGACAATTTACAAACAGTAGCATCTGTGATAAATCAGACAGACGTGGACAACACTGAAATCCCTGTACCAATCATGACTGACGACGGAAGTATAAATGACATACATATCTCTGACACTTTGACACAACAACAGCGACAAGACATTTTGACTATCCTTGACGAGTATAAATCTATCTTTTCTAATAAACCTGGACGCACTGATAAAATAACACATTCAATTGTGCTGACAGATCTGAGACCGGTCAAATGTAGACCATATTCTATTCCTCTCCATTACAGATCTAATTTAGATAAGGAAATTTTAGATTTAGAGAAAAATGGCATTATTCAAAAATCGATGTCTCAATATTCGTCACCGATTGTTCTGGTGAAAAAAAAGGACCAGACAATTCGCTTGTGCATCGACTATAGAGTATTAAATACAAGAACAACAACGGATGCAGAGCCAATGAACAGCTGTGAAGCTCTTATCTTAAATATGGCTCAATCATCCTTATTTTCCAAGACCGATTTAGCGAAAGGATATTGGCAAGTTCCACTACACCCTTCTTGTAGACATATAACAGCATTCGCAACACCTCTCGGCTTGTACGAATGGCTATATCTTCCGTTTGGGCTCAAGAACGCACCGGCCACATTTGTGAGACTAACAAGATTGTTATTACACGGAATGAAAGATGTAGTAGCCTATATTGATGATATATGCGTCCATTCTTCTGATATGACTTCTCATCTACTTACCCTCAAACAAGTCTTCAACCAAATCTCTCTTTTTGGACTTACTATCAAACCTTCCAAGGTTGAAATAGGTTATACACAAATAGACTTCCTTGGTCACAGAATTTCTGAAGGCAAATTGTTGACAGATGATAAAATTGTTTCTAAGATCCTTAATCTAGAAGTGCCTACCACCAAGAAACAGATCAGAAGTTTACTTGGCCTTATCAACTATTATTCTAAATTCATTCCACATTGGGCTGAACTAACCTCAGTCTTTTCTGATATGTTAACTAAAAATCATCCATCAAAAATTTGTAAAAGTACCAGCTTAGATGATGCAATGTGTAGATTGAAACATATTTTTTCTAATCCACCAGTCTTACGATTACCCAACATAAATTTACCCTTTATTTTGACCACAGATGCGAGCGCTATCGCAATAGGAGGATGCTTGATGCAGGAAGTGGATGGCATAAGACACCCAATTCTCTATGTGAGCCGCAAACTAAAGAAGGCTGAGACTCGGTATGCCACGGTTGAATTAGAGTGTTTGAGCCTATTGTTTTGTATATTGAGATTATCGAAGTTCCTCTTAGGGAGTCACTTGGTGGTCCTCACTGACAGTTCGCCATTATTGGTCCTTAACCAGGGGTCGCCTAAAAACCATCGGCTACAAAGATGGCGTCTTCTACTTCAAGATTTCGACTTCGAAATCCGCCATATCAGAGGCACTGACAACATTATGGCTGATCTTTTATCACGGCAAATAAATGCGCCGGTAGAATGACTCTGATCACATCGACCATTAGCCATACTATAAACTGTGATACTTTTAGTCGGTTGCATATTACAGTGGAACTCTACACCTGCTAGAGTACTCTCAGTGATTAGTTAATTACGACACCCAAGAACATGATACGTTACTTTAAGAACTATACCATCAAGTGCCTAAGCGCTAGAACGATTCCAGCAAGAAACAGTAACTGTGTTTGTGTCAACCAATAAGATCAACCAGCGAACTAACTCCGATTTCTGTAAGAACTCGTTATATGGGACATTAAGGACATTCTATACTTGCTGTTACTACGTGACTTTACAAACAGCCGAAACAGAACGACATCGACTACAACACTCAAGAGACAGCCATACTAGCTTTACCATTCATGGCATAACACGCTAGCAACAGAAGGACAACGCGCATATCATCGTTGGATTTAATTAATTAATTAGTTTAGGATTAAATATGTATTATATTTCCATTATTGATGTATATAAATTGTACTAACCTGTAATTTGTACATATTCGACATTAATATTACAGGCGGTACCATTCCTAGGCTAAAGAACCGTCCTATACAATTGTCTCTGTTTAAATTATAACCCATTTTTGAGTCATCGTACAAGAAGTACGTATTTTCTTAAAGGGCAAATATCGCCTAGCCCATTTTTTCTAAGGGCAATAATACTTACCTCATCTTTAATTATATATTTTAACCAAATACTATTTTTAATGAAAAGTGAGTGAATGACTGTGTGAATGTATTAAATGAGAGAACGATACACTTGGCGGACAAATTGTACGCAAACCGTATTTATTTTAATTTGTCTGCGTCTTTCATGTGAATTGCATGACTTGTCTAATCTGTGAATACATGTGTAGTACTTAGTTTAATAGTGAGTTAATATACGTAGTTTAGCAGTTAGGGTACATCTAAGCACCACTACTTGGAATGCCTGTTCATGTATTGCACACAGTGCAGTAGTTCATGAGTGAGGTTATCCCAACTCGTGACGCTTGGAAATACGCCACACATTCAGCACACACAGTACACAAACCTTAAAACTCAACACTATCAAGTTAAAATACAGTCACTTTATTAGAAACATCAACTTATTAGTCAAGCACACTAACAAGCCAACAGGGACACTTGTAGTATGAGGGGGATAAAATAACAAGGCAACTACATATTTTGCATTAGATAACATACGAGAGTAAAAGTGTATTGAAATGCACACACAAATCAAGATTTGAAGGTGTACTTAATTAGCCAGGACTTCGGTCTTGTTAACTCTCTTAACAGAGGTTAATTGTCTGGGTACCAGTTGGGTACAATTGAGAAGGGCGGGTTGTAAATACAACTACTTAAACGTCACGTAACTTCGGTCTGATAAGCATTGTTAAGGACACAGGAGACAGAGTAATCTCTTTACCAAATCAGAGAAGTGGTGTATGGGAGAATACATGAGTTTTAATGCCAGTATGTAGGTTACCAGGTTACTGTCCACCAATCTACAAACACCAACTTTATGTGATTCGGTGACAGAATTAGAATACATCTAATTACCCAATAACAAGCCATATTAGGGGGGAGGGGGGAATCCTGTCACCGCCTCACCGTTAGATATATTAGTTAGAGGGCTACAACTCCAGCCCAAGGGAGAGAACAGAGCCCGAGTAATCTAGAGCCTTCTAGAAGGACTGACCAATGAGTCCAGGGTTCCGTGGACACTGATGTGGCCCGCCTATTGCGGGGTCCACGGGGAACTCGGACAGAGTTACCACCCGTGTCGGAATGGGACACGTGTGGACCGGCAGAGGACAGACGGACTTGAGAGAGGCAACAGGGCCTGCCTTTGAGGGACTCTATAGATATCAATAGATATATAGACATAGGCTAGATAGTTTGCTAGACTGTTGAATGATACTTATGTGTTTGATGTTCACTATTTGGAATATGTAATATAGCGCGGGTCTGTTTACCCACTGCGCCAACGCATACTGTATATGTAAATACAATAAATATTCGATCTCATAACGAACAGATTTATTGTTGCCTGTATGAACCCAAAGTTTAGTTACCTAGATACGAGCAAGACTATGACATTGTGCGGTTCTCATTTTAGGCTGGGGTGGACCTAGGTCAAATGAATGAATCCAAATGGACGTGGATTTCGAACAATTGACAACCAGACAAGCGTGGCGGCCACTGAACTACCGCTGCTGCCCGCTATCGAGTATCCCGCACAACAGATATGCAAAACATACGTAGTAAAACGATGGTCTGTGACATGGCAAGGAAATAGACAGATGCAGTTAAATTTACAGAAAGTTATTGGTTATCTCTCTCTGTCAGTCTCTGTCTGTCTGTCTGTCTGTCTGTCTGTCTGTCTGTCTGTCTGTCTGTCTGTCTGTCTGTCTGTCTCTCTCTCTCTCTCTCTCTCTCTCTCTCTCTCTCTCTCTCTCTCTCTCTCTCTCTCTCTCTCCCACAGACACACGAGGAAGAAACATGCGCCATGACAGACCAAGGTAACTTACGTGCCTGTGGGCCTACACATGTGTATTACTTGTATGAACCAAGGCTAAGGATACACAACGTTAACACACATACTGTGTGATGGGGAAAGCGTTAATGTTTGGTGTAGAAGACTCACCCAGCCAGAGCTGACACTCAATGAGAGCGAATCGATGACTAGAGGAGTCTGTAGACCGGCTTCCCTAGCCCCGGGCCACATTCAGACAATTACATACTCTAAGAAAACTCTATTGTCTGTGTTTATGTGTTTGTATTGGGGGTCTATTGTTAAAAGGACATCACTGCGTCTGTTATTTATGTGTATGTGTTTTTTTTTATTTTTTACCCCGTTCAACAGATTGCTGAGGAGTTCGGGATGAAAAACAGCGCCTTCAACTTGTTGGTCGATATGGCCACGAAAGTTCCCTGGCAAGGTAAGGGAATTGTTTTCCTGATTGATTTCTCGTAAGAGGATAGAGGAAATAGATTAGGTCTTCGGCAGTCCGGTAATACATGGCAGTTAATGCCCCGTGGTCAGATTGCGAGCTGATCAAAGTAATGAAGTACGAACTTCTGTGATTAAAAGCTGGGAGAGACGGGGAGAAGTAGCGGCGTTATAGGGTTTAGTTTAGAGAAAACTATGTCTGTGGGAAGTGTGAGGCAGGCAAACATATATATATATACACACACACACAGAAAGACAATGAGAGACATGCAGGTAGACATACATACAGACAGAAAGAGTGGCATTAGAGGCAGAAAGACAAACAGAAAGACAGGCAGGGAGACAGACAGATACGCAGGCATATAAAAAGACAGACCGAGAGACATACAAACAGAAAGTAAGCATGATAAAACAGTAATGACAGTAACTACAACTCGGTCCACCCAATGTCTTCTAGAACGCCCAAAGCCAACACACATACAAATACGAACGAACACACACACACACGCACCCACCCACACACACCCACCCACCTACCCACACACACACACACACACACACACACACGGCTTTATATCTGCTTGTTTATCTGTCTGTGTGATGTCTGCTCAGAATGCTAAGAACCTCGTGGGCGCCTAGGACGACCAAAAGCCATCTAATGCAGGCGGTGTGTGTAACATGTCATTTGATAACCACAGTAGGTCAAGTCACATAGTACCTGGTGGCTAGATTATGAGATGACAGCGTCTGGAGGGGGACGAGACTGACAACCTAGAAGATCGAGGGTGTCAGAGACAGAGGTCGATAGGCTTGGTCGGATGGGGCTATGACGGAAGACTATCATCAGGAGTCGAATTTATCAGGGACACAGAGAATAAATGTTTGTAGAGGTTTGCAAAGATCGACACGACGCATGATCTCTCTCTGTCTCTCTCTGTCTCTCTCACACACACACACACACACATACACACACACACAATACACATACCCCACACAGTACACATACACACCATACACAAAACGCAGACCACACACACACGCACCACAAACACACGACACATACCACGCACACAGCACACACACATACCACATGTCTCTTTCTTTGCATGTGGGAGAGGGAAGCGCCGACACTCAGAAAAGAAGCAATGGTATAGAGAGTACCGTTTATCTCCCACAGGTCAAGGCATTCACGTTCAAGACTTCAGAATGAAAAGCTTGATCCCGGACACAAACTATTACGTCACATACGAAGGCTCATTTACTCAGCCTGGCTGTCAGGAGACAGTCACTTGGGTCCTGTTTAACAAACCCATATATATCGACCACACACAAGTAAGTCCTGTTTAACAAACATATATATATATATCAAAACAATGTTTTCCCGTAGTGAATTTGAATAACGAAGACACGAACAATTGATTGCACGATTTATTGCCTGGCATATTTCGCTGCATCTCGTCGGGTATATACTGCAGAATTCGCACAATATAAAGTAAATTACCTAGATAAATCCTTCAAGCTGAAATATACACATGTTCACACAGTAATATCAGTTGTTTACCATGGTAATTTTAAGCTGACTAACATGTCTTTCTGTTTGCACAAATTTGGCTTGCGTTGATTGATCATTATTGCTTCTGCAAACTTCAAAAGTTTGCAGGGAAGAGCAAGACGAAGACGCTGGATGAACTCTGGGTAGTTCTCTCTTCTACAAACTGTGGTGTTTGCTCGTTGATCATTATACTCCAGGGAAGTCAAACAAAACGGTCAACATGTCTTTGACGTTTCTGCGCACCTGCCTGTGTTGTTTTGTATTTGAAAGGCTCAGTAATGATGAATGTTTCTACTGTCATGCCTTCGTCTTGGTTTCCGGGTCGTACATACACACCCACAACTCATCACTGGTGATCACAACGTTCAGGGAGTGGTGGTCGCCGCTGGTGCAATCCGGTATGTAGAGTTGCTTCTGCTCCAGCCTTAGCAGCTTCAGCACGAATTTCGCGGGCACTATCATCATTAGCAAGTCATCCCTGACATTAGAGTGTACAGAACAGTTCTACATGACCACAGTTCACACTTGGTCAGTGAACTCGTCATTTCGGCTTGCTCATGAGGATCGACCAGAACGTGATCCGCTCAACGCCGATGTGCTACCACTATAGAAGCTCGTGCGATGTTCATGACATCGACGCCTGTTAAGGCTTACGAATGGTTTCCATTTGGATATTGTCATGCTTTGGCAAAGTAAGATGCCATACTGATGTTCAAGTTGTCATGTCAAGGCAAATAAAGTCCGACCAGGCATTCATGAAACCTCTATACATTCTCATGCTGACGTCAGCGACTGATGCCTGCTGCATGCCGGGACAATACATGTACGCATGCTCGGGAAGGTTGTATTCACATTCCCGCCGGAGGACACCTCCTGTGTGAACTTCATTTCCTTCAGTGAAAAAAAATTAACTTTCGATACTTTTTAACAGCCCTCTTTTAACGTTAGTCCGTCCGTTCCTTTCCGCCATTTATAAAAGCACTTAGTTCTGAATGAACATTGCCCATATCCCCACCACAGTTCATTCATGACCCAGATGAGTTTCGGATTGGCTATACTCAAAAAAGGCAAACAGACCGTCAGATATACAGACAACATACAACACACAACTGCATAAGTGGATTCACATACAGATATACACATTGTGATATATGTATATATATATAGAGAGAGAGAGAGAGAGTATACATACATACGCGCACTCATATATACATGCATACAGACAGATAGGCAGGGATATAGAAAAGCAGGTTAGTGTAATACGTTTAATTTCGTGGGCAGTCACCAGATCCCAGACAACACTAGGTGCTAGCACAGTGGTTCTCAACCGGTGGGGAATTCCCCCCAGGGGGAATTTTAGGGTTTCCAGGGGGGGGGGGGGGGGGGGGGAAGAATGAAGACCATTTCAAGATCGCGTTAATACAAGAACCGATTACTTTATATTGTTTTGCCCTTCATACTTTACAGTTAAGTACGTCTCATCCTTCTAAAATTCATTTTATAAAGTCAGTAGACCCACAAATCATATTTTATGTGGATCTCTAGACTTGTTTTAGTATATGCTATTAAATTTACCTTACATTTTTACGTATACTGTTTAGGGGTGGAGGAATATTAGATAGGAAATATGAAAGGGGGGGATTGACGTTCTGAAAATACGATGAAAGGGGGGGGGGGGGGGCACGGGCCAAATTATTTATAGGAAAGGGGGGGGGGGAATGACGTTCTGAAAATATGGTGACGGGGGGCACGGGCCAAAAAAGGTTGAGAACCACTGTGCTAGCGCATCTGTTGTGTGTGGTTGTTTAACGGTAGACATCACAAGGTGCCAGCATATCTGTTGTGTGGTCGTTTAACGGTAGACAACACAAGATGCCAGCACATCTGTTGTGTGTGGTTGTTTAACGGTAGACAACACAAGATGCCAGCTCATTTGTTGTGCGTGGTTGTTTAACTATATGTGGTAGTTTAACGGTAGACAACACTAGGTGCTAGTACATCTGTTGTATATGGTCTTTTAACGGTAGACAACACTGGGTGCCAGCACATCTGTTGTATATGGTCGTTTAACGGGATAAAACACAAGGTGCCAGCATACCTGTTGTGTGTGGTTGTTTATCAGTGGACGCACTAGATACAACAATAACTGTAGCGGGTAGTCACTGGACTCCAGTTAACGCCCATCAATATCAAACTATCATTATCAGCATGTGTCTTTTTAGTTGGCGTAGACGTTCATGTCTATCCACAGATCACGGTTGCTGATGTTCTGGATCAGCTCTGCTGATGATATTCTTCCATGTCACCGTCTCAGTCCATCAATGATCATTTCTCTTGGTCTGCCTTTCCCACTGATATTACCAGTCGTCACGATGTCCTCCAACGCATCTATTCTCATCATTAGTTAGTTAGTTAGTCGACAGATCATCCTCATTGCACATCGAACCATTCAGTCCATAAGTGCTCGGATCCCCTCCTCAGCAAATCCCGCAGCGTGTAGTGGCTAACGACACCAGTTCTGTGTTGGTTTATCAATCTTCTTCGGCTTCCTGCGTAGTGTTCTTGTTTGGCCACCCCTCTTTTAATTTGCTGTCCTCGCAGTCCATGGCCATGGTTGTAGATTCACAGTCATCACTTGGTTCACGCAAAAGTCTTACTTCTCGTAGAGCATTCAGAATGTCAGCCTGGTCCATGGCGCGTCCGCCCTCCACCATAGCCTCACCTGCGAGCATGTCATCCCGCTCATTTCCTTGTACTCCCGCATGCCCTGGCACGAAGACGAAACTAATCTTTGCCAGCCGAGACCGCTCCAGAGACAGCAACCATTATTTTCAGATCCACCCCACCTCTATCCTCTTGATCATGTTCATTGAGTCGCTAAGGAAACATGCCCTAGTGAATGTCTGTGTCTCGAGACATGTTATTGCTTTACTTACTGCCATGACTTCCATAGCCAGGCTACTTGTAGTCTCAACAATAGCACCAGAGTCCTCCTTCACAATTCTCCCTCCGGCCCGAGCCGTAAAGGCCCATGAGCTTCTTACATGTCGGACGACTGACCCATCTGTGTAAATGACAGCATCACCGTCTAGCGAATTCTCGAAAATCAACGCTTGTACTTCAGCCTCCACAGCAGCCGGATTTTCTTGTCTGCATTTTCTATCTAGTTGGATGCAAACTGAAAAGGATGTGCAGAAATCTGTTGGCACTTGTACCCACTCCTCGCCAGGTTCTAAGTCCTCAAATGAACACACCTATTGAAGAATGTCTTCGGCTTGACCCATCCACGACCGTCCTTTTTTTAACCTGCTACCCTTCACCTTCATAATTTCACTATGCAGTGGATGTTGAGCCGGTCTCTCTGGCTGTGGGGTTACAACAGTTTCTCTCTGTAATCCCGTTTATCACGCAGAGTCTCGTAGCGGAGCGAGAGCTGAGGCGGTTCGACCCCCGCTCGTGACTTGCGGGATACTGAGCCGGCCGCTCAGAAAGCAATGGCAAACTACTGAGCGTAATCTTGCCAAGAGATCAACATACAGCTGAAAGATGCTGGTGTTGACAGCTAAGTCCTGTAAAGGATATGCTAAAAAAAAAAAAAGTGGATGTTGTGTGTTTGCGTTAACTCTGAGGTAGGCGCGTGCCCTGCAAACTTATATTCTGTTTACAATGGTTGGAAAATCAAGAAGGTAGCGCACCGCCCTGCATGTTGTATCTCTTGTACATCCAAGAATAATGCGCATAGCTTCATTCTGTATCCTTTTCATCCTTTCTATCAGCTTACGGCTGAGAGGATTGCCATCGCATACTCAAAAACAGACATAACCAGCCCTTCGTATAGAAGACATAGATGGCGCTGCTCACAGTTTGCTGCCGCCATCACCCGCATGGCCTTTATTATCACCTGGTCTATGTGCTCATTATAAGCAAGGCTTCGATCAAACCGTATCCCCAGGTAATTCATTGCCTGCGTTCTTTCCACCGTCTCTGAACCCAGATTTACAGTTGGTGTTGGAGTGTTGACAATATGATTATTCAACGAGAACCAAGTCACTGTTGCCTTTGTTGGGTTGAATATTGCCCCAGCCTCAACACACCAAGTACTTATGCGATTGAGTTCGGTTTGTAGTTCCACAGCAACGTGATCTCTATCCTTACCCTGGCGATACACTAAAACATCGTCGGCATATGACAATGTCCTACCAGGTCCAGTGATCTGCTCATTGGTGATTCTCACAGAGTAGGCGTTGAACGGTACCGGAGATAATAGTGATTCCTGTGGTAGGCCAAGATATATTGTTGTTGGTTCCGACGTCCAACTGCCACATCTAAAAACTGCTTTCCTTTGGAAGAGGGCTGCAGCGATCCAACTAAAGAGGAATGGACTTATTTTGAGTTCAAGAAGCTGTATTATTAAAAAATCCAATGGTACTCTGTTGTACGCGTTCTCAAGATCAATCGCTGCTGCAAAGGTTTCAGTGCCTGAGTGGAAACCTTCATAGACATCGTGGGGAAAAACTGCTGCATTGGTCCGGATTTCTCTTTTTGGACAGTACCCACCCAGGGTAGGTGGGAAAACACCTTGCCTCTCTAGCTGGCTTGATATTTTCCTGGCAATTACCTTCTCCAGCAGCTTGCCTATTGTATTCTGCATGGTTATTACTCGATATCCCTGAATTTGTGTGTGGTCTTTGCCAGGCGTCGGCAAGGGAATCAGATAGCTGTGTAACCACTCCTCCTTGATGCTAGCACTCCCTATACTGTTGTTGTACATGTCTGCTAGTTTCTCTAGCTCAGTGGTTCTCAACCGGTGGGGAATTCCCCCCCCCCAGGGGGGAATTTTAGGGTTTCCAGGGGGGGGGGGGGGAATGAAGACCATTTCAAGATCGTGTTAATACAAGAATCGATTACTTGATATTGTTTTTCCCTTCATACTTTACAGTTAAGTATGTCTCATCTTTCGAAAATTCATTTTATAAAGTCAGTAGACCCACAAATCATGTTTTATGTGGATGTCTAGACTTGTTTTAGTATGTGCTATTAAATTTACCTTATATTTTTACGTATACTGTATAGGGGTGGGGGGGATTTTTAGATAGGATATATGAAAGGGGGGAATGACGTTCTGAAAATACGACGAAGGGGGCAACGGGCCAAATTTTTTATAGGAAGGGGGGGAATGACGTTCTGAAAATATGGTCAAGGGGGGAACGGGCCAAAAAAGGTTGAGAACCACTGCACTCTAGCTCATTGTCGGTACACCTATTGATGTCGTCGTATCTTATGCCATCAGGCCCTGTAGCGCTGTGTTTTGATCGTCGAAGCACAGCCTTGATTTCTTTCACTGTCACTGTGTCTTCGTCTGAAGTGTTCTGGGCCTTGCACCTGTCTGCGGTGACCTCCTTGGCAAGATTTCGGCCTCTCATGTCTGTCTGGTTGCTCTGCTCTAGATATCGTTCAAAGAGGGCTTTGCCCTTGTTCTCGTCAGTCCTCTGCCAGATGAGGTCAGCACCTTGGAAGTCAGAAATGCTCTTATTCTTGACTACACCACTCATGCTTTTATGTAGTCGCCAGAACAATTTCAGTGACTTGTCTGTGCTTACTCTTTGACACACCTCTGCCCATTTTTTACTTTTAACCACCTTGACCAGTTTTTTTTTTAAATAGCTTACTTTTGTGTGCATCTCTCTTTCTAAGTGCACGCAGGGACTGTGATATATATATATATATATATATATATATATATATATATATATATATATATATATATATATATATATATATATATATAATCTTCTTCTTCTTCAGCGTTCCGAGCCAATGAGGTTCTTTGCTGCAGATACAATCCGTCTCCATTCGTCTCTCTGGTGGACCTTCTCTTGCCAGTCGTTTATTCCAAGTGCTTGTAGGTATATATATATATATATATATATACACACACACACACACACACAATAGGTAGCAGACATTTCACTGAAGTGCACATTGTTGCATACAGTAGGTCTAAAACATTTCTCTGAGGTACACACGTTGCATACATAGGTAGCAGACATTTATCTGGGGTTTACATTCTTGCAAACAGTAGGTAGCAGACATTTATCTGGGGTTTACATTCTTGCAAACAGTAGGTAGCAGACTTTTCTCTGAAGTGCACATTGTTGCATACAGTAGGTAGCAGACATTTCTCTGGAGTGCACATTGTTGCAAACAGTAGGTAGCAGACATTTCTCTGTGGTTTACATTGTTGCAAACAGTAGGTAGCAGACATTTCTCTGGAGTGCACATTGTTGCAAACAGTAGGTAGCAGACATTTCTCTGGAGTGCACATTGTTGCAAACAGTAGGTAGCAGACATTTCTCTGGAGTGCACATTGTTGCAAACAGTAGGTAGCAGACATTTCTCTGGAGTGCACATTGTTGCAAACAGTAGGTAGCAGACATTTCTCTGTGGTTTACATTGTTGCAAACAGTAGGTAGCAGACATTTCTCTGGAGTGCACATTGTTGCAAACAGTAGGTAGCAGACATTTCTCTGGAGTGCACATTGTTGCAAACAGTAGGTAGCAGACATTTCTCTGGAGTGCACATTGTTGCAAACAGTAGGTAGCAGACATTTCTCTGTGGTTTACATTGTTGCAAACAGTAGGTAGCAGACATTTCTCTGTGGTTTACATTGTTGCATACAGTAGGTAGCAGACATTTCTCTGAAGTGCACATTGTTGCATACAGTAGGTCTAAGACATTTCTCTGGGGTACACACGTTGCATACATAGGTAGCAGACATTTATCTGGGGTTTACATTCTTGCAAACAGTAGGTAGCAGACATTTCTCTGAAGTGCACATTGTTGCATACAGTAGGTAGCAGACATTTCTCTGGAGTGCACATTGTTGCAAACAGTAGGTAGCAGACATTTCTCTGGAGTGCACATTGTTGCAAACAGTAGGTAGCAGACATTTCTCTGGAGTGCACATTGTTGCAAACAGTAGGTAGCAGACATTTCTCTGTGGTTTACATTGTTGCAAACAGTAGGTAGCTGACATTTCTCTGTGGTTTACATTGTTGCATACAGTAGGTAGCAGACATTTCTCTGAAGTGCACATTGTTGCATACAGTAGGTAGAAGACATTTCTCTGAAGTGCAAATTGTTGCATACAGTAGGTCTAAGACATTTCTCTGGGGTACACACGTTGCATACATAGGTAGCAGACATTTATCTGGAGTGCACATTGTTGCAAACAGTAGGTAGCAGACATTTCTCTGGAGTGCACATTGTTGCAAACAGTAGGTAGCAGACATTTCTCTGTGGTTTATATTGTTGCAAACAGTAGGTAGCAGACATTTCTCTGAAGTGCACATTGTTGCATACAGTAGGTAGAAGACATTTCTCCGGGGTGCGCATTGGCGTCTACTGTTAGGTGGAAGACATTTCTCTGGGGTGCACACGTTACATACAGTAACGAGCAGATATTTCTCTGGGGTGCACATTGTTGCATACATTAGGTGGAAGACATTTCTCTGGGGTGCACACGTTGCATACAGTAGGTAGCAGAGATTTCTCTGGAGTGCACATTGTTGCATACAGTAGGTGGAAGACATTTCTCTGGAGTGCACATTGTTGCAAACAGTAGGTAGCAGACATTTCTCTGGGGTGCACACATTGCATACAGTAAATAGCAGATATTTCTCTGGAGTGCACATTGATGCATACATTAGGTGGAAGACATTTCTCTGGGGTGCACACGTTGCATACAGTAGGTCGCAGAAATTTCTCTGGAGTGCACACTGTTTCTTACAGTAGGTGGAAGACAATTCTCTGGGGTGCACACATTGCATACAGTAGGTAGCAGACATTTCTCTGGAGTGCACAGTGTTGCAAACATTAGTAGCAGACATTTCTCTGGAGTGCACATTGTTGCAAACAGTAGGTAGCAGACATTTTTCTGGGGTTTACATTGGTGCAAACAATAGGTAGCAGACATTTCTCTGAAGTGCACATTGTTGCATACAGTAGGTAGAAGACATTTCTCCGAGGTGCTCGTGTTGCATACAGTAGGTAGAAGAGATTTATCTGGGGTGCGCATTGGCGCATACAGTAGGTAGAAGACAAATCTCTGGGGTGCATATTGTTGCATACAGTAGGTAGTAGACATTTCTCTGTGGTGCGCTTTGTTGCATGCATTAGGTAGTAGATTTTCTCTGAGGTGCACATGTTGCGTAAAGTAGGTAGTAGACATTTCTCTTGGGTGCACATGTTGCAGACATTAGGCAGTAGATATTTCTCTGAGGTGCGTATTGGTACATTCAGTATGTAGTAGACATTTCTCTGGGGTGCACATGTTGCATACAGTAGGTAGTAGACATTTCTCTGGGGTGCACATTGTTGCAGGTAGCAGACATTTCTCTAGGGTGCACATTGTTGCATACAGTCTACTATAATACCACATTCTCACATGGACTTAGTGAGCTGAATGGACTTTATGATGTATACTTATACAGTGATTCATGTCTTTGTTTGAAAGTTGGATACGTTGTGGAACTTACAGAACAGTGCTTCATGTCTTCGTCTGAAAGTTAGATACCTTGAGCAACTTACAGAACAGTGTTTCATGTCTTTGTCTGAAAGTTAGATACCTTGAGCAACTTACAGAACAGTGTTTCATGTCTTTGTCTGAAAGTTAGATACGTTGAGGAACTTACAGAACAGTGTTTTATGTCTTTGTCTGAAAGTTAGATACGTTGAGGAACTTCCAGAACAGTGTTTTATGTCTTTGTCTGAAAGTTAGATACGTTGAGGAACTTACAGAACAAACAGATAGACAACCGCATGACCATGATGGAGGGAAACGTGCGGCCCACCATGCCTCTCAACAACAGAGCTATCAGGACAAACATTAACTATCCATCGACGGTAAGTCTTACATCATATGTCTGTCTCTGATATCTGACTAGTAAGTCTCACATCACATATCTGTCTCTGATATCTGACTAGTAAGTCTCACATCACATGTCTGTCTTTGATATCTGACAAGTAAGTCTCCTATGTCTGTTTCTTATATCTGACTAGTAAGTCTCACATCCCATTGTGTCTCCCTGATATCTGACAAGTAAGTTTCACATCACATGTATGTCTCTGATATCTGACAAGTAAGTCTCACATGTCTGTCTCTGATATCTGACAAGTAAGTCTCATGTCTGTCTCTGATATCTGACTAGTAAGTCTCACATCACATATCTGTCTCTGATATCTGACTAGTAAGTCACACGTCACATGTATGTCTCTGATATCTGACAAGTAAGTTTCACATGTCTGTCTCTGATACCTGACAAGTAAGTCTCACATCACATGTCTGTTTTTGATATCTGACTAGTACGTCACACATCACATGTATGTCTCTGATATCTGACTAGTAATTCTCACATCCCATTGTGTGTCCCTGATATCTGACAAGTAAGTCTCATATGTCTGTTTCTGATATCTGACAAGTAAGTCTCACATCACATGTCTGTCTCTGATATCTGACTAGTAATTCTCACATCCCATTGTGTGTCCCTGATATCTGACAAGTAAGTCTCATATGTCTGTTTCTGATATCTGACAAGTAAGTCTCACATCACATGCCTGTCTCTGATATCTGACTAGTAAGTCTCACATTACATGTCTGTCTCTGATATCTGACTAGTAAGTCTCACATCACATGTCCTTCTCTGATATCTGACGGGCCACGTCAGCATTGGCTGGTAGCTCGGGTAGATGGTGCTCGTCAGCTTTGGCTGGTAGCTCTGGTAGATGGTGCTCATCAGCATTGGCTGGTAGCTCTGGTAGATGGTGCTCGTCAGCAGAGCTTGTAGTGTGTCAGTCACGTGTAGGTGAGTAGAGGACCCTGAGAGCTTGTAGTGTGTCAGTCACGTGTAGGTGAGTAGAGGATCCTGAGAGCTTGTAGTGTGTCAGTCACGTGTAGGTGAGTAGAGGACCCTGGGAGCTTGTAGTGTGTCAGTCACGTGTAGGTAAGTAGAGGACCCTGAGAGCTTGTAGTGTGTCAGTCACGTGTAGGTAGCAGAGAACCCTGAGAGCATGTAGAGTGTCAGTCACGTGTAGGTAAGTAGAGGACCCTATAGACGCGTGAGGTGTGGGTATATGGTGCTGGTCTCATATTGTAGTCTACTGTAACAAGACCTCCGGGGCTTGGACAGGTATGTTACTATAGTTAATATCCCCAGCCTTTGTTCCGACCACCCCAATAGGACTTTACATCTACAAGACCCCCACACAAGCTGGGACAGCTGACCTTTCCCTCCCCCCTTATGGATTCCTCCCCACAGGGGGCTCGGACAAGACAACAGTCATACTAATACGCAAAGCCATGGCTAACAAAGCAAAATTTTAATTTCTAAATACGTCAACTGTAACTCAGAGAAGGATGGCTGAAAGCCTGGACAGAAGACAATATGTACACGAGAAGATCTCATGATGATCCGTCTTCATCACAGAGCATGTGACTTCAGTTCGTGAGGCTGTCCCATCGTAGTTAACGACTCACCCGATAAACCTCCAGTGTAAAGGAACTCCAAGGCATAGTGCCTTCCAAAGTCTTCTCCTCCCACTGTGAACAAGATCTCGGGCTGGTCAGGCGTAGGACTAATGTCTGACAGACACTTCACCAACAATTGAGGATCATCCCTCGATGACTTACTAAATCACAAGTTCCACTCCGCTGATGACGTCTGGGTCGACCCTAGAATCCTAGATGTCCCCAACTGAAGAAAAGTACTATAGCACAATACACTAGTATAGAAGAGTCTGGTTGCTCTTCAGTCTTTCAAGTTCGTGTGAAACACTTATCTGCAACCAATAACCGGAGCGCTGACTCCAAATAACCACAATGTCTCCATTGCATGATTCAACAAGTGAATGTTAGAACTGAACATATTCTCATGTAGCTATCTTACACAGTTCGGTAGGTATTAACTTCCTTCACAGTTCACCAAGTCTGTCCATCAACTCAGTTCGGTAGGTATCAACTACCTTCACAGTTCACCAGAATATCAAATCCCTGCTGTCAGTCACATGACCACGTTTATGGCTTCAATAAGGAGCACAACTGTAGATTCACACCGTAGTTCACGTGAAATTAGACAATGTATCCCTTGACGACCCAGCCGGGCCGGAAACTTAATAAACTGGCCATTGTCATGACTGGTAAACACTCTTTTCAACACCTGAAATTCATGGCCTTGAAAATACCAAGGTCCTCACTGAGTTAGAACTGTACCAGTACCTTACTGGCTGGAACCAATAGACGCTTTAGTCTTTGACCCTACCTGTATCGGTTGACTAACTTCGTCGGACTCGTTGCGGTGGTCTTAGCATAGACCTACCGGGCTAATCTCAACTCAATTGACTCTCAAGAGTTGACGTAGGCAGATTCAGATGACTGCTCCCAGTAATGCCTCAAACCTCATCTTGATAGGCACTGGAATGAGCAAGTCCCCTCGAGTTTATGGTTGAACTCATGAATCTCCATCGGATCTAACCTATAACAGATCCTGAAACATGGAGGAGTTGGTGTGAGTACTCAACTACAACAAGTACTACACTGCATCTCCACATTGACACATGCCTCTCAGTAATATATATAATACAATATATATATATATATAAATGATCATCAACATCATAGATCCACTCTTAACTACAATGTATGGGCATGAGGCTGCAAGAGAAAGCAATAATACACAAGTGTATAGTCAAGTAACTCGTCTGGGCAACAGATAGCCCGATAGCACCAGAGTAGACTGTATGACTCTGTCAACGTATCCTTCGCCCGGTGCTAGTCCACTCATGTTTCTTTACCATCCACCAACCAGAAAATACACCTACTTCTCTTTCAGTGTAGTGGTTACATTATCTAGAAGGTGCCCAGCCGGACATATCCTCCTCACCTACCTAACTCAAAAATTAATCAATCACTTCACCCATTGATCAATTAATTAAACATAACTCATTAATGACTACACAACATTAATAAATTATATACATCACAATTCATTAACGTAGCATTAACAAATTATAAACTATGAATTGTTAAACTTAACTAACAAACTCATAACACAGCAACAGCTTATGTTCTGGGAGCTCCGTCCCAGAACAACGTTAGACCTTTATTAATTGACCTTCATCCATGACGGTCAAGTCTGTGCCGGTCTAGCACAGATATGGTGGCCATCCACCGAAAACACTTTCCCACAGCTGCTGTGGGCACAGAGCATCATGTTCCGTGGCGAGCTAGGCCACGTCATCCCTTTTAGAGAGGCTTCCAGCCCCTCATCTCCTAAATCTCCAATCCCCAAAATCCTGTCCAATTAGCGCAGAGGATACTACTACTTCCTCACTGCAGTGAATAAGTTACTCCATTATCAGAGTCAGGTTTTTTGAAGAGGAGAATGATAGAGACAGACCAGGTTCTGTACATAGTTCGGATCTACATAGACGCAACGGCCTCGATTACAGAGCGCCGCATCGCTCTCGGTCGGGTATGTTAATTCAACCATTGGTTACGCACAATCGCGTTGGGTCGGACATGCAACATAACAGTCGGTCGGGCAGGCCTAATAACTAGTCGGTCGGATAGACATACGCACGATTGGACACGCATAGTCACTCTGGCTGACGGGCATGTAAACAAGCAGTGACATCAGGCATCATAAATACTTTCTATCAACCGCTATCCAGTAAATACAAAACATGTCTGCCTAGGAGGAATAGCACTGGCATCTTCACACAGCAAGTACTTACCTGCACATCCCAATGAAATAACACCACCTTGTTTCCCGGAATAATAACCGCCACTGATATCAGGCATACGTTACAAACCTATTCTAGCTATGCAAATGACACATCACTATCAATTGATTCTAATATCACAATGTAACGAATGTCAAAATTCCTTACAGCCCTGTAATCACTAAACCAGCTAGTTAACACATGTGCTACATAGTTGGTAAATTACCCGAACATACTTACACATAGCAGTGAAAACATCAACGTACATGTCACTAACAATGCATATAATTTGTACTCTAAGATCAGTAAATTCTATCAGATCTACTTACATCGGATATACACTACTAATCAGATGGAACACACGTACACAGACCTAATGTTTATTCGCACACAACAGTCGGCGTTACCGGACGCGTCTGACACACATTACTTAGCCGATCAATAACAGCTAATTAAAAAGGCAGACAGGCGACGGTTAATTTATGCGCTCCGCGGAGATAATTATTTCGGTAGGCGATTAAACGTCTTCCGACTGCCAGCGGTATATTTACGGACAACGGCTAATGCATAAAGTAATTCAACATTACCTGTGATCTACGAGTCACACCACTCCACTGCAGGTGTCCGCTCTGACAGCGTTACAAGACATCTCTTCTAGCAGTGAGTTACTGCGGCCTTCCTTGACGAAATTCGGCTGGCGACTTATAGTGACCAGCTAAGTGTGAAGTCACAATTACCTCGTCGGGCCTCGAGAGTCCCAAGGATCATGGAGAAATCCAAAACCCCGTGAGTCCCGAGCAATTGTGAGTCCAACGTGCCAACAAACACGTACGCACTGGGCTGGAGACATTCTAGCATCTTCCAGAAGTCACCCGAATTGTGACGTCACGGACTATTTACACCGGGGAATTCCCTAGTTATGGTCACCATATCAAGGGAGACTAACCCGGCTTATTCCGACCAAAGAAAAATAATACAGAGGACAGACTGTATCTAGTCCCGTTTCGTCACATCTACATGTATTCACACATACACACGGCTTGATACCGTGAGCTTTGTAATGTTTGATTCACATAGTCTACAGGTATACACACATACACACGACGTGATACCGTGAGCTTTGTAATGTTGGATTCACATAGTCTACAGGTATACACACATACACAAGGCTTGATGCCGTGAGCTTTGTAATGTTAGATTCAAATGATCTACACCAGTGGTTCTCAACCTTTTTTGGCCCGTTCCCACATTCAGCATATTTTCAGATCGTCATTCCCCCCTCCCCCTTTTGGTATTTCCTACCTAAAAATTTGGCCTGTGCCCCTCTTCACCATAGTTTCAGAACGTCACCACCCCTCCCCTTTTCGTGTTTCCTACTTAAAAATCCCCCACCCTCGCCCCTACACAGTGCACGTAATAATGGAAGGTAAATTTAATAGCACATCCTAAAACAAGTCTAGACGTCCACATAAAACATGATCTGTGGGTCTACTTACTCTTTAAAATGAAATTTAGAAGGGTGAGATGTACAGAAGCATAACGTATGAAGGGAAAAACAATATCAAGTAATCGGTTTTTGTATTAACGCGATCTTGAAATAATCTTAATTCCTCCCATGGAAACCCTAAAATTCCCTCGGGGGGGGGGGGGGGGGGAGAAAATTCCCCACCGGCTGAGAACCACTGGTCTACACTGTCATACACGGGTTGATACTGTGTGTATTGTCATGTTGGATTCACATAGTCTACGCATACATACATGTCTTGATACTATACGCTGTGTAATGTTGGATTCACAAAGTCTACGCGTACATACATGTCTTGATACTATACGCTGTGTAATGTTGGATTCACATAGTCTACGCGTACATACATGTCTTGATACTATACGCTGTGCAATGTTGGATTCACATAGTCTACGCGTACATACATGTCTTGATACTATACGCTGTGTAATGTTGGATTCACATAGTCTACGCGTACATACATGTCTTGATACTATACGCTGTGTAATGTTGGATTCACATAGTCTACGCGTACATACATGTCTTGATACTATACGCTGTGAAATGTTGGATTCACATAGTCTACGCGTACATACATGTCTTGATACTATACGCTGTGAAATGTTGGATTCACATAGTCTACGCGTACATACATGTCTTGATACTATACGCTGTGAAATGTTGGATTCACATAGTCTACGCGTACATAGATGTCTTGATACTATAGGCTGTGTAATGTTGGATTCACATGGTTACATTGTCATACATGACTTAATAATGTAAGTGTTGCAGTGTTTGATTCAGTCTATACATGATATATCTACTATACATGATACACGGATATACATGGTTTGATATTCTACAGGGTGGTTTGTGCGACATGAAGAGAATCACATTTTATGAAGGTAAGAATCATTCATGCATGAACAATATAGGAAATATCGATTGCGGGGAATAAAGAACAATGTGAAGTATCGGGGATCACAATGTGAAGTGTCGGGGATCAATATTACAATGTGAAGTGTCGGGGATCAGTATTACAATGTGAAGTGTCGGGGATCAATATTACAATGTGAAGTGTCGGGGATCAATATTACAATGTGAAGTGTCGGGGATCAGTATTACAACTGGCTCCCGTTGTTTTGACATCGATAGTTTGTTACATTGTGCTTTATATAAAAAAAGCCTGGAGTGGATTGAAGAGACCATGTGTTGCCAATGCAGCATGATTGAAGAGACCATGTGTTGCCAATGCAGCATGATTGAAGAGACCATGTGGTGCCAATGCAGCATGATTGAAGAGACCATGTGGTGCCAATGCAGCATGATTGAAGAGACCATGTGTTGCCAATGCAGCATGATTGAAGAGACCATGTGGTGCCAATGCAGCATGATTGAAGAGACCATGTGTTGCCAATGCAGCATAATTGAAGAGACCATGTGTTGCCAATGCAGCATGAATGAAGAGACCATGTGGTGCCCATGCAGTATGATCCCTCTCTCGGCCTGTCTAGTTTACTTCAGAGCCAAGGAGCACATGTAACACCAGGCTTGTACCCTCCCAATTGTGCTCCTCCGCCTGAAGCCGTTGGCACAATGTGGAGTGTCAGGTTTGTGTGTGCGCTGCATAACTTTCGGCGCTGACAGAAAGCAGATAGTATCGTCTACTGTTATACGGATGTCAATATGGATTGTTATTATATGATATATGGGATGCAACTCGGTATTAATTAATCTATATGATAACTAAAGCCCAGATGCAATATATAATGAGATGAAAACAGAAAACCAAGACCACAAGCATTAAAACAAAAGTACTGGAAATATTGAATAACGACTGGGACGACGGTACAGTTCCGCGTATTTGGAGAAAGGCGATAAAGGTAGCATCACTAAACCCCAGGAAAACCATTAGCTAGAACTTACAAGTTTACAAGCTTCTTCTCTGTAAGACTTTGGAAGATGTCATCAATCTAAGATTCAAATGGTAGCTGGAAAGCAAAATAAATAAACATTTAGTACTACAAGAAGAGAGACAACAGGACAACAGGTACCACAAGAGAGAGATAGCAAGTATTACAACAGAGAGATAACAAGTACTACAACAGAGAGATAACAAGTACTACAACAGAGATATAACAAGTACTACAACAGAGAGATAACAAGTACTACAACAGAGAGATAACAAGTACTACAACAGTGAGATAACAAGTACTACAACAGAGAGATAACAAGTACTACAACAGAGAGATAACAAGTACTACAACAGAGAGATAACAAGTACTACAACAGAGATAAAACAAGTACTACAACAGAGAGATAACAAGTACGACAACAGAGAGATAAAAAGTACTACAACAGAGAGAATACAGGTACTACAACAGAGAGATAACAAGTACTACAACAGAGAGAATACAGGTACTACAACAGAGAGATAACAGGTACTACAACAGAGAGATAACAAGTACTACAACAGAGAGATAACAAGTACTACACTAGAGATAAAACAAGTACTACAACAGAGAGATAACAAGTACTACAACAGAGAGATAAAAAGTACTACAACAGAGAGAATACAGGTACTACAACAGAGAGAATACAGGTACTACAACAGAGAGATAACAAGTACTACACTAGAGATAAAACAAGTACTACAACAGAGAGATAACAAGCACTACAGCAGAGAGATAAAAAGTACTACACCAGAGAGAATACAGGTACTACAACAGAGAGATAACAAGTACTACAACAGAGAGAATACAGGTACCATAACAGAGAGATAACAAGTACTACACCAGAGAGATAACAAGTACTACACTAGACATATAACAAGTACTACACTAGAGATATAACAAGTACTAAAACAGAGAGATAACAGATGCTACAATAGAACGATAACAACTACTACAACAGAGCGATAATAAGTACTACAACAGAGAGATAACAAGTACTACAACAGAGAGATAACAAGTACTACAACAGAGAGATAACAAGTACTACACTAGACATATAACAAGTACTACAACAGAGAAATAACAAGTACTACAACGGAGAGATAACAAGTACTACACTAGACATATAACAAGTACTACACCAGAGAGATAACAAGTACTACAACAGAGAGAATACAGGTACTACAACAGAGAGATAACAAGTACTACACTAGAGATATAACAAGTACTAAAACAGAGAGATAACAGATGCTACAATAGAACGATAACAACTACTACAACAGAGCGATAATAAGTACTACAACAGAGAGATAACAAGTACTACAACAGAGAGATAACAAGTACTACAACAGAGAGATAACAAGTACTACACTAGACATATAACAAGTACTACAACAGAGAAATAACAAGTACTACAACGGAGAGATAACAAGTACTACACTAGACATATAACAAGTACTACACCAGAGAGATAACAAGTACTACAACAGAGAGAATACAGGTACTACAACAGAGACATAACAAGTACTACAACAGAGAGATAACAAGTACTACAACAGAGAGATAACAAGTACTACACTAGACATATAACAAGTACTGCAACAGAGAAATAACAAGTACGTCACCAGAGAGATAACAAGTACTACAACAGAGAGAATACAGGTACTACAACAGAGAGATAACAAGTACTACACTAGAGATATAATAAGTACTAAAACAGAGCGATAACAAATGCTACAATATAAAGATAACAACTACTACAACAGAGGGATAACAAGTACTACAACTGAGAGATAACAAGTACTACAATAGAGACAAAACAAGTACTACAACAGAGAGATAATAAGTACTACAACAGGGAGATAACAAGTACTACAACAGAGAGATAACAAGTACTACAACAGAGATATAACAAGTACTACAACAGAGAGATAACAAGTACTACAACAGAGATATAACAACTACTACAACAGAGAGATAACAAGTACTACAACAGAGAGATAACAAGTACTACAACAGAGAGATAACAAGTACTACACTAGAGATATAACAAGTACTACACCAGAGAGATAACAAGTACTACAACAGAGAGAATACAAGTACTACAACAGAGAGATAACAAGTACTACAACGGAGATAATAAAAATACTGCAACAATAGAGCAAGATATAAACTGCATTCTGTGGTAATATAATGAGAAAAGAGACATTGGCAAACATCGTGACGAATGGAAAGATCGGTGTGAGAAGAGGAAGACAAAGAGAGATTGTGCTGGATGGAGTGAGACGGATTCATGAGGAATGGCATCAACAGAGTTAATCCAAGGCATCAGATGCCCAGATTTGTGGAGGTGCATGAGCGCGAACGCCAGCAGGGCTCATATGATGAGGATGACGACAACAAACAGAAATAAGGCGATGTCACTGCACATAGGATCCGGTCAAGTTTCTCTCCCATGAGAAATGAACAGGCGGACAGATTGGCTGGCTCTGCAGAACTTGGTGGAGTATTGATACATGACAAGGCAGACGTGGTTGCGGCCTTGTGGGAGCACGTGCACACCTCGGAGGAGCAAATGGATTACCATGGTCTGGCAAGAATGAGACAACGAGGAGTGATGAAGGGATCTGGCCGACGCTCAACGCTCAGAGGAAAGGCGAGACGGACTTATAATCAGATTGCTACTGGTACTATTAGTGTTGGAACTCTTCGCTGGCTGCTGAGGATGGGGACGGAGCACTTATGGGAATGCCCCGAATGCTGTGATGTCGATTCCTAAATCAATCAATCAATCAATCACATGAGATAGGGGACCATTCCATGGAACAAGACTCACAGCATGTCAATAGACTTTTTTAAAACGTCGAGGTATTGGAAAAAAAAAATTATAACGGTTATGCTGAATAATACTAAGGTCAATGGTGACATGTATAGTTAGATACAATCCTACCTGTATAATACAATAATAATAAGGTCAATGGTGACATGTATAGTTAGATACAATCCTACCTGTATAATACAATGATAATAAGGTCAATGGTGACATGTATAGTTAGATACAATCCTATTTATGATCTGAAGTCCCCGCTAATCACTGGTATCATGAAGGCTATGTATAATACAATAATATTAGTAAAAAATTATAACGGTTATGCTGAATAATACTAAGGTCAATGGTGACATGTATAGTTAGATACAATCTTACCCGTATAATACAATAATAATAGGGACAATGGTGACATGTATAGTTAGATACAATCTTACCTGTATATACTATAATAGTAAGGTCAATGGTGACATGTATAGTTAAGATACAATCCTACCTGTATAATACAATAATAATAAGGTCAATGGTGACATGTATAGTTAGATACAATCCTACCTGTACAATACAATGATAATAAGGTCAATTGTGACATGTATAGTTAGATACAATCTTACCTGTATAATACAATAATAATAAGGTAATGGTGACATGTATAGTTAGATACAATCCTACCTGTACAATACAATAATAATAAGGTCAATGGTGACATGTACAGTTAGATACAATCCTACCTGTATAATACAATAATAATAGGGTCAATGGTGACATGTATAGTTAGATACAATCTTACCTGTATAATACAATAATAATAGGGTCAATGGTGACATGTATAGTTAGATACAATCCTATTTATGATCTGAAGTCCCCGCTAATCACTGGTATCATGAAGGCTATGTATAATACAATAATAATAAGGTCGATGGTGACATGTATAGTTAGATACAATCCTACCTGTATAATACAATAATAATAAGGTCGATGGTGACATGTATAGTTAGATACAATCTTACCTGTATAAATCTCTAATAATAGGGTCAATGGTGACATGTATAGTTAGATACAATCTTACCTGTACAATACAATAATAATAAGGTCAATGGTGACATGTATAGTTAGATACAATCTTACTTGTATAATACAATAATAATAAGGTCAGTTGTGACATGTATAGTTAGATACAATCCTATTTATGATATGTTTAAGTCCCCGCTAATCACTGGTATCATGAAGGCTATGTATAATACAATAATAATATGGTCAATGGTGACATGTATAGTTAGATACAATCTTACCTGTATAAATCTCTAATAATAGGGTCAATGGTGACATGTACAGTTAGATACAATCCTACCTGTATAATAGACAAGTCAGTGTGCAGCTGTATGATCACAAAATCAAACTAAACACCACCCCCCCCCACACACACACTCACACACACACACACACAAATGATACTACGTCATGGAGTGCTCCTTGGGAAGCCCTGTGGAGTATTTGTTTGTTTGTCACTTATAGCAGTGATGCTCAGGCGGAGTATGCGATCAGACAGGTGTGCATCTTGGAGACCATTAAGCGAGGAGAGGAGTGGGTCAGAGTGCCAGCGGAGCAGTCAGACTTGTGCAGAGTTATAATCACATTGAGCCGGGAGTGCTGCAACTAATTCAGGATAATGCTCGCCCGTGTGATGTTATTATCTACACAGATGATTCGGTGTTGAGAGGTAGGAGACGTGCCTGGGGATTCTTAGCAAAAGCTGATGGTCGACGTTTGGTGCAGGAGAGCCTGGCATACAATACAACAACATCTAGCTTAAGAATGGAGGTGGAGGCGGTCACTGCATCTTTCCGCTGGTTTGAGAACACGATACATACACACAACTTGATTGTAACTGACTCAGAAATCATGCTGAGGAGGGTGAGGACAGGCAGGCTTCGGGAAGAGTGGCTTGCTTCGCTTCGGAGGTCACCTGGATCTTTTCTCCGGGGCATGCCGGTGTGCTGGGGAATGAACAGGCGGACAGATTGGCTAGCTCGGCAAAACTTGGTGGAGTATTGACGCATGACAGGGCAGATGTGGTTGCGGCCTTGTGGGAGCACTGTACACCTCGGAGGAGCAAATGGATCACCATGGTCTGGCAAGAATGAGACAGCGAGGAGTGACAAGGGGATCTGGCCGACGCTCGACGCTCAGAGGAAAGGCGAGACTGACATATAATCAGATTGCTACTGGAACTATTAGTGTTGGAACTCTTCGCTGGCTGCTGAGGATGGTGACGGAGCGCTTATGAGAATGCCCCGAATGCTGTGATGTCGGTTCCTAAATCAATCAATCAATCAATCAATCATGATAGCAGTTATCTTATCAAAGAAATGACCCATGATGTCAAGACATCACTCTGCGCACATAGTCTAGTTATACTGTACTCGGGCGAACAACGGCTAAGGCAAAGGATCAGGGCTGCAGACATCCTGACCAATTTGACTGTGTCAAAATCTACACAGAAATGTCAGCGGCTTCTCTAGTTTATTCGTCCAGGAAACAAACAACTGGCAAAATAATTATCATTGGTTGTTGTCGAAGATGTATAGATTGTTTAGAACAGAGAACGGCAGCGCTTAGACACTTGATGACACTTACCCACATAAATATAAAACGCGCTTGTACACACATGGGTAGAACATAAGGCTAAATGTAGAAACCAGTGTATATTTGGAATACACAGTCAAATCTGGTACCTTTTCCCGTGCCTTGATGTGTACTGAGTATATTTGCTAGCGGCAAATGTTCATAGATCAACCGACACTCGATCACGTGGCCAGCAGCCTTCCCAAGACATGTCTTTATACACACTTGAGGTCGGGTCAAACAAAGAGCGCAGGCTAGTTGTAAAACAAAATTCCCGCCTTGATGGTTGTTGGAACACACGACCATTGGGATGGTAGGCAAGAGTGCTACCACTTGGCTACCGCGGCTCCCTGTTTATGTAGCAACAGAAACATACTCCCACCGCTATGATTCCGAGGCCAGTGCAATATCAGCCGAAGCGGAACAATTTCTAAAATGAGAGAATAAAGTACATCTAGTTATATACAGTCAAACCTCGGTTTTCGTCGATAATCCGTCCGAAAACAATCGGCGAAATCTGAAACCGACGAAAACCGAGTGACACCCAATAAACATATACGCCAACAGATGTCTTTATTAGTGGAGAAAACACACGTGGATGGAGCAGATTTCATATCTTGATTCACTGCTGCCGGGTGAGAGAAATGTCGTGACAGAAATTACAAGTGAAAAAAAAAAAAAAACGTCGCTCTTAAAAAAATAAAGTGATTAAGAACCTTTAGAACTGGAACAGGCAGAACAACAGAAGTCGCAGAACTGGGGGAGCGCTTATTTCCTGTGGGATCACACGGGCGTCAATCTCGGACGTTGAACAAATCATATGAGAAGCACCAGTAACGCCCCTGAATGTAGGTGTTACAAAAAAGTATTCACAATTCATTGGCGAAAAATAGAACAAATAGATCTATACAAAGAGAATTTATTACTGGCGAAGACTGATTATTAAGACGCATACAACTGAAGACGAAATATTTTGAGCATGTGAAAAATAAGACCTGAATGTGTGGAAATTATAACTTTGGATGGACCTGTGCCAGAAACGGAAGAAGAGAAAGACCACATAGAAGATTTCAAGATGTCAGAGATAATTTACACTGTAATGGGAGGACAGTGCTGCACGGGGCAACCCACTGGATAATGGACGATGGCACACAACTAAAGACTGTTTCAACAGCAATGTGTACATGCGGCCCGGGCCTCACACTGGAGAACATATACTAACTGATTCTACCAATGTAACTCATACAGGTTTCATATATGACCGGGTGAAATAACGCTAGATGGCAAACTGTACCGAGGCCGGTTTGGATTTACAGAAGACGATGTAGTTCATGCGGGAGATAAAACTGCAGATATTTGGCATAATATGCTGGTTACACGCGAAGACAGGAAGAAGAGACGGTTTCTGTGCACTGTGTGTTTCGGGGAGGGAGGGGGGGGATAGGGATTTTTAGGGTTTCCATGGGGGGGGGGGGGGGGAAATTAAGATTATTTCAAGATCGCGTTTATACAAGAACCGATTACTTTTTATTGTTTTTCCATTCATACTTTACGATTCTGTACGTCTCACCCTTCTGAAATTCATTTTATAACGTAAGTAGACCCGCAAATCACGTTTTATGTATTCGTCTAGACTTGTTTTAGTATGTATTATTAATTTTAGCTTCCACTATTACGTATACTTTGTAGGGGCGGGGATTTTTAGGGAGGAAACATGAAAGTGGGGGGGGGGGGGTGTCGCTTATTTTCCCGGGAGGAAAGTTGAATCAACAAGCACATCTTCAAGCTTATTATCTTTTGGGATTATTGACTGACTTCTGTCTACACTCCTCCCTTCTGTCTTCCCTTCCATATATCTATTCCTTTCTCTCTCTCTATTATTCCCTCAACACATACTCCGACAACAGTTCCTTTCAACGATTAATAAAATATTTATTAATAAAAACTATGTCTGGTGTATGTATGGGCTGTGTAAGCGTAGTTGATAGTGTATTCTATTGTTGGTGCAAGAATGAACTCGTAATGTCTAGCAGCGGTATCACATCTCGCCCAATCATTCTGCCAAACCACCGGACATCACATAAAACAGGAAAGGTCTCACCCTGGATGTTCCGTATGCTTGAGTCTGATGGTAAATCCGTTATTGAACGAAACAAAACTGTTCACCACTGGATCACCGTAACGTAATAATACTCCAGTAAGTCTATGACTTCGCCCGAGTTTGTTTCATGAAATTAATTATCCATACCGAAAAAACTACATCACCACAGTTCTGCATATTGTCTCTAATGAGTAGCAATGTTTTGACTTGTCTATTGTTTCTTAACTATGCGTACAAGACGTATGTAGTTTTATTTTGCTTTGCTTTCTGCAAATTTATCTTTCTTTTTCCATTATTACTTTGGTTATCTGGATATTCTTTTCTTCTTTTTCAAAGTTCCTTTAAAGGTATGTTTTATTTCGTATTAGACCTTGTCTAGGTTATTCCTTGGTTTATTGAGGTATTTGCTCTCCTCACAAATGAAATGCCTTGAGTTTATCAACAAAGCTTTTCCTGTACACAAGAAGTATGTGTCTATCTTCTCTGATATATCCGGATGGGAATTGGAACCTTATATATTCACTTATCATCCTGGAATTGAAATACACTAGCGAATAAAACACTTCTTCTTCTTCTTCAGCGTTCCGAGCCATTGAGGTTCTTTGCTGCAAATACAATCCGTCTCCATTCGTCTCTCTGGTGGACCTTCTCTTGCCAGTCGTTGATTCCAAGTGCTTGTAGGTCTGTACATGTATTATCTCTCCACCGCCTTCTTGGTCTACCTCGGGGTCTACGGTCATTTATTTCCTGAGTGTAAGCGAATTTTGTTTCCCTATTATCTTCCATTCTTTCTATATGCCCCAGCCATTGTAATCTATTAGCCTTCATGATACCAGTGATTAGCGGGGACTTAAACAGATCATAAATGTCTTTGTTACTTCTTCTTTTCCACTCTCCACTTTGTGTATCCCTAATGGGTCCAAAGATGCGTCTTAAAATTTTGTTCTCAAAGGTTTGTAACAAGGCTTCGTCTCCTTTCGTTGTACTCCAGGTTTCAGAGCCATACAGCACAACTGGTCTGATCAGTGTTTTGTATATTGTGATTTTGGTGTTACGAGATAGCGCCTTTGATTTTAGTAGATGTTGTAGTGCATAGTATATCTTATTTCCAGAGTTGATTCTAGTTTGTATTTCTTCCCTTATGATGTTGGAGCAGTTGAAGATCGTACCCAGGTATTTGTATGTTTCCGTTCTTTTAATGGTCATATTATCTATTTGTATGTGGCCAGAGTTTCTAGCCATTCCGTCTCTTGAAATTACCATATATTCTGTCTTATCTTGGTTGATAACCAGCCCCATCTGTTGGGCTTTTTCCTTTAAGTGAGTCAATATTTCCAATGTCTTTTGTTCACTTTACCCTATAATATCTATATCATCTGCATAACCAAGCAGCTTGGATGTTCCTCCAATATCACATTCCTCCTTTACCTTCCTTACAACTTTCTCTAGAGCCAGATTGAAGAGTAGCGGCGATAGTGCATCACCCTGTTTCAAGCCAGATGTTATTTGGAAGGGGTCTGATTTCCTGCCTTTATATGTTACTATATTATAAGTATCTTCCATGCATAGTCTGGTCATGTTGATTAACTTCCTTGGTATTCCAAATTCCTGCATAGCATTCCATAGACTATTCCTATGGACACTATCATAAGCCTTTTTAAAATCCACAAAAATGTTATGGAGATCTCTTTTATATTCCCAATGTTTCTCGGCTATTTGTCGTAAGATAAATATCTGATCTATTGTTGATCTGTTTTGTCTAAAACCCACCTGGTAGTCACCTAATATGTCTTCTGAATATGGTTTTAGTCTATTTAGTAATACTGCGGATAGTATCTTATAGCTTGTGGACAGTAGTGATATTCCTCTATAATTTCCACATTGGAACTTGTCTCCTTTCTTAAAGATAGGTATCAATAATGACTCTTTCCAGTCATGGGGTAATTCTTCTGTCCTCCAGATTTTTATTATTAGTTCGTATAGCTTTAGATGTAATGCATGGCCACCTGCCTTTATAAATTCAGCAGCAATTCCATCAGTCCCAGTTGCCTTATTGTTTTTAAGTCGTGTGATTACATATAGGATTTCTTCAAATGTAGGTTCTTCAATTTGTGGTTCGCATGTTAGAACCTCTTCCTGTGAGAAAATGTTATTGGAGCTTCACAATTTAGTAATTCAATAAAATATTCTTTCCATGTGTTGCACATTTCCTCATTGGTATTTATCATATTCCCATTTTTGTCTTTTAAACCATATGTGTTTTGTTGGTGCCCTCGTTTCATTGACTTCAGTTCTTTAAAAAATTTTCTGGATTCATTTTTCTGGTGATTAGTTTCCATATCTTTGATTATATTACTCATATATTCTCGCTTCTGCTGTCTGACTATTTTTGTAGCCTCTTTACATTCATTTCTATAATGCTCTTCCTTTTGGATGTTATTGATGTCATTTAACCATACATGTCTGGCATTCTTCTTCCTAATGACTGCTTCTTCACATTTTTGATTGAACCATCTGTTCTTTCTATGCGTGGTTAACACACCGAGACATTCTTCTGCGGTAGACTGAATTGTATTCTTGATGTTCAACCAAGTTTGGTCAATGCTTTCCTCCAAAGGGTTTTGCAGAGTTTCAAGTTTACATTTTATTTCATCTGTAAATTTCTCTTCGACTGTAATGTCTTGCAGTTTTTCTCTGTTATATGTTGGGTGTAATCTTTGTGATTTAGTATAGAAAGCTCTCTTAAGTTTTATTTTAAATTTTGCTCCAACGAGGAAGTGGTCACTGTGGCACTCAGCTCCTCTATAACTTCTGACTTGCTGTATGTTTGATGCATTTCTGTTGTTAATTAAAATGTGATCTATTTGATTATAGGTTCTCTTGTCACATGATTTCCAAGTTTGTTTGTGTATATCCTTTCTTTGTAGTCTGGTACTGCTAACCTGCAGTCCTTTGGCTTCTGCCAGGTTGATGACTCTCCATCCATTATCATTTGAAGTTGTATGTAGGCTTTCCATACCGGCCACTTTTTTATGAGTTTGCTCTCTACCTATTTTTGCATTGAAGTCTCCCAGCACAATCAGGATGTCCTGTTTGGGGGTTTCTTCTATGACATCTTCCAGATCATTATAAAAGTCTTCTTTAATATCATCTTCTTTCTCTTCAGTAGGTGCATGTACATTAATCATCGTTATATTTTTCCATTTACCTTTTATTCGTAATTTACTAATCCTGTCATTAAAAGCTTTAAAGTTTAAAACGTTCCCCCATAACTCTTTTTTGATGACAAATCCTGTTCCTAATTCATGTTTATTTTGGGTGTTTCCTCCATATATTATAATCATTCCATTTTGCTCTAAAGTACCCTCTCCTGGCCACCTTATTTCTTGAATTGCTGTTATATCCATTTGATATTCAATCAGCTCCTGGGTTAGTTCTTCGGCCGCTCCAGCTCGATATAGTGTCCGTACATTCCATGTTCCAAATCTCAAAAGTCCTTTAACGTTCCAAGGTCGTTGTCCAGATAAGTCAGTCCGATATCGAGGCTCATGTATTTGTTTCGTAACAAAGAAAGGTTTTTACAAAGGTGGGGATGTTAACCCCACGCTTCAACCCCCAACCTGGAGGACCAGGGTGTTTCTCTTTGTCTGTTCTCTACCCTTTGACCTGTCCGGCTTGGGAGGCCCTGCTGGTAGCTACGCTACCGCCGGCATAGCTCTCATGGTCATTGAGAAACTCAAGCTCCCCCACCACGACAAGGTGGAAACACCATCGGGGGAGGAATAAAACACTAATATCCCATATTCTTGCAACCATTAGGGACGTGTATTTCTTTCCCCACTCAGGATGCATAGATAATCCATCCCAGTTTGGAACACACTAAACAGAAAACCCCGTTTCTACTATTTATAACGAGTGGCCCATCCTCCGTTAGTGTGTAATGTTCATACCTCAACACTCGTCTCTTGACGTATCGTGCCCATCAAAATCACGTAGTGACTATTTGCTCGTTTCATCCGTTGTTACGCTGTTTCCCTGAGTTCCCCGTACGCGAATACTTCAAAGCATCCTAACTCGTTGATCGTTTCTCCGTTCATCCCCCCCCCCCCCTCCCACGCGATCTCCCGGTTCCCGTGTCCGTACGATCCGATCGTCAGGCAATGAACTCTGCGAATACCTGTATCCTATTTTTCATATTCGTAGGTCAATGATCTTTAATTTATCCTCCTCTCAGAATGAAGTACACAATTGTTAACCCTCCTCCTTCATTGTATTTTGATATGTAAGTTATCAAGGAATCACTAAACTGCAGTTTTTCTGTGACAGGGGAAATGAAGTTCTGAAAATATTGTGAAGGGGGCACGGGCCAAAAAAAGGTTGAGAACCACTGCACTGGCAGATTCGCCTACATATTACTACAGGGTGTCACGGGAATTGACTAAACAGCGTCCTGGCACAATTCATGTAGAACTTCTAAATGCCACTTTACTGATACATTGTAACTTGATTTTTGAATGTATGATTCTGCGGGTAAATAAGTAACTGTTCAGTTAACATGTTCTTACAACGATCTGTTTGACATTACATTTCATGTTTTTTATTTCCTTCTCTTTTTCAGCAAATGACATTATACGAAACTGAAGAGGTGGTAGATGACATATCCATGCCGTTATTGTTGTGTCAATCTCGTGCATGTGTAGGCACTGTTGTAAACATACTCGTAGATGACATATCCATGCCGTTATTGTTGTGTCAATCTCGTACATGTGTAGGCACTGTTGTAAACATACTCGTAGATGACATATCCATGCCGTTATTGTTGTGTCAATCTCGTACATGTGTAGGCACTGTTGTAAACATACTCGTAGATGACATCCATGATTGTCTGCTTAGATGTATTCACGTGTGTAAATATACATGATGCTCCTTGAATATCAGGACAACAGAATCAACGGTTATTTCAAAGAAAATGACGACATCAACATTTGAGATAACAATAGAATGGAAAATGCTTAACCAAAGTGATAAATGTAAATACCTGAGGGAAATTATAACATCTAATGGAAGATGCAAAACAGAGATTAAGAGCAGAATAAGGCAAGAAAAAGCTGCATTTAAGAAAATGAAAACTATATTATGCAGTAAGTCACTATCACTGAATGTAAGAAAGAGTGTTGAAATGCTATATACAATCTGTATTACTGTATGGCAGTGAATCTTGAAGAACCTGGAAGCAACGGAGATGTGGTTCCTGAGACGAATGTTGCGAATTCCTTGGACTGTCAAAGTAACTAACAACGATTGCCTGGAAGAGGCTAACAAAACAAGAACATTACATACAATTATAAGAAAGAGATAAACACTTTCTTTGGTCATGTGATGAGAAGAGAGGTATTGGAGAACATTGTGACATCTGGAAGATCCATGATAAAAGAGGCAGCTACAGACCAAGTAAAATGATGCTGTATGGACGTTGGCATGGATGGTATACCATCAACAGAGTTGATCCAGAACACAAAAGACCAAAATATGTGGAGAGACATGAAGGCCTACGCCAGCTGGCAGGACACGTGATGATGATAATACAAGACAGTCAAATCTACATGTAATTAAGTTCATATGGGGGTTTGCGTCGAATAGGGGTATGCTGCCTACATGTATTTAAGTACAAAAGGGGTATGCATATACATACAGGAAAATCCGGCTGCTGTGGAGACGGAAGTACAAGCGTTGATTTTCGAGAATTCGTTAGACGGTGATGCTGTCATCTACACAGATGGGTCGGTCGTCCGGCATGTGAGAAGCTCATGGGCCTTTACGGCACGGGTCGGAGAGAGAATTGCGAAAGAGGACTCTGGTGCTTTTGTTGAGATCACAAGTAGCCTGACTATGGAAGTCATGGCAGTAAGTAAAGCAATAACATGGCTCGAGACACAGACATTCCAATAGGGCATGTTTTCTTAGCGACTCAATGAGCATGCTCAAGCGGACAGAGATGAGGTGGATCCGAAGAGAGTGGTTGCTGTCTCTGGAACGGTCTCGGCTGACAAAGATTAGTTTTATCTTCGTGCCAGGGCATGCTGGAGTACAAGGAAATGAGCGGGCTGACAAGCTCGCAAGTAAGGCTAAGGTGGAGGGCGGACGCACCATGGACCAGGCTGACATTCTAAATGCTCTATGAGAAGTAAGACTTGTGCGAGAACCAAGTGATAACTGCAAATCTACAACCATGGTCAGACTGCGAGAACAGCAAATCAAAAGACGGTTGGCCAAACAAGAATACTACGCAGGAAGCCAAAGAAGACTGATAAACCAACACAGAACTGGTGTCGTTAGCCGCTACACGCTGCGGGATTTGCTGAGGAGGGGATCCGAGCACTTATGGACTGAATGGTTCGATGTGCAATGAGGTAGATCTGTGGACTAACTAACATATGGGGGTTTGCCTTGGAATAGAGGTCTGTTGCCTATATGTAATTCCAAAAGTACCCGTTCCACCCAGCACTGAAAATATAGGGAGCCACGGTGTCTTAGTGGCTAAATGCTCGCCTGCCTGCATGCCCGCCAGATGGTCATGAGTTCGAATCCCCATGTCATTGGGACGGATGTTTAAAACTGACCTGGGTCTCCAGGTGAGTGATCGGTGCTACACGCAGCCGGCGTGACGCTGACAACATCAACTGACTGTGTGACGCTGACCACATCACTGACTGTGTGACGCCGACCACATCACTGACTGTGTGACGCTGACGACATCACTCGCGACGTGACACCGACCACATCACTGACTGCGAGCCGATTGGTCTATAGCACCATACGGTGTTTGTCCATCAAGAATGATGATGACCATTTATTTCATTCAGTGAAGTTGAAAGTAAGGAGCCGTGAGTTCTATGATGTCTGGTAAGGCCTATTTTGGTCGAAATGTTAAAGGTAGCCCGTGGCGAAGTGGTCAAGCCGTTTGACTCGGGCTCCGAAGTTTGTGGGTTCGATTCCGGGCCACGTCCTTCGGTTAACGCCTTCGGTTAACGAGTGAATTTTTTTCGGAGACTCCTGGGGGTCGTCGCTGGAGCTACGGAGTTCGTGCTTTGTGCGACGCTTTCCGCGCTACGGAAAGAGACTGGGCCATATGGGATTAAACCTGGTGCAATGAAATCTATCCTCTCGACTGTTAAGACTTTTTATACAAACCAGAAGAACGGATTATGTGAAAAAATATATTCAGTGCAGTTTCTGAAAGTTGTAACCATCGAATAATAATTAATATGTGATTCTGTATGTGAATCATGTTGTATGTGAATCATGTTGTATGTGAATCATGTTGTATGTGAATCATGTTGTAGACAGTCATGGCTGTTGTGTGTGTAAATCACATGATGTGCAGTGACACAGGTTACATGGATAGTTATCCGTGAGACCTTGATCAAATAGGATAAAATATTGTCATAATTGGTACAGAGAGTAGGCACGAGTTTATAACTGTAAACACTGAATTTAATTCTCTCTATGTGTCATCATAATTCTCTTTTTTGTGTGTCTGCCTTTGGAGTGGGCAAGCGGACGCTAGCGCGCGCGCGCGCGAGAGAGAGAGAGAGAGAGAGAGAGAGAGAGAGAGAGAGAGAGAGAGAGAGAGAGAGAGAGAGAGAGAGAGAGAGAGAGAGAGAGATTCATTTTTTTCCCTATTTGACCCATTTGTCTACCTTGAAACCAACATGCAGTGTTAAACAAGTCCATGAAATAGACAGCCATGTATTGCAACCCACTGGTGAGTTGACCTGCACAATAGACAGCCATGTATTGCAACCCACTGGTGAGTTGACCTGCACAATAGACAGCCATGTATTGCAACCCACTGGTGAGTTGACCTGCACAAGCCGGCAGATCCCTGAAGCGCAAGGAACGCCATAAACGGGCATAATGAAGTTGACACAAAACAACACAATTATCCCTTAGACTAGGGGCAACAAGGTGACTTGTGGAGATTAGAACAAGACTCCCTGTGACAACGGTGATCTTTTGCGAGATGGAAAACATACTGACCAATACACAGCTGTCAATTGTAATAAGAAAAAGAGTATTTAAATGTTACATAGAATCTATAATGTAAAACACAGATCAGCTGAAAACCATCTAATGGCAGCGGTTTCTGGGGAAATTTCAAAGAATACCATGGGCGAACGGAAAATCCCACGAGCAAGTCCGACAAGAAATGCATGAAAGCCGTAAACTGATTCGAACTGCCGAAATCTTCCCTGAAGAAAACATAGTGACCCCACGGAAATAAGGTCTTCATTTAGAATGTTGATGTGTAACAATGTGTTTTAGACTGTATTCGTCGGCACTGCATGCGATTGAAGGAAGTGACAGCCGGGACGAATGCATATAATAAAAGTATAATGTATCGAACCTATAGTTCCGTGATTTGTTTTTGTTTTTATAAAGTGATGTATAACTTGTCATTATGTTTACAAGCACGAACCAGTGACAGTGGTTAAAAGCAGTATCTTCTTGGCGAAATGGTGGCTCATCAGCTTGCAGCTAAGACCAGCTGTAGCTTCTTGGCAACAATGAAACATTGGAAACCTCCAACAGCAACCAAAAAAAAAAAAAAAAACACACACACACACACACACTATAAAACAAGCTGTGCTTAAGCCCTTGCAGCGCAGACAACCAATGTACAGACAATAATTGTGTTTACAATCATGTCCACATTTGCAGTCTAGACGTCAGTGCACAGGACTATACGAGTGACTTCTGTCCAGCTGATGCTGAACATGAGTCAATGTAAAATAAATAGGAGTTCGAAAAACGAAAAACACATACAACTAACAAGCAACGTTTCAGTCAAATCTTTACGATGCTACTTGTGAAATCTCAAAATCCACAATGCTGAAGATGTTTTTTTGGGTTGATATTCAGGAATACAGGAGCCTCTGTAGAATGGTGGTCAGTGTGCGAGATGGTGGTCAGTGTGCGAGATGGTGGTCAGTGTGCGAGATAGCGGTCAGAGTCCAAGCCTCGGCACAGGTAGTTATTATTTTCACCCCTGGAGTCGACCCAGCCTCATAAAAATGGAGACCAGACAATGCTCAATAATTTCTGGCAATTTCCTGGGGAGGAAAGCAACTAGGGAGTGAACTACTCACCCCACCTCGTGAAGTCATGGGCTAGAATATGAGGTCTAACACGTGACAACCTAATGGTAGTATCTGCTAGGGTACAAGGTGTCACGTGTACTGTGATTACTGTTGTCCATTGTAATACTTCTGTCTACAGCCAAGTGCTCTTGTATTGAGTGTTTGTTTTGTTCGTTAGATGACTTCGGTATCCACGTGACAATATCAATGGCACGTGTACACGGCACTGTTCTAGTTTGCAGCATGGGCGCTCTGCGTCCACCTTTTATGTATTAGCCTCATCCGTTCATACAAAATAAATAATCGCCATCATGTTCAACTTCTATACTTGCCATTGGAAAAAAAACTTGGGGACACCAAAGTTGCATTTACATCTTTTTAAAATATTCATTGATGTGGCTAGGGGGTGGGGCAGGGGAGACGGCTATCCTTGTGCTTTATGACTGAAAAGTGGCGCCTAGTTCACTTGTGCGATAAACGTCATTCTAGAAGTTCTCATTTATATGCTCCACACCACCCCCTTTTCCCCCAACCACTTCTACAAACTGTAGAATTTGGCTGCGCCTCTGAAAAAAAAATTGCAAATTGTTGATTGCGTTAGCTCGCTTTGAACTCAAGCGTTTGCTACTAAGTTTAGTGCCCTGGACTGATTTTTTTTTTTTTTTTTTTTGCGTGTGGTTTAGCTTTTCCCCGTTACCAGTGTCCCTCGCCATCAGGCTAACCAACAGAGATACTTGTAATTTACGTCCCCGGGTAGAGGACTGAATTTAACAATACAAAACAAGAGTTAGTTATCATTCATATTTATTACGTCCCTTGAGTGGATCTTGACATACGGAGTGCTGGGTAGGTCGATAGAGGGGTCGTATCTGGAGCAACTGAGTGTGGGCACCTCGAGTTGATTAATCGTAACAGGCGTGATCGGGTGAGGTCAGAAACTACTATATGTTAAGGTGGGTAACCTATACAGTGTCATTCAGTGACGAGTAAGTAAATGGGGAATAAGCTGTGCAATGCCGAAGTTCAGCCTGAAGAAATATGACGACCAGAGAAATGTGAAGGTCTTGCTTTAGACTAGAAGTATATGTCTATAGCTAAACAAGTTACGTGCATATACTTTACAGGACGTTGCAGTCAACACCAGCATTTTTTTGCTGTTGTGGTGTCTTGGCAAGTTTACGTTCAGTAGTCTGCCATTGCTTTCTGAATGACCGGCACCCATACCATTTTGTAAAATACCAACGCAAAGCGGTCTGTTGCCAAATCGCGCACAGCTGTGTTTCGAACGTCTTTATTGCATGCAATGAAAGAGACTGACACCCGGGACTTATATTACTATTAGAACAAAACATGATAGATTGATGCTGCTGTGTCGGGGAAGACATTTCATTGACTTCAACGACTGCTAACGCGTGGTGTTTCAACCACACCGCACAGAGTAGCATTTTCAGATGCACTACCCTCGCTTATAGGGATGGATACAGAGTCGACACGAGATAGCACAAGTTCTAGATCTAACTTGAGAGATTGGTTGGTTTCGATGTTAGCTGCTATACTGCAATTGCAGACTGAAATGTTAACCACATTCCTGCAGAGACTTGTCCCACTCAAGGTTTTGATTGCTTCATAGCCAGCATGTCCTTTCATGCGCAACTGCTTGCGCACGTCATACATGGAGTGGGAGATTAGACCTTTTCCATTATAGTCTGACATTATACAATGACCTACTATCAGAAGACTCCATCTAGCCCTTGGACAAATCACCACTACCAGGTGCTTGTTAAGATGTCTGCCAGAGTGGATGAAGAAGAGCTACAAAAAAAAAAAAAAAAACAGGATATGAGAGAAGTAGCACAATGTTGAAGTGGCAACAATATGGTCAGCCTGTCTCCAGTCTGAGACAAGGTAGGTACACACAGAGACTCCTCACCATAGAGGTGGTGCATGGGGTCAGGTTTCCTACCCCACATACAATGTATTGAAACAGTTGTGATTGAATGGACAGGCGAGAACTCAGGTACTAAATGACACGCTGAAAGAGTTTTTGTTTGTCTCTGAAACAACTGCAAACATCAGGAGAACTCAAGGCAACAAAATGGCTTGAGTTAGAGTGGCACTACTAGAGTACACTGTCCTGGTCTAAACTAACTCTTCAGTCTCAGAGATCTTGCAGGAGTTGCCTAGTGGAGGCAATTACCGTAATGAAAATGAGTCCATTACTTTCAAAGACACATCATATACTGAGCTGCATATTACAATATCTAGCCAGATTTCTGTACTATGATGAAACCAACAGTAAAAGCACATCATACGTTGGTTGACATACTTGGGCATTGTCTGCTTACACATGGGGTTCCTGGCACAAAAAGAGCGACAATAGTGAGAGACGCACCTTTACTGCCTTATGCACATCCAGCCGGAAGGACTAGCTTTGTCTCAGTACACATGGACAGTCCCACTTCAAGCAAATCACGGGGTAGAAAAGTGGCAGCATAGTGACAAATATATATGGTACTTTAGCAAACTGTTAATGCTGAGATTGTGACAGAGACTAACTAGTTTTCATTGATCCCAGTTACAAGAGTGCCCACTTGAGTAAGAAATTGATGACAGTGCACCAAGTTCACCAGTACTGCACTCATGAGGGCAGGGTCACTTTCAGCAGGGTAAAGGCAGAGGTGCATCATGGGATATTATCAGAGGTTATATAGCTGATTTTTATGGTCCAGAAACACAACAGGAAAAAGATGCTTGGCAATTATGACCCAAGTATGTCCTCATAGCTTATGGTAACAACAATACAAAAAGACTACAATATTTACAGTAGGTGGGACTCCTGATGATCAGAAGCCACCTAATGTGCTTGATTCATGTTAGAATTCATACTACTAACTTAAACCAGAGAAAATGCATCTATTGTGGGAACTATTTGTAGAGGATGGTTACAATGTTAAGTTACAAATTGACATCATACATATCTATATATAGGATCCAGCAAAAAATAATTTAGCCAGAGTCCTACACCTTCTGCCATAATCATTCTAGGAATTGCAGTATCCTCTTCTACAACTAGTAAGGATTAATATATGTTTAAAACTCTAGTGTCTCTGGGTATATTTCACATGTTCTGTCTTTTGATATAATCTTCTATTCGATCCATACCACAAAAAATCTCAAAAGATTGGTAGAAAGTACTCAAGATCGTTTGTCCAGCAGAACAAACTCTACAAGCAAAGGAACAAAAAATAAATAAACGTGAATTATAACAGGAACAGCACTACACCAAAGAAACAAATCAAAACAGCTATGGAAGACAAACGTGGGTTGCATGAGACCAAAGGTGGATCACAAACACACCCTTGCAGTCCCTTACAGTGGGAAGCTTACAAACAAATGATGATGAATATTTTACAACTACATTAAAGTAAGATTGTTTGATAACATGCACACGTCCTGTGGCAACATACGGCTGAGAGTCATGGACAAGTCCATAATCACCCAAAAAGACAATCAGGGTTTATGAACTGAAATGTTAGAGAAAGAGTATTAGAATATTCTAGATCAAGAAGAAAAAATCTCTAACATTCTACAAGACTGAGCACTGAAGAAAATGGACTTAT
Organism: Cepaea hortensis; assembly: GCA_963921405.1. Lineage (NCBI taxonomy): Eukaryota > Metazoa > Mollusca > Gastropoda > Stylommatophora > Helicidae > Cepaea > Cepaea hortensis. The sequence goes on along the minus strand of OY992882.1, from coordinate 63,941,967 downwards.
AAACAACATCATGTCTGAGAAACTGAAATAATTTGGCCATATGAAACGTCACAAGAACTGTGGAAGGCATGGCTACAGTGGCTTGACAAGAACTGTGGAAGGCATGGCTACAGTGGCTTGACAAGAACTGTGGAAGGCATGGCTACAGTGGCTTGACAAGAGCTGTGGAGGGCATGGCTACAGTGGCTTGACAAGAACTGTGGAGGGTGTGGCTACAGTGGCTGGACAAGAACTGTGGATGGTGTGGCTACAGTGGCTTGACAAAAACTGTGGAGGGTGTGGCTACAGTGGCTGGACAAGAGCTGTGGAGGGTGTGGCTACAGTGGCTGGACAAGAGCTGTGGAGGGTGTGGCTACAGTGGCTGGACAAGAGCTGTGGATGGTGTGGCTACAGTGGCTGGACAAGAATTGTGGAGGGTGTGGCTACAGTGGCTTGACAAGAACTGTGGAGGGTGTGGCTACAGTGGCTTGACAAGAACTGTGGATGGTGTGGCTACAGTGGCTGGACAAGAACTGTGGAGGGTGTGGCTACAGTAGCTGGACAGAAGCTGTGGAGGGTATGGCTACAGTGGCTTGACAAAAACTGTGGAGGGTGTGGCTACAGTGGCTGGACAAGAGCTGTGGAGGGTGTGGCTACAGTGGCTGGACAAGAGCTGTGGAGGGTGTGGCTACAGTGGCTGGACAAGAGCTGTGGAGGGTGTGGCTACAGTGGCTGGACAAGAGCTGTGGAGGGTGTGGCTACAGTGGCTGGACAAGAGCTGTGGATGGTGTGGCTACAGTGGCTGAACAAGAATTGTGGAGGGTGTGGCTACAGTGGCTTAACACGAACTGTGGAGGGTGTGGCTACAGTGGCTGGACAAGAGCTGTGGAGGGTGTGGCTACAGTGGCTTGATAAGAACTGTGGAGGGTGTGGCTACAGTGGCTTGAAAAGAACTGTGGAGGGTGTGGCTACAGTGGCTGGACATGAACTGTGGAGGGTGTGGCTACAGTGGCTGGACAAGAACTGTGGAGGGTGTGGCTACAGTGGCTGGACAAGAACTGTGGAGGGTGTGGCTACAGTGGCTGGACAAGAACTGTGGAGGGTGTGGCTACAGTGGCTTGACAAGAACTGTGGAGGGTGTGGCTACAGTGGCTTAACACGAACTGTGGAGGGTGTGGCTACAGTGGCTTGACAATAACTGTGGAGGGTGTGGCTACAGTGGCTTAACATGAACTGTGGAGGGTGTGGCTACAGTGGCTTGACAAGAACTGTGGAGGGTGTGGCTACAGTGGCTTGACAAGAACTGTGGAGGGTGTGGCTACAGTGGCTTGACAAGAACTGTGGAGGGTGTGGCTACAGTGGCTTGACAAGAAATGTGGAGGGTGTGGCTACAGTGGCTTGACAAGAACTGTGGAGGGTGTGGCTACAGTGGCTTGACAAGAACTGTGGAGGGTGTGGCTACAGTGGCTGGACAAGAACTGTGGAGGGTGTGGCTACAGTGGCTTGACAAGAACTGTGGAGGGTGTGGCTATAGTGGCTTGACAAGAACTGTGGAGGGTGTGGCTACAGTGGCTTGACAAGAACTGTGGAGGGTGTGGCTACAGTGGCTGGACAAGAACTGTGGAGGGTGTGGCTATAGTGGCTTGACAAGAATTGTGGAGGGTGTGGCTACAGTGGCTTGACAAGAACTGTGGAGGGTGTGGCTACAGTGGCTTGACAAGAACTGTGGAGGGTGTGGCTACAGTGGCTTGACAAGAACTGTGCAGGGTGTGGCTACAGAGGCTTGACAAGAACTGTGGAGGGTGTGGCTATAGTGGCTTGACAAGAACTGTGGAGGGTGTGGCTTCAGTGGCTGGACAAGAACTTGTAGGGTGTGGCTACAGTGGCTTGACAAGAACTGTGCAGGGTGTGGCTATAGTGGCTTGACAAGAACTGTGCAGGGTGTGGCTACAGTGGAGAGAAGAGGCAGGCTTTAGACAGCGTGATGATGGACACAGGACATGACAAACACCTGGAACATGAGGCAGGGGTTGATCAGATGATGGACACAAGACATGGCAGACACCTGGAACATGAGGGTGTATGAGACAGGAGAACTGGTGAGGGATAGAAAGACTATTCAGTGGGCTGTGATGAGAGCAACATTCTGCAAGGACCTGCTATATGATGATATTAGAAACACAACATCCGACAGGTAGCGAAAAGCACAGATACAATTCAATAAAGTAGCATCTAGAAGACCTACAGAAATATGGAAAGACATTGTCACATTGTGAACAAAATCTACACAATTACAGCAAGCCTGACACTTGGTAAATTCTTGTGTGAACATGAGCCTGTCTTATGGAACTGAAAGATAGAAAGAAGTGGTGCAGCTGACAGCTGTCTCTCAAGTCCCAGTTCACACAAAATACAGGTCAGGCAGCTCAACATGGCTCTAAAAATTGTTGAAATAGATGCTATTTGGTATCAAACATTTCTTAACAGAATGTGGTATGGAATAAAGAGGTAGAACTTATCCAGAACACAATAGCTAGCAGGTAATGGAAGCAGTTTTCCCTGCACCAGCAGATGATGACAGTCACTAGGCATGACATCACTGAAACCATTCAAATTTGAAATGAACAACTAAGGTGAGATGCACAGAACAGTGTTTCATAATGTTTCCCAATGTTTTATGTTTCATGTCAGAGCCTGAAGATGAGAATAAGAAAATGTTGCTATATTTACTGTTTTCATTGTCACTACATTGACCAGCATGTAATGGAACAGTCAGAGAGTTTTTGTCAACAATCTAACACTTGTATTACACACAATCTAACACATGTATTACACACAATCTAACACATGTATTACACACAATCTAACAATTGTATTACACACAATCTAACACATGTATTACACACAATCTAACACATGTATTACACACAATCTAACACATGTATTACACACAATCTAACAATTGTATTACACACAATCTAACACATGTATTACACACAATCTAACACATGTATTACACACAATCTAACACATGTATTACACACAATCTAACAATTGTATTACACACAATCTAACACATGTATTACACACAATCTAACACATGTATTACACACAATCTAACAATTGTATTACACACAATCTAACACATGTATTACACACAATCTAACACATGTATTACACACAATCTAACAATTGTATTACACACAATCTAACACATGTATTACACACAATCTAACACATGTATTACACACAATCTAACACATGTATTACACACAATCTAACAATTGTATTACACACAATCTAACACATGTATTACACGCAATCTAACACATGTATTACACACAATCTAACAATTGTATTACACACAATCTAACACATGTATTACACACAATCTAACACATGTATTACACACAATCTAACAATTGTATTACACACAATCTAACACATGTATTACACACAATCTAACACATGTATTACACACAATCTAACACATGTATTACACCAAGATTTCTCATTCTGTCAAACAGTCTAGCACTTGTATTACACTAAGTCAAGTTCTGAAATTATTTCTCATCCTATCTCTGCTTGTCACGGAAGTCATTCACTTGTTGTTAATTTTCAAACATCTAAGACATGTCATTAAAACGATGGATTTATTAAATTTTGTCTCTCTAGGTATTGATCCAACCGAATCACTCAAAATCTGGCAACACTGCAACATTTTCATGTTTTATGTGAACTCCATTTTGAGTACATAAATAAAATATAAATTATTACTCTCTTTACTTTTCTTTAAAAATTTCACAATACAAAGTTACATGTTTAAACAAATTTCCAGAAGGAATGAAGATTTTTTAAAATGCATAAATGACAGAAGCATGGAGCCATCATAAAAGTGTAATATTAATCAAAGGACACACTAGACAATATAAATAAACACTGAAGGTCAAAGACACATTGGGATGTGAACACGCCACCTCCACATGACAACAGTGTCCTCAAATATATATTATCGTTCACTGATATCACCAACATAGTTGAAGTTTGATGAGTTATGCTAATATACTGTTGAACTGTGTGTGATATTGATGGTGACATACACCTGTGCAATGAATGAGATGTCATTGGACATCAGTTAAATTAGATATATGCTGGAAGAGTTATGTTGGATTTATGCTGGAAGAGTTATGTTAGATATATGCTGGCATAGTGTTGTTATGTACGAGATTTATGCTGTCATTGAGTTATGTTAGATTTATGCTGGCATAGAGTTATGTTAGATTTATGCTGGCATAGAGTTATGTTACATTTATGCTGGCATAGAGTTATGTTAGATTTATCCTGACATAGTGTTACGTGTGAGATTTATGTTGGCAAAAAAGTTATGTGAGAGATTTATGTTGGTAAAAAGTAAAGTGACAGATTTATCCAGGCACGACGCTGAGATTGTGACCATCATCAGGTCTCTGAGACTCATCAGATGCTCTCTCCCCTGTCCCTGAGGCTGCTGAACAAAGAGCCAGACCACCTTCCTGCAGCCGCTGGTTCACACTGGTGCTGGTATCGCCACTGGCATCAAACAAAACAACACCAATTCTCCCAGACGGATACCTGCGAATATTCCGTGATTGTTTTACTGACTGGACATGCAAGGCCTTTATGTCTCTAGCAAATTCAACACCTCTGATCAACTCTTATTTCTCTGCTAAACTCTTCCTCTCTAGTCAAATGTATTGCTCTATTCAAATATATTGCTCTATTCAAATGTATTGCTCTATTCAAATTTATTGCTGTATTCAAATTTATTACTCTATTCAAATTTACATCTTTCTTCATCTCTACTTTAGTCAAATCTACTTCTCTCTTCAACTCTACTTCTCTAGTCAAATCTACTTCTCTGTTTAACTCAACTTCTCTAGTAAAATCTACTTCTCTGTTTAACTCAACTTCTCTAGCCAAATCTACTTCTCTCTTTAACTCTACTTCTCTCTTCAACTCTACTTCTCTAGCCAAATCTACTTCTCTCTTTAACTCTCCTTCTCTAGTCAAATCTACTTCTCTCTTCAACTCTACTTCTATCATCAACTCTATTTCCCTCATTCCACTTCTCTCTTCATCTACTTCTCTAGTCAACTCTGCTTCTCTCTTCAACTCTACTTGTATAGTCAAATATACTTCTGTCTTCAACTCTACTTCTCTAATTCTACTTCTCTGGTCAACTCTACTTCTTTGGTTGTTTCGGGATTTGAAATTTAAATATTGAGCACAACCCACCACTGGCAATGCTGATCGTATTCTGGTATGAACCTAAGGCCTATCCACGTCAATATGGAAGTACTATACTCGAGTTTCACTCTCATTTGAGCTCGTCAGTAGTGCATATCCCTGACTGGATCCGGAAACAAGCCCCGGATCACCTTTACTTCTGTAATGAACTCTATTTCTCTATTCACCTCTATTTCTTTAATCAATTCTAAGTCTTTAGTCAATTCTACTTCTCTACTATGCAATACTAAACAGAGCACCATCAGAGATGAACTGAAACATAGCAGTTAGCAACATTTATTTCTAAGTATAATTGCAATTAAATTGTCTAGGTATAACTAACTAACTAACTCACTACCTCACCTCATTCATTCACTCACTCCACTCCCTCTCATGCACGCGCGCGCACGCATGCATGCACGCACACACACACACACATATATTGTTATGGCAAACAGCAAAGAGTTTGATCATAGCACCAATAACTTTAACTTTGTGTAAGATGATTATCTGGTCTTTTTCTTCTGTTTTGTTCATTCAATATTATTTTTGTTTCGGACATAATTGCGTTGTGTCAGATTACAGCAGACCTTTGATATTTTTTATTTTTGGTTGACACATTCTTCTTGAGGCATTTGTTGACCAGGTTAGACTTCCCATCCTGCTTGTTTATCCATTAATTGTTTCTCAATGGCATCTTGTAATCACTCCAGAGTGATCTTGGTTAGTATTTATTTTCCCAGGAACTGAAAATAACATTATTCCTGTATAATTTTCACTCCTGCAAGTTTTCTTTCATAGGCATCTTCACCAAATATCATCCTTTTCAGTGTTGCTGGTGTTTCTTCAGTCTCCCAGACGGCTAGATAATTTGTGCAGTATTTTGCTGTATTTCTTTAATACCTTCTGTTTGGATACCATCTGAACAGCAGCTTTCTCTTCCCTCAGGAGTTTTGACTGCTGTTTCTAAGTTATTCTTTTGAATCCTTCAATAAGCTTGTTTATATGGATGTTTTCATGGCATGTGTGCTGGAACAATCCTTAAACAAATTTCAGTTTGCCTATTTGTGGTTCCATCTAGATAGGTTACTTTAAAAAGTCTTAAAAGTCGAGAGGATCGACTTCATTGCACAGGATTTAATTCTATAAGGCTCGGTCTCTGTCTGCATGGTGGCCTGCCAAAAGAGTCGCACAAAGCACAAACTCTGTAGCTTCAGCAACGACCCTCAGGAGTCTCCGAGACGTGGCCCGAAATTGAACCCACAACCTTCGGAGCATGAAGCAGACGACTTGACCAATTTGCATTGGAGACTCCTGCTATCTTTTTTTTTACTGATACATTTTCTACCAATAGGATAAGTGGTCATACATTTTCTACCAATAGGATAAGTGGTCAATGATGACTGCCTCCCAACTGTGTTCCAACTACATATGTGATACTCCATTCTAACCCAGTGAGTGAACGATAACCCATCTAACAAGGAAGAACCAGAACATGACTTTCGAACGTCTAACACAACTTAATTCCCTTAATGTGCTCTTTGACAGATTTCATCTGAAGCCTTATGAGACTGTTAAGCATTCAGTTCCTGGTCTTAAATATATCGGGAAATTGCTACTTTCACTAAAGCCAGGCTAAAGAAACAATGGAAAACACAAGATCTGAGGACACTTGCATGTATCATTACAAGACACTGGGCTGAATGTTGGGAGTCTAGTGCCTCAGGATCAATAACATCATTCCATAATCTTGCAGTACAGGTGTACATAAATTGTGCAGGAAAAAGATCAGTACAACTGAAGTATAATACAGACAAAACACTCTTTCACTGTGTATGTGCATGCATGAATGTATGTGTGGAGGGATGGGGAGAGGGGGGTGCGGGAGATCAAAACTTAATTAAATCCTCACTGAAATTAGCAGATTCAATTAATGTTTTTCATACTAAACATACATTTTTTTTAATGTAAAGAAATTAATCTGCTGCAAACATTTAGCACTGTATCTAGGATTTTTCATATAACCTTTATTTCTGATGTGCAAAGAGACAACACATTTAGAAGTGTGTTTGCAATTGTCTGATTGTAAATATATTAAAGAATGATGGGAAAATGATGAGGAAAGGAGGTTATACAATGACCACATGTACAGCAGCAATAAACAAATGAAGGAAACTTACCTATGCTTAACCCAAGCCAGAAAAGTCTTTCCTTTCACCATCTGAGAAAAATGTGTGCTGTTGAAAGAAATGACATAAGAAAATTATAGACAAAATTATCCAAACTCTGACAGCTGAGGGAGTGTGATTGTTGGGCAGTCTCCAGATTAGGGAGGTAAACATGAGGTATCATATGTAAGCTATGCATGTGAAAACTACCTCGTCAGTTGGAGGTCTCAAACCACGGGACTGTCAAGTCACTGCCTTGACCAGGTTGTTGTAGTTGATCTTCAGGTGCCTGGTCTGGAGCAGATTCCGCAAGTCTCTCTGTCATTTGACATTTTGAAGAAATTGGTGCTGCTTATATTATTATTTGCTTCTCAATTGTTTCAACTTTGCACATACATCTTCTCTCTGTTTTACTCTGCCTCTCTTGTCTAGTCATCATCATCATCATCATCTTCCACTTCTGCCATCAAGCGTTGTGGGGAGGAATAATTTGCATTCCAGCGCCCGGTGGTCGGCACTGGATAGTGTCATTCCGTGTGGTTGTACAATGTCTTTGATGTCGTCAATCCATTTTCTTCTTGGACGTCCTCGTGGTCTCGTCGCAGATGATCTTTGATGTAAGGCCAGTGATGGTAGTTGCTGGTGATGCATTCTAACAACATGAAAACCACTTGATCTTCTGTCTTTCAATAAATGTGGCACAAGGTGTTGATCCCACAGTCTGTCTGATAATAGCATTTCTTACTCGGTCTCGGACTGTTAATTTGGCAGCCCTCCTCAGGCATCTCATTTCGCATGTGTTGATTCTGCGAAGATGTAATTTGGATAAAGTCCAGGTTTGAGATTGGTAGCATAGGGTTAGTTAGTTAGTTAGTTAGTTAGTTAGTCGCAGTTCCAACTTCACAGCATAGGGTTGGTGTGAATATGCTGTTTATTATCTGTCGTTTTGCGGACATGGGTATATTTGGATGTTTCAGTAAGGGTGATAGTTGATATGTAAGTGCACTAGCTTTTTGGCATCTGATTTCAATTTCTCTGTCCAATCTGCCATCTTCTGTGATCATACTTCCAAGATATTTGAATTCTTTAACTTGTTTCAGAGTTGTGCTATTTATCTGTATACTTAGTGGACCAGGAGGTCTGCCAACTTGCATTACTTTGGTTTTAGCTGAATTTATGCTCATATTGTATCTCCTGCATGTTGAACTCAGATTCTTAATATGATTTTTATTAGATTTTTTATTAGATTATTATTAATGTGATTTAGGGAGTCTTCGTGGCGAAGTGGTCAAGCCATTTGACTCGGGTTCCGAAGGTTGTGGGTTCGATTCCAGGCCACGATCTTCGGTTCACGAGTGAAATTTTTCGGAGACTCCTTTGGGTCGTCGCTAGAGCTACGGAGTTCATGCTTTGAGCAACGCTTTGAGCGACACTTTCCGCGCTGCGGAAAGAGACCGAGCCATGTGGGATAAAACCCGGTGCAATGAAGTCAACCCTGTCGACTTTTAAGCGACTTTTTTTTTTTATTAATATGATTTTGTAGTCTGCCCTCATCGCTATAAAACAGACACTGATCGTCTGCAAATAGAAGTTCATTTATTTCCTGTGGATCAGTTGTTTCATCTGGAGTAAAATCTTGTCTAGTATTTCCCCAAATAAGATGAATTTTTTTATTTGACTTCTTCTATTGATTTAATCCATACATTTCATTTGCCTTTCCATTCTGGTTGTGCTACACCTCTTTGCCTTTCCTCTCCCCCAGAATATATCATCTTAAAATCCTCCTGTCCTAATCCCTGTCCCTTTCCATATTGTCCAACATATTCCTAATATATTAATATTCTCTCTTTCTATTCTTCACTGAGCTGATCCATGACTCTGGTGATCATGTGAGATGGCGAAACATGACCACCCATGCTTATCGGCAGGGTACAACAATTTTTTTTCATTATTCATCCTTCCTCTTCATATTTGTTTACTAAAGTGTGTGTGCCACACCTAGCTATGCAATGCAACTTTCTAACTCAGAGTTCAAAGTGTATGACTTGAGCATGCTTTAGTATCAAGTTTACCTAGACAGGACCTGAATACTTACAGGCATGGAGCATTTTTAAAATAAACATGATACAAGGTTCAAATATGTACACAATTCTGAAATAAGTTACACTGTAAATCAATCAAAATAAATTTGCTCAATACCATGTTTCCTGATTCCATGTGCCACTCTCGTCTGGTGGTTGCAAATAAGCCAGAGAACATTCTATAGCTTGTGGTGTCAGGTGCAGAAACTGCCAGCCAAGTTCATGTAAGTCTCTCTCACTAACCCAAGCCACGCTACCGTAATCCACCAACACAACCTACAGAAACACAAACAAATGTTCCATGCATTTCTAGACATGTCTATAGTAAAATCAGTGACAGAAATCCACCCCCCTTCCCCACACACGTCCACAAAAATATTTTTTTGGGTAACAAACCCAAACTATTATGTATGTATAGTATAGTTTGCATATCCTTTACAGGACATCGCTGTCAACATCAGCATCTTTCAGCTGATTGTTGATTTCTTGGCAAGATTGCGCTCAGTAGTTTACCATTGCTTTCTGAGCGGCCGGCTCACATACCCCGTAAGTTACCAACGTGATTTGAACCACTGCCGATTCTCACCGTCGTCACGTTACTTACGAGAGTATACAAGATTACGGAGAAAAGTTGCTAACCTCTAGGCCAGGAAGCCGGCAAAAACATTTATTTATTTATTTATTTAGCCTGTAGAAACTATTATGACACACACAAAAATATAATCAAACAACTTCTGTCATAAATTTAAGAATTCCTTAATGAGAAGCACTGCAATAAAACAAGGTCTGCAAGTAGAAACTAGTGATATATTAATCCTGACGGGAAAATTATTTCTTTCTTAAAATATTTTGAACAATTCACATTGTTTGGTTGGTTTACTTTTTATGCTAGCATACCTATAATGACAATTTCAAATCCCTTATGAAGGACGATGTCATGGGGTGCTATCAATCTTTATTAACGACACAGAGTTGCAGATATTGACCATTTCACATGTCTAGGATCAGACATAAACAATATCTAGATCAGGAAATTAACATCAGGCCTGGTAAGGCAGCAACAACAATGAACAGGTTCAGATCAAGAGTCTGGGAGAACAGGAAGCTTACTGCCAAAACAAAAGTCCTAGCCTATCAAGCCTGTGTCCTTCTTCTTCTTCATCGTTCCGAGCCATTGAGGTTCTTAGCTGCAGATACAATCCATCTCCATTCGTCTCTCTGGTTGACCTTCTCTTGCCAGTCGTTGATTCCAAGTGCTTGTCAGATCATAAATGTCTTTGTTACCTCTTCTTTTCCACTCTCCACTTTTGTGTCCTTAGTACTCTTTTTTTAATGGCAGTGAAAGTGGTCAACTTACTCACACCAAGAGAAATGTTTTAACCAGCATTCACAAGTGGTTCTATGAAGAATACTTGATATTAAGTGTTAAGATCCATATACTGAAGTATTGGACAATGGTAGAATACCAAAGGACATCTTTTTCGGTGAATTACAGAAGGGTAAATGATCTCAGGGTCGGCCTCTACTTTCATACAAAGATGTGTGTAAGTGGGACATGACTGATACAGGCATTGACATTTAACCTAGGGAGAAAGTTGCTGCTAATCGCGTTACATGGAGGAAAAAGATCAGGAATGGAATAAAGAAAATGGAAAAAAATGATGGCAGATAGGTCAAACACTGAACGTGTGCGAGACGGCAGATGGTGCGTTATGTGGAAATGACCATGTGTTCACATGCATCCATTGTGGATGAACATTTACAGCACGAATTAGCACATTTGCTACCTCCATGGGTTGTAGTTATTATGACTTTTTAAAAATCACAATGAAACAAACTACAGAGATAAAGAAAATACACCATTTCCAAAGACTTTTTTACTAAAATAAGTAAAGTCATGATCAACAGAAATACCATAACTAACACACAAAAACCCCACTTACTGAAAGATGTGTGTGACCTGTTCTTCTGTTTGGATGTGAATGCTGGACAATCAGCAATGTAATGACAAGGACAGTTGTGTGGTTTATGAGAAAAATGTTGAGAATATCACGGACAGAAGAGAAAACAAATGTTGCAGGCATTTCTCATCATCACTCATCAAAACCATCAGAAAAAGACTAATGAAATGTATGCAACAGAAGAGATGGAATAGAGAAAATAGCCTCATTAGGAAAATACAACACCGGGGAAGTCAAGGAAGACAGAGAAACATATATGTGGACAATTTAAACAGGCTGGCAACAAATAACAATATCAGCAAAATCAACTCCATCAAAATATAGCAGAGAGGTTAGCACAGTTGTGGTTGCCAATGCCTACTCCAGACCTGGCAGCTCAGAAGAAGAATATGCGAGGGTTGGTCAATAAGTAATGCCTCATATTTGTTATGTATGTAAATACTTTATCGGTGTGCAATTTATTAATTTAGTGGGATTCCTCACACACTCTTCTGCATTGTATATGACTACCAACCTGTTTCAGTCACAGGTTGCACAACAGTAACGGTTTAAAAATGGCCAGTTCAATTAAAGCAACATAATGTCATAAAAATGGCCAGTTCGGTTAAAGCAACGTAATGTCATAAAAATGGCCAGTTCGGTTAAAGCAACGTAATGTCATAAAAATGGCCAGTTCGATTAAAGCAACGTAATGTCATAAAAATGGCCAGTTCGGTTAAAGCAACGTAATGTCATAAAAATGGCCAGTTCGATTAAAGCAACGTAATGTCATAAAAATGGCCAGTTCGATTAAAGCAACGTAATGTCATAAAAATGGCCAGTTCGGTTAAAGCAACGTAATGTCATAAAAATGGCCAGTTCGATTAAAGCAACGTAATGTCATAAAAATGGCCAGTTCGATTAAAACAACGTTATGTCATAAAACTTCTTCATCTTGTGAAATAATGCCTATGCTTGGGCTATTCTACACTGAACTTCCTGAATACATTTTCAATCTACTGTTATGACAATTTCCAATACTTCCTGAATACATTTTCAATCTACTGTTATGACAATTTCCAATACTTCCTGAATACATCTTCAATCTACTGTTATGACAATTTCCAATACTTCCTGAATACATTTTCAATCTACTCTTATGACAATTTCCAATACTTCCTGAATACATTTTCAATCTACTGTTATGACAATTTCCAATACTTCCTGAATACATTTTCAATCTACTCTTATGACAATTTCCAATACTTCCTGAATACATTTTCAATCTACTCTTATGACAATTTCCAATACTTCCTGAATACATTTTCAATTTACTGTTATGACAATTTCCAATACTTCCTGAATACATTTTCAATCTACTGTTATGACAATTTCCAATACTTCCTGAATACATCTTCAATCTACTGTTATGACAATATCCAATACTTCCTGAATACATTTTCAATCTACTCTTATGACAATTTCCAATACTTCCTGAATACATTTTCAATCTACTGTTATGACAATTTCCAATACTTCCTGAATACATTTTCAATCTACTCTTATGACAATTTCCAATACTTCCTGAATACATTTTCAATCTACTGTTATGACAATTTCCAATACTTCCTGAATACATTTTCAATCTACTGTTATGACAATTTCCAATACTTCCTGAATACATTTTCAATCTACTGTTATGACAATTTCCAAATACTTAAATACATTGACTTGTTTCAGACTGGTTCCACTCATTTTAATGTTGCATTTGGGTATACATGCTTTATTTATAATAATCATTACTTTTGTTTTTTTATGTTATTCAGACTAAGTGCTTTGTTTTGATTTTCTGTTGCAATTATATCTATCATTTCTTGTACCTGTGTTTCATTTTCAGCGACCAAAGTCATGTCATCAGCATAACGCACATTGTGCACATTATGCCCACAAACTTGTATTCCTGGCGTGTCTTTAACGTATCTCATTATCATTTCACTGTACAAATTAAACAGATCGGGTGATAGTACACAACCTTGTCTAACAACTTGTTTAATGTGTTGAAACATTCCTAATCAGTTGTTAATTTTTATGCCTGCTCTTTGTTGTCAATACATGCTGTAGTCAATAAAGCACAAATATAGATCTCTGTTAATTTCAATCATTCTTTCTGTTAATGTTTTCAAGATATATATTAACTCCTACGTTCATATTTTTATTCAGTGTAAGGTGTTAGTCAGTTATGACTGAGCCATATAACAGTAGATGGTACTACCTGCTTTCTGTTAGCGCCGAATGTTGGGTGGCGCTCACCAAACCTGACACCTCACTTTGTGCCAACGGCTTTCATGGCAAAGCAGGTCCAAAGCCTTGATTGGCAACTGATCTAGGATCGAAGCTCTGACAGGTGGATAGTTAGAGGACTGCTTTGCTGTCCATGCTTTGTGCTATAGAAAAGTTATTATGCCTTTTTTAAAGCTATGCTCATATTTTTCATGATAATTGTTTATCACGCTCACTAAATCTGTTTATATTATTTATGACATGTGTTTATCGTACTCACTAAATCTATGCTCATAGTTTTCATAAAATTTATTCAACGTGTTTATTTAAATCTATGTTCATATTCTTCATAAAATATGCTTATCATGTTCACTAAATGTATGTTTGCAGTTTTTACTGCATCTATGTATATGGTTTTAAATGTGAAACATTACCTGGACTAAACCACGTTCCACATCTGTAAAAATGACTTTTGCTCTGTTCCACTTTCCATGAACTTGGGCCGCCACAGCCTCGCCAGGTGCCAGCAATGTCAGATCTCTATCATGACCAGGGTGTTTACTATAAAACTTCCTGAAACGATGTATGCTTTATATTTATGCTTTATCAGTGCTATTGACGGACTGACATACTGTAACTACTTATTGTCCTGGCATTAACACATGCAATAATAGGATGAGAGGTGGACATATGTGAGAAACATATCTGGAGGGAAGGTGCGGAAGGGAGGAAGACTATTTCTACTGAAATGTTGTAACTAACATAGTGGTCAGTGCCTGTTTGAAAGCTCTTAGTACAACAAGTTAATTCAATGCCTGGATGAAATGGGTATTGTTGACACAGACAGCAGATTAATAACAAACTTATACTTGGAAAGTTAAACAGCTTGAAAAATCCATAGCACAGCATCAGTAAATAAATAAAAGTAATAATGTTTAGAACATGCATCTTTTCCTGTGGCATCATACAGATGTTAATCATGGGCCTTTCACAATTGTGCAGGCTCTTTGGCGAAGGGGTTGCTGGAGCAATTCATAATCCCGCATACCATGTTTGAAATACAACTGTGGATGACTTGGCATTGCGTTGGTATTTTCATACAATGGTATGAGTGCCGGTCATTCAGAAAGCAATCACAAACTACTTAACGTAAACTTGCTAGTAAATCACAAACAACAAAAAATTCCGGGGTTGGGTGTGACATCCTGTAAGGGATATGAAACTAAACAACAAAACTAAGGGTTTTAACTGAAATGAAACAAACAAATTCTAAGAATACTGTGAACCAAGAAGTAAACATAGCATCATGCTTCATAAATAACATACTTTGGCCACATCAAATGTGACTCTGGGGTAGAAAATAACACTACTAGAAGGCATGATTCCTGAAACAAGAGGAAGAGCCAACCAACATGGCGTTGGACACATTAAAGACACCCAGGCTTAGTTCCTGAAACAAGAGGTAGGGCCAACCGACATGGTGTCCTAAAGACACCCAGGCATGAAAGTGCATGAGACAGTGGGAATGGTAACAGATCAAGAGTCTTTTCGGTGGGCTGTGATGACAGCAATGTTCTGTAAAGGACGTGCTAAATGATGATAATACTGGTAATAAATGACAACAGAAAGATCTAGAAAGTGGATCTCCTCTATTAAAGTGAGAAAAAGAGATGTGAGACAAGAGTGTTTTTAATCCCCATGCTTTCTCAATATTTGTATGGGGAATATATTCAAACAGGTAGACAGAAGATAAGGACTTAACAATGGTGGGAAATCAACAAGCAACATAAGATACACAGACAATACCCAGGGCATGCAAATGTGGGGCAAAGAACAAGCTGAAAGGTGAGCTACTGCTGGCCCACCGGAGGCAGAGCAACTTGATGATAATGGTCATGTGGTGAAGGTTCTCTGGAGTCAGGTGGAAAGTGCAGCTGAACAGACAGAGGCATGTCAGCATGGTCGAATGGATAACAACGCATGTTCTTAAACATCCGGTATGCTGATGCCGAGGTTAGCAGTTCAACCCCTACAGTTGACCGGACAGCTGGACTAAAATATTAACCTATCGTCCTTGACTTGGGGACATAAATTACAAATACCTCTGAAGTCGGAGTGTGTTCGCCTGATGGGGAGGGACACTATTAATACGGAAAGCTAATTCACATGCAAAATTAAGTCTATCACTACTATAGTGTGCATGTACTACGCTTAAGTTCAAAGTGAGCGAGCACCAAAAAAAAAAACAATAATAAAAACAGACAGAGTATCCATATCTGGAAAGACTAGCTCAGATGTAGAAGGTTTGGATGATATTAAAGCATATAAGAAAAGCCAGGCTGATATTAATCAAATTACTTCTTGAACGATGGACAGAGGGACTAGCAGAGTCCATTGGAATATTGATACATGAAGCCCATAAACAGGCACTCTCCTGCTGTTTATATTAGGGATTTTCATTTGAAACCCGTTCCAATGGTTTTATTACAAAAGCATGAAAGAAACATTAACAGGCGTGGAAGAATTAAACAAAGCATTCATTTTTAATGAATTATGCACCATGGGTTGGTCAGAAAAAGTCGCTGTAGGCATTCAGGCAAGCATCCCATTGCTTAGGTAGGCGGCAAATGCTGTCCGCAAAAAAGTTATCGTGGTTGCTCACTGAACCAAGTGTTTACCGCGTTCATTACGTCTGCATCTGTGTGAAATCGTTGCCTCTTGAGAGCTTTTTTAGAGGTCTAAACAAATGAAAATCACATGGTGACAAATCAGGACTATAGGCTGGATGTTGCAGAATTTCTTTCTTGCTAATGCTTCCTGCACAATCTTTGCGACATGCGGACGAGCATTATCATGCAACAAAATCACACCGCGAGAAAGCATGCCGGGTCGTTTATTCTTGGTGGCTTTTTGCAGCTTGTCTAGTGTTTTGCAAGTAGTGGGTAGAGTTGATGTTGACACCAGGTTCTTTAAAGTCGGCTAACAATAGCCCTTCATGGTCAAAAAATGCGCTCAGCCAGCGGACCTGTAACCTTACCAGCAGAAATCTGTGACTTGAATTTTTTGGCTTTTGGTGATCCAGCATGCTTCCACTGCATGCTCTCTCTTTTGCTGCTCGGTTCAAAGTGGTGACACCATGGTTCATCACCTGTCACTATGTGGAAGAGAAATTCATCACCCTCCATTCTGTAACGCAGCAAGTGGTTCAAACACCATCCCATGTTTTCCTCTTTTTGGTGGTCGGTCAACATCTGGGTACCCACTGTGAACACGCCTTCCGATGCTGCAGTTTCTTATGAACGATCTTTTGAATTGTCCCAACTGACACATCAAATTCTTTCGCTAGCGAATGTATGCTTCTATAACGGTTCATCTGTACTGCTGCATCAATTTTGGCGATGGTTTTTTCTGTTGCAACAATATGCGCTTGATCCGTCCGTCGAAGATCTGTTGTGAACTGATGTCCTTTCGAACCATTCGTGCCCAGTCTGTCACTGTTGTCTTCAACACACATTTGTTACCGTACGCTGCCTGCATTCTTCGATGAATGTCCACTGGTCGACATCCTTCAAATGAAAGAAACTGAATCACTGCTCTTTGAGCTTCTTTGGACGGATTTTGGATCAACCCGGCCATTTTCTCAATGGTCAGAAACAGAACCTATGCAACATGGGATAAGCACATACTCTTTTTTTCATTGGTCAGTATTTATCACATGACTATGACGTGATCATGTTCAACGTACGCAATTAAGTGTGGTGCGGCATGAATGGATTTCAAATGAACGCCCCTTATATTCACCTCGACACCACAAGAGGAACAAGATGAGATGAGAGATGAGACTACTTGAGTAATCAGCATGGAAACTCTTTGGTGGCTTAAGTAAAGAGTGGACCGGAGCACATGTGTGGAAAAGTGCAATTATGTCAATTCTTAAATTCAGTAGCATGGAGTAGGATCTTCTTATACCACCACTGTTCCTGCATTGGGTGGAATTTTCTCAGATGATATCACAAAATGACAACAAAAAAGGACAGTTAATACAATGTGACAATTAGCAATATAATCAAAACAAACATACTGCATGCTAGCCATCATGCTGTCCAGTGTCTCCTCCAGACTGTGCTGGCTATGTACTTGAGGATCTTGTTGCTGCTGCAGAGTGGAATGTCCCCAAGGTAAAGTGACGTAGAAACGACTCGGGGTAAACACTACACTGACCATAACTGTAACTGACGACCCAGTCTGCGGCAAAAGATCCGACTGATCTTCATCAAAGATTTTTACGGGAGCTTTTCCATACGGGACATCTGATGCGGAAGTTACAAACAATAGAAAAAGTTAGGTCATTTGTTTTCTTTTAAACAACAGATGAAATGCAACTTAAGAAATTGCAGCTTAAAATGAGGACATGTTGCACACTTCATCAACCTATTTCTCAAGTGCGGCTCCATCTGAATCTAATGGCACAAGAGAAGATGAATGCAGATAAACTCAGATGCAATGCATCACAACACCTTTCTATGTGATTGGGTCACAACGCTTAACTGAATGTTGCTGGTAATCTCAATTATGCCCTTTGTTTGAGTGGATCTTTTGTGCGTTTTACTAATTCCAATACTTTACATGCAGAACAGGCACACCCTAATTCACCGTTAATAAATAACTAATTGGCTGATTTAGTCAGCCCAAAGAAATGCCAATGGCAGGTCAATGATGTGTTGACTCTGACAATCATGTACTTTCAGAAACAGATAATAGCCACAGACTGTTTTAGTCAGGCAATTTATAATCATTGCAACATACTCTTATAATAGCTTCTCTGCCTTTTGGCTAAGATCAAAGTGTAGATTTATCTGAGCTTGATCTGGCTAGGGTGCAGAGACGGTCAACCAAACAAACTCAAATCACTGTCCACAAACACTGGCAGTGGACCTTGATGGACCACTATGGGCTGAAAGGCACAGAATGGGACTAAAGGGCCCACAACAAAAACAGGGACATGGGGACCTCAAGGGGCGGCTCTGGCCTCTGGGGGCACCGCGAGCCCTTATTTTATTTTTAAAAAACCAAAGCTATTATGAATTTTTTTTTCTGCATTTCCATCTTGTTTCAGGATATTATGGTCAACACAAGCATCTTTCAGCTGTATGTTGATTCCTAGGCTAGATTATGCTCATCAGCACGCCACAACTTTCTGAGCGACCGGCTCCATACTTTCATAAGTCACAGGCACGACTCGAACCACTTCTAATTCTCGTGCGCTCACGTCAACCACGAGAGTATTCAGGATTAACGGAGACAGCTGCTAACCCCTCGGCCGGGGAGCCGGCAAAGCTATTATGATGAACAAACTATTTAACACAAATAGTAAAATATAAATTACATACACTTGGATACTATATGATATGATATTCCATGTTTGACTGAACAGATGTACACATGAAATGTGAATACACAGTTTGCAAAATGTGTGTACCATATTGTACACAGCCATATATCAGGTTTCTGACTTTACACAAACTTAGGGAAGCAAGTCAGGAAGGGAGCTGATCATTGCTGCCCCTCCTCCTGCATATTCTTCTGCCATTGATCTGTGTCACTGGCGGCTATTTGGAGTACAATTGTCCTGCTCGTGTCCATTTCTCAAGATTGGTCAGAAGTCTCTGACTGACCCACTGCCCACAATCGTGTCTACAGCTGGAGATAACTCATTACCCATTTACCCAATACTGAGTTGCTGCCCTTGGACAACGTTTCTAACGTGAACATTACTCAAGCTGTATTCAGGTTGACAAGGTATTTGTACAAAGCAAGCAGACCTTTGAGGGACTCAATGAAAAAAGTGCAGTTCTGCATGTTTATCCAGGATTGGTGCTCTGTATGGAAGATGCTGCTCTCTGTGACCACTACTGCAGAAACCATTACCCATCACCATTCCTGAAGATTCCACCTTGCAAGTCCTTGAGGATCAGACTGTCATAAGTGTGAGACTCAATATACAGAAATGAAACTAGACAGTCATGTGCAGGAGATGATGATTCTTTGGATGAGCCTAGAATCTAAGCATCATATGTCAGCTAGTGTTGACACCTTTCCAGGGGTCTCTCCACGCATCAAGTTCACACACTTGTTCCTTCTACAAAAACCCCTACTGCAAAATACTGCGGTCATTTCAGGGTGACAGACTTTAATCCATGCAGCTCAGAGCTTTCCATCCTTATGTTGGCTACTGTATCCTATGATTTATACTTCTTGCCTGTCTGTCTTAAGTGCTCATCAATATCTGCACATTCATGTCCCATGCTATTTCCATGGCCCCCTTGGCTCATAAATCTTCTTCTTCTGCTGCGTTCATCCGGAGTGTTTTTTCAGACATAATTGCGGTGTGTCTTGTTGTGCACCCTTGGGCCAGAACCCTTAGGCCAACACATCCGACTTTTGTGGGTGTTTTTTAAAGCAGGTTAGCCATCCTGGTACACTCCATAAATGATAGATATCACCTATACACTACAACAACTGTAATTACTTCCTCTTTTGGCAACTTGAGGTACTTCCATTATGGCAATTAAAGTCATCTCCACTTGTGACAAATATAGTTATCTCCACTTGTGACAAATATAGTTATCTCCACTTAAGACAAATACATTTTTCTCCACTGATGTATAGTTATTTATGGGAGCGAAGTTCTGCAAAGGACATGCTACTGAATGAATGAATAAGTATGTATAGATACCTACAATTATGACAAAGTTAGTTATCTTTAATACGTCTCATTATCTACACTTATGACACATATAATTATCTCAACTTAAGTATATTTATCTATCATTTGTTATGACAAATATAGTTACCTCCATTTATGAACAATTTAGTTATCTTTACTTGTGTGTCATTATCTCCACTTGTGACAAATATAGTTATCTCCACTTATGACAAATATAGTTATCTCCACTTGTGACAAATACAGGTATCTCAATTTATGACAAATTTAGTTATCTCCATTTATGGCAGCAGAGTTCACCCCACTTGTGACAACTGTGTGTTAAAGCATGGCATGGAGGTTTATCAAAGTGAACCATTAACCTTACCACACAAATCCACTTTAACATGACGGTCAGGACAGCGGTCACCTCTCATACATCCTTTAGGTCTGCTGAAGTGCACACAGACCTTCTGACCTCCTTTGGGAACTATGCCAGCAGCTGTGGTTGAAAATTATAAATGTTTGAACATGAGCAAGCGATTTTGCACATAAGCCAAAGTACATGGCAACTGCAATTATATTTAACAATCATAAAAATCATTACCTTTCATTGTATAAAGAGATCTGTATCTGGAAATAGACAATTATGCCTTTAAAATAGGGTTTAGCATACACAGTCACTAGGAGGTGTTGTAACCAGTCTGGGCCATACCCATGTTTTATAACATGAAAACACGCTTTAAATAGCTATGATCCAAAACCACACATCAAACAACTTGTTGTCAGGGCCAGGAACGAAGCATCCATGAGATTGTGCACTAACATAATAAGAATACGGTTGACAAGGCCTAGACAAGGTTGAACAAAGTCAAGCATGTACAAGTCAGTGAAGTATTTGTGAGACCACTAGCAACTCATAATCTGTACTTGTGTAGTAGCTGAACCACTGGCTAGGATACAACCTATGATCGTGTTGGTTTACCAACTGTCATGTTCCATAGACTTAGCTGACTATTACTTCCTGTTGTGTGTGTATTTACTGATTGTTTAACTCTACAATAACAACAGATGTGCAACCTTGGCTTCCTGTCTAATCCCCAGCACTACCCCATTCCAGGCTATGTGTGATCCAGTTGTAAACACCTCTAGAGTGTGTCATTCCTGTTTTTAGTTTAGAGGTATCATTGTCCCAGCATCAGAATTGCTATTACATACGCTTGTTTGTTAAAGGAATGTGTCATGTCCCCCAAGCTTTTTCAACATGGGTGGGAGAGTGAGAGAGGTGGAGATGCATTACAGCCAATCTTCATTGTGGAGATGGCACCTGACTTACTGCTGAAAGCTTGATTGTGAAATCTCTATCAATGACATTGAAGCACATTCTTTAGCAACATTTGGAGTATATTTCTGTTCCTGTGAATATGTTAACATATAGACCCCTATACTTGATGTAAACTTCTCCTTTCTTGTGAATATGTTATCATTTGGACCCCAACACTTGAAGTAAACTTCTCCTTTCTTGTGTGCACTCAGACCTCCACATTCAAGATTCCAATATCAGGCTTGGTTAGTTTCAGGTGGTTTTTGGATAGACAAGGATTCTCAGTATGCACTATTACAGACATGTGTCTCAGACGCCATAAACAATTACCCAGCATTGGCAATCCAAGCATATACAGATGGTTCAGCATTTATGAAGTGCCCAGACAGGAACTTTGAGTTCTTCTAGCAGGAAGAACAATCCACAACTTGACAGCATCTTACACCATGATGGTCACAGCAACCCAATGGGAAAGACTGAGATGGACTTGCAAGAGATAGGGCAATAGACTTGCAACAGAGAAGGCGATAGACTCGCAAGAGAAAGGGTGATATACTTGTAACAGAGAGAGAGAGAGGGCAATAGACTTGTAAAAGAGAGGGCAATAAAATTGTAAGAGAGAGTGCAATAGACTTGTAAGAGAGGGGGCGACACTTGCAAGAGCCATAAATGAACACAGACACACCCCCATACCGTGTTTCTCTGAAAATAAGACCGGGACTTAAAATAATTTTTGCTTTAAAAAATGCACTAGGGATTATTTTCGGGGGATGTCTCTCTCTCTCTCTCTCTACTCTCTCTCTCTCTCTCTCTCTCTCTCTCTCTCTCTCTCTCTCTCTCTCTCTCACACACACACACACACACACAAACGAGTGGAAGACAATAAGTCACAAATGGCTGTAGAAAAATAACTGAATAAGATAACAACTTGAAACCAGTTTATTTTTGTACATACATTGTCCCTTTATTTCCCAACATAATTTCCACCAACATTGATGCACTTATCCCATCGTTTTATCAGTCCTCCCAAACTGGCTGCATAGAATTGCGTGCTGTTTCTAAACCACGTTTTCACTTCACATTTGACTTCGGCGTCATTCGCGAAATGTCTCCCGCCAAGTTGGGTTTTCATTGGACCAAAATGGTGGAAATCGCTAGGGGCTAAGTCGGGGCTGTAAGGTGGATGTTCCAGAACTTCCCACCTTAGTTGGTTAATTTTCTCCTGAGTTAATCGAGCCGTATGTGGTCTGGCATTGTCATGAAGAAGCAACACTCCTGTAGTCAGCAGTTTTCATGCATTATGCTGTATGCTGAACCATGTGAGCACCCTATTGCAGATGCTACAGAGTCTATCATTACTCGCCTGTCACCTCTAATCATCTCCTCCACGCGCTGCACAGATGCTTCTGTTGCAATCTCAACAGGACGACCAGATTGGATTTCATCAACAATTTTAAAGCGTCCTTGAGAAAATATTTTCTACACAGCTATGCACCGCTTTATGGGACAAACATTTGTCAGCATAAACAGGAAGCATTTCCTCATGAATGTCCTTTGCAGGCAGTCCTTTTGCCCACAAAAAACGCACAACAGCACGTTCTGCTTTGATTGTACACTCCGTAAGTACAGTCGCCATTGTGTATATGCGCTGTGCATGCGCATAAGACACCCAGCGCCACCTGACGAACGGAAATATAGAGTTCGATGTTGCTGTCACCTAATGACACCTGTAGAAAACACCAACTACATTTACCTGCCATCCCACAGAACTGTGTGACTTACATATTGACTCGCCCTCGTATATATTCCGCCCAGATACAAAAATGTATACGTATTCATCATGTACACAATTCTACATTTATTCAAATACGGTCATGTCATCTTCTTCTGGAACATCGTCATAACTCTCCAAATCCCGAATTCCGGCCTGAATTTCTTGCGACTCCATTTCCTGTAGAACCATTGGTCACAGTCTCTCATGTCCAGCAATAAAGCTTTCCTTAAATGAGCATTTCTTGTGCGTGTTTGTCTGCTTGTCTTTCATTGGTAACCTTATTTCACACGACTGACGTACTGAATTATGAACAACATCCCTTCATTACCAAGTGCGCACCAGTGGCGTCTGTACTCCGACTGGCCATTCAGCAACAAGTCTCTCATTCTATCTGACGATCTTAACCTGGGCTTATTGTAGGGGTAGGTCTTATATTAAAAGCATACTGAAAAATCGCGCTAGGGCTTATTATAGGGGTAGGTTTTATTTTCGGGGAAACACGGTAGTGTGAAAACAGGCCAGCAGATTCTCAGAAACAAGACATATTGGCTTAATGGACAAAGGGAACAACAGGACAAACTCTTTTACATGAAATACTTAACCAGACGCCAATGGCATCATGAAAGGCCCTAGCGGTAGAAAAATTTTTTTTTGTTGTTTATCCCTTACGGTACGTTGCAGTCAACACCAGCATTTTCAGCTGTTGATGTACTAGGCAAGTGTTACGTTCAGTAGTTTGCCATTGCTTTCTGAACGACCGGCCCCTTTACCTTTTTCGAAAAAACCAGCACCGCCGTGTTTCGAACCCGGGTATACGGGCTCACAAACCGCGTTCGCAAGCCCTTAGACACAGAGACCGGTAGAAACAAGCCTAAAATTCCAGTTTGGAACAGGACATGCTTGAGTCACGAGCCATCTAAACAGCGTCAGTTCTCCGACATGCAGCCCTGAGCAGAGTGCAGACATGTTTTTCACCCGAATGAAAGCATCCACCACCTTCTCTTCATTTGCCCCACACTTTCAAACGCATGGGGAAAGCCACTGCAGCCGTCTCCAACCCATTATAATGGGTCCCAGAACAGCCGCAACGGACAAGCACCTTCATAAGATTGGCACTGGGCTGCCAAGAGTAAACAACTTAGTGTTGGGATCAATAACAACAAAAACAACAAAAGCGATTGTTGGTGTCATAGTTTACAATGTCAGGTCACTGCCACGGATTTAAGCAAACACGGTGCATAGTTCGTCGTCCACCTACAGACAGAAAACAACTGACTAAAATGTTGTAATCGCTGTCATCGGGAAAACAGCTGTATCCGCACTAATAACTACTCAGGGAGTGACAGGTAAAAGACAAAAACGACGGCATGTTTCCCCGCAGTTCTGCTGAGCTGGAACATTTGCTCAAACTGCCGCAGGCATGACTTATGCGATAGTGGAAAGATGTGTGTGATGTCGGAAACATCGTACGTGTGCAGGTAGATAAACAAATATACATGACACCAGCATTTTCAGCTGTTGATGTACTAGGCAAGTGTTACGTTCAGTAGTTTGCCATTGCTTTCTGAACGACCGGCCCCTTTACCTTTTTCGAAAAAACCAGCACCGCCGTGTTTCGAACCCGGGTATACGGGCTCACAAACCGCGTTCGCAAGCCCTTAGACACAGAGACCGGTAGAAACAAGCCTAAAATTCCAGTTTGGAACAGGACATGCTTGAGTCACGAGCCATCTAAACAGCGTCAGTTCTCCGACATGCAGCCCTGAGCAGAGTGCAGACATGTTTTTCACCCGAATGAAAGCATCCACCACCTTCTCTTCATTTGCCCCACACTTTCAAACGCATGGGGAAAGCCACTGCAGCCGTCTCCAACCCATTATAATGGGTCCCAGAACAGCCGCAACGGACAAGCACCTTCATAAGATTGGCACTGGGCTGCCAAGAGTAAACAACTTAGTGTTGGGATCAATAACAACAAAAACAACAAAAGCGATTGTTGGTGTCATAGTTTACAATGTCAGGTCACTGCCACGGATTTAAGCAAACACGGTGCATAGTTCGTCGTCCACCTACAGACAGAAAACAACTGACTAAAATGTTGTAATCGCTGTCATCGGGAAAACAGCTGTATCCGCACTAATAACTACTCAGGGAGTGACAGGTAAAAGACAAAAACGACGGCATGTTTCCCCGCAGTTCTGCTGAGCTGGAACATTTGCTCAAACTGCCGCAGGCATGACTTATGCGATAGTGGAAAGATGTGTGTGATGTCGGAAACATCGTACGTGTGCAGGTAGATAAACAAATATACATGATCGTTTTCTGACTGGCTGGATAAATACTGTTAGCAAGATGTGAATTAATGTACATTATTTATTCTTGACTGTACAAAGTACGTTCTAGGTTCGATGTGAGTATCACAAGTATCAACTGTTACATCAACGTTATTTTGGATCAAACAATGCGAACAAGATGTGATTTGTTTAAATCGGGGTCTTAACAGTTTTCAGCCACTAACAGCGCTATTTACATAATCTGCACGCATAGGTTCGAGTCCCAGCTAACTCGCGTATTCAGAAAGACAAGAGTTGTTTATCAACTTGAAAACGAAACAACAACGATTTGCATTATATGTACACTGACTTGTGCTGGTTGACACGTGGACGCTGGAGGTGTTCCATGTCATATGGAAGCCGTGTTGTGAAACTGTCCAATTCATGAACGCTCAATAACTTTATACCAGACTGCAGAATTCTGGGCTTATGTCTTTCAAATTCCAGCGATGTCATATGACGGCTCTTCGTTGTGTTCAACAATCCCCAATAATACCTTTAATTGCAGCCTGAATGACGACAACAAAACATGGACAATCAACTGCTCACTACCCACATATACAGAAACTACACTTGGCACACCAACGAAAGATGCAGTCAGCAGATATCAGATACACGCCATGTTCAAGGGAGGCTCAATCGTGGCCATCTTGAGTTTTTGTGTCCTGGTGTCCGTGTGCAGCACGACCGTGCTTCTAGCCACCCACTGGATGAACAGCTATCGTGGCGTCACGTTTGTGTTCCTGCGCAGCCTCTACGTCTCTGACATACTCATGTCCATTTATGGCACCTCCAAGATGACAATGTTGATGTTTATTGAGCAGCTGAACATCAACTTTTTCTTGCCCGAAAGTCTGTTCTTTACGGCGTACATGGCTTCCACGATGTCCTTGATATTTCTGAACCTGGACTGCTACTTGAAGTTAGCACGGCCGCTCCAGTATAAACAGGTAGATATCTTTAAGCACAGAGTTAATGTTGTAACATGTTCATACATAAACACTGTTGTCTTCTTCTAAACACACACACTGCTCTTTATACTTCATCTGATACTGATCAACGGTGAGCAAAGTAGTGACGGCATTAAACACATACAGAATATGAGGACAAAACAGTGATGGGATTAAACACATACAGAACGTGACGACAAAACAGTGATGGGATTAAACACATACAGAACGTGACGACAAAACAGTGATGGCATGAAACACACACAGAACGTGACGACAAAACAGTGATGGGATTAAACACATACAGAATATGAGGACAAAACAGTGATGGCATGAAACACATACAGAACACTTCAACAAAACAGTGGTGGCATGAAATATACAGAACATGAGAACAAAATAGTGATGGCATGAAACACATACAGAACATGAGAACAAAATAGTGATGGCATGACACACATACAGAACATGAGAACAAAATAGTGATGGCATGAAACACATACAGAACATGTGAGCAATACAGTGATGACATGAAACACACACAGAACATGAGAGCAATACGGTGATGACATGAAACACACACAGAACATGAGAGCAATACGATGATGGCATGAAACACATACAGAACATGAGAGCAATACGATGATGGCATGAAACACATACAGAACATGAGAGCAATACGGTGATGGCATGAAACACATACAGAACATGAGAGCAATACAGTGATGGCATGAAACACATACAGAACATGAGAGAAATAAGGTGATGGCATGAAACACACAGAACATGAGAG
This sequence comes from Cepaea hortensis, assembly GCA_963921405.1. Taxonomy (NCBI): domain Eukaryota; kingdom Metazoa; phylum Mollusca; class Gastropoda; order Stylommatophora; family Helicidae; genus Cepaea; species Cepaea hortensis. The sequence goes on along the minus strand of OY992882.1, from coordinate 63,914,377 downwards.
CAATACAGTGATGGCATGAAACACACACAGAACATGAGAGCAATACGATGATGGCATGAAACACACACAGAACATGAGAGCAATACGGTGATGGCATGAAACACACAGAACATGAGAGCAATAAGGTGATGGCATGAAACACACAGAACATGAGAGCAATAAGGTGATGGCATGAAACACACAGAACTTGAGAGCAATAAGGTGATGGCATGAAACACACAGAACATGAGAGCAATACAGTGATGGCATGAAACACATACAGAACATGAGAGCAATAAGGTGATGGCATGAAACACACACAGAACATGAGAGCAATAAGGTGATGGCATGAAACACACAGAACATGAGAGCAATACAGTGATGGCATGAAACACATACAGAACATGAGAGCAATAAGGTGATGGCATGAAACACACACAGAACATGAGAGCAATACAGTGATGGCATGAAACACACAGAACATGAGAGCAATACAGTGATGGCATGAAACACATACAGAACATGAGAGCAATAAGGTGATGGCATGAAACACACACAGAACATGAGAGCAATAAGGTGATGGCATGAAACACACAGAACATGAGAGCAATACAGTGATGGCATGAAACACATACAGAACATGAGAGCAATAAGGTGATGGCATGAAACACACAGAACATGATAGCAATACAGTGATGGCATGAAACACATACAGAACATGAGAGCAATAAGGTGATGGCATGAAACACACACAGAACATGAGAGCAATAAGGTGATGGCATGAAACACACAGAACATGAGAGCAATACAGTGATGGCATGAAACACATACAGAACATGAGAGCAATAAGGTGATGGCATGAAACACACACAGAACATGAGAGCAATACAGTGATGGCATGAAACACACAGAACATGAGAGCAATACGGTGATGGCATGAAACACATACAGAACATGAGAGCAATAAGGTGATGGCATGAAACACACACAGAACATGAGAGCAATAAGGTGATGGCATGAAACACACAGAACATGAGAGCAATACAGTGATGGCATGAAACACATACAGAACATGAGAGCAATAAGGTGATGGCATGAAACACACAGAACATGAGAGCAATACAGTGATGGCATGAAACACATACAGAACATGAGAGCAATAAGGTGATGGCATGAAACACACACAGAACATGAGAGCAATACAGTGATGGCATGAAACACACACAGAACATGAGAGCAATAAGGTGATGACATGAAACACACACAGAACATGAGAGCAATACGGTGATGGCATGAAACACACACAGAACATGAGAGCAATAAGGTGATGGCATGAAACACATACAGAACATGAGAGCAATACAGTGATGGCATGAAACACATACAGAACATGAGAGCAATACAGTGATGGCATGAAACACATACAGAACATGAGAGCAATACAGTGATGGCATGAAACACATACAGAACATGAGAGCAATACGGTGATGACATGAAACACATACAGAACATGAGAGCAATAAGGTGATGGCATGAAACACATACAGAACATGAGAGCAATACGGTGATGACATGAAACACATACAGAACATGAGAGCAATACAGTGATGGCATGAAACACACACAGAACATGAGAGCAATAAGGTGATGACATGAAACACACACAGAACATGAGAGCAATACGGTGATGGCATGAAACACACACAGAACATGAGAGCAATACGGTGATGGCATGAAACACATACAGAACATGAGAGCAATACGGTGATGACATGAAACACACACAGAACATGAGAGCAATACGGTGATGGCATGAAACACACACAGAACATGAGAGCAATACGATGATGGCATGAAACACATACAGAACATGAGAGCAATACGGTGATGGCATGAAACACATACAGAACATGAGAGCAATACAGTGATGGCATGAAACACATACAGAACATGAGAGCAATAAGGTGATGGCATGAAACACATACAGAACATGAGAGCAATAAGGTGATGGCATGAAACACACAGAACATGAGAGCAATACAGTGATGGCATGAAACACATACAGAACATTAGAGCAATACAGTGATGGCATGAAACACACACAGAACATTAGAGCAATACAGTGATGGCATGAAACACACACAGAACATGAGAGCAATAAGGTGATGGCATGAAACACACACTGAACATTAGAGCAATACAGTGATGGCATGAAACACACACAGAACATGAGAGCAATAAGGTGATGGCATGAAACACATACAGAACATGAGAGCAATAAGGTGATGGCATGAAACACACACAGAACATGAGAGCAATAAGGTGATGGCATGAAACACACACAGATCATGAGAGCAATAAGGTGATGGCATGAAACACACACAGAACATGAGAGCAATAAGGTGATGGCATGAAACACACACAGAACATGAGAGCAATAAGGTGATGGCATGAAACACACAGAACATGAGAGCAATACGGTGATGGCATGAAACACATACAGAACATGAGAGCAATAAGGTGATGGCATGAAACACACACAGAACACTTGAGTTGTAGGAACATCATTAACAAGCAAAGAGTAACTAATTAATATATAAAGAGCAACAATCGAGGAGCGTGTTTCAATGATGTATTGAAGTAATAGCTAGAAAACAGCGGAGTGTCATCTGTACCGGTCAGTGACTAGCCAGGCAGGCAGATTGGCGAATGGATGGGTGGATGGATATACAGATACACAGATAGAGGGAATGGGGGGGGGCGTAAATATTAGGGGCGTTAATTTGAAACCCGTTCCAATGGCTTTATTACAAAAGCATGAAAGAAACATTAACAGGCGTGATAGAATTAAACAAAGCATTTATTTTGAATGAATTATGCACCATGGGTTTGGTCAAAAGAAGTCGCCGTAGGCATTCGGGCAAGCATCCCATTGCTTACGTAGGCGGAGAATGCCGTCCGCAAAAAAAGATTGTGGTTGCTCACTGAACCAAGTGTTTACGGCGTTCATTACGTCTGCATCTGTTTGAAACCGTTGCCCCTTGAGAGCTTTTTTAGAGGTCCGAACAAATGAAAATCACATGGTGACAAATCAGGACTATAGGCTGGATGTTGCAGAATTTCCCACTTCTTCCGTGCTAATGCTTCCTGCACAATATTTGCGACATGCGGACGAGCATTATCGTGCAACAAAATCACACCGCGAGAAAGCATGCCGGGTCGTTTATTCTTGATGGCTTTTTGCAGCTTGTCTAGTGTTTGCAAGTAGTAGGTAGAGTTGATGTTGCCACCAGATTCTTTAAAGTAGGCCAACAATAGCCCTTCATGGTCAAAAAATGCGCTCAGCATAACCTTACCAGCGGAAACCTGTAACTTGAATTTTTAGGCTTTTGGTGATCCAGCATACTTCCACAGCATGCTCTCTCTTTTGCTGCTCGGCTCAAAGTGGTGACATCATGATTCATCGCCTGCCACTATGCGGAAGAGACACCTTCCACTCTGTAACGCAGAGAGTGGTTCAAACACCACCCCATGCCTTCCTTTTTTTTGGTGGTCAGTCAACATCCGTGGTACCCACTGTGAACACACCTTCCGATATTGCAGTTTCTTACGAACGACCTTTTAAATTGTCCCAATTGACACATCAAATTCTTTCGCTAGCGAACATATGCTTCGACAACGGTTAATCTGTACTGCTGCATCAATTTTGGCGATGGTTTTTTCTGTTGCAACAATATGCGCTTGACCCGGCCGTCGAAGATCTGTCGTGAACTGACGTCCTTTCCGAAACATTCGTGCCCAGTCTGTCACTGTTGTCTTCGACACATATTTGTTACCATACGCTGCCTGCATTCTTCGATGAATTTCCACTGGTCGACATCCTTCAAAGGAAAGAAAATGAATCACCACTCTTTGAGCTTCTTTGGGCGGATTTTGGATCAACCCGGCAATTTTATCAACGGTCAGAAACAGAACCTATGCATCATGGGACGATAAGCACTTGCTCTTTTATTCATTGGTCAGTACTTATCACATGACTATGACATGATCATGTACAACGTACGCAATTACGCGCGGTGCGGCCCGAACGGATTTCAAATGAACGCCCCTTATAGATCAAAGTGATCCCAGATCAGATGCCGCTGTGTGGGCGTGAAGTGTTTGGCACGCAGACGTACTGGATCACGGTATGAGCATGAGAGGTCACCACTTACACTTCTGGTCACCATAACTCCCTGGATATCACCGAGAATTATCTGACGAGACCTGGACAACCGACCACAGAGAGCACCTCTGCTATTACTGGCGGAGATCACCTCTGCCACTACTGGGGGAGATAACCTCTGCCACTACTGGGGGAGATCACCTCTGCCATTACTTGGTGGGTGGGGAGGCGGGGGTGGGGAGGCGGGGGCGTGTTAAGCAAGCGCGCGACAACTACGTCACAACTGTAATCATTCTCATGAGCACATCTTTCGATGACTCGTGTTGAAAATGATATCATGGAAAGGAACAGTGGGTCACTTGTAGGACATGCACCTAAATGCAAGTGGGATCAGGTTAGAACAGTGGTTCCCAAGCTTTTCAAGCCGAGGGCCATTTCTACTATTTTCGGTAGTTAAGCGGGCCACAGCGTTATAAAATTATAAAAGTAGTGCAATATCATTCTTACCTTTCTTAACTTTCGTCACCAAAATTCCAAAACTTTAAAGGCAGTCAGTGTCAGTACTACACTGCGGTCATTTTTTGGTTTAAAATCAACAGTTCATTTAACAATAAATTTTTAATCAATTTCGAAAATCGCTATTAATGTAATTAATTTACAACTGTAACTGTTCGTCATAACTTCAGTTCAGATGCCAGTTTATCAATGTCTGGGCATAAATCTATCTATTTTTTTTAACGATCATTGCGGAAAATGACTGCTCGCATCTGTAAGTCAAATCAAAACGACAAATGGGCGAATGAACGTAAGTGTTCAAATTGTTCGAAAGGTAATAGTCGCCAGAATGAAATCAAATGATCAGTTGAAGGTGAAGCAGGCAGCTCCAGAAATTCACATCTCAGTGCACAATTGCATTTCAAATCAATTACTTCGTGCTGAAGGTTTTGCTGTAATTGACAGAGCTTGGCATCAGGAAATACGAACGGATTTATGAAGACTGCAACATTATCCTCCTCTATTGTGAACTCTCGACTGAAACGAGGCCTCGCGTGCCACTTTCTAACAGCAGGCGGGCCACAAGTGGCCCGCGGGCCGTAGTTTGGGAACCTCTGGGTTAGAACTATCCAACTGACGAAGTACATGGTTGGAATCCAGTCGAAGACACGTGACTTCAGTGGAATCCTTGTTATACTCCCTTGTGATCTGTGTGGATTGGTTGCCTTGTCTTCAGGAACAACAGCGATAAACAGTATGTCACGTGGGGTGGGTGGAGCATTGTCCGCGCCTTGGGGCGTGCAGGGTATATGGTGGTAGCCTCATATTTGTACAGACTGATCGGACTCGGTGGATGATTGGCTCATTGTGACGCCGCCCGCCTTTATTTCACAGAACATTTCCTAGTAATCATTTTAGGCTGAGGCGACCTGAGAGTTCATGTCAATTTGTTTAAAATCACTCTTCGATGTGAGTTCGAATACACGACCACCAGGCGGGCAAGCACGCCACGTCAGCTCTGGCTGGTCCAGGTTGAGCATGTTAAACATCCACAGGCACTTGCAACTGGTACACAGCAGTCATTACACAGCACTGCCGTGGCAAACTTTCACAATTAAACAGATCCATCCACAACATGTCTCTGTGGGGTTGGCTATAAAGACCCACCAAAACATGTCTCTGTGCGTTTGGCTAGAAAGACCCATATGCCTTTACTCGTTTGGCTAGAAAGACCCCCGACATCTCTCTGTGGGTTTGGCTAAAAAGACCCACATGTCTGTGTAGGTTTGGCTAGAAAGACCCAACATTTCTGTGTGGGTTTGGGTAGAAAGATCCACCCACGACATGTGTGTGGGAGTTTGGCTAGAAAGACCCAACATTTCTGTGTGGGTTTGGGTAGAAAGATCCACCCACGACATGTCTGTGGGAGTCTGGTTAGAAAGACCCGCCATTTCTGTGTGGTTTGAGGTAGAAAGATCCACCCACAACATGTCTGTGGGAGTTTGGTTAGAAAGACCCGCCATTTCTGTGTGGTTTGAGGTAGAAAGACCCGCCATTTCTGTGTGGTTTGAGGTAGAAAGACCCGCCATTTCTGTGTGGTTTGAGGTAGAAAGACCCGCCATTTCTGTGTGGTTTGAGGTAGAAAAACCCGCCATTTCTGTGTGGTTTGAGGTAGAAAGACCCACCACAACATGTCTCTGTTGGTTTAAGCATACACACAATAGGAAACACGCCAGAACAAGATGGGTGGCTCCACGGTGCGCTGAAGATGGTCCGCGAAGTGAACGCAATCAATAACGCAGTAATTATAAACCCAGTGCTATGCACATTCGCAAAATAACCTAAGTTTAAACTCAGTCCGATGCACATCCGAGAATGAAAGTAAGTTTAAACCTATTCGTCTGTAAACTCGGGAACAAATGTAAGTGTAAACCCAGTTAAATACAAACTCCAGAACTAACGTTAGTGTACACCAACTCGTATGTCAAACCGAGAATTAATGTAAGTATAAACCTAGTCGTGTGTAAACTCGAGAACTAATGTAAGTATAAACTCAGCTGTATGCACACTCGAGAACTAACGTAAGTATAAAACGAGGCGTGTGTAAACTCGAGAACTAATGTAAGTATAAACCTAGCTGTATGCACACTCCAGAACTAATGTAAGTATAAACCTAGTCATATGCACACTCGAGAACTAATGTAAGTATAAACTCAGCTGTATGCACACTCGAGAACTAATGTAAGTATAAACCTAGTCGTGTGTAAACTCGAGAATCAATGTAAGTATAAACTAAGCTGCATGCACACTCGAGAACTAATAGCGAAATCATTCGAAAAAAACTGAAACATCTGAAACATTTTGTTGAATTTTCACAGCATTAATTTTTCGCTACAAGCCACCTGAAGTGGTTTCTGGTATTCTGGGACCTAGCGTGAGTGCTGTGAAGTAGAGTAAGTTTTAGTGATTGCACCAATGCAATGTTAAAATATCAGATGACCAGTAACACGGACAGTTGCAGCAATGCAATGTTGAAATATCAGATGACCACTAAAACGGACAGTAACACGGACAGTTGCAGCAATACAATGTTGAACTATCAGATGACCAGTAACACGGACAGTTGCACTAATACAATGTTGAAATATCAGATGACTACTAACACGGACAGTAACACGGACAGTTGCGGCAATACAATGTTGAAATATCAGATGACTACTAACACGGACAGTTGCGGCAATACAATGTTGAAATATCAGATGACTACTAACACGGACAGTAACACGGACAGTTGCAGCAATACAATGTTGAAATATCAGATGACTACTAACACGGACAGTAACACGGACAGTTGCAGCAATACAATGTTGAAATATCAGATGACTACTAACACGGACAGTAACACGGGACAGTTGCGGCAATACAATGTTGAAATATCAGATGACTACTAACACGGACAGTAACACGGGACAGTTGCGGCAATACAATGTTGAAATATCAAATGACCACTAACACGGACAGTTGCACCAATTAAATGTTGAAATATCAGATGACTACTAACACAGACAGTTGCGGCAATACAATGTTGAAATATCAGATGACTACTAACACGGACAGTTGTGGCAATACAATGTTGAAATATCAGATGACTACTAACACGGACAGTAACACGGACAGTTGCAGCAATACAATGTTGAAATATCAGATGACTACTAACACGGACAGTAACACGGGACATTTGCGGCAATACAATGTTGAAATATCAAATGACCACTAACACGGACAGTTGCACCAATTAAATGTTGAAATATCAGATGACTACTAACACGGACAGTTGCGGCAATACAATGTTGAAATATTAGATGACTACTAACACGGACAGTTGCGGCAATACAATGTTGAAATATCAGATGACTACTAACACGGACAGTAACACGGACAGTTGCACCAATGCAATGTTGAAATATCAGATGACTACTAACACGGACAGTTGCGGCAATACAATGTTGAAATATCAGATGACTACTAACACGGACAGTTGCGGCAATACAATGTTGAAATATCAGATGACTACTAACACGGACAGTAACACGGACAGTTGCAGCAATACAATGTTGAAATATCAGATGACTACTAACACGGACAGTAGCACGGACAGTTGCAGCAATACAATGTTGAAATATCAGATGACTACTAACACGGACAGTAACACGGGACAGTTGCGGCAATACAATGTTGAAATATCAGATGACCACTAACACGGACAGTAACACGGGACAGTTGCGGCAATACAATGTTGAAATATCAGATGACCACTAACACGGACAGTAACACGGGACAGTTGCGGCAATACAATGTTGAAATATCAGATGACTACTAACACGGACAGTAACACGGGACAGTTGCGGCAATACAATGTTGAAATATCAGATGACTACTAACACGGACAGTAACACGGGACAGTTGCGGCAATACAATGTTGAAATATCAGATGACTACTAACACGGACAGTAACACGGGACAGTTGCGGCAATACAATGTTGAAATATCAGATGACTACTAACACGGACAGTAACACGGGACAGTTGCGGCAATACAATGTTGAAATATCAGATGACCACTAACACGGACAGTTGCACCAATTAAATGGTGAAATATCAGATGACCACTAACACGGACAGTTGCACCAATTAAATGTTGAAATATCAGATGACTACTAACACGGACAAGTGTAGCAATGTGTAACGTGCGTGATAACGTCCAAAGTACGGCGGATGTTGGGGTTGAGAATCTGAAAGAAAAGGTCAAGAAAGATAATCAAAAGTCCAAAGCAAATGGGTTAGCCCCAAGACAGTGGGATGGTGTAGTACGTGCACGTCAAGATAAATCACCAGCGAGCAAATAGAACATGCTAGAAGTCAGGTAAACAAAGGAAAATCCAAAATTTAGTGTTCGTGGAAACCTGTAATTAACGGATCAAAGGTGAAATGGATTCGCAGAGGTGGGCAACGAACGTGCCCGATATAGGGAGAAGGAAGTGATGGGTCGAAGCAATTGAGTATCGGGCAAGTTAAGGGAACTTGGCCCGGAGAACATACTTAGAGGACTTACAGTCGAACTAGGAGAAGAGTGTGGCGTAACAAGTTATTTAAAAAGGCCTGGAGAAGGCAGTGGTATATTCAGGATTCAAGTAGAAATAAAGATATGTATATATGTTTCAATGAAAATGCCTGGAAGTATGTTATACATGTCATTGTGTTCATCTATAATTAATAAATAGCCTCGTGTGCAGAACGGTGTTATCAGGTGACTACAAGTTGTTGTTCAGCAGCCCGGTCTATTTCGTGATATGTGATTTCTATGACTGATCCTCCCTGTACTTCTCACTTAAGATATCAAAGAGACAAACCTTAGACAGAGCCAATTCTAGCTGTAGCACGGCATTGTGACTACATGCAGTGTTGAAATATTAGATGGTCAGTAACACGGACAGTTGCATCATGCACTTCCAAATAAAACCCAAGTACTGCCCCTGTAGTACACCCTTCAGGCATAAGATGTGTGGTGGTGAATCTGATTTTAATGAGACTCGCTGAGCATACATACATATACCCCTCCTGTGCTGTAGGAGTTGATCATATATTTTCCTAAACCAAGTCAGAATGATAGGCCCAATGATCTACTTCTGCTCAAGTAGGGTGACTTAATGGAGTTCACATGAGTCGCAAGGCATGAGTTTGATTGCATACTACTGATTCCTTAAAAGCATATAGTGGTCTGACAGAAACACCGCTGCTGTAGAATGATATATAGCTTCACTACTATAGAAGAATGCTAGTGGTCTGACAAAAACACCACTGGTATAGAAGAACGATGTTATAGAAGCACCACTGCTACATAAGAACGATGGTATAGAAACACAACTGCTATAGAAGAACGATGGTATAGAAGCATCACAGCTATAGTAGCAAGCTGGTATAAAAGCACCACTGCTAAAGTAGAACGATGGCATAGAAGCACCACTGCTACAGAAGAACGATGGTATAGAAACACCACTGCTTTATAAGAACAATGGTATAGAAGCACCACTGCTACAGGAGAACGACGGTATAGAAGCACCACTGCTACAGAAGAACGATGGTATAGAAACACCACTGCTTTATAAGAACAATGGTATAGAAGCACCACTGCTACAGGAGAACGATGGTATAGAAGCACCACTGCTACAGGAGAACGATGGTAAAGAAACATCACTGCTATAGAAGAACAATGGTATAGAAGCGCAGCTGCTTTAGAAGAAAGATGATATAGAAGCACCAATGCTATAGAAGAACGATGGTATAGAAACACCACTGCTATAGAAGAACGATGGTATAGAAGAACGATGGTAAAGAAACATCACTGCTATAGAAGAACGATGATATAGAAGCCCCACTGCTATAGAAGAACGATGATATAGAAGCACCACTGCTATAGAAGAACGATGGTATTGAAACACCACTGCTATAGAAGAACAATGGTATAAAAGCACCACTGCTATAGAAGAACGATGGTATAGAAGCATCACTGCTATACAAGAACTATGGTATAGAAGCACCACTGCTATAGAAGAACGATGGCATAGAAGCACCACCACGTCTGGCGTTCGTAGTCTCGGGTGGCTGTGTGAGGTGCACCCAATTGGGAACGTCCCGGCCGACGCAAGTTAGCAAGGCCAGAGTCGTGGTTTGAGCTGGCGAAAGAGCAAATTTATACGACCGTTCGACAAAGTCTCGATAAGCGCCCCCCCCCCTCTCTCTCTCTCTCTCTCTCTCTCTCTCTCTCTCTCTCTCTCTCTCTCTCTCGATTAGTGGGCCTGCAGTCAGTAGGCTGGCATAGCTTTTCGGTCGGTCCTGCCTGGCGTAACTTGAAAACTTGTCGGTAGGCGTCCAGTGGTTTTGCATGCATTACCGGGTACCGAGGGAGTGCGCTGAGCGATTGCTACTCCTGGCCTGTGTGTGCGTTATTAGTCCGTCTGTGCGATAGATATCTGGTTGATCCTGCCAGTAGTCATATGCTTGTCTCAAAGATTAAGCCATGCATGCTCACACTGTCTCACGGTGAAACTGCGAATGGCTCATAAAATAAGTCGAGGTTCCTTAGATGACACGATCCTACTTGGATAACTGTGGCAATTCTAGAGCTAATACATGCTTACCAAGCTCCGACCCTAGCGGAAAGAGAGCTTTTATTAGTCCAAAACCAATCGCCGTTGCCCTATGCGAGGCGTGGTGTTCCCACTCATGACTAGATAACTTTGTGCTGATCGCAAGGTCTTATGAGCAGACGACGCATCTTTCAAATGTCTGCCCTGATTGATTGATTGATCTAGGAACCGACATCACAGCATTCGGGGCATTCCCATAGGCGCCCCATCCCCATCCTCAGCAGCCAGTGAAGAGTTCCAACACCAATAGTACCAGTAGCAATCTGACTATAAGTCTGTCTCGCCTTTCATCTGAACGTCGAGCGTCGGCCAGATCCCCTCGTCACTCCTCGCTGCCTCATTCTTGCCAGACCGTGGTGATCTATTTGCTCCTCCGAAGTGTACACGTGCTCCCACACGGCCACAACCACGTCAGCCTTGTCATGCATCAATATTCCACCAAGTTTTGCAGAGCCAGTCAATCTGTCCGCCTGTTAATTCCCCAGCATACCGGCATGCCCCGGAGAAAAAATCCAGGCGATGCTTGCCACCCGTGACCTCCAAAGCGAAGCAAGCCACTCTGCACGAAGCATGCCTGTCCTCACCTTCCTCAGCATGCTTTCTGAGTCAGTTACAATCACGATGGTGTGTGTGTATCATATTCTCGATTCAGTCGAAAGCTGCAGTGACCGCCTCCACCTCCATTCTTAAGCTAGATGTGGTATCATATGTCAGGCTTTCCTGCACCAAACGTCGGCCATTAGCTTTTGCTATGAATCCCCAGGCACTTCTCCTACTCTCAACACCGAACCATCTGTGTAGAAAATCACATCACCCGAGCGAGTATTATCCTGAATTAGTTGCTGGATTTCCACTTCCGTGGCCCCTGCTGGCCACTCCCTGCACTCCCGGCTCAATGTGATTATAACTCTGCACAAGTCTGACAAGTCACGTACCACTGACATTTGATACGGCAGACATGCCAGCGGACATGTCTGCTGGATGTCTGCCCTATCAAATGTCAATGGTACGTGACATGTCTACCATGTTTGTAACAGGTAACGGGGAATCAGGGTTCGATTCTGGAGAGGGAGCATGAGAAACGGCTCTTACAATCCTGTTGTCCAGAGAGCACCACAAAACAGCTGCCTTTTCCGGGTGGATGACAGCACTCATTTCAGTGCACCAGTCAATCACTTTGTCTACTGTCGCCTGTAGCTCCTGGGCTGTTTGCTCCCTATCTCTCCCCTGCCTATATGCAAGAATATCATCTGCAAATGTTAGTATCCTTCCAACCCCTGGTGCTTCTAGGTTTGCAATCTTGCTCGTATATACGTTAAAGAGCACCGATGAGATTGCGGATTCGTATTTTCGTATTTCGTGGAAACAAATACAATCATATACAGAGGTTCTAAGAAAACCGGGATTGAAAAGAGAGTTTTAAAAAAACACCACAACAGGCAAGTGAAACATTTCTGTCACATTGAAAGACATAACACTCTTATAAAAACCATAGTGGAATGTAAGGTTGACGGCAAGCGAGCAAGAGGCAGACAACGATACACGTGGGAAGATAACATCAAAAGGTAGACAACAGCAGTCTGGCGGAATGTAAAATTTAGGCGAGAGACAGTGTTGGAGATCTACTGCAGCCAACTTTCACTGTGGAAATGGCACCTGATTTATTTAGTGTATCTACAAGATTGTATGCAACAAAGATATCAGACACAATTTTATCTGACAAATATATTAGACGGGATTTACCTGACAAAGATAAGACATCTTAAACAAGCTGACAAATATATTCAGACAAATACATTAGGCAAGGGCGAGTCTAGGTAGCTCAGTGGCTCGCCGGCCAGTTGGTTACGGGTTCGAATTCGCATCGAGGCGAATGTTTTTTTTTAAAGTGACCTGGGCTCCCAGATCGACCCCGCCTCAAATAAATATCCGGGGGTGTCCGGCGAAGTCAATGCGACCGGCGTGGTGTTGCCCACATCAATCTCGGGCGCTGATTGGTCTATACAAATATGGAATTAGCACTTGTGCCCAAGGCGTGCACAAATGATATTTTTACTTAAATTAGATCAGATTTTATCTGACAGATATATTAGACAATGTTTTAACTGACAAACTGACTATAACAGATTTATCCGACATAGATAGTCTTCTTCCTCTTCAGCTATATTGAATGGGACAAACATTCGCAACTATGACCCCTCCATTTGCTCATTCTAGTAAAACAGGCCATTCACATCCTCATCCAGATGTCACAATGTAGCCTAGATATTTAACATATGTACTGTGCATTTTGGAAATTGTGAATTCATGGAAACTCACGCAGTTTCGCAACGTTTAATTATAATCCCTTAGACATTAGACAAAAATATTACACAAGATTTGATCTGAAGAACAATGTATTTGGAAAGAACTGTATCTGATGATTATATGAGATACTTTGATATTCTTGAGACAACCGAGCCTAATATGACAATGTATGCTTGTATTTGAACAGGTGGATAATGACACAGTCATCACCGGTATGCTGCTGATGTGGAACGTGGCCTTCATTGTTGGATTCTTGCCTCTCATCGGCTGGAACCAGGAGAGGGACACCGTCCGTTTCTTCAGCTTCTACCCCTGGCACTACCTCTTCTTCAACGGCTGCGTCGCGTGTATATGCCTGGCTGTGTGTACGGTCTGTGCTGTCTCCGTCAGGCGCTTCCACACGCTTCCTAAGCTAGACTTCAATTGCTTCTCAAGTCGGATGCTAGAGATTCGAAACTATACATACTTTCACGGCACAGTAATCCTAGAATCCATCTTGTGGTCGTGTTGCTATGTGCCTTTCTTCATATACATGGTCCTGACCTGCTCACAGTGTCTTCTGTGGGACTTCCAAGATCGAGACTTTGCTGTTATATACTTCATACCTCTCTGCATGACCAAGTCCCTACTCAGTTCAGTTTTACAGATGGTGAGGACATTTCAAGCTTACGGTCTTATCAGCAATCGTATTTCAGGGACTTCCATATTCAAACGTTTAACAAGAGGAAGGCGAGTGCAAATAACGCAAAAACATATCGGTATGGTGGATATATCTTACCTCAATCCTTTATATGAATATAACAACTTTAGCAGTCACGGAGACACCCAAATAATGATGGATCACAATCAGCCCATTCTAAATCCACATAAGAGAGTGATGGAGTTTGCGGGACTTATTCACGATTCCGGCTTTTACTTCAGTACCGAAGACTCGAGCGCGAGCCTTACAGGTATCACTAATAGCTCCTACCGTGCATCTATATCGTCAAGACATGCCGACATGACCTCGCAAGAAACTACAACGCTGTGAAAGGCGCCAAGCAGTGGAAACTGACATAGAGGTTTGTAGTGACATTGGTCATGTGATATGTGCCACGGTAAGCAACATCGTTGTGACAGCGGGCAACACATGCACACTGACAAGGGAGTTAGTAACCCATGTCACATTTAGTCATTTGTTCTGTGACTAGGACAACATCCGTGTTGTCACAGGAGCCAAATCCGAACAGTGACTTCATAACACTTGTAAAATTGTTCATATCAATTGCTGGGAATCCCTTGAGACCAATACAATAGCATGAGAAACAAACTGAGAGACACTGATAAGCACACTTACCGAGGAAAGGAAAGACGCACCAAGTTAAATGTAGAATTGCCCAAGTAAAAGCAGCATTTCACAAGACGAAGAATATTCTCTTTCTCAGTCGAGACGAGGAGAATAGCTCTTAACAGCTATATTGAGCCGATACTGTTGCTCGGAAGAAAATCATGGACAAGTAGCAGGAATTATGTGGAAGCTGTGGAGGTTTGGTTTTGTAGAAGAATGGTAAGATTACAATGGACGGAGACAAAGAGCAATGAAGACATCTTGGCAGAAATTAATTCACAAAAAGAACTGGTTACTGGCATCAGAAGTGGACAATATACATGTATATATTTGAGATGCCAGGTTCCAGTGCTGGTGTGCATGTGTCTTTTGTCTGCGGTATCTACCGATTTCTACTGTTTTCCTATGCTTTCATAAGTGCCATTGAACACCTGTGAATTAATCTCAGTTGTTTCAATGGCCTCCAGCGTTCCCCGGCGATTGATTTCTGCGCCTGGAATGCACACAGCGAGAAACAGACAGCCGAGGCACAATGTTTCACACAAGATCAAAATGCAAACAGCACAAGAACACGATGAACGCCTGCATGCCTGTCTGTTGAAAACGTAAATATTCTCACGAAGACGAGCTGGTTTTTTCCCCGGACCAATATGTCTGCAATGTTTATTTAAGATGAGGCATCTCAAGCCTGGAGTCAGCGGGGCATTCCCACAAGCCAGTCTTGCACTCAGGCTCTCTTGTCTGTTCACGTGCCAACAGAAGAATCAGTTCTCCCGACAAGACAGTGTTCTTTTATTAACTGATCAAGTGACATGGGATGATTAGTCGTCTTAAGCGACCTTCCGCATCTGCCAATGGCTTATATACAACAGTTTTACCTATGCAACCCCCTTTAATTTGATATATAATACATGTCTTGTACCATGTTACCAACTTTTACGTCATAACTGTGACACACCCCCCTACTTCCCACTTTACGCCATCCATTTTTGTTTGGTCAAATCTATTTGTTGTTTGGCATCGATCGGTTCAACTCTACACAGCTCAATTTTTTTTAAATGGTTCGTGTCCATTGCAAGACCCCAGGTTGGTGTTCTAGGTCATTGTACGTTAAAGTTTTTGCCATTGCTTTTGAAAGAGAAGTCAACGTTCACGTCCAACGTAATGCCGGCGTAGGAGTTGAACCGCCTACCTCGCCATCAGCGTACCGGAAGTTTTAAGTGTGAGCGCTCGTATCTTCTGCCCATTACAAAAGTTAATTCATTAGTGGCTCTACCAATCAAATATGCAAATAATGTGGCACAGACATATTCTGGCCGTTTATATACCGGTGGCCTATAGATGGTGTACATGTGGTTTTGTCTCAACATCGTGTCTGTATCTGTTTGGTGTACATGTGGTTTTGTCTCAACATGGTGTCTGTATCTGTTTGGTGTACATGTGGCTTTGTCTATACATCGTGTCCGTGTCTGTCTGGTGTACATGTGATTGTGTCTCTACATGGTGTCTGTCTGGTGTACATGTGATTGTGTCTCTACATGGTGTCTGTGTCTGTCTGGTGTACATGTGATTGTGTCTATAGATCGTCTATTTGGTCGTCCTGCTAATATTGCGTGGTATATATGCTCGTGTTCGTAGTCGGTCTGATTCCATTCTATGTCTAAACCACAAGATGTGATTCTGGGTGAATTCAATGCTTGATATTAGGTCCATCACATTTCCGGGGTCGTTTCACAGTATACCTTCGTGAAGCCGAGGATTCCTGTCTCAAGCATGTAATCCCGTTTGTCTTGTGGCTAGTTGACAGGGGTCAAGCTTGATACTGATATTATTAAGCGCTGGAAGAACGACGCAGTTTACCAATTGCTCTTTAATTTAGTGATCTTCATTGAGGTACGCTGTATAAAAGATAGTCTGGAGTATATCACGACTCCTAGCATGACAAGGTAGGTGCAGGCTGTTATGGCGGAGCTCCGGTGGCTGGAGAGTAGCACAGCCCGACATGTGTCTGTAACGGACTCGCAGAGCACGCCACGTTACACAGAAACTGGGATGCTCCGCTAGAGTGGCTCCTTTACAAGCATACACGAATGTGCACAAACCCATTTATCCCGATGAGTAAAATATAGCAATGTGTGTGACAGTGTCTTGACTATTTAGTCAATAAAAGATCGTTAGAGTACCCTTTACAACTTTATGAATTACACATTACGCAGCACGGTATTCGCACATCCCAGGGGCACACGACTTGTCATGGAATGGATAACTGACGTCAAGAGGGTGTGTGTGTGTGTGTGTGTGTGTGTCGGGGGGGGGGGGGGTAAAATAGGTAGGTATATATGTGTCAATGAATCAAAAAGAGATCAATTAAGGTTTTACATGCGATTCAAAGGTGAAAGGTTCGACTTCAATGCACCGGGTTGTATCCCACATAGCTCGGTCTCTGTCTGCAAGGTGGCCTGCCAAAAGCATCACACAAAGCGCGAACTCCATAGCTCTAGCGACAAATCCCAGGACTCACCAAGAAAATTTGAACCCACAACCTTCGGAGTGAAACAAATAAATGGGGAGAGACTAAGCCCATTGAGAATGCGAGAAGAGATCAAACACGACTGATGACCTCACTATCCAGGCTGTCTGTGTTCCACTATTTCCCTTCTCCCCTCACCCTTGTCAATGCCAGGATAGATCAAACACGATCGATGACCTCACTATCCAGGCTGTCTGTGTTCGACTAGTGCCTTCTTCCCCCCCCCCCCACCATTGTCAATGACAGGGTAGATCAAACACGACTGATGACCTCACTATCCAGGCTGTCTGTGTTCTACCAGTGCCCTTCTCCCCCCACCCCAGTCAATGACAGGATAGATCAAACACGATCGATGACCTCACTGCCCAGGCTGTCTGTGTTCGACTAGTGCCTTCTCTCCCCCACCCCACCCCACCCCAGTCAATGACAGGATAGATCAAACACGATCGATGACCTCACTATCCAGGCTGTCTGTGTTCGACTAGTGCCTTCTTTCCCCCCCCCCCACCCTTGTCAATGACAGGGTAGATCAAACACGACTGATGACCTCACTATCCAGGCTGTCTGTGTTCTACCAGTGCCCTTCTCCCCCCACCCCAGTCAATGACAGGATAGATCAAACACGATCGATGACCTCACTGTCCAGGCTGTCTGTTCGACTAGTGCCCTCTCCCCTCACCCTTGTCTATAAGGCCAAATTAATTCACAAAATCAATTACAAAAAGTCGAAGTTCTCTAAATTACCAATGGTCGTTGTTTAAACATAATGCAAGATATTACAGACGACTAAACATTGCATGCTCACAAGCGGATGATAGACCTATGGGTACTCCGCAGCTCACATGTGTAACAATCCCTATACATACAATTGCAAGCTATTCAAACACTCTTAGTTTAGACTACATGCCTCCTTTAAAACAAATCCTGGTATATCACGCCTTATCCTATCAGTAAATCGCCCGTAGCTGATTACAACTGTCACGTATATAATGAATATTAATGAGTCAGGTAGTCGTTATTTTTGCACATTTCCTAAGTGTTTATAATGCACTAGCTGACCCTGCCCGGCTTCGCCCAGACCCTGGTGGGGAGCATCTCATTTAATTCATATAAGTAGTCATATAAGTTCTCGTTTCCGTTACCGACTGACTGACTGTCTGTCTGTCTGTCTGTCTGTCTGTCTGTCTGTCTGTCTGACCCGGCCCGGCATTGTCCAGCTCCTGGTGTGGAGTATCTCATTTAATTCATATAAGTAGTCATATAAGTTCCCGTTCCCGACTGTCTATCTGTCTGTCTATCTGTCTGTCTGTCTGTCTGCCTGACCCTGCCCGGCTTCGCCCAGTCCCTGGTGGGAAGCATCTCATTTAATTCATATAAGTAGTCATATAAGTTCCCGTTCCCGTTACCGACTATCTGTCTGTCTGTCTGTCTGTCTGTCTGTCTGTCTGACCCGGCCCGACATCGCCCAGCTCCTGGTGTGAAGCATCTCATTTAATTTATATAAGTAGTCATATAAGTTCCTGTTCCCGACTGTCTATCTGTCTGTCTGTCTGTCTATCTGTCTGCCTGACCCTGTCCGGCTTCATTAAATTCATACAACAAAAAAAATGTAACTTAAAAGAACGTTCTACCACACACCATCCATTATTTTTAATGAAAACTCTTTCTAATCACCTGCATGACTACAGTAACTTCTTAAGCAAAAAAAGATGAGTTACAATGTTATGCATTGTGCATCATTTTTATGAAAACTTTGAAAATGCCTTACAGATTGTATCATTATTTATTATAACTCATATGCCGGTACATAACTATGGACAAAGAGTTTATAAATCTTTGAAAACGATGCCACAATATGACTATAAGTTATACAGAAAAGTTATGCCCCTTGAAATAACTTTTACAGAGTTAGGTCCCCTGAGATATATGAAATTATGATGAAAAATGAAAAATGAAATAATACTGAGTAAGCAGGCGATTTCACACTAACAAAATATCACAGTTGACAGCTCTGGAATGAAAGGAAGGCGTGTAGAAAATTTCATCTCAATCGGATGGGCCGTTCGCGAACAAATAAAGGACATACATACATACATACAGAGATACATAAATACATACGCACATCCTAATTTATATATAAGATGTATTATTATGGTTTTCTATGACTAACCTTTGACGTGATTTGTGCGGGAAGCAATGTATGAAAGCAGAAAGATAAGGAGGGCAGAATGTTAGACGGGCCTGCATGCCCACTTTTTAACCGTTGGAAAATAAAATTCATTGGTTTGTTTCCAAGAAGCACATAACCCAAGACTGCAGCTGACACCAGACCAGCATAACAAGACGTGTGGTAGTACAGCAACCAGGTTCTCTCCCACGGCCAGGTTATTGTGGGATTCTCACAAATGAAATGGCTGCATCTAGACAGATAGAATGTGTGCTGCCATATTCCAAAATCGCATGATTGACCTGTTTTGCTCTAACTCTGACAGCATCTGCTCAAACATGTGTAGTAAACTAACACAGAACGGAAGCCTCTTTCGCTTGAGTACTAAAGTTGGGGTAGTTATGTATATGTACGTAACTAGCAAGTGTTTGTAAATCACAACTATGATGTAGTCGTGGCAAAACCTACAAGTAACTTTATGTTTCCCAAAACCGTATCTAAGCTCACCATTCACCTCTCTCTCTCTCTCTCTCTCTCTCTCTCTCTCTCTCTCTCTCTCTCTCTCTCTCTCTCTCTCTCTCTCTCTCTCTCTCTAAAAAAAAAATAAAAAGTTTTAAAGAAAAATCATCCACACTTTCACTCATTAACTGTTTGTCCTTTGCAGAACATCTAGCTGCAGCTGTGGCTCTTCATCACTGTCTATCAGTTGTGACTTCAGGTTGCCACCCTCTTCACCTGTGCTTAGAACGTTACAAACATGACCTCCTGTGTGTTTCCCCAGCTTGGTTGTTTTGTTCTCCCTAGAAACCATTCACGCAGCCCTTCCTCTTCTAGTCTGGAGCGCAGAGATTCCGTGGTATGTTTACAGTGTGAGTTCCCCTAGTTCCTGAATAAACTTTCGCTTGTTTGCTTGGTGGTCTGGCTATATTCCAGACTTGTGTATTTTTATTACTACTTCAAGCAATCTGATAAATTAATTATAGGCAAAATACATAAACAGTTAAAGAAGGTCAAAGACACATGTCATTAGATCTGTGTGGACTGAAAAATGGGACGGAGATAAGACAAAGTGCTTAGAAATTGAAAGCCAACACAACAGTCAAAATACCAAATTAGTGCACAAAAGAATTCAGGAACTTACTAATAAAAGAACAAGTACATCAACAGGGTGTCTAAAAAACTGAAGATGGCAAAATCATAATAGAAAAAGACCAGATTCTACAGGTATGGACAGATTATGTGAAACACCTTTATGATGATAACAGAGACGAACAGTATGATATTAGACTTAATAATGAAGGACCGCCAATTTTGGAGATGGAGGTTCGAAATGTTCTTAAGCATATGAAAGCTGGCAAGGCCCCCGGTGCAGATAACATCACAACAGAAATGATTAAAGCTTTAGAAGAATTTGGACTAGAGCAAGTCACCAGACTGCTGAACACATTATATGATACTGGAGATATCATCATCATCATCAAGTGCCGTGCCGGCTGGCGTAGGCGTTCATGGCTCTCCATAGATCTCGGTCTTTGGTTTTCTGGATCAACTCTGCTGCTGATATTCCTCTATGCCACCTTCTCAATCCATCCAGCATCACTTCTCTTGGTCTACCTCTGCCTCTCTTCCCCTCGATCTTTCCAGTTGTTACGATGTTCTCCAATGCCTCTCTTCTCATCACATGACCGAGGAAAGCTGTTTGTCTCTGTCTTATTGTTGTATATAATGTTCTAGTTTCGTTAGCCTGTTTCAGGCAGTCATCGTTAGTTACTCTGGCAGTCCAAGGAATTCGCAACATTCGTCTCAGGAACCACATCTCTGTTGCTTCTAATTTCTTCTTAATTTGTTCATTTACATTCCAAGATTCACTGCCCTACAGCAAAACAGGTTCTAGATAGCTCTTTGGCACTCTCTT
This sequence comes from Cepaea hortensis, assembly GCA_963921405.1. Taxonomy (NCBI): domain Eukaryota; kingdom Metazoa; phylum Mollusca; class Gastropoda; order Stylommatophora; family Helicidae; genus Cepaea; species Cepaea hortensis. The sequence continues at coordinate 63,892,786 of OY992882.1, read as the reverse complement.
ACATTCAATGATAGCGACTTACTGCATAAGATATTCTTCATTTTGTTTTTAAATGTAGCCTTTGCTTGACCTATTCTGCTCTTAATCTCTGTTGTGCATCTGTCATCTGATGTTATAAATGTCCCTAGACATTTAAAACTATCCACTGGGTGAAGAAATTTCCCTTCTATCTCTATTTCACATTTGGGTGTCACCTGTTTCTTCGACAGGCTATACAAGTCTAAAATCGACTACCTCTCAAACCTCTGCTAAATATCACCTATAAATTCAACGAAGCAAAGTCGACTTGTATACTGTATTCAACAACAATACACGATTACTCAAATACGACAAGGCCTTAGCAAATAGGTGTTTAAATCCTGTTTTATGCAGACAGAAAGACGTCATAGTGACTCACCGATTACCGTGGGGATAATAAATGCTCCACATTCGAACAGTATCAGAGACTACGTGTGTTACGTATTCCAGCCAAAATGTTATTCATCTTGTCACTTCATATGCTATATAACTACATTATGCAAGTGACGAGATGCAGCGACATATGCCAGCCAATAGATTGTGCAACATATTATTTGTGGCTTCTGCATTTAAATTCACTAAGGGAATACTTATAAAAAATTAAAAAATAAAAAGTATGACTACCCCAAAAGCCTGGAGATAAATAGAACGGAAGTCTGACCGTTTCCACACAGGCAGCGAACTAAACACCAGGTCCACTGTATCAACCCTGCAACATTAGTGCCACAGAGCAGGTGCCCGGATCACGTCATAGAAGGGACGAGAAGAAGTCTAGAAGACAACAGCGCCAAGAGACTAAGGGACACAAGGGACGACGGAGAAACGTCACGATGACGTGATCATGACAACAAAAGCATACGCTGTAGGATTATCAAGATGAAAGGTCGTGCATTTAGATTCTTAAGGAAAATTGGTGTGGATACGGAATTGTTGACAATATATCAGTGGATAGTAAGTTAATGACACATCGAAGTATGCTACAGGAGTTTAGTAACGCCACGGATTCAAGAAACGACGGGCAGAACCTGGACAAGATCGGATCGGTATAGCAGCGGAGATAGCCGGGATGAACGAAGGAAGGAGAGGTCTGAAAGAGTAACAATAATCGCGAACAGGTTTGAGTAATTTATCTTAAGGTACATATAAATTACATTCCGCCCTGGTAATAACAGGCCATGTAATAGTGCCATGAAAGATATATATGATAACTCTGGCAGCTACGAGATTAAAGTAGTATTCGCATTGTAAACTCTGAGGTTGTTTCATCTTTCAAAGTTCACCGTTAGCTCCAGTTACTGTTATATTCATTCCGTTATCATGGAGCCGAGTACAGACTGTTAAGTTCACATATATAGATGGCAAATCATATTGAAGATGGACTTGCAGTCTGGCAATTAGTCTCCCGTTGCTTTTTGGTTTTTGTTTGTTCGCTGGCTTTGAACTCAAGTGTAGTCTATACACGAGCTACTATTTCTAGAGCACTGGGCTGATGTTTACATGTGGAGTACCTAAAGTTATTTGCCATATTAACGATCTACCTTTCTATCTTTCGTCGTCCTGCGATCCATTTGCAGACAAGTGTGAATTGTATACAAACGCTGGAAACTGTAATTTACTGGAGTCGTCTTGCAACAAGAATTAAATGACGTAGTTATGTGAAGCTATGCAAACCGTATGCAAATTAACATCACTAAAACACAATATATGTTATTAACAACAAGACAAAGACTTCAAACTCTAAATTCACACAAATCACTTCAACTTCACGTGGATAACATGACAGTAGAAAGTGTAACTGAGTACAAAGCATTAGACCTCATCGTTGATAGACACCTAACCGTTAAGTCAAATGATCAAGCGCTAGTTAAACAAACACCATAAACAAACACCGATAAAAGTCTACCAACTCACCAAAATTAAAAATGTCCTTTATGAAGACACGAGGAAGATATTCTATACTTCTCACATACAGACACATTTTGACTACTACTCTACAATCTGGGACGGTTGTTCCAATCCAATCACCAAGCGATTTTACTCACTCCAGAAACGGGCTATGAGTTTAATTTATAGTAAACACATAATTGACAATCTTAGGCTACATAAACTAGGTACTTTCGTTCGCATTTGCCGTATTTTACCGGATATTTTTCCCCGTTAATTTTCGGTTTTTTTTTTTTGGTTTTTTTTTGGTTTTTTTTTTTTTTTTTTTTTTTGGGGGGGGGGGGGGGGGTCTCCATTTAAAGGGTATATAGAGTACTCGTTACGGTAAATTCCCCGATTATTTCATGTTCGCGTTAAAAAATGGACCAATTACTTTATATAGTTTTTCCCCCTTCGGTTTACGTGTGTACATCTCGTGTTTCTGAAATTCGTTTCTCACATAGAGATACAGAGTGACCTTTTCAGACGTAAGTAGACCCACAAATCACGTTTTATGTAGATGTATTTGTTTGTTCTAGTATGTATTATTAGATGTATCGTCCATTTTTATGTAAATCTTGTCATTTTCGACTATTGAAGTCGGGAGGATCATCCCAAACGAAAATGATGAAAATTGCATGCTCTGATGTGATATTTCAATGGCCGGAAATAGCCGTTTCCTTACCAGCGATGACTATTTAATATTGTTATGGAATATTCACAGCGATTTGCATGCCAATGAATGCATGATTGCATTCAACGTCAAATTTAGTATTTGTGTATACATTTTCATCACTCTGCATGGGCCGGATCATTGATAATTATTAATCTTGACAACGGAACATCTTTTGCCAAAATGCATCTATCTACGCTGGCTGACAAGACTCACCACGTGCAGTCTGCGCGCGGTCTGACGTCATCACGGCATGACGTGATGTATATATCTGTGTGTGTGTGTGTGTGTGTGTGTGTGTGTGTGTGTGTGTGTGTGTGTGTGTGTGTGTGTTTTTTAAAGTGATATTAATAATAAAACCCTAGTAAAACAGCCAGTCCCCTGTTGGTAGACCAGTATATTCCCCACAGCTAATAACTGCCACATCATTCACTAATATTAGTGAGTCATATAGTATTGATTTTTGCATTCCCCCATGTCTTTATAATGCACATCTTTTATTTATTTTTTTTTTGTTTTCAGTTAGCCTCGAATGATATGTGAATGAAATAATGTATGAAAGAGAGTGATAGAAGGACAGAATGTTAGACGGGCCTTCTTGCCCAATTCTTAACCCTTTAACAATAAAGTGTGTTCACTCGTTCGTGTGGATTAGCTTTCCCTATTACCATTGTCCCTCGCCATTAGGCGAACCCACTCTGACTTCAGAGGTACTTGTAATTTACGTACCCAGGTCAAGGACGAGAAGTCAACATTGTAGTCCAACTGACCGGTGTAGGTGTTCAACTCAGTACCAACACACCGGATGTTGAAGAACGAGCTCTCTTATCCATTTTGTCATGCTGACCCACGTTTCCTGTTGCTGCACCCAAAGAGTCGGCCACATGACCGTCATCCCATGCAAGCGTGTTCATGATTGCACATGAAACAAACAAACAAACCAGCGCCAACTCTCTCTCTCTCTCTCTCTCTCTCTCTCTCTCTCTCTCTCTCTCTCTCTCTCTCTCTCTCTCTCTCTCTCTCTCTCTCTTGGGGGGAGGGACTGTACCACCGTTGCGCCCATTCTCGTGATGTGATATATAAACAATTCTGGTTATATGCTTACTTTTAACAATTCCTCCCACATGCCTTTCTAATTACCACTTCATTTCCCGTGGATTTTTGTTAAGTGTTCAACGTTCAAATTCCGAATTTGCAGATGCCTGTCAGTTGCGGCATGCAACTAAAGTGTGTCGGGCAATTAGCGTGTGAACGGTTGTCGTGGCAATGAGTAAATGAGTGACAGTGGCAGCTAGAAGACGGTTCCCGTGTCAGTGAGTGAATGACAGTGGCATCTAGAAGACGGTTCCCGTGTCAGTGAGTGAGTGACAGTGGCAGCTAGAAGACGGTTCCCGTGAGAGTGAGTGACAGTGGCAGCTAGAAGACGGTTCCCGTGAGAGTGAGTGACAGTAGCAGCCAGTAGACGGTTCCCGTGAGAGTGAGTGACAGTGGCAGCTAGTAGACGGTTCCCGTGAGAGTGAGTGACAGTGGCGGCTAGTAGACGGTTCCAATGAGAGTGAGTGACAGTGGCAGCTAGAAGACTGTTCCTGTGAGAGTGAGTGACAGTGGCAGCTAGTAGACGGTTCCTGTATCAGTGAGTGAGTGACAGTGGCAGCTAGTAGACGGTTCCCGTGAGAGTGAGTGACAGTGGCAGCTAGTAGACGGTTCCCGTGTCAGTGAGTGAGTGACAGTGGCAGCTAGTAGACGGTTCCCGTGTCAGTGAGTGACAGTGGCAGCTAGTAGACGGTTCCCGTGAGAGTGAGTGACAGTGGCAGCTAGTAGACGGTTCCCGTGAGAGTGAGTGACAGTGGCAGCTATTAGACGGTTCCCGTGTCAGTGAGTGAGTGACAGTAGCAGCTAGAAGACGGTTCCCGTGGTAGTGAGTGGATGACACTGGCAGTTATAAGACGGTTCCCGTGACAGAGGAAATTAGAAGACGGCAGACAGCGCATGATGCGAGTTAACTTCACGCAGTGAAATCCATTAAACATCGCTTCTTCGTTCTCGGTGAACATGTAAAACTAGCTACAAATCTGCTTAATTTTACACGTGGCCGCAACTGACAGACAAGATGCATTTATCCGCAGACTACTTGTGCTGGCACGTGTATTTGCTAGGTCAAACCGGCATGAATGTTCACCACAAACAGCAGTACCTGAACCAGTGCAGTTATTTACCCCATACTCTGAGTTACGTTTGTCCAATATGCGTTCAACAATATTGCGTGATATGCTAAATAATGACGGAATGTAGCTGTTTGTGCAATCAAAGGTGAGCGCAAAAAAAACTGTACATTCCTTTTTCCCACAAAGCGAATACTTAACCAGCATACCAAAACAAATCAGTTTAGATGTATTGGCTGACGCAGTTCCCATGGGAACCAGTAGACGCAGTGGCGATGCCAGGTTCTTACGTCAAGGGACTGACTTTCATCTAGACATGCTTCCTTGGCGACTCAAAGAGAATGCTCAGCAATATCGAGGTGGGTTGGGATCGAATATAGTGAATCTCTGAGAAGGAAAAGACTGACGAAAAACGGCTTTATTTGGAGCCAGCTCAAGAGTGTGTAAGAGGAAAAGACAAAGCTGACAGACGTGCGAGCCGGGCTACTGTGAAAACAGGACAGGCAATGAACCGGGTTTATATAGTGAATGTCACCGAAGAGGCAGGACAATTAAACTAATCAAGTGATGACTGAGAATCTGCAACATAGACGAGGGCATCCGAGCACTTACAGACTGAATGATTCGATATGCAGGGAGGATATTCTGAAGACTAACTTCTTTTTCTTCTTTCGTTCGCTTGAAATGTGTCTATAACTGCAATGTTGTCCTATTAATGAATTTAACTGCCTTTTTTAATTCACTCAGTGGTCTATGTAGTTTTTCTTCCACTGTTGTTTCTCTCGGCCAGAAGGTTTGCCTAAATATGTCGTATTTTGGACAGTCTTGGAGTATGTGATCTGCTGCTTGCGGCGCCAATCCATGTGTGCACATGGCTGATACGCCAATCTTGAACTTGGTATTCATATGATTGCGTATTCTATAGTGTCCTGTTTTGAGGTACAGAATAATTATATGTTTTGGTCTGTCCGTAATATGGTAGTCACCTTAAGCAGGTTTTGGTGGCTTTCTAACTGATTCGATCATTCTTTTCTTTTGGTGGTATGTTATGGGTACACCAGTTGTTTTTTTTTTCTATTGCTCCTTCCTTAACAAATCGACCAGTTCTCTCTTTAAAAAATAAAAAAAAAGTCTTAAAAGTCGAGAGGATCGGCTTCATTGCACCGGGTGTTATCCCATATAGCTCGGTCTCTTTCCACAAAAATGGGGAGGGGGCGGGGCGAAAAGCGTCACACAAATCACGAACTCCGTAGCTCCAGCGACAACCTCCAGGAGTCTCCGAAAAAATGCACCAGTGAACCGAAGTCGTAGCCCGGAATCGAACCCACAACCTTCGGAGCGCGTGGCAGACTGCTTCATCACTACGCCACGGAGACTCTCAGATCAGCTCTCTCGTTTCAGGGTACTCCACAGTGGGATGGTATCCACTGAATGGTGATCTTAAGCTAGCTGGAAAGTTCAGAAAGTAGTGTCCACAGTATTGACAATGTCCCAGTCAGGAGCGCCTCAAGTACTGATTTTGCATCTGCCTTTAGCACACCAGGTTGTGTACCATGGCTGATATTTAGTAGCTTCTCTGTTGCTATCTTGATTGCCTGGATTTCTGCAACATAGTTATGGTAGTACTTTCCTGTTGGTACTCTGGCTTTATCCCTAGTATTATTTGGGTATTCTATGTACACTCCCGCTCCTCGATTTCGAACAGCATTTCACACTATGCTGGCATAGATCCAGAGGTCCTGTTGGTATTCGTCATCAATGAAACTGAGAGTAGCTGTTCTGCGCTGCACACTCTTTTGTTCTTCCTTGTCAAATATTCCTTTCACTTTTGTCTGGGTGTAGTTGGTGTTACTAATTTTGCAATAGTTTTCAAGGGGATACCAAATGTGGGCAGATCTGGAGTGTCGTTTGGCCTGGTGGATAAAACTGCTTCTTTTCAACCGCCCCATAGCAAGATTTTCAAATCTTTTGTTCATATGGTGGCCCGACATGCTGGGGACCTTTTCTGCTTGTGCTAGCGTTTTCATATCTCTGCACTCTCTCAGTGCTTGTAACCTCCCCGTCTTCTCCATCTCCACTATAGGAGTTGATCTCCCCCTCCCGTGGTGACTCTAAGTGCTTGATTTTGCAACCTGTCCAGCTATTGTAGTGTGTTATTTATACTGAACACCACGCAGTCGACCCGTATTCCAGGTGTGGTCGTATGCTCTGTTGATAAACTATGCTAAGTATTTTCCCACTGGCTCCCCATATGGTTCTACTTAGTTTTCTCAGGATGGCTATTTTCCTTCTGGCTTTTGCTACTGCTTTGTTGATGTGCTTTTTCCATGTCAGCCGTTCATCAAATGTTACTCCAAGGTATGTTGGTTCTTTATTTTCTTTTAGGGTAATTCCATTTATCTGGATGATGCCTGCCTTTTCTTTTGAAGAGAAGGTAAATAGAGTGGTTCTGCACTTTTCAGTGTTGGTGCTGACACCATCTATTTGCCCATGCAACTAATGCATCTACAGCTCTGGTGGCCGCTGATGCATGTTCACTTGAGCTCCATAAAACCAGGTCATCGCATACATTGCCGTTTTTATTCTGCCATGTAGCACTTCAGAATGAGACGCAAAATTTAAAAGTGAAAAAGAACCCGAAGGGTTAATCTCAACGCAGCATACAGCAAAGGTTGCCAAGCGACGTCACTATGTGAAAAACGTCACTGCGTAATACGTCATCAACCGGCTAGTTAGGTCTGGGGCTGATAGCAACAAGGCGGCATAAAATTGTCAGAGGCGAATTATTATCGTAAATCCGATCAGAAGATGTAAATGGAAGAAGTAAACAACCATTTGTGTAAGTGTCACGAGATCGCCATGAGTTAACCAGATAATGAAAATACAGAAGTTTGCTTGGCGTATATTTTCTAGGCCACAACAGTCGTACTAACAGAGTAAACACAGCTGCACGGGTTACATCGGGGCAGCACATATACACATTTTGTGGTGAGTGAGAAGGAATGGATACACCGCGTTGGCAGTTCATAAACAGTTAAAATCACATAGCCTTGCCCGCTCAGGATATGGAATAGTTCCGTCTGTCATCTATAGTTCCGGACATCAGGCGAAATGGCGGCTGGGATTGTCACCACTGAACAGAAGATTGACAGTTTATCAACAGGTCGGAAGTGCCCGACTAGGGAGAAAACGGTCAGATTGTCATTTGGTATTTCCCGACATCAAATGGAATGGCGGATTTGATTGTCACCACATGACAGAAAGTTGAGGGCTTGTTATTGGAAATAGTGGAATACATGCAGGACCTCAACAACGTCACGTGCACAATGTAGGGTGTTTGGAAAACCATGATTGGCAGCTTGGTATCGAAACCCTTTGTTGGAACTGTACAGTAACTCTCTAGATTGTTTTGGATGTCAAAACCAGTGATGACAATCTAACATTAATGGAGCCAGGGAGGATGGATCCCTGACAAGGGAGGGTGCCCAATATGCCACCTGTGTGGGGGCATAAAGGATAACGTCACGTGGCCAACTTTGGGAGTTTGCCATATAAACCCGAGTTGGGGCCAACTAGGGGGACTTGAACATGTGGCTCTAGTCGGAGTGCAATGGCACTGCGGTGCTTAGTGGAAATAATATCTACCGTGTGTTAATTAGTGACTTAATTTTACACGTGCCTATAATGGCAGATGTAGATATGATTGATAGGACTGCAGTAGTGCCATTTAAGGTATAACCTATTAATATATTCGTTCTAATTAATATAGGCTGTAGCTTTGTTAAAACCAAGTGTGATGATTAGCACTGTTAGTGGAAACTAGTTAGAGTAGAATAGTGATATTAGCTATGCTAGTTAAGAATAGAGTAATGATGGATAATTGGGAGACGGGGAAATTGCCCGCTGGGGTTTTGCACTCTGTATTGGTCTTTCCTTGTCATAGCCTGATTCGGCCCTAGGTGGGTAGCTAATCTGCTCTATGACAAAGTTTAGTTAGCTAAAGATCATTAAGCAAGGCAATAGGCTTACACTCAGCCGATAGGATCAGTGACTAGTACTATCACCAGATGTGTTGTTTCTATCCTAGGTTCCCTACCAGATCCGAGGAAACTCAACAAGTTTTTAGGAAAGGTTCAAATCCCATTCGGAAGAACACCAGTGGAACAGTCAATAAAGTTTTCGTACAGAACGTAACTAAAGCTAGAAGGAAGATGATTCACCAAAGACGGGTGATGACTGTTGATGCACCACACAGCATCAGACAGTAGTAACTAACCGAGAACATTAATTATAACAGTTACCTAGTGTGATATAATCTCGTGTAATAGAACACAAGACATGATACTTGAGGCTAGATAGACATGAGTGCGGCTCAAGTACATTGACTATTAACATTAATAACTGTGTACACACTACAAAGGACTTGTGCATATTTTTTTTGGAACGATAAGAACGGACATTGTGTAGGGTGCAACCGGTCCATGATTAACTGTTAATACCACCGGTGTCTATTTCGGAAGATCATGAAAGGGGATTACCAGAGGTCTACAGAGGCAAATCAGTATCCAGCAGGATGGTTTCGGCACTGGGTGAGATGTACATGTTCTGACGTAACGTGCTGTGGTCTATCCTTGCTGGGATCAGCTGACTGGGTTGTTGTCTGAGAGTCCGATTCTACACACTTTATAGAACACGTCACACATTTTCTTCACATACACGTCTCATATACGTTACACTTTTCTTTTAATAAATTAATCTTTATTAATTTTTAGAAGCAAGAGTTGTTGAGTATGTTGCGTTGGGGAAGTATGAGAAGGGGGCATAGTACGACAGTGAGAGAGTGATAGGAAAAGGTGTCCACGGGCTGATGGAGTGTATTGGACGGAAGCTGGTGGATTCTCCAGAATATTAAAAAGGAGGAAAATATTATAATGTGGGTGTCGACTCTCTTCACTCCAGGGACGACACTGTTAAGGAGGACACGACAGTAAGATAGATGATCGAGGCGAATTATTATCGTAAATCCGTTCAGAAGATGTAAATGGAAGAAGTAAACAACCATTTGTGTAAGATAGATGATGAAGGCACACTATAAAGTCAGGAATGAAGGTTAGCCATGATTACTTAGACCAAAATTCGAGAGAATGGCTCAGTGTTAGCAAGTTGTCAACAAACATGGTCTTGTAAGTAGTTACTGTTATGTTGAGCGGCAAGGGTGCAATCTAATTAACGATAGGCGGTTAAGCATTATCTTGATATTCGATTAATTAAATGTATATGTGATCAGTATTGTGCGTATGCTTATTAACATGGCACCGGCCCTCCCATCAACATGGGAAAGTGAATTTATTGTTTACTGACGTCACAAGCTATTCTATGCAAATAAATATCGCATTACAAGAAATGTCAGCCTGCCTCAAGTTGTTTGATATTTATTAAAATTGCTCCTGTTATACTGCTGCACTGTTTTATTGGACGGCGAGCTGAGAATAAAAAAATAAAGTCGCTTAAAAGTCGACAGGGTTGACTTCATTGCACCGGGTTTTATCCCATATGGCTCTGTCTCTTTCCGCAGCACGGAAAGCGTAGCACAAAGCACGAACTCCGTAGCTTTTTAGCGACGATCCACAGGAGTCTCCGAAACATTTAACTCATAAACCGAAGGGTGCGGGCCGGAATCAAACCCACAACCTTCGGAGCACAAATCAAACGGCTTGACCACTTTGCCACAAAGACTCCCGTTAGAGCTGAGAGCTGAGAATAATGCAAAATAACATTCTGGCAAATTCCATGCGGTAGATTAGTAACAAGATCATTGACGAAGATTAGGAAAAGTGTGGGGAACAAGACTCCACCCTGGGGAACACCGTGACTAAGTAGTACTTTCTTACTCTTGAGCCAGTCTATCTGTACTCAGGCTCTTCTGCTGTGCAAGTAAGATTTCACTCGTGTGTACAATCTTCCACTGACTTTATAATTTCTGAGTTTCTACATCAGACCTTATTTCTAGATTTTGTCAAAGGCTTTCTTTAGATCTATCCATGTGGCAAGCACCAGCTCTCTTGGAATGCATCCTCAATTTCTTGAGAGAGGTAGGTTGTCTGATCTTCCGTAGAGTAACACTGCCTAAAGCCAGCCTGCTGTGGCATAAGAATATTTTCACAGTCAATGTACCACTGCAGTATGTGATTGATGATGCGCTCCATATAACAGTGTGACTGTTATAGGATGACATTGGGAGAGCTCGGACAGAGACTTAAGGAAATTAGGAGGACAAGTAAGAAATATGAAATCATGTTCGGATAAATTATAGTAGACAAAACCTATTTGACAGCGCGCTAGAACGCACAATTTATACGTAGTATAAAATGTGTTATATCCAGGTAGTGACGAGACTTCGACGACGGAAGCCGACAAGGCAACAGCAAAAACAAACTGAAGACAGATACTGATGTGATTCCAACGGGAGAGTCGAGTTTAAGATCTGTAAAGCCATGAAAACATCTGGACTGAAAGAGGACAAATGAGAATATAAGAGACAAAAAGACGGATATTTATAAGTCTCAATGACCGCAAAAAAAGTAGAATTCAATCTGGGAAAATCATGCAAGTTTACGGAAGTTAATTATTATAATTGACTCGAGGATGAAATAAAGAATTTGTTGAATATTAAAATGGTAAGGTTTCCTGAAATTATTTTTCGCATATGTCACGGATTTTTTGTTGGCAAAACGTTTGTCCTTGTTAGATATCTTTATACAACTGAATCATCGCGAGGTATTATCTTAAATCGAAAATTTCACCACTACAGATAACGTGCCGTCTAAAAGCGAGCCTCGTGTCAGCCGGGTTTGTTGGTGTAGCGAGGCTGTTGGACTGTGACATCCATTGTTTTGCAGAGACAGTTGGTAAGGCTTGGTCTTTGGCTGGAGCCACTGGACCGTATCTCCCTGATTTTAGAAGATTGCTTCTCTCCAGGCTTGTGGAACGCTGCCTAAGGTCCTTCAGCTATTGAAGATCCAACGCCTCATCTACTATTTCATTGTCTGGTATATTTGACATTTCTATTGAGTCTCTTATTGTTTCTCTGGACTAGTTTAGATATTGTTATCTTGTGCAAATGAGTCTGCAATATGGTCAGCTGCTTTCCTGTTAAGATGTTTCCGTCTTTATGTAGCACAATCTTCGAGTGTCTCCTCGTGCCCTTATCATTAAGTTGGTTTACTAGTTTCCACAACTTTCTTGTGTCTCTTTCAAAGTGACTACGTTTTCTCCTACCAGATTGTCCGCTAAGCCCGCAGCTTGGCCCTTTGAAATTTGGCTTTATGCGTACAGACATTTATTGTGGTGCTCTTGGCTGGGTTTCTTCTTCTTCTTCTGCGTTCATCCGGAGTTTTTTTTTTTTCCCGGATGTGATTGGGTTGTGCCTGTTTACAGCACAGCTGCGTTCTTGCGCCGTTAGGCCGACACATCCGACTTCTGCGGGCATTTGTTGACCGGGTTAACCTTCCCGGGTGGCTGGGTTTGACCTTTGTTTGCTTTCTACACACTTCCACGTCATTATGCATCTGTTTTAGTTCACTACTCCAGTATGGTTTATATTGTTTACGAGCTCCTCTAGGTACTGTTTATCGTAGCGTCGTAGTATGTATATTCCGAACTTGTCAACTACTCTATTTATGTCTTAACCAGTATGCTGGTGCAATGTTTGTACTTTGCGCAGTCTACTTTCTTTTATTTCCACTTCGAGATGGTGTAGCTTTCACTTACAAGCTCATGTTCTACAGTTAGAAAGCAGATGGTCACCGCCACCAAGTTGTTTCTCAACAATTCGTGTTACGTTTTACTACAGGTCTGGTGAGTGAAAAGCCAGGTCAGGTGTAGTTGTAGTGTGCCATTATCTCGAGTAGAAGGTATGCGGGTCAGAGGGCTTGTTAATCAAGATGAATCTATTCCCGTCCTTCTAGTCTTCCAGTCTCTCTCCTGGTCCGTGGGATCACAGCCCCAGCTCTGCGAGTGGCTGTTTAAATAGCCACATACATTTTTTTCCCTTTTAATGGCAGTGTGTCCTGCGCCTGTGGGAAGTCACTTGGACAGTAATAATTGGTCAGATGTAGATCAATATTGCCTGTATTAAGTGTAATTGTCTGTACCTGGCCCCTTCCATGTAAACTTCAATTTGGGAAACAGTGATGTTATTTTTTACAAGGGTCCCTTTCGCCTGTCCTTTCGGTAACACTGGTAGCCTCTGATTTTGAAGGCTTTTGTTTTCATTGGGGTGAGTTTCTTGCAAGCAACACACACTAACGTGTACTTCATTCAAGATGTTTTCTAGTTCTGTTTTTTTTTTCTGACTCCCTCCGCATTCCAGTGCATTATTGTGAATCTTTCTTTGGTATGGCCAGACGCTCCATTCTCAGGTCCCCTGGCTCCATGGCACATTAGAAGGATCTCCAGTCGTTTTGGTTGGACCCTTTCGAAGCATAAGGTCCGGCACTGCACCTGCTTGGGGGACCATAGCAGGTTGAGTACTAAAACGTTATGCAGTAATCAACCTATTTCATGGCGTAATTGCGTGACATCCTGATTTCTGTGGTGCGCCTCCTGGTTGGTTGCCTCCGTTTTCTGCACATTTCCTTTACTAGAGCAGACAGTGGTCTTACTCGAGTTTAGATATGTATGTATGTCTGCGTATGCATATACGTATATAGTATCAAGAGCAGTCTGGTATGCTTTTTTTTTTTTACGTCGCCCCTTCTCCTGTTAGTTAAAACAGTTCCACCACGTGAAGACCAGGAGTTGGACTTTTGCTGCCAGAAGTGATGAATGCCTAAGCCATTGGGATATTCTACAAGGTTGGGAGATCACCCCAACTCTGCGCCCCCCCCCCCCCGGTATATAGCAGCAATTTGGAACCGACGACTAACTGAAGTGAGCATGTAAAACCGCGCCGTGGTACATTGAACACGGCACCTAGGGTGACTGTTATCTTACACATGAGCGGTCGCTTCCATCTTTCCCTACCCTCCTAGATACGCCACTGAGTAGACACCAGAGAACATACTCGACCGTAGAAAAACAAAGCACGATAGAATAGAATTCGTTATTTCCTACAAATGTATTTCAAATGTGCTGTGCATTATGTCACAAGCAGAAGTTCAACCTGTTATGTCGAATGAGACCTACTTGCTCCTTCAAGTCAAATGGAACGCGAACTGGAGACTCAAAGACTAATCTAAACTTGTGTGATGAACAGGAAAATCTAACAAATCTTAAGGAAGACAAAATATATATAATAATAAGAAAACGGGCACTGTTTATCAAGATACAGGCTGCATATCGGGATGCTACTACTAGAGCGGTCGGCGAGAGTTAATCAAGAAATTGGATGGTTTAGATTAATGGCATCGTGTTTTGATGAGTAGATAGATACATGTTCACATTCACCACTTCAACTGTAATACTCATCTTTGATAGCATCGATAATCCGGTTGATGATCCATGGGTTTCCCATTCACCCATCCAACATATGTTCACACCCACTAACCCCCCCCCCCCCCAAAAAAAAAAAAAAAAAAACGTGCATACACATACCAACCCACAAACACCTACACTCACGTACATACACACCAACCCACAAACACCCACACTCACGTACATACACACACCAAGTCACACACACACACACAAAACCACCAACACGCACATACACACACCAACCCACACACATACACACCAACCCACACACATACGCACAAACGCAGTAAAAACACACGTGCGCGCACACCTCCACGTATTCACGAATGCTCAATGATACCGGCAACTCACTGAGTGGTTTCCAAAGGTAAACAGCCGAAGTTAATGTTTCGTAAAAATATGCTTCAGAGGAATACACGTGTTCAATGGGCAACTGCTGTTTTTCTTATTTGTCTATATTAATTAGTGTTTGCTCATAATTCTCTCCCTCCCTCCCTCCCTAACACACATACAGACAGACAGACAGACAGACACACCTCAGCCTGCAATTGCCATAGTAACTGATTGATTGATTGATTTAGGAACCGACATCACAGCATTCGGGGCATTCCCATAAACGCTCCGTCCACATCCTCAGCAGCCAGCGAAGAGTTCCAACACCAATAGTACCAGTCGCAATCTGATTATAAGTCCGTCTCGCCTTTCCTCTGAGCGTCGAGCGTGGGCCAGATCCCCCTCGTCACTCCTTGCTGTCTCATTCTTGCCAGACTATGGTAATCCATTTGCACTTCCGAGGTGTACATGTGCTCCCACAAGGCAGCAACCACGTCTGCCTTGGCATGTATCAATACTCCACCAAGTTCCGCAGATCCAGCCAATCTGTCCGTCTGCTCATTTCCCAGCACACCGGAATGCCCTGGAGAAAAGATCCAGGCGATGCTTGTCACCCGTGACCTCCGAAGCGAAGCAAGCCACTCCGCAGAAGCCTGCCCGTCCTCACCCTCGTCAGCATGCTTTCTGAGTCAGTTACAATCACGATGTGTGTGTGTGTGTGTGTGTGCGTGCGTGCGTGTGTGTCGTATTCTCCATCCAGCGGAGAGCCGCAGTGGCTGCCTCCACTTCCATTCTTAAGCTGGATGTTGTGGTATCATATGCCAGGCTCTCCTGCACAAAACGTCGACCATTAGCTTTGGCTATGAACCCCCAGCATTGTACAATGGATGGATGGGGGTGTGTCAGTACTACAGAGCTCAATGTTTGAAGTACAGTGACAATTCTGTGTCCAACAGTGACACAATAATATTGCAAAATGGATGATGTTGTGTCAGTACTACAGAGCTCAATGGGTGAGGTACAGTGACAGTTCTGTTCCCAACTGTGCCATAGTAACTTGAATGAGGTACTCGTGGATTTCATTATTTCAGCTTTATCCAGTATGAATTAAGAAAAACAACTTTTAGAAATAAATATTGGCATTTAATCAACATAGATGTTACTATTTTCACGTTACCAGGTGTTCCGCAATGTAAGCCTAGCGAACATGCCATAGAGGACCAGTAGACGTGACACAAACTATAGTATGTCCACATTTGTTTGCCTTCATTCACGATCAATTATTTTGAAAACTGTCTGTTGCATCGTTATGAAATTTTTCCAGCCTTCTTATATTTACCCCCACCCAAGGAATATGTCTTTGATAGGTCCAAAAACAACTTAAATCATTGAAAGCGGCGACATTCCTTTGATGTTTTGCTTAACAACTAGTGATTTCTCGTTAAAAAAGTTATGTTTACGGTAATGGGGACCTGCAAATTCAGATGACAAACAAAGACATATCCGGATTCGTATGGGAGTGGGTGCAATTAAAGAAGTAGCTTACAATCGACAGGGTCGGCTGCATTGCACCGGGTTTTTATCCCATATGGTTCAGTTTCTTTCCGCAGCGCGGAAAGCGTCGCACAAAGCACGAACTCCGTAGCTCCAGCGACGACCCTCGGGAGTGTCCGGAAAAAAAAGCACTCTTGAAATTAAGGATGCGGCCCGGAATCGAACATACAACCTTCGGAGCCCGAGTCAGACGGCTTGACCACTTCACCACGGAGAATCCCGAGAGGGGTGCAATGTGTAATATTAGTAAAGACAGAGAATTTACAGAGGCACGGGGTAAATAATTTGTAAATTAACAGGAAAGTAGAAGGAATATATTTCTTACCTTATTTTTCATTTCCTTCTTGTTTCTTCAGCTGATGCTGATGCTGTAATGTTAAGGGCCTGCAATTCGTTTGAATAGTTGGAGCAAAATATCCCAGTAAGTGTGTACGTAGATTAAGGTCTGCGATCTGCTCAGACCTTAATCTGTGTCGGACGATTCCAGTAGGTTGATGATTGCTCTCGGTTGCATAAGATTCAATCCATCCTTTCTCCAATAGTCCTCTTCCTCTTTCAACACATGGTCCTGGCGTTTTTTCCAGTAACTTTTATCAATATTTAATAGCGCGGACAGACAGACAGACAGATAGACAGACAGAAAGGTAGGTAGGTAGGTAGGTAGGCAGAAAGGTAGGTGGGTGGGTGGGTGGCTGGCTGGCTGGCTGGCTGACTGGGTGGGTGGGTGGGTCGGTCGGTTGGTCGGCCGGCCGGCAGACAGGCAGGCAGGTAGGCAGATAGATAGATAGATAGACAGACAGACAGACAGACAGACAGACAGATAGATAGATAGATAGATAGATAAGCAGGCAGGCAGGCGGGCAGGCAGGCAGTTAGGTAGATAGATAGATAGATAGATAGATAGATAGATAGATAGATAGATAGATAGATAGATAGATAGATAGATAGATAAATAGATAGATAGATAGATAGATAGATATCGGCCGGTCGGCAGGCAGATAGATAGATAGATAGATAGATAGATAGATAGATAGATAGATAGATAGATAGATAGATAGATAGATAGATAGATAGATAGATAGATAGATAGATGGATGAATGGATGGATGGATAGATAAGCAGGCAGGCCGGCCGACCGACCGACCGACCGACAGACAGATATTGGTCGGTCGGTCGGTCGGTCGGCCGGCAGGGAGGCAGGTAGGCAGGCAGGCAGGCAGGCAGATAGATAGATAGATAGATAGATAGATAGATAGATAGATAGATAGATAGATAGATAGATAAGATAGATAGATAGATTGATAGATAGATAAGCAGGCAGACAGACAGACAGAAAGAGAGACAGAAAGAGAGACAGAAAGAGAGATAGACAGACAGACAGACAGACAGACAGACAGGGATAGATAGATAGATAGATAGATAGATAGATAGATAGATAGATCCCCGCCAGAAGCCGGGCCTTGTCAGCTAGTTTATTTATATAATCACGTTTCATGAAAGAACCCCCATTTGGAGACACCTCTGAAGCCTCGCGCTGTTTGTTTCAAAACTGAAATCACGTGAAAAATTTTTTAAATGCCGGGACGTGTCTTGGTGAAGCTGTAATACTGTTAAAATCATGGACGTAATCTCTAAGTCGTAATTAATATACCGCATATAAACTAACTTTGAAATCTGCTGTAAAATCTCCAGAACAAACATTTTTTTGTTGGGTGGACATAATGATAAGGTTATAAACTAAATCTCATCATTTTCCCTCAGTTGGTTACTGAGATATTGAATTTTATATTGAGGCAACAACAACAAAACACACACACTATAGCAACATGTATGCATGTGTGTGTGTGTGTGTGTGTGTGTGTGTGTGTGTGTGTGTGTGTGTATGAGAAGTAGATTTTCTACTGGTATTCCTACTCCCTGCTCCTAGCCAGCCAGACACGCACATGCACGACACCCCCCCCCCCCCCCCCTGTAAATCAATGAAGCGGCAGTGAGGAGATTACAACAGAGACTTGGTATATGTCTGTTGTCTGTCGCCCTTTATTTTATCATAACCCCATCTGGGCGTGTCTGTAGGATCGCAGGTCATGTTTTCTAGTACCTCGTGGAACAAGTAAACAGAAGAACAGTGACGGTACAAGAGAGGAAAATGTGCTAGCAGAAGTTTGTCAGGATGTGTCTAAATACATATACTCGCCCGAGCACACAGACGTTCACGGTAGCTTCATAAACATTAGCAACCGCATAAAGAGTCGTGCCAGAATATACCGATAAAAGCTATCTAATGAATGATAAAAGTTCCTTTGTATTTGTGTGTGTATAAACTGGAGTTCCCGGACAGGGTGCTCTTGTCGTACCAAATATATCACGCGAGCGGGTTAAAAATAGGTGTTGACTGGAAAGGTATTCAATACGATTGTAGCACGGAAAGGTGGCACCCTCAGTGCGAACTGGCGCGCTACAAATAACAGTAACAGTAAACAAGATGTGCCAAACTTAGGTGCGAGCGCACAAATATTCAACATACGAGTCATGCCAGCAGTCAGCACAAATTACGTGTCTATATTTTCTCAGATCTCTTCAGTTACGGCTGGATCAACCAGTCTACTTCTAAGACGTAAATTGTTTTAGTAAACGGACCAGCTGACAGTGGTCAGAGTCTGGTCAGAGTCACGACCTGGCTGCTTCAACACTGCAAATGCATCTTTCAAATGCAAAAATGACACACACATTCTGTCTATGACCTCACTCCAGGCAGATGCGTTCTGCCTGTTTTACCAATCCACACATGCTGTTTACGTGTAGAGGTTGGGTGGTGGAGGAGGGGGCAGGGGGGAATCAATGTGTGTTCCTAGGCCAGATACTCGGTAGTGGGGAATCCGTGTTTGTTTTTAGTATACCCTTCGTGGTTTCCTTTATCTTCCTCTGGTTCTCTACCCATATGTTTGTTTATTTGCATGTTGCATGCTCTTGTCTGTTGGCAGAGTCCTGTTTTTTTACAGGTTGGTTGGCTTTGATCTCGAGCGTAGTCCACGGACATGCTACTACTAGAAGATGTGACTATTTGCGCGCGCATGGGTCTGATTTCCCTATTAACAGTGTCCCTCGTCATCAGGCGAACCATTCTCTGACTTCATGGGTACTTGTAATTTATTCTTTATAGGTACTTGTAGTTTATTCTTCAAAGTACTTGCAATTGATTCTCATAACATTGTCGAAACAACTTTAGTTGTTATCTGTGGATGAATTTCATGTGTGATGTCATCCTAACCTGTCTTTGGTAATATTTCCCATTCTGCCTCATCTAGAAATCCCAATAATCTTTCTCAGTGTCATCTCGTGAGTGATGAGTTCCTTGATAGGATGGTGGCAGAGACAGTCTGGCAGAGATAACAAAGTGCTGGAAGAAAAATACTACTATATCTCTTGTTGTTTCACTTCTATTTTTATCTTAAGATATTTTGCTCAGTGGTCTAGAGGTATGGTGTCCGCCTCGAGTGCTGAAGGTCCCGGGTTCAAGCCCCGGAGAGGACCGGGATTTTTTCACGTGGACTTCTAGTAATAAAATTTCCCCTGGTCTCTAGGTAGTGAGACCGGACGCCCGTGTTGCGCACGTAAAAAATCCCTTGACAGTTGGAAATCGAAAAAGAGTAGCCTAACGGTGCTGCCCGGGCAAAATTTCGAGTTAAAAATCTACCCAAAGTATTTCAGGATCCTCGCCGGTGCTACGGAGTTCGTGCACTGAGCTGAGTTTCTCCAGACTCAGGATTGAGTTTGGAGGAAAACGGAGCACTTATGGGTTACACCCGTGTGCTGTGATGTTGATCCATCGACTAAACTAAACTATCTTAAGATATTTGAAAACTGATCTCTTCTCTCTCAGTTTGTTTTTGACTACTTTTCTTACATTTTGTCCTCTGAAAATGCGGCCTAGATAATTGAACACTGAAACTTGTTTTACTGTAGTGCTGTTTACATGTATATATAGTGGACCTGATGACTCGTTGATTGTATCATTCCAGTCTTGAGTGTGGTGACTGTCATACTGTAGTTTTCATACGTTGTTGATAGTAAATTGATACGTTTTTGTATTTGTTCATCACTTTCATAGATGAAACTGGTCATCTGCAACAAAGTAGCTTGGTGAGAGAGTTGTTTAATTCTTCATCCTAGTTTTGTTCAATATCTTGAGATCTTACTTTGATATTGTGCTTCTTTTATTACTCGTACATTATGAGGTAAAGGAGTTCCCACAGCCCATGGCATACACCCAATAGTTTGTGTGTGTCCGTGAACCCATGAGTTGTTCATACCCGCATGTAACAATTCTGGTATAATGCTCTAACATTGTTCTTTTATTCCACAGTTTTCTAAAGTTTCCTAAAGAAACTTTCTGTCAAATAGGTCGAATGCCTCTTCCTGGTTGACAAGTCTCTTTATATTCGACTGAACTTTTACTTGGTTGCTTCAAAGTGAATGAGGCACCTATGAATGAGGTGAGTGAGGCACCTGTGAATGAGGCACCTGTGAATGTGGCACCTGTGTATGTGGCATCTATGAGTGAGGCACCCATGAATGAGGCACCCATGAATGAGGCACCCATAAGTGGGGCACCCATGAATGAGGCACCCATGAGTGAGGCACCTATGAATGAGGCACCCATGAGTGAGGCACCCATGAATGAGGCACCCATGAATGAGGCACACACATTTGTATAGTATAGAGGCTGACTCCGAGATCTCTTACCCATCTGTAATTCACCAAAAAAGATGTTCTTTGGTATTCTACCATCATCCATCCTCCTAACATGTCCTATCCATCTAAGTCTATGAAGACTGAGCATGTAACAAACCGTCACACAACCTAATCTTTCCAATACTTCAGTATTTGTGATTTTGTCTTGCCACTTAATACCAAGTATTCTTTTCAGACACCGCATATGAAAGCTGTTTAAGTGTTTCTCTTGGTGTAAGTTGACCAGGCTTCACTGCCATAAAGAAGAGTACTAAGGACACAGGCTTGATAGACAAGGATTTTTTTGTTTTGGCAGTAAGCTTCCTGTTCTCCCAGACTCTTTTTGTTAACCTGTTCATTGTTATTGCTGCTTTACCAATCCGGATGTTGATTTCCTGATCTAGGGGTAATTTGCTATTTACCACTGATTCTAAATATGTAAACTAGTCTACCATCTCTAGTTCGGCGTCGCCAATAAAGATTGATGGTACCCCATGTGCACCTTGTGACATAATCTGTGTCTTCATTTTGCTAATTGTCACACCAAATTCAGAACAAGCATTGGAGAATGCAGATAGTAGACATTGAAATTCTTCCTTAGAGTGGGTCGTAACTGCAGCATCATCTGCAAAAAGCAACTCTCTGATCAGTACCCTCCTAATTTTGGTCTTGGCTTTCAATCTCTGAGCATTGTAGAGGCCGCCATCTGAGCGGAAGTGAAAGTATATACCACCACCGTGATCATGAAAGGCATATTTCAGTAGAAGTGAAAAGTATATTCCATAGAAGGTAGGAGCAAGTACACAACCTTGCTAAACTCCACTCTTGATTTCAAACTCTTCTAAAGTTGCACCATCAAACTTGATCATACCCTTTATGCCTGTGCGGAACGATTCCACAATGGACAGAAGAGTCAGTGGCCAGCCAATCTACTTTGGTGCCTTGAAGATCCTCACGACTGACGAAACCAAATGCCTTATCAGTGATGATTTCTCAAGTCAAGGTTTTCAGCGGTGCACTTTTTTTTATCACTGGACCACAGGCCATCTTTATCCCTTCATACATGCTTCTGATGTTTCCCTTATCACTAGCGTGTTGAATGTACTCACATAACTTCATCCAATAGTCATTTGCACACTGCCAGCAGGCAGTGGTGGATCAGATCCTAATTAGCTGGGGGCTGCCCAGCTTGAGACGGGCGGTAGCTGATCAGTGACATCTGTAGGTGTTTCCCACCGTCAGAGGCAACCCGTGGCGCCCTATGTCTACGCTAATTGACAAGGACTTATAACCCGTAACTGCTACCTCTCACTTTGATTCCGAGACCGGTTAAGACCAGGGATGGAGTTATACCTCTCCATAGCACAAAGCCTGTGTAGAAATATAGAGACCATGCAGCATGAACCCTCTCTCGGCCTGCCTAGTTCACTCAAGTTAATACCAATACATCTGGAACAAGACAAGCTGCAGAAGCTGCTGAATCAGCAAAGCAATGCTTTAACTGTCCGCCTGTCGGAGCTTCGATTCAAGACCAGCTGCCAACCAAGGCTTACGGTCTGGTCTGCCATGCCATGATATTTTGTCTAAGGTTGCATTTCCTCACACCAGGATAAGGCTTGTACCCTCCCAATTGCTAAGCCATTGACACAATGTGGGGTGTTTAGCGCTCACAGAAAGCAGGTAGTACCATTGCCATATATCAAAGTTAGGTCATGGGCCACCCGGTGCAATCAGGCTACAGCTTCACGCAACCCAGTGAAGATGTGAAGTTCAAGAATCTCGCCTTGCATGAAAATTGCGAGGCGGGGCTGCGGAGGAGAGGACAGCGTCTTCTACGGGCAGTTAGTTGAGATTGAACCACGTTCAGTGTCTGATCGAGGTCTGAGAATAGTAGAATGGCCAAACAATGAGCCCCTACTTTTATTCATAGATGTGTAGTTATTGTGTCGACTCTGAGCATGTAGTTGTGACAACGTATATTGCAATTTGTTCAATGCTTGGAGTCAATATAGAATGAAAATGGAGTTGTGTTATTCCAGACATGTTGAGTTCTCTCCAGTTTACGAGTTGTTATGAATAGTCCTGTGCAAGAACTTAAACTTAACTTATGACAATGATTGAAAATGAGTCCAGGGAAAAGAACACAGAGTCGCTAACCAGCAAGGTGCTGACCCAGCTACGTGACCACGGCAGCAACAACTGTCTACTTTGCTTGGCCGTGGAAAAGTCCAGTTATCAGTTCAAGTGCTGGGAAAGATATGTACAGCACCCGACATACAATCCAGTCTTGGGTAACTTCATCGAGCTTACAGCAGTGACCATTAAAGTACGTGCATTCAGCCATGGACAATAGTATTATTCTAATTCACCAACAACGAGCTATAACAAGCGTGCTATGTGAAGAGCATTAACAAGCAGACACTCCCTACAAATGCAGACGCCTCATAGCTACTTAACATAGCAGTAGTATTAATAAACTCCATGACAGGAGCATCATAAACTCCATGGCAACCATCTACTGTCATACAGTAGCTCAGTCATATCTGACTAAGACCTGACAGTATAAAAATAATTCCATAATTCCATTCTCATGTCTATAACCAATGAGAATGTCACATAGAATGACAAGTGACATCCCTGTCATACTCCTCTTATTTCAAGTGTATCCATCAATTTACCCTCACGATAGATGGTAGAAATGTCAGCAGAGAAAGCAAACTGAAGTATCTGGGGATCACATTTGACAGGAGCCTATCCTTCAAGGACCATGTGGAGACGGTTGTGACAAGATCTCAAAAGGGACTCAGTGCACTTAAAACTATGGCTGCAATGGACACAGAGCAGAGAATGCTTTTCACACTATACCAGCACTTGATCCTCTCAGTGATTGAAGGGCGACGGACGGTCGTGTTGTTTTGTGTTCGTTAACTTTTTCGCGTAGGGGATGGATTTATTCATCTCTTGCGTGTAATTGGTGTGCCAGGATGTAAAATCAGGAGTTTCTACTCAAGATCTGCGCGGGTGCTACGGAGTTCGTGCATCGAGCGAAGCCTTCCTTGAGTGAATTTTCAGCAGCGTGTGTGGTTCTTAGCAGTCTGTGTTTACGTTTTTTTCAACATGGCGGAACAACGTGTGTTTTCCGAGGGTTCAGCAGTCAACATAACGAAGCGGCGTGGTAGCCGCGCAGGGAGGAAGAAACAAGGTAAGCGCGGTGGTTTGAGACGTTTTAGACTCAAGTGTCACCGTCTAGGACTCAGGAACATCCGTATTCTATATTGGAACTGTGCCAGTGTAAAACAACGGGGCTCTATTTTAGAAACCCTAGTTTACAGGAACGACATTGTAGCACTCCAGGAGACGAGACTGGGCGATCAGCCACTCCGAATTGCCGGCTTCAAATGTTTCTACAACAGACGACATCTGGGAATGGCGATTCTCGTTCGAGACAGCATGGTGGCGTCAGAGCTAGACATGTCCAGTTGGGACAGTGACGATATACAAATACAGGCGTTGAGAGTTCATTCCAGTATACCATTCGTGTTGGTTAATGTTTATGCCCGCAATGCGAGTGTGGACGCACAGAAGTGGCAGTGCTTAAGTGGCATATTAGGCCACGAGAGAAATGTTATTTTCTGTGGTGACTTCAACGCTAAAGGCAGATCATGGGGAAACACTTCCTCCAATACACAAGGGGAGGAGCTGGAGACTGCACTGGAAACCATCGACCTGGTTTGTATCAACAGTGGCTGTGTCACCAGGACAGCAAGCCGTCCAGGCGATGAGGACAGTGCTATTGATCTGGCGCTAGTCTCACCTTTACTCACTACAGTGTGTAGATGGGGTGTCCTAGGACACCATGGCAGCGACCACCACCCTTGCAGCATATTGGTGGAGAAAGGCAGAACCAGGCAGCACAAGCTAAAGGTAAAGACGTTCCAGTATGACAGTACAGGGCAAGATGTAGTGAGTAAAATAAGACGTGACAAGCGCAGAACGTTTCAGGGCAGGAAAAAAAGCTGGGAGCAGCCACCGTGGTGGAGTTTCGAGGTGGAGAAGGCTTGGGTGGATAAGCGTAGTGCTGTAAGGAGATGGCAAAATGCCAAGAAGAACAGAGCTGGTCATCCTAGTCCCTGCTTGCACTTAGAAAGAGAGATGCACACAAAAGTAAGCTATTTCAAAAAACTGGTCACGGTGGTTAAAAGCGAAAAATGGGCAGAGGTGTGTCAAAGAGTAAGCACAGACAAGTCACTGAAATTGTTTTGGCGACTACATAAAAGCATGAGTGGTGTAGTCAAGAATAAGAGCATTTCTGACTTCCAAGGTGCTGACCTCATCTGGCAGAGAACTGACGAGGACAAGAGCAAAGCCCTCTTTGAACGCTACCTTGAGCAGAGTAACCAGACAGACATGGGAGGTCGAAATCTGGCCAAGGAGGTCACCTCAGACAGATGCAAGGCCCAGAACACTTCGGATGAAGACACAGTGACAGTGAAAGAAATCAAGGCTGTGCTTCGACGATCAAAAAACAGTGCTCCAGGTCCTGATGGCATAAGATACGACGACATAAATAGGTGTACCGACAATGAGCTAGAGAAACTAGCAGACATGTACAACAACAGTATAGGGAGTGCTAGCATCAAGGAGGAATGGTTACACAGCTATCTGATTCCCTTGCCGAAGCCTGGCAAAGACCACAAAAAAATTCAGGGATATCGAATTATAACCATGCAGAATACAATAGGCAAGCTGCTGGAGAAGGTAATTGCCAGGAAAATATCAAGCCAACTAGAGAGGCAAGGTGTTTTCCCACCTACCCTGGGTGGGTACCGTCCAAAAAGAGAAACCTGGACCAATGCAGCAGTCTTTGCCCATGATGTCTATGAAGGTTTCCACTCAGGCACTGAAACCGTTGCAGCAGCGATTGATCTTGAGGACGCATACAACAGAGTACCACTGGAATTTTTAATGTTTCAGCTTCTTGAACTAAACGTAAGTCCATTCCTCCTTAGTTGGATCGCTGCAGCCCTCTTCCAACGGAAAGTAGTTTTTAGATGTGGCAGTTGGACTTCGGAACCAACAACAATATATCCTGGCCTACCACAGGGATCACCATTATCTCCGGTACTGTTCAACGCCTACACAGTGAGAATCACCAGTGAGCAGATCACTGGACCTGGCAGGACATTGTCATATGCCGATGATGTTTTAGTGTATCGTCAGGGTAAGGATAGAGAGGAGGTTGCTGGGGAACTACAAACCGAACTCAATCGCATAAGTACTTGGTGTGATGAAGCTGGGGCAATGGTCAACCCAACAAAGGCAACAGTGACTTGGTTCTCGTTGAATAATCATATTGTCAACAATCCAACACCAACTGTAATGCTGTGTTCAGAGACGGTGGAAAGAACGCAGGCAATGAATTACCTGGGGATACGGTTTGATCGAAGCCTTGCTTATAATGTGCACATAGACCAGGTGATAACAAAGGCCAAGCGGGGTTTGGCAGCGATGCGAGTGATGGCGGCAGCAAACTGTGAGCAGCGCCATCTATGTCTTCTGTACGAGGGGCTGGTCATGTCTGTTTTGGAGTATGCAATGGCAATCTTGACTCTCAGCCATAAGCAGATAGAAAGGATGGAAAGGATACAGAATGAAGCTATGCGCATTATTCTTGGATGTACAAGAGATACAGCATGCAGGGCGATGCGCTACCTTCTTGATTTTCCAACCATTGAAGAGAGAATACAAGTTTGCAGGGCACGCGCCTACCTCAGAATTAACGCAAACACACAACATCCACTGCATAGTGAAATTAGGAAGGTGAAGGGCAGCACGTTAAAAAGAGGGCGGTCGTGGATGGGTCAAGCCGAAGACATTCTTCAACAGGTGTGTTCACTTGAGGACTTAGAACCTGGCGAGGAGTGGGTGCAAGTGCCAACAGACTTCTGCACATCCTTTTCAGTTTTCATCCAACTAGATAGAAAATGCAGACAAGAAAATCCGGCTGCTGGTGAGGCTGAAGTACAAGCGTTGATTTTCGAGAATTCGCTAGACGGTGACGCGGTCATCTACACAGATGGGTCGGTCGTCCGACATGTGAGAAGCTCATGGGCCTTTACAGCTCGGACCGGAGGGAGAATTGTGAAGGAGGACTCTAGTGCTTTCACTGAAACCACAAGTAGCCTGACCATGGAAGTCATGGCAGTAAGTAAAGCAATAACATGGCTCGAGACAGACATTCACCAGGGCTTGTTTCCTTAGCGACTCAATGAACATGATCAAGAGGATAGAGGAGGGGTCGATCCGAAGAGAATGGTTGCTGCCTCTGAAGCGGTCTCGGCTGGCAAAGATTAGTTTCATCTTCGTGCCAGGGCATGCGGGAGTACAAGGAAATGAGTGGGCTGACAAGCTCGCAGGTGAGGCTACTGTGGAGGGCGGACGTGCCATGGACCAGGCTGACATTCTGAATGCTCTACGTGATGTGAGACTTTTGCGAGAACCAAGTGATGACTGTGAATCTACAACAATGGCCAGACTGCGAGAGCAGCAAATTAAAAGAGGGGTGGTCAAACAAGAACACTACGCAGGAAGCCAAAGAAGATTGATAAACCAACACAGAACTGGCGTCGTTAGCCGCTACACGCTGCGGGATTTGCTGAGGAGGGGATCCGAGCACTTATGGACTGAATGGTTCGATGTGCAACGAGGATGATCTGTCGACTAACTAACTAACTAGTGATTGATTATGGATTAGGACTGCTCACTGTCTCAGAGAGTCAACTGGTGAAGTTAGAGTGCATACAGAACGAAGCTATGCGGGTCATTCTGGGATGCATCAGAGACACCCCAGTAGTGTGTATGCGTTATATCCTTGGTCTGCCGACTGTTGCTGGTAGGCTCAAGGTGATGCATGGCGAAGGCATACCTCAGAGTAGCTGCAGACACAGATCACCCACTGCATGAGGCGCTGGACGCAGTTAAAGGTCAGCGACTGATAAGAGGGAAATCATGGATGGCTCAGGCGGAGGATACGATCAGATAGGTGTGCCCCTTGGAGAACATTAGGCGAGGAGAGGAGTGGGTCAGAGTGCCAGCGGAGCAGTCAGACTTGTGCAGAGTTATAATCACATTAAGCTGGGATGCAGGGAGTGGCCAGATATTACACACAGGTCATGGGATCATGGGAAGGTTGACACACCATAATTATAAACTTCTGGCGTCGTCCATTGCACGTCATGTCTTGGAAACCGGTCAGGAAATTGATAGAGACAGCGCTTTTCGCGTGTTGTTTCATACACAAAATAGTCATTTGTTAAAGTTTGCAGAAGCCCTAATGATCGATCTACATAGGCCAATTTAGTGTAAACAGAAAGACATGGTAGTCAATTTAAAATGATCATGGTAAACAATTGATATTACTGTGCAAACATGTGTATATTTCAGCTTGAACGATGTATCTAGTTATTTTACTCTACGTTGTGCGACTTCTGCAGCATGTACTTGACGAGATGCAGCAAAATATGCCAGGCAATAAATCGTATAATCTATGGTTTGTGTCTTCGTTATTCAAATTCACTACAGGAAAACATTGTTTTGATACCCTGATATTGTCATAAGGATCTCGATTTGTTACATGGCTTGCCAGACATTCTGCAAACTCAGTGAACTGAAGTCATTTATGGCATTCTTTGCCTCATGCTTAGTCCCTTTCAATTCTTCCTTAGAACAGCCTTACGCATGGTGCTGAGTTGTCATGGGAACACAGGGAC
This sequence comes from Cepaea hortensis, assembly GCA_963921405.1. Taxonomy (NCBI): domain Eukaryota; kingdom Metazoa; phylum Mollusca; class Gastropoda; order Stylommatophora; family Helicidae; genus Cepaea; species Cepaea hortensis. The sequence goes on along the minus strand of OY992882.1, from coordinate 63,864,143 downwards.
AACACTTGGGCTTTCTTCATCACTTGTGATGCCTTCCAATAATGCAGAGCCAATATTTGATGCTTTGGTTGTTGTCTCTCCCAAAGAATTGTCATGTTTTGCTCAGGACTATATTTATTCTACTTCTTCTTTTTCTTCATTTTCTACTGCTTTGTATACCTTCAGATGTTAATATGAATAAATCCAAGCAGCAGTCAACTTGAGCTTGTTGACATCTCTATAGAGTTTGTCTTCAAATGGAGTGAGTGTAGACCAACAGTTTTGTTGTGCATATGTTGGACATTCCTGCAACCAATGTTTAGCTATCATTTTATCAATCTCAAAGTCACGTTCCTGCAACAAATGTTTAGTTGTCATGTTATCAATCTCAAAGTTACGTTCCTACAACAAATGTTTCACTGTCATGTTATCAATCTCAAAGTTACGTTCCTGCAACAAATGTTTCGCTGTCATGTTATCAATCTCAAAGTTACGTTCATCAGTATCTCCTATCTTTAGTATTTTTTTGTTTTCGTTCGCTTGCTTTGAACTCAAGGACAGTCCATATATACTATTTATAGTAGTGATGGACTTAATTTTGTGTGTGAATTAACTTTCCCTATGAACAGTATCCCTTGCCATTAGGCGAACTCACTCCGACTTCAGAGGTACTTGTAATTTACATCCCCAAGTCAAGGACGGCAGGTTAACATTTTAGTCTAAATGTCCGGTGTAGGGGTTGAACTGCTTAACTCAGCATCAGCACACCAGATGTTTAAGAACACTCATCCATATCCATTCGACGATCTATCTTTAGTTTAATTAACATGTGATATTTTAGCCTATTCCGTCCTGTGCATAGTGTGACTGTTGTTGCTTGTTCACTTTTGTGGAGTTGGTAAAATGCATAATCTTTCTGATGGCCTGGATGCTCTGATTCCCACTTGGTTCTATCATTCATTCTTATAAATCTTTTGACCTCATTATAGATTCTGTCTAAATCAGGATGAGATAGCCTTCCACATTCCTTTGCCAATGTGCCTCTTCATGTCCAGGTATGTTGCAACGTCAGAGGATCCACTGATTTACAACTCTTCTGGATTTCTGACATAGTTAATGGAGTGAGGTTCTTAGGCCTGCTAGGTGAGCACTGTTTCAGTATATATATTTCAGTACATATATTTCAGTATATACTTGAGTGTATTAGTTCATTAGCTGCATGCCTGGGGATCAGTGATATACACTGCCAGACAGCTCACAGTGCACATGCTGTCAGCATCCAGGTGAAGGGTCTTGATTGGAGATTCTACCTCCATTGATCACATCATGCAGCACAGCCTTAATAGAGCCCATATCTAGCTACATGTCGTGTCTGGTGTAGCAGGCCTGAGGTAGAACTGATACCTTGTGAAACATGTACAAGTAGAGCAAACAACTTGACATTTAGTGGGTCCAACCTGAATGTGCATGGCCAATAGCAACAAACTGTGAGTGAGCAGTTGTAGTGCAGTGACTAGCAGATTGTCTCTCAGTCCAGTGTGTATGTGTTCAAATCTCCACTGAGGCAAACGTGGTTATTGAATTAACCTAGACACTCAGGACAACCCAGCCTAAAGTGGTTAGCAGGACATGTTCTGGGAAGTAAAGAACGCCACTTCATCTACAAATATATGGGGCTGGCATGATTTACACATGTAACAGGCTTGTTTATTTGTACTGTTTACAAGCAAGAAATTCTGTGCTTCAGCTGAGTATGTTCAAGTATTATAAAGAGGTGGTCTTCACAGTTGAAAGTCTCATCAAAGATTAAGAACACAAGGAAAACGTATCTTTTAAAAAGACCATAATGTGCTTAATAAGTCAATATCACCTTTGTTCATGAAGGAGATATTTCAGTTTCTTGAACATCAGACATGGCACACTTGTTACCTATTGACAACATTGACATGTATGCCAACAGCACTGACATGTATGCCAACAACATTGACATGTATGCCAACAGCACTGACATGTACGCTGTCAGAGTCTCGAATGTTGCCGGTATGCAGGAACATCGTTACGCCCGCCAGGCGAGTATTAGTTACCTGCCCGCGAGGTTGCTGGCTGACGTGACAAAGCAAGACGCACGCAGTCCGCGCGCGTCCAGCCATAGAGGGCAAGCGCTTTGTGAGAGACAAGAGACAGCTTTGGGTACTCGGACCGGACTGACGTGTGGGTAGAGAAAGGCTTGTGTAGTTCTGTGCCCGAAAGTCGAGTGCTTGTATTATCTTGTGAGATAGACTGTAAGCTGTGGGTTGTCTGTAAGTGTATTGATATATTATTTATGTATTGTGATGATCATTCCATGCACAACTAGATCGTATTGCATGTGATTGGTAAATAAATCCATTGAACTACGTGTCGTTGTGTCTCAAGTCCAATCATGTTGTACTTGTACTTGTCTCACATGTGTTAGGTATAACGAGCCAGGTTTAAGACCCTGACATGTGTGGACGTGGTGGCATCGTCCGGCTTTAAATTAATTAAGATTTGAACCTAGATTTGTGAACGTGAAGATTTTTGTCCAACTTTGATGTACATTTAAATGTCAACGTGAAAGATCATCCTCATTTATAGTGTTAGATTATTTGGAATATGGAAGCTAGATGTGAACGTAAAGTACATTCATTTGTTTGATCCTGTAAACGTGTAAAACATCAGTGATTGTGTAACTTGTCACCATTTGACCTTGTCAACATTGTAGAATCGTCGCCATTGTAACCTTGTCGCCATCTTGTAAACTTGATGTCTATGTCCTTACTGAATGTCATCTTGATGTAAGTGATGTGTCATCAGTGTTGTAACGTGTTAACATATTGTTAGATTGTCTTTGTAAAGTTGATAGTGGAAAGCAGAAAGTTTCGGAAAGAAAGTGACTTGTGGGTTTTGAAAAAAAAAAAAATTGTTGACTGACGACATTACGACCTACAATTACACTCAACGCCATACAAACCTAATCAAAACTTAGTGACAAGCATACACACCACATCAAATAGACGCTAATTTATTTCCTCCAAAAACAAAGCAGGTTTTCTGTGCCATCTGAAACCCTTGCCCGTAGAGGTCATTCATGTTTTGAACTAGCGACCCTACAGTTCCTAACTCTAGTGTGAACCGTTCTTCACTGCATCCAGTACACTTGAGTATATTTGTCTTTCTCTATACTTTCGGATGCAAATTTGGGCACAAATTGTAAGTTGAACAAAATTGTAAATTTTTCACTATACTAACAACTTATAACTAATTGTGTATCTGACCACTCATTTGCATTTATTATTACCATCATGTCTTCATTAAATGACTTCATCGAGATGGGTTTGAAGCTGAAGTTAACTGGTGATGAGTTAACAAAGTGGAGTGAAAGGAAATACTCTGAATACCACGAACGCGAAGAAAGAGCGGCTGAAAGAGCATTAAAGCAAGCAGAAACTGAAAAAGCTGCCAAGCAAGTAGAGGCAGAAACAGCCTTAAAGCAATCAGAGGCAGCAATAGCCTTAAAGCAATCAGAGGCAGCAATAGCGTTAAAGCAAGCGGAGCTAGAATTAGCCGCAAAAACAAAACAGGCAGAGTTAGATAATGAATTGAGGAAGGCAGAGATCTTAGCTCAGAGTAAGCGAGAAGAGCTTGAATTGCAACTAAAAATTAAACAACTCGATACTGAGACTGCCATAAACAAAGAGTCTAAGAAATCTGAGAGACTGGAGAAAGAAAACCAGTATAAAAAGTATCAAGGTATTGTAAGAAATTATACCTCAGGTGACTGCATTGCAGCCTTCACCCAAAATTTTGAAACTTTAATGGACCATTACCAGGTCCCAATGTCTGAATGGAATATTATTTACATGAGGAGTTTGTCAGGGGAACCTCTGAAAGTCATAGAGACTATCCCCAAAGACCTCAGGAAAGATTACCATTATCTAAAATCAAAGATTATGGCACATTTTATGCTAGATGAGGCAGGCTACAGAGAACAATTCAGCAAGTTGAGCCCAAAATCGACTCAAACGTTCTCTGACTACCTCTGCTTAGTCCGAGACATATTTGCAAAATGGACTTCAGCAGCCAAAATAAATAAAGATTACCAGAAATTAGAAGATCTAATTATCAGGGATAAAGTCATCTCATCCCTTCCATCAGCATTTTCTAAATTTTTGCAAGAGAATGAATGTACGAGTGTAGATCAGATTGAGAAACGTGGTTCGGCTTATTATACAGCCAATAAACATTGTTTTGCTGGTGAAGCTATTGATACAAACTTTGTAGCATCGGCTAATTATGAAAAACCTCGATCAGAACCCTATCATAGGCAAAAACCATATAAGCCTACATCTGAGAAATATAATCATTGTAGATATTGTAACTATTCACACCATCAAGGTGAGATGTGTGACAAGAACCCCGCATATCTTACATATCTACAGAACATCGTAAATAGACAAGATAAGGAACGTAAAGCCTTCAGAAATTTACGTAAATGTTTCCTCTGTAAGGCGTACGGGCATTTTCGTCACGCTTGTAAAGGAAGGCAAATGACCAATAAAGCAAATGCCGCCTTATTTGATAGTTCATCATCAGATGAAGAACAATCAGAGAAACACCCTGTGAACTCAGCACAGCCTTCTGACATGTTTAACGCAAATAAATGTACTGTTTGTAATACCTTTTATGAAGATGGCGTTTTAACATGCGGCCACTCCATTCCTATTGCCAATGAAGAAGCTAATTTGGTAATAGACTCCAAAGGCAGAATAAACATCCATCAGGGATATGTGAATGGCAAGCCCGCTACAGTCCTTCGGCACACCGGCAGTTCACTTATTGGACTGAAAAGAAATTTCATAATGCCTACAGACTATACAGGCAGGCACGTAACATGCAGAACATTCTCTGGGAATATTGAAAAGTACCCATTAGCATGGGCATATATTCAGACACCTTTCCTCACTGGGAAAGTAAAATGCGCAGCATTAACTAACCCTGTTTGTGATATCATCATTGGACATTTACCAGAGGTGAATGATATACCCCATGATATAACATCTGTTTGCATTGATGAGAACTTAACATCATCACCATCAAATATCATCATTGAGAATGTTGTATCACCAAATGAATGTATGGTACCTAATGTAGCACTAAGATCTCATGACATCATTGATCAAACTGTTTCACCACCATCTGATATCATTGAATGTGTGAACGCAGTAACTAGATCTACTGCTAGAGTGCAAGATGAAATTAATCAAACTGAGGCTATAGAAATGATTAGCCCAGTGATACTACCTCCTAAAACTATGAAGGAGAATTTTGTAACAGCCCAAAAAGCTGATCCTTCATTGTCTAAATATTTTAATCTGATCGGCCAAAAGCCAAAGGTAACCAAAAATGCAAGATGGCATTTTGCTTTGAAAAATTGCATCCTCACCAGGTACTATACCAGAGGTGACAGCACAACAGAGCAAACTGTTTTGCCAGTTCAATACCGTAAGCAAGCCTTACATCTTGCCCATGATATACCTCTTGCAGGGCATATGGCATATTCTAAGACCAGATCAAGAGTACTAACACAGTTTTATTGGCCCAAATTCTGCAATGACATTAAGCAGTATTGCAGAAGTTGTGACATCTGCCAAAAACTGGTAAATAAAGGTAAACACCCACAGGCAAAGTTACAAATCACTGACTTAGCCAGTCAACCTTTTGAGAAAATATCTGTCGACATAGTGGGCCCTCTTAATCAGATAACAACCAGAGGGAATAAATATATTATTACCATCATTGATCTATGTAGTCGCTGGCCTGAAGCGATTCCGCTAAAGAACATAACTGCCAATGATATAATGGAAGTTTTCTTCCATATATTTTCACGGATAGGATTTCCAGACACTATCCTATCAGATAGGGGAACTCAATTCATTGCCGCATCTACTCAAGCTTTCACCAAGATGTTAGGAGTGAAGCAATGTTTCAATTCTCCGTACCATCCTCACTCAAGTGGAATCATAGAAAAATTTAACGGTGATTTAAAGCATATGCTTGCGAAAGTCACACAAGAGCATCCCAACAACTGGGACATATATTTGCCTGCTATACTTTTTGCTTATCGCGAAGTTCCACATTCTAGTACTGGGTTCTCTCCTTTTGAACTTATCTATGGTGCCAAACCACGTGGCCCATTGACTATCTATCATCAAATGTTAACTGAAGCCACTCCATTACTTAAACCCATATCATCATACGTATACGTTACATCATTGCGTGAAAGAATCATCAAATCTTGTATAATTGCAAAAGAAGCACTAAAAGTATCTGGTGCTACATATAGACAATATGCAGACAAAGGTAACAGGACAATAACGTTGACACCTGGACAGGACGTACTTCTTCTCTTACCTAGTGACAGACACTTATTGACTGAGTCTTGGCAAGGACCTTTTAAAGTTATAAGACAGATTTCAGCTGTAGACTATGAGATTAAAATAAAAGACAAACACAAAATATTCCACATCAATATGCTAAGACCATATTACAACAGAGATAACGAACAAGACGATACAATAGCTTGTACAGTAATAATAGACCATGAAGATGACGAAGATAGTGACGAAATTCCAACACCTGCAGTAGACATGACGAACTGCTTGAAAGAAATCAAAATAAACCCAAACTTAACTCAAGCAGAAACAGACAGCTGCAAACATCTCATACAACAGTACAACACCATCTTCTCCAACAATCCAGGACAAACAGAATTAGTACAGCATCACATCACACTTACTTCAAACACACCCATAAGATGCAGACCTTACACCATTCCAGTGCATTACAAAGAAACCTTACATCAGGAAATCATTAGTTTAGAGAAAAACAACATCATTAGACGATCCCAATCACATTTCTCATCTCCAATGGTCATGGTACGCAAAAAGGACAATACGATAAGACTCTGTATCGACTATAGGAAATTAAATAAGATAACTCTTCTTGATCTAGAACCAATGGCCAACTCTGAAGATCTATTGACAGAACTGACAGACTCTAGATTCTTTATGAAGGTAGACATGACGAAAGGTTACTGGCAGATAACGGTAGACGAACAGAGCAGACACCTGACAGCATTTGCCACACCTTGGGGACTGTACGAATGGTGCAAACTTCCATTTGGGCTGGTCAATGCCCCAGCGACATTCGTACGTATGACACGACTTTTACTAGTGGACATACCAAATATTATCTGTTACATGGACGACATTTGTGTTCACACAAAGACAATGACAGACCATATAAAGACATTACAGCAGACATTTGAACGGATCAGACAGCATGGACTGACGGTAAAGCCGACAAAAGTAGACATAGCCTATCAGGAAATATCCTTCTTGGGGTACAAAATATCTAATGGCTTTGTCACGACAGACGATAACATCGTGTCCAAAATACTGAAACTCTCACTTCCGACTACGAAAAAGCAAGTCAGAAGTGTGTTAGGATCACTAAATTATTATAGACAGTTCATACCTGATTTTGCTGAACTGACTGAAAAATTTACTAACCTACTAACGAAAGATCAACCTGAAAATATTGTAAACAATCAATGCCTAAAATTTGCATTCCAGAAAGTTTTACCTTATTTTTCTGAGAATAGTTTAAAGAATCCCATTCTCAAATTGCCAAATTTTCTTATTCCTTTCAGATTACGCACAGACGCGAGCTCCGTAGCGATTGGAGCAGTTCTGTTACAGGAACATGATAACATCCTACATCCTGTATATTACTTCTCGAGGAAATTAAAACCTAGAGAACGCTCTTGGTCGACACCGCAGTTGGAAGCCCTTGCTCTAGTTAAGGGTATAACTAAATTTTCCAGGTTTCTTCTGGGACGTCATTTCATTGTTGAGTCTGACAATAGTCCGTTGAAATTTATTACTTCAGGAATGCCTACCAACCAAATGATAGCTCGCTGGTCTCTAAAACTCCAAAATTACAGCTTTGAAGTTCGACATATTGCAGGCAGAACCAACACAATTGCCGATCTGTTGTCCCGTTGTCCGACCGACCCAGTAAGCACTAATGTCTGAGTGCAGTGTGTCAAATACACTCAGAACAACACAGCCAGCAGTGAAGATTTTTTTTTCCACAGAAACGCTGTGTGTCTATTATATAATGTGATAGGGTTTAATCCCATTATATATAGTTTTCTTATTTTATTATTAACGTAGTGATTGTTTTGAATAATTGTGTAGTGTGTGGTAGAAAGCGAACAATATTAACTGTACATATACTACGAAACAACAACAGTGCCACATTCGCTGTGAACTTACCGCAAGCGAACTATCCAATTTATCAGTGGTATCTGTGAGTGGAACATTTCCAGTGATATTTTTAATCCGTGTGTGAAAGAGTGAACTGAACTTTGACATTTACACCACTGCAGTCAATGAAATCCAGAAGTTTTCCAGCGAAACATCCAACACATGAACTATCAGAACATTGTACATTCCGAATTGCTACATCAGACCGGAACAAGTGTGTTAGAGAATTTTCAACATCAACTGCTCATGTGTACTTCCGGATAATTTATAAATTTAGTCCAAAATTAGCAGACGATAAACAAAAGCTTACAAAGTTATGACGCATGTAAAATATTTACGAAACGTCAATTTCGAATACACGAATTGTGTATTAATATTTTTTCAGTTAGTGTAATCTTAGAATCATACCTTGATTAACTTATTCATACTATCGACATTTTTTCGCTAGTATGGGAAAGCATCAAGCTATGACGCTGATAAATAGAACAATAATTGTAATTAATTAGATTTGATATTTTTTGAAATTATGTCCCTTTCATTTAATTGTTATTACATTATTACACCAAGGGCGATAAATTGAAATGTATGCGAATATGTGTTGTATATAAATAGCCATGTTGTTGCCAGATTGTTAACACGCCAAGTAGTCGTCAACTGGGCATGGTGTAGGTTTACCGATGTTGTAGACCGACGGAAGGGCTCCCGGCCAAATGAGGTCGGAGCTCGAGCGTTGAATGCGGCTTGTAAAAAAGTCGTATTACAGTCTTACCAGATGTTTTTTGTTTCAAAAAGCATATTATTACCTTTTTTTTTGGAGGTTGTGAGGTAGTTGCTGGATAGCTGTTGCTACCGATCTGACTGGGTCAATATTGCAACTCAGGTGAACGTCCATCGAGTGGATGAAACTTGGAAAGTGGTAAAGATTGAACACCACATGTCTTAAAATACAACTTGCATTTCTTATGTATTTCTATGCCAATATATGTATTCTTATGTATTTCCATACCAATGTATATAACAACAGAAAGGTCGACTCTGACATGGTTAAAATATTAACCCGGTATGTATATAGAGTATACATGAAAGATGACATCTTTCATGAAAAGCCCCGGGGGAGCGTGTCAGAGTCTCGAATGTTGCCGGTATGCAGGAACATCGTTACGCCCGCCAGGCGAGTATTAGTTACCTGCCCGCGAGGTTGCTGGCTGACGTGACAGCCAGCGGTCAGGCAAGGACAAAGCAAGACGCACGCAGTCCGCGCGCGTCCAGCCATAGAGGGCAAGCGCTTTGTGAGAGACAAGAGACAGCTTTGGGTACTCGGACCGGACTGACGTGTGGGTAGAGAAAGGCTTGTGTAGTTCTGTGCCCGAAAGTCGAGTGCTTGTATTATCTTGTGAGATAGACTGTAAGCTGTGGGTTGTCTGTAAGTGTATTGATATATTATTTATGTATTGTGATGATCATTCCATGCACAACTAGATCGTATTGCATGTGATCGGTAAATAAATCCATTGAACTACGTGTCGTTGTGTCTCAAGTCCAATCATGTTGTACTTGTACTTGTCTCACATGTGTTAGGTATAACGAGCCAGGTTTAAGACCCTGACATACGCCAACAGCACTGACATATACAACCACGTGGCTACTTACTGTAGCCAACAATAGCAACTCCAGCCTCGTCAATGTCCACTTGGTAGCTGTTGCGTATTGATGTGTACTCCTCTGTCATAGGATCCCACTGTGGAATACTTCTACTTTGGTCTGTAGACACAAACAAAATTATAACTCATTCACTGAGTACCATGCATCTCTTAGAAAGTCGGTTGTGACTGTACATATGAACAAAACTGCATGTTTGAAAATGTGTGACGAATTATGTTTTGTTGAGACTGGAGATTAGCAATGTTCTTTAGTAATGAAGAGTTACTTAGAAGCAAAGGTTAAGGGTGTAACAAGCAAGAGGACCTCACAGCACCGGCTTGACTCCATGTGGCTTGTAGAACATCCAGCTGCTGGCTGAGAGCACTGTACATAGTACTGGCTTGACTCCATGTGGCTTGTAGAACATCCAGCTGTTGGCTGAGAGCACCGGCTTGACTTCATGTGGCTTGTAGAACATCCAGCTGCTGGCTGAGAGCACCGGCTTGACTCCATGTGGCTTGCAGAACATCCAGCTGTTGGCTGAGAGCACCGGCTTGACTCCATGTGGCTTGTAGAACATCCAGCTGCTGGCTGAGAGCACTGGCTTGACTCCATGTGGCTTGTAGAACATTCAACTGCTGGCTGAGAGCACCGGCTTGACTCCATGTGGCTTGTAGAACATCCAGCTGTTGGCTGAGAGCACCGGCTTGACTCCATGTGGCTTGTAGAACATCCAGCTGCTGGCTGAGAGCACTGTACATAGCACTGGCTTGACTTCACGTGGCTTGTAGAACATCCAGCTGCTGGCTGACAGCACTGTATATAGCACTGGCTTGACTCCATGTGGCTTGTAGAACATCCAGCTGCTGGCTGAGAGCACTGTACATAGCACTGGCTTGACTCCATGTGGCTTGTAGAACATTCAGCTGCTGGCTGAGAGCACTGGCTTGACTCCATGTGGCTTGTAGAACATCCAGCTGTTGGCTGAGAGCACCGGCTTGACTCCATGTGGCTTGTAGAACATCCAGCTGTTGGCTGAGAGCACCGGCTTGACTCCATGTGGCTTGTAGAACATCCAGCTGCTGGCTGAGAGCACTGTAGATAGCACTGGCTTGACTCCATGTGGCTTGTAGAACATCCAGCTGCTGGCTGACAGCACTGTATATAGCACCGGCTTGACTCCATGTGGCTTGTAGAACATCCAGCTGCTGGCCGAGAGCACTGTACATAGCACTGGCTTGACTCCATGTGGCTTGGCCTCTCTATGTAGAACATCCAGCTTCTGGCCGAGAGCACTGTTACACACCACAAACTATGTAGCTCCAGCGATGACTCCCAGCTAACAGGCTGGTACAAACTATGTAACTCCAGCGATGACTCCCAGCTAATAGGCTGGTACAAACTGTAGCTCCAGTGGTGACCCCCCAGCTAACAGGCTGGTACAAACTATGTAACTCCAGCAATGACCCCCAGCTAACAGGCTGGTACAAACTATGTAACTCCAGCAATGATCCCCAGCTAATAGGCTGGTACAAACTATGTAACTCCAGTGGTGACCCCCAGCTAACAGGCTGGTACAAACTATGTAACTCCAGCAATGACCCCCAATTAACAGGCTGGTAGAAGCTATGTAGCTCCAGCAATGACCCCCAGCTAACAGGCTGGTACAAACTATGTAACTCCAGCAATGATCCCCAGCTAACAGGCTGGTACAAACTATGTAACTCCAGTGGTGACCCCCAGCTAACCGGCTGGTACAAACTATGTAACTCCAGCAATGACCCCCAATTAACAGGCTGGTAGAAGCTATGTAGCTCCAGCAATGACCCCCAGCTAACAGGCTGGTACAAACTATGTAACTCCAGCAATGATCCCCAGCTAACAGGCTGGTACAAACTATGTAACTCCAGTGGTGACCCCCAGCTAACAGGCTGGTACAAACTATGTAACTCCAGCAATGACCCCCAGCTAATAGGCTGGTACAAACTATGTAACTCCAGTGGTGACCCCCAGCTAACAGGCTGGTACAAACTATGTAACTCCAGCAATGACCCCCACCTAATAGGCTGGTACAAACTATGTAACTCCAGCAATGACCCCCAGCTAATAGGCTGGTACAAACTATGTAACTCCAGTGGTGACCCCCAGCTAACAGGCTGGTACAAACTATGTAACTCCAGCAATGACCCCCAGCTAACAGGCTGGTACAAAGGATACTGGAGTGCTACATCACATTTTCAGTGGCAAATAACAGACATACATTTCTGCCAAGAACAACAATGTTTTCTCTTTGTGTAAACAATTTACAATAAGAGGATACAAAATAATTTCAGTTGTGACAGTAGTTTTCATAACATGGAGGCAGTGAAAGATAGAAAAAGATCATGTATTAAGCTTACACAGAGAAATAACAAATAATAATAATATGATTGATTGATTGATTGATTGATTGATTGATTGATTTAGGAAATAATAATAATATATGCAACACCAACTGCATGAAAACATCCAGTGATAGACAGGATTTGAGAGTCATACTCATCCATGTCTGCTCCAGACGAGACAGCTGAAGAAGAAGTTTTATCAGTGGCTTTTGAAGAAGAAGTTTTATCAGTGGCTTTTGAAGAAGTTTCATCAGTGGCTTTGAAGAAGTTTCATCAGTGGCTTTTGAAGAAGTTTCATCAGTGGCTTTTGAAGAAGTTTCATCAGTGGCTTTTGAAGAAGTTTCATCAGTGGCTTTTGGAGAAGAAGTTTCATCAGTGGCTTTTGAAGAAGTTTCATCAGTGGCTTTTGAAGAAGTTTCATCACTGACTTTTGAAGAAGTTTCACCGGTGGTTTTTGAAGAAGAAGTTTCATCAGTGACTTTTGAAGAAGAAGTTTCAACAGAGGCTTCTGAAGAAGTTTCATCAGTGGCTTTTGAAAAAGAAGTGTTAGTGTCATCAGTGGTGTCTGAAGAAGGGGACAGAGAATGTGTGGGAATGTCCTGATGCAGTGATGTCAAATCTTAAATTCAGTCTTCAAAAGAGGCTTTCATAACTGCATAAGGCATAGTACACTTTCATATTCTCAAATTGAAAGACTGGCAATATTTACCCAACTCCGAGGCTAACGGTCTCAGTGAAGCTAAGCTGTGGCAGATAAGTTCATGGTTTAAACAAATGTCTTCCCCATCTAAACTTTTATCCAGCAGAAACACGGGCACAGGCTCACAATGAAAATTTGTGGTGCTGAAATTATGTACATTTCAATGTTAAAACATTACTTGCATAAACAAAAACAGACACATAACACTGATATATTTACACCTAGTAAATTGAACACCTGAGATGCAACACATATTTTTTTTCATGTATATTTCAATGTGCAAGACATCAGCATTTCGAAAACAGCAGTGTGAGTTGAACAGACATGTAATATATTTATGAAACAAATGACTTCAGCACAACATGTATGTGACTGACATATTTGTCTTCAATACTGAATGTATTGGGACTGAGTTTGTCTTTCTTCTTCAATCATAATGAACGTGTTTTTCACAAATGAGATGAGTTTCATAAGTATTAACAAAAGGCACATGTAACATCACTGCAGATATTTCATTGTCATGTAGCAAAACATCACTCTTATCATGGCCCGCCAACAAAGTGTTGTTCTTTCTGGCCATTTCTCCCGCATCATGTTCCTTCATGCCCAAGGACGTTGCTATGTCCTGTGTCCATCTTCGTGCAAGTTTATCCCTGCCTCTTCTTCCATGAACCATATCTTTCATCGCTGTTCTCTCCAAGTTCTGTGAGTTTCTTCTATGAACCATATCTTTCATCGCTGTTCTCTCCAAGTTCTGTGAGTTTCTTCCATGAACCATATCTTTCATCAGTGTTCTCTCCAAGTTCTGTGAGTTTCTTCCATGAACCATATCTTTCATCAGTGTTCTCTCCAAGTTCTGTGAGTTTCTTCCATGAACCATATCTTTCATCACTGTTCTCTCCAAGTTCTGTGAGTTTCTTCCATGAACCATATCTTTCATCGCTGTTCTCTCCAAGTTCTGTGAGTTTCTTCCATGAACCATATCTTTCATCGCTGTTCTCTCCAAGTTCTGTGACTTTCTTCCATGAACCATATCTTTCATCGCTGTTCTCTCCAAGTTCTGTGACTTTCTTCCATGAACCATATCTTTCATCGCTGTTCTCTCCAAGTTCTGTGAGTTTCTTCCATGAACCATATCTTTCATCACTGTTCTCTCCAAGTTCTGTGAGTTTCTTCCATGAACCATATCTTTCATCAGTGTTCTCTCCAAGTTCTGTGAGTTTCTTCCATGAACCATATCTTTCATCAGTGTTCTCTCCAAGTTCTGTGAGTTTCTTCCATGAACCATATCTTTCATCGCTGTTCTCTCTAAGTTCTGTGAGTTTCTTCCATGAACCATATCTTTCATCGCTGTTCTCTCCAAGTTCTGTGAGTTTCTTCCATGAACCATATCTTTCATCGCTGTTCTCTCCAAGTTCTGTGAGTTTCTTCCATGAACCATACCTTTCATCGCTGTTCTCTCCAAGTTCTGTGAGTTTCTTCCATGAACCATACCTTTCATCAGTGTTCTCTCCAAGTTCTGTGAGTTTCTTCCATGAACCATATCTTTCATCACTGTTCTCTCCAAGTTCTGTGAGTTTCTTCCATGAACCATATCTTTCATCAGTGTTCTCTCCAAGTTCTGTGAGTTTCTTCCATGAACCATATCTTTCATCAGTGTTCTCTCCAAGTTCTGTGAGTTTCTTCCATGAACCATATCTTTCATCAGTGTTCTCTCCAAGTTCTGTGAGTTTCTTCCATGAACCATATCTTTCATCGCTGTTCTCTCCAAGTTCTGTGAGTTTCTTCCATGAACCATATCTTTCATCAGTGTTCTCTCCAAGTTCTGTGAGTTTCTTCCATGAACCATATCTTTCATCACTGTTCTCTCCAAGTTCTGTGAGTTTCTTCCATGAACCATATCTTTCATCGCTGTTCTCTCCAAGTTCTGTGACTTTCTTCCATGAACCATATCTTTCATCGCTGTTTTCTCCAAGTTCTGTGAGTTTCTTCCATGAACCATATCTTTCATCACTGTTCTCTCCAAGTTCTGTGAGTTTCTTCCATGAACCATATCTTTCATCAGTGTTCTCTCCAAGTTCTGTGAGTTTCTTCCATGAACCATATCTTTCATCAGTGTTCTCTCCAAGTTCTGTGAGTTTCTTCCATGAACCATATCTTTCATCGCTGTTCTCTCTAAGTTCTGTGAGTTTCTTCCATGAACCATATCTTTCATCGCTGTTCTCTCCAAGTTCTGTGAGTTTCTTCCATGAACCATATCTTTCATCGCTGTTCTCTCCAAGTTCTGTGAGTTTCTTCCATGAACCATATCTTTCATCGCTGTTCTCTCCAAGTTCTGTGAGTTTCTTCCATGAACCATATCTTTCATCGCTGTTCTCTCCAAGTTCTGTGAGTTTCTTCCATGAACCATATCTTTCATCGCTGTTCTCTCCAAGTTCTGTGAGTTTCTTCCATGAACCATATCTTTCATCAGTGTTCTCTCCAAGTTCTGTGAGTTTCTTCCATGAACCATATCTTTCATCACTGTTCTCTCCAAGTTCTGTGAGTTTCTTCCATGAACCATGTCTTTCATCGCTGTTCTCTCCAAGTTCTGTGAGTTTCATGTCTAAAATATTTTCTTTTCTGAGACATGATGATGTTTATGAACCAGTTTTTCCCCCCGATATTCAGATCTGATAGAATTTCAGTATTTTTCTTCTTCTTGGTCCACCATATTCTAAGAACTTTTCTGTAACATTTCAGCTCAAAAAGCCTCAGTTTTCTTCTTGAGCAACTGGAGATATATTGTTCATATATAGTAGGTAATGGTATTTGAAATAATGGTCATTTGAACATGACCAGATCCCTTCTCTGTCAATTTTCCTTGTAAACAAGCGTATGGTATCAATGTCAGGAGGCTAGGCTGACCCCAGGACCATACTGAATGGGAACAAATATCGCCCCATCTAGGGCTTGAACTGTAAGCCAGGACACTAACCACTAGACAACATGGTTTCCTACAACAGATCAAACATTCATGCACTGATAACCTGCAAACAGCATGGTGAAGATGATGATTAACATGATAACAAAATCATTGCAGAGAACAGTGTGTGAGCAAGAAGTCTATACAAATTAACCACCATAGCTGGCTTTGACACAAAATGGACTGGTTTTGCCTTATTCGGTAATGTGTGGCTGCTGGTTTCTAGTGATTGCCGTTTCCACTGAAGATGAACTGTATTTTTCGTGGACGACTTTTGTATTGGCATTCTGGCAGCGGCATTATGCACAGTGTACCTGTGCTGGCTGTTGGTTGTCGAGACTCCTGTCTTTCCCACTTTTTAGATGGGGCAGTGAGGAGCATTTTGTGTGATATTCACTGGCAAAGGAGCGGAGCATGATGGGGACGATCCGTTGCTGTGAAGTTGGAACAGCGACTAACTAACTGACAAACTAATCACCATTGTTGAAAGATAAACAGATTGTACAGCAGTAAGAAATCTGTACTGGGGTTGAGGCTGGCTGACTGTCTGTCTACCTCTCTCTCTCTTCTATCTAAGAGGTCTTATGTGCAAGTTGTGGATGCTAAAACTCCCACGGCAGTTGAAAATCACACAGAGTAGGCCACTATCCTGGCAACAGTGACAGGTAAAGAAAACCTACTCACTGGTAAATAGAGCCTCTTACTCAGGATAGGATCTGTCTAAAGGCAGCAAACCGTATACACATGCGTGCTGAAGGTCAACACACTGACCTGTGAGGTGCGTAACTATGTGTGACCCACATACCTTGACAGAGAATGCAGAAGATGAAATGTTTGAATGATGTAAACACGAAGTTGTTTTTGTTTTGTTTTGCGCTCGCTTTGAACTCTAGAGTAGTCCATAACGTGCTACTACTTCTAGTGTACTGAATTGATTTTTGGTTGTGAATTAGCTTTCCTTATTAACACGATCCCCCACCATCAGGCGGACCCACTCCAACTTCTGAGTGTTACTAAGTGTTAACCAACATTACTACAATGAAGCCTGACAAATGCCACTAAAATATCATGAGGAATTGGTAGGAGAACTTGCAATGAGACAGTTGATGACTTATACTCCTTTGATGGATAAAGAGCAAAAGAAAAGAATGCTCAGGTTTAAAAAAAACTATCAAAATCCACGACAAAACCTCACAAGTAAGCTTATGTATATGGGTCATACTTACTTTTTGATGAGCTGAAAGGATTCTTCTGTCAGTATTGCTGAAAACACCTTCTTCTCTGAGGCCATTGATTTAAATGCACTCACTACATCATGGGGCCACAGCAGAGGCATTGTACCCTCACCATTTGAAGATGTCGCTGTTTCCACTGGCTGCACACCCTCAAGAGTGCACCACACAACTAAAGGTGCAAGGTTCTGGAACTTGCTGGGTAGAGGAAATAGTCTGCTGCGAGGAGCCCACTCAAAGTCACCAGAGTCCATGAAAAATATCAGAAACTGTGAAGAGAATAGAAAACTCAATAACAAAAAGTATAAAAAACTGTGGAGAGAAGAGAAAATGTAATAATAAAAAATATGAGAAACTGAAGAGAAGAGAAATCTCAATAACAAACAATATCAGAAACTGTGAAGAGAAGAGAAAACTCAATAACAAACAATATCAGAAACTGTGAAGAGAAGAGAAAACTCAAGAACACAAAATATCAGAAACTGTGAAGAGAAGAGAAAACTCAAGAACACAAAATATCAGAAACTGAGGAAACTAAAAACAAAGTGAAGTGAAACCAGAATACGTGGTGAGGAGCCCGTAAGATGATGATGATTCTCCAGGTGCCAGGTCTGGAGCAGACATGAGCAGTCACGACTCTCCTCAAATTCCTTCTGTCATTCCATAGTTTCGTCAAGTTTGTGTTGCATATATTACTATCTGTTGCCTAGCTGCTTACACTATCCACATACATCTATCTCTGTCAATCCATAGTTTTGTCAAGTTTGTGTTGCATATATTACTATCTGTTGCCTAGCTGCTTACACTATCCACATACATCTATCTCTGTCTTCCTCTGCATCTTTGCCCAGTCTGCTGGGTAAAAGTCTAGACCACGGGTGAGCTAGCCCTAAAGAAACCTTTGGCAGTTAGCCAAAACACTGTTGATTCAAAAATGTTTGCAGAATTGGCTTAAGAGAGTGGCAGATAATGTGAAATAAGAGTTCAAGAGATGAAAAGAAAAGTGACGAAAATCAAATATTAACTAATAATTTTTTGTAAAAACCTTGTAACATTTAAGGAAAAGTATTGGAAAACTGACAGAGATAAACACAGATAAGACCTTTCATAAGTTCTGGAACCTTTATCCCATTATGTGCAGAAGAAGATCTTTCCAGTCAATGTCTAACATCAAAGGTGAATTCCCGGCCATTTTGTAGGCCAGGACAGAAAAATTAGTGACATTCTTTCAGTATTTTATGTGTCAGGCTGACAAAGGTGATAAAGATACCCAGCAGGACATGAGGGATGGTGTCCTGAAAGCTACCATCTGCAGTGAAGTTTGGTCACATTATCTCTGCAGAAGACATTGCACATATTCTACAGAACAATAGCAATAAGACTGCCCTCTAGCCTTGATGGAGTCCAGTACCATCATATGAAACAACTGGATGAGTTCAGGATTTAGTGAAGAGTTTCAACACAAGAGTACAGAATACCAGTTGTGAAGGACTGGCTCTATCTGACAAGCATATACTTACACCCTGAAAAGATGCTGTTCAGCTCGGAAGATATATAATTACTATATGTGTATGGAAAGCTACAATATAGCAAGATGATTGAAGTCCCATTTAGAACAGATGCTGGTCTTACCAGAGACCCTTCAAGGTTACAAACCAGGTCAGGAGACATGAGGAAATGCAGGAACTTTTGTTTATAATGTGTACAAAGAGTTCCATCGTAAGCACAAGATGCCTGCTGTGGCAATCAACCCAGAAGATGCCTATAATGTGTAAACTTCTCCATGTTGACCAGATTTTTTGTGGCCTGGAGTGAGCCCCTGGCTGGTGAACTTGACAGCAGCGGCCTGGATGGAGAGGTCAGTGGCACTTTACCTGGGAACGTAGATATCTGAAACTGTGCCTCTTACTGCCATAGTACTCTCCACTGCCACCAGTACTATTCACAATCTACACATCAAGATTAGCCCTAACACAGCCCATAAGACCTGTTATATGATGAAGTTCTAATTTACAGGACTGGCTCTAACAAGTTAATAGTGAGCAGAGGAATACAAATACATTTAATGAAATATCTCCTTTGTGATGAGACCAGTACATGGGTGGATCCAGACAAGGCATGTGTGATGTAGTACTCCGTGAACAACACCATGGTAAAAGCTACCTGATCTGTACTTCGATGGAAAAACTATTGAGACACAACCAGCTGAAGTATCTGGGATAACCTTTGACCACAGCTTGCCATAGAAGTCACACAATGACAATACTAAACAGCAAAGAGGCAGGCCACTCACATGGAACAGAGACTGTCATTCCATCTATATGTCCATCTGGTCGTGTCTATGCAGAGTACAAGTTGGGTGTGCTCAAGCTGTTGGCAAAACAGTGTAAAATATTGCAGCCTATGTTTGGGAGTCAAATGGGCAGGAATTTTAATGTGAGTAAAATAATGAATGGATGTGAATAGTGTTGGGCTGCATGAGAGATATTCCCGTTAAAACAAAGTAGTACATGCTTGCATTCCGTGCTGGGCTGCTTGAGGTTAAAACAAAGTGGTACATGCATGCATTCCGTGCTGGGCTGCTTGAGATGTTTCCGTTAAAACAAAGTGGTCCATGCCTGCAATCCGCACAGTTAGGTCCAGACATGTGTTGGCCCAAGCTATGGCTGGAAGCCGAGATAGCATAGACCAGCCTGGCAGTCACTGGTTAGAGTTTGCATCAAGACAGATTTTTAAAACTTATCTGGATCTCCAGGTGGACCCAGCCTAACATGGGCATCAGGAAATGTCTGGTGAAAGTGAAGGTGACCGGTGTGACACTGACATGACCCCTGGATGTGAAAGTGAAGGTGACCAGTGTGACACTGGCATGACCCCTGGATGTGAAAGTGAAGGTGACCGGTGTGACACTGACATGACCCCTGGATGTGAAAGTGAAGGTGGCCGGTGTGACACTGACATGACCCCTGGATGTGAAAGTGAAGGTGACCGGTGTGACACTGACATGACCCCTGGATGTGAAGGTGAAGGTGACCGGTGTGACACTGACATGACCCCTGGATGTGAAAGTGAAGGTGACCGGTGTGACACTAACATGACTCCTGGATGTGAAAGTGAAGGTGACCGGTGTGACACTGACATGACTCCTGGATGTGAAAGTGAAGGTGACCGGTGTGACACTGACATGACCCCTGGATGTGAAAGTGAAGGTGACCAGTGTGACACTGGCATGACCCCTGGATGTGAAAGTGAAGGTGACCAGTGTGACACTGACATGACTCCTGGATGTGAAAGTGACCAGTGTGACACTGACATGACTCCTGGATGTGAAAGTGAAGGTGACCGGTGTGACACTGACATGACTCCTGGATGTGAAAGTGACCAGTGTGACACTGACATGACTCCTGGATGTGAAAGTGAAGGTGACCAGTGTGACACTGACATGACTCCTGGATGTGAAGGTGAAGGTGACCGGTGTGACACTGACATGACCCCTGGATGTGAAAGTGAAGGTGACCAGTGTGACACTGACATGACCCCTGGATGTGAAAGTGCCCAGTATGACACTGACATGACCCCTAGATGGCTGGCTGGTCCGGAGAAATACCCATCTAGCAACATGTGCTAATAAGCCTGAAGGCATGTAACAGGGTGCTTTACTAACAGGCTGCAAGTGACATCCAACATCCACTAAATACGAGTAGAACCATCATTGACAGCAAAGAGGCAAGACTCCAGATAGGCAGATAATCCTGCAAATATATGAGTCAAAGATGAGTCTATTGGCAAGAAAATGATTGGCTTATGTAGACACGAGTCACAATATCACGAAGTCCACATAACCCTTAGCTGAGGATGTTGGCAGTGGTGCAATGCAAGAGCAATTGGAAATGAAGCAGCTGATGAGGATGATGCAACAGTATTTCATGATGGATCAGTGCAGTGATGTGAGAGAATGGGGTGGAGCTTCGCAGCTGGGTGGAGGCGCTAGATCACTGCGAGTGGAGCATGTTTAAATGTAGACGTGTGTAACCTACTGGCCACCATGTTAGAGGACAGAGTAGATGTGTGTGTAACCTGCTGGCCACCATGCTAGAGGACACAGTAGATATGTGTGTGTAACCTACTGGCCACCATGCTAGAGGGCACAGTAGATGTGTGTGTAACCTACTGGCCACCATGCTAGAGTAGATGTGTGTGTAACCTACTGGCCACCATGCTAAAGGACACAGTAGATGTGTGTGTAACCTACTGGCCACCATGTTAGAGGACAGAGTAGATGTGTGTGTAACCTACTGGCCACCATGCTAGAGTAGATGTGTGTGTAACCTACTGGCTGCCACATAGCGGTCACGCACACCATAGAAGATGCATAAGGATATTCCCAAATGTATGAATAGATGAAAGGGATCATGGAATCTAAGGCCGACGTGAGCATCGTCAGAGCATGGCAACGGCAGACGCTGTGAGATAGCCGATCGAAGAGCTTGTGGTTTGAGAAGGGTCCTGGTGAAGGTGACGCCTGGAGGCCGTAATTTCGGAATGAAACAGCTGGAAGACAGGGGAGGAATTTATTGAGGAGACAACGGTGAATGGATCGGGAATACACCTAGACGGAATTTCCATGTTCAAGCGGAATGACGATGAGCAATAGGGACTCAAGGGCGACGAGCTGGTCTGGGAGCTCGGAGGTGGAGAGATATATGTAGGTGCCGACCCTGTGATTAAGGATCAACCTATATTTCTGCCAGAGTATTTTCTGCATGCCAGTTGACGGAATAAATGTCTTCAAATCGTTCGCTCGACTTGAGTGTGCCCTGTGTTCACGATTCCTGTTCAAATAAGGTAGAACATGTTTGTTATTCTGATTTCTTGTTAACGAGTTCGATGTTCAACCCTTTGAATCTCCAGTACAGTTGGATTTAGAGGACAGGCACATCGAGACACTGGCCACCATGCTAGAGGACAGAGAAGACAGATTAGATGTGTGTGTGTGTGTAACCTACTGGCCACCATGCTAGAGGACAGAGTAGATGTGTGTGTAACCTACTGGCCACCATGCTAGAGGGCAGAGTAGATATGTGTGTAACCTACTGGCCACCATGCTAGAGGACACAGTAGATGAGTGTGTAACCTACTGGCCACCATGCTAGAGTAGATGTGTGTTCATTCATATTAACTGGCAACAATACAGAAATACATCATTCACTGAAAGTTTAGATGGAACATAATCAGTTATTACAAGTCTACGTACTTTGTGAGCACTTGATTCATCATGCCCAAGATGTCCTTGCATGCCTTCCTCAGATTCAATGTCCAACACCACACCTCTGTAGCAATTAGTCTCTGCTGAATCTGTTACACAGACTAGGCAATTCCTGGTAGGGTGAAACGATGCTGGCTGTTTAGTTAATGTTGTGGACAGCTCAAGCAGGTCCTCCTCCAATGTTTGTAACTTTTGAATGAAATCCTTGTCTACAGGATGGACAAAGAAACTGTTGGGTGAGATTACTCGGCTTATCATTACCAGAATCTCCACATCTGCACAATCTTTACCGAATAGAGGCTGAGAACTATCACGAAAGTTGCACAGCTCTGAATCTTCTCCAGCTACATGCCTTTCTGTTGTTTTCCGCCTGTCAGTGTGAGAAGATGTGATACCTGCACACCAGGAATGCAGTTTTTGATCAACCAGAATGCTAAGGTTATACTTCTCTTCTGCTCCTGAGGGTATTCTGGACTGTGGCACATCTACGAAGTCTGACACAGAACTGCTGTACGAAGATGATGATAATGAGCTGTTGGTCATGGATGTTTGGCCTGACAGGCTGATTTTTGTAGCTCTTCCCTTGTTAAAACACAATGGTTGATGTAAGACTTTGAGTTTCTGCTGAATGTCTGGTTGTGCTTTACTTACAGGCTGCACTTTCTCATTAGACAGGCTGACTTCATAGCCTGTCATTCTGCAGCTTGCATGATGTTTATCTGGTGCATACATGTCCCACAGGGCTGCTACTTGTTCTTCAACCTGTATATCCTTGGCTAAGTCTCCTTCAATTAGGTATTCTGCCATGCTCCTGACATTCTTGAGTGGGGTGTGTGGCATTGTGAACATGACATCAACAATGTGAGGAAACGTCAGCTGTGTCTCACTGGGACTGGGATACACAGCTCGCACTTCTACTTGCTTATCCTTAATGCACTGCTGAAATTCCAGAATTGCTTCTTCTGTCCACAGACAGTTTGAATTCTTTGGGCCAGCCTAGGAAAGAAAATCATGGACAAATCAATTGCCTACCTTATTACATAACTTTACACAGCAATTTCAATCTTAAATACACAAAATGTTGTAAAATGCATGCTACAACAAACAGGGGCATTATCAACAAGTGCCTGCCGACTGGCATGGATGATCATGCTTCTCCATATCTTGCAATCTCCAACATCATGTATAAATATGAGTGCTGACGTCTTTTCATGCCACGACACTTGGCTATCAAAAATCTTCTCCTCTATCTCCTTATGTGCAATCATGTGACATTATAACCCAGGTGGAAACTGGTCTCAATCACCCTAATGACTAAGGTGATTAACAGCAGATAACTGTATAATCAGTTGCCATCTTCACATCAAAGGTCAGCTTCTGAAGGAGGTACTGAGGAGGAGATCTGAGCACTTATGGACTAATAGTTTGATGTACAATAAAGAAACTGGACTTTATCCCTCTGATGACACCAATGAGCAGACAGGCTTGTGACTTAGCTGCTGTGGGAAGCAGTCGAGAAATGAATCAAGCTGACATCCTGAATGTCCTCAGAAGCAGGATGAGTACATGATTCAAGGGATGGACATGACTCTGCAACACTGACCAGACTGCAAGAGCATCAAGTCGAACAGTTGAAGCTAGACAAGAGCACCATGCACAAGAAATTCTTGCACCACAGAACTGGTGTCATCAGTCTCTACACCTTGGAGTAACATTTGATGGCAAGCTGACATGGAGAAAGCACATCAACAAAGCAGTAGCAAAAGCCAGAAGGAAAATAGCCATCCTGAGAAAGCTAAGTGGAACCACATGGGGAGCCAGTACGTAAATACTTAGCAAAGTTTACCAACAGAGCATACGACCACACCTGGAATATGGGTCAACTGCGTGGTGTTCAGCATCAAATACCACACTACAAGAGCTGGACAAGGTGCAAAATCAAGCACTTAGAGTCACCACAGGAGGGATGAGATCAACCCCTATAGTGGAAATGGAGAAGATGGGGAGGACACAGGCACTGAGTGAGCGCAGAGATACGAAAACGCTAATACAAGCAGAAAAGTTCCTCAGCTTGCCAGGCCACCCTATGAAGAACAGATTTGAAAACCTAGCTATGGGGCGGTTGAAAAGAAGTAGTTTTATCCACCAGGCCAAACGACTCTGCAGAGAAACCACTGATCTGCCCATAGTTGGTATCCCCCTAACAACTATTCCAGAGCGAACTCCATGGAAAGATGAGCATAGACTATCGTTACAAATCCAGACAAAAGTGAGAGGAATATTTGACAAGGAAGAACAGAACAGTATGCAGCGCAGAACAGCCACTCTCAGCTTCCTTGATGAAGAATACCCACAGGACCTCTGGATCCGAGTCTACACAGATGGGTCAGCACAAAATGCTGTTCGAAATGGAGGAGCGGGAGTGTACATAGAATACCTAAATAATACTAGGGACACAGCCAGAGTACCGACAGGAAAGTACTGCCATAACTATGATGCCGAAATTGAGGCAATCAAGATAGCAACAGAGAAATTACTAAATAACAGCAATGGTACACAACCTGTGGTGCTACTAACAGATGCAAAATCAGTACTCGAGGCGCTCCTCTCTGGGAAATTGCCAGTACTAAGGACACTACTTTCTGAACTTAGCAGTCAGCATAAACTCACCATACAGTGGATACCATCCCACTGTGGAGTACCCGGAAACGACAGAGCTGATCAATTGGCTAAGGAAGGAGCCAAAGAGGAACAGCCTGATGTGCCCGTTACATACCACCAAAAGAAAAGAATGATCAAATCAGTCAGAAAGCCACCAAAACCTGCTCAAGATGACTACCACATTATGGACAGACCAGAACAAGTCATTATTCTGCGCCTCAGAACAGGACACAATAGATTACGCAACCACATGTATACAAAATTCAAGATTGGTGAAACAGCCATGTGTACATGTGGATTGGCGTCGCTGACAGCAGAGCACATACTCCAAGACTGCCCAAAATATAACATATCTAGACAAACCTTCTGGCCTAGAGAGACGACAGTGGAAGATAAACTCTATGGACCACTGTGTGAACTGAAAAAAACAGTTCAATTCATGCAAGAGACGACATTGCAGATATAGACATATTTCAAGCGAACGAAAGAAGAAGAAGAAGAAAATCAGTCTCTACTTGCTGAGGGAGATACTGAGTAGAGGACTAATAGTTGCATGTGCAATGAGGATAATCTGTTGACTAACTAACTCTAATGACACCTTGATGAGTCACTTCTTGAGGGTCTACAAAAATTCAAGATAAATCTATGAACCTCAAAATTATTCTTCAAACGGGTGGACATTAGAAATTTATTCTTAGAAACATTTATTCTTAGAAACATTTAACAATTATTCTTCAAAAGGGTGGACATTAGAAATGTATTCTTAGAAACATTTAACAATTATTCTTCAAAAGGGTGGACATTAGAAATGTATTCTTAGAAACATTTAACAATTATTCTTCAAAAGGGTGGACATTAGAAATGTATTCTTAGAAACATTTAACAATTATTCTTCAAAAGGGTGGAAATTAGACCTGCAACTCATGGACCTTCCACATGACAGTCCCTCAACACGAGTAGGAATGATAACTCCCCTCCTTCTACATGACAGTCCCTCAACACGAGTAGGAATGATAACTCCCCTCCTTCCACATGACAGTCCCTCAACACGAGTAGGAATGATAACTCCCTTCCTCCCACCTCCATGTGATTGACTAAATTTACTAACAATGTTCATTAGAGTATGTTTGTTTATATTTTCACATAGGGAAGATTGTTGAAGCCAATTATATAAATAAGGCTTTTTATCCTTCAATTACAGAAAGCTCATTTATTTTTTCAACACAGAATAATTGTTTATATTTTCCAAATGTAGTGACAAAATCTCCGCCATGGAGCAAGCACGATAGGAGGCTTCTGATCATCAGAAAGAGTCTCCCTTCCTGGAATATTTTGCCCCTTTATCTTCCTGACACTCTCTGAGGTTGGCCCACCCAGGTCATGCTCCGGGTATCTTTATTCTGATGTGCGGTTGAACCACGTATTGAGACATTGCGTTGTCTTCGCGCTTGTCCCATAACTGCGAAATGTGACTGTTCCCAAGCCACCACTACCTTAGGGAGGAGAGCATTGTGTACCCGGTGCTTCATGCCCTCACACATATCCTAGCACCTTTGGTCGTGGGAAGCCAGCATCTTCCCTGGTCTTTCGCCTTTTTGCCGGGAGTTCACTATGCACTGGTCTTTGCTGCCATGTTGCTTTCTTCTCACCCCGTTCATGACTCACAGAGCCACACTCCAGGATGCCGCTCATCTCCAGGAAGCCAGCTCTACCTTTGGGCTACTTAGTTGTGGGTTTGGGCCCCTTGAATCTCACCCCCGTCTCTGCTGCAAAGTGCTGCTCTAGCAAGATGATTAACACCACCATTGGCTGAAGGTTGAACTTTGGTCGACATTTCATTGATTGTGGTGACTGCTACAATGTGGTGCTTCGATCAACTTGCAGTGTCCCAGTCTCAAATGCACTGCACTAGTCTGGAGGGATGGCTACAGAGACAGTACCATTTATGGATTTAAATGAAAGATTGGCTGGTTTCGATGTTAGACTTTGGCTATACTGCGATTTGCAGACAGAAAGTGAACAATATTACTGCAATGAGTTGTCTCACTCAAGGTTATGGTTGTTCCAGAGCCAGCATGAGGCCTTTTTGGCTGCTTCGCCAAGTTGTTTATGTCCTCGAGTTCTCGTTTGTCCTTTAATGCCTAAGTGCTGAAGCACATCACACAAGGAGTGAGAGATTAGACCTCTTGCGCCTACTTCTACAGCGAACAGCCTGACAATATATCCTTCCTGTCTCAGACATACAACTGTGTCACGTACTTCTCCATCTTGTATATGTACTGCTCCTCGATTCTCGACTCAAATGGGACGGTCAGCTTGATCAGTGTTAACTACTGAGCCAATGAAGAGTGCATTACAATGTAAGGTTGTTGGATGACACTGTCGGGTAACTGCCACAGCCTTTCTGGTCAACAGCCAGCTCCCAGTCATCTGCACCATCGAGGAAGGATGGTAAGTCTGCAGCAGTCTTCCTTGCCTCCACGTTTCTGTCCAGCTCTGGCAGTGGCCCCTCTATTTGCCAGCATCCTTGCTTCATCCACTATGGCCGCCAGGACAGTGAGTACTTTATGTGGCGCAATGTAAATCGGCCTTGCATGCAAATGCAAACAAAAAACATGTGCTCTAGTGTCTGGATTTTCCCTTTACAGACGGGACATAATGGGTAGGTGGATTTATCCCACTTGGTCAAGTTAACAGCTGATGGCAGGACATCGTAAAGTGATCAGACGATGAAACTTAGGCGCAGTGGTGCCATGTGCCAGATATCATTCCATGTCAGGGACTTCTTCATAACCTCTTCCCACAGCATCCACTGGCCCTGATGTGATTGTTTGGCAGCCATTTGCACTCTCTTTTCATCTTCTCCTTCAACGATCTCCTGCACTACCATATATCTCTGCATTTCCTGGTCGTCTTCTTTGACTACAGCTTGGTGACCAAACCCCTGTCTATCTGACTGGGTGTGTCCCATGACTTCCTTCAGTTTTAGTGATGCTTCGACTCTGCTGCCAATCTTCATCTCTGTCAACTCTACCGCACTTATATCGTATATCAGTAGAAGCCATTGGAGTTTTGGAATCAGTATGAATTAGAGACACTAGATCTTTACTTTTCCAATCAGTCAACTGTTCTTGATAGCATGCAGCATTGTATGTGCTGCACTGCATTCCTGTCCATCAAGGTGGCATCATACACTCAACCCAGAATTTTCATGGGTTCCTTTACAAAGATGGGATTTGCCTGGCGTGATCAGATTATGTGAAAGACCTTTATGATGACACAAAAGAAGAACAATATGATCATCAGAATAATAATGAAGGACTATCAATTTTGAAGATGGAAGTTCAGAATGCTCACAACCATATGAAAACTGGCAAGACCCCGGGTACAGATAACATCACAATAGAAATGATCAATGCCTTAGAAGAATATGGAATAGACCAAGTCACCAGACTGCTGAATGCAATATACGATACTGGAGATATACCTCCTGAATTATGTAATGCTATATTTATTGCAATCCCGAAGAAATCAGGAGCCTTGGAATGTGATAAACATCGAACAAATAGTATAATGAGCCACATAACAAAGATTTTGCTGAGAATTATAATGCAAAGAGTTAGGAAGAAAATTAAACCCAAAATAGGAGAAGAACAATGTGGGTTTCTAGAAGGCAAGGATACAGTAAATGCTGTGTATATACTGAGAACAGTAACAGGACGTTCTATAGAAGTAAACAAAGATCTATATCTTTGCTTTATTGACTACACAAAGGCTTTCGATAAAGTGAGACATGTCAACATGATAAGGATGCTTGAAGATCTACAAATTGATGGAAAAGACCTTAGACTTGTAAAAAACATATATTGGAAACAAGCTGCCGTCAGAATTGATAATGATGTAGGTCAATATCAGCCTATTAAAAGAGGTGTGAAACAGGAATGTATAATGTCTCCAGATATTTTTTTCCTGTACAGTGAAAATATATTCAGAAATATAGAAGATATGGAAGGAATCAACATTGGGGGACGATACATCAATAACATTAGATATGCAGATGATACAGTCTTGATTACAGACAATGAACAGGACCTGCAACATTTAGTGGATGTGGTTGTTGCACACAGTGAACAACTAGGGTTAGAACTGAATAGTAAGAAGACACAGATTATAGTCATCACTGGGAAGAAGGAAATACCACAATGAAACATATGAGCAAATGGGCATATTCTAAAGCAAGTGAATCGATACAGGTATCTCAGAACAGTCATAACATCTGATGGGAGATGTCTTGAAGAGATCAGAACAAGAATTGCCATTGCGAAGGTAGCCTTTTGCAAGATGGAAAACATACTGACCAATAAAAAGATATCAACTGAAACGAGAAAAAGAGTGTTAAAGTGCTACATAGAACCTGTACTATTGTATGGATGTGAAACGTGGACAATGAGCAGTCAAGTTGAAAAACATCTGATGGCTGTGGAAATGTGGTTTTTGAGGAAAATGCAAAGAATACCATGGACAAACAGAAAAACCAATGAATAAGTCCTTCAAGAAACAAATGAAGATCGTAAACTGATTAGAGTCATAAGACGTAGACAGTCACAATTTTTTGGGCATGTGATGAGAAGAAATGACTTAGAGAACTTGGTGACAACTGGCAAGATCAAAGGGAACAGACAAAGGGGAAGACCGAGAAGTAAATACTTGGATGGCTTGGCCACATGGCATGGTCATGACAGGAACACTGAGCTGATCCACAATTCTGGTGATCGAATGAGATGGCAAAACATGACCGCCCACGCTTTTCGGCATAGCACATGATGGATGAGTGGATAAATTTGCCTGGCTGGCAACCCTGGACAAACCATGCTGCCATCCTGCCCTCCATGATCGACATGCTTCTCAATTTCTTCAGTTAGAAGCTCATCCTGCACAAGTGAATCTAGTGTGAGGAGCACGCTGCGGGCATGACTCTCCTTCAGTGTCAAGGTTGTTGTGTCGTCCATGAAGGCCTTCAGTGGCCACATGTTGCATTTCTCACTAGTTTTGGACCTTGTGCGAAGCCAGAAGCTGCATCCAAATGTATTCAATAATGTGTTTTTATTAGGAAAAATCTATTTACAGCTTTCATAAAGGAATGACTTCTTATGCTTTTCAAACGGCCAAATATAGTGAATACGATTAATTTATATTATTTATTTGCACTTATATTTTTTTAATATTTTTAATTTCCAATTCCAATTCCAATTTTCAAAACAAAAATTCCAAATTCGGCCTCGTTCAACCTGCCTCTTCAGTTGTGGTTATTGTTGAGGTCCGTGGTTTTTGTGGGTTCATTCATCCTAATTCTTGTCTTGTGCGCTCTTTCGAGTGAGTCCTATCTCGGAATGGTTTTGTTGGTTTGTGTCAGTGACGTCAGCAGAGGGATCGGTCGGCAGCTGTCCTTCGTTTCCGTCTCTGGCGGTTTCTTTTGCTAGTGAAGGCTCCTGGCTCATTTGGCTTGACTGGTTGCATTCTTCAAAAGGCCTTTTTATTTGGTTTTTTTGCCTCCTTTTTGTGTATTTTCTGCAGGAAAATCCTTGCGCCTTTTTTCTTCTTCGAGTTTGAGCTTCTGTTGCCATTCAATTTTTTCCTCTGCGGTCATCCACGGGAGCATCTCTCCGTTTTCTATATAGTACGTGTAGCCGGGTCCATCCTCCCAGTCAGTAATTCTGTCTGGGTATTCTACCAGTCTCCTGAGTTTCTTCTTTTCTCTTTCATCCCAGCGCCTTTTGAATTCCTGGTGCCTGCATTCCTCCAGTCTTGCACCTTCTTGTAGCTCCTCCAAGGTAGGCCACCGGGGCCTCTCCATGTCATCATCAGGGTGCTCATCTTGGTTTTCTTCAGATGTCTGGCGAGGTATTTGTTTTCCCTTGTCGGCCTCGGGCATTGCGGTCGGGCTGCTGGCTTTCGCTTCCGGTTCAGGCTCGGTCTCTTGGTTTTCATCTTGTGGTTTTTCTGTGGTTTCTTGTATGGCTTCTGTTGGTTTGTTTTGGAAAAGTTCCATTTCAGCTTTTTGTAGTTCTCATTCTGATTTAATGGTTTGTACTATTTCTTCATTCTCCTTCTTTATCAGTGCCATATGTACCACTTCTTGCATGATGTTTTGATGGATCTCCTTTATTTCCGCCAGTAGTTTCTCGTTGTCGCTGGTCGGAGTCGGAATCAGCAGTGCCTTGACTTGTTTCTTCAACTCGTCTATCTGCTTTTGCATTTGATCTCTTTCAGCTTGTGCTATACCCGTGGCTGTCTCGCCCCTCCGCATTGCTTCCTTGAATGGTGTCTTTGTGGTAATTGCAATCTTTAAGGCATCTCTGTGTCGTTGCAGGTACGGACAGCCCAGGTATCTAGCTCCATGCTTGCCCAGGCAGTTGGTGCACTTTCGTTTGTTGTTGGTGCTCGGAAGTCCGTGTCCAGCTTGGTCAGCGGGCACTCCTTGAAGGCGTAGTGATCGGTGCAGTACCGGCAGATTTCCGTCTTACTACGGCATGCTGCTCTGCTGTGGCCGTCCCTCTGAGATCTGGAACATTGGGTGATCCTTGGGATGAATCTCTCTGGCTGCTGCATTCTCTTGTTGATTGATACTGTGATCGGCATCTCGCTGCCCTTTGTCATCACCACTGCCAAGGTTGTGGGAATCTTGGAGTAGGTGAGGAGCCGCTCCACTTTCAAGAATCGGGTGTGGAGATTCTCTTCTCGTAGCTGCTTCAGGATTTCTTCGTCTGATATATCCACTTGGATACGCTTGATAACCCACTTGCTTGTCGGTGAGTCGGTGTTTCCGACTCTGGTGTCTTTCTCCCCCCTCTGCTTCTCAATAGGTTTGGCTCTTGTCTGTGGTGGGCTGTCGATCTTCTCCCTCATGGTAGCTTCAGTAATAGCTGTAGTTTCAGGTTCTTTGATGCAGCTAGCAGGCAGGCTCTCCACGTTCGTCTTCTTGACGGTCTTGTCGGCTCCCACGCTGCACATCTTGCATGCCACGTGTCTTTTGGTGTTCTTGCCACGTACCATTTTCCCCTGTATCAGGCTTCTTGACTTGTTCAGGCAACTTGTCTTGATAGCGCTCGCAGTGCGAATGCGACGTGGACATTTTTTATTCAATTTTTTTCCGTTTATATTGTGTTGGATGATATGTTTGCTCTATTGGCCTAAGATGCATATACATGTATGCTAGAATGTACAGATGCTATAACAAATGAGATTCTAGAACTAGCTTGCCTCACTGTTTCCACAATTTTGGAGAATCAACTCTTGTCTTTCAACTCCTTGCTCACAATCAATGACTCCACACCATATCATGTGGAGTATTACTGACATCACTCCAGGAACAAGATCTCCCCCATCTACATGGATGTCAATGACTCCACACCATATCATGTGGAGTATTACTGACATCACTACAGGAACAAGATCTCCCCCATCTATATGGATGTCAATGACTCCACACCATATCATGTGGAGTATTACTTACATCACTACAGGAACAAGATTTCCCCCATCTACATGGATGTCAATGACTCCACACCATATCATGTGGAGTATTACTGACATCACTACATGAACAAGATCTTCCCCATCTACATGGATGTCAATGACTCCACACCATATCATGTGGAGTATTACTGACATCACTACAGGAACAAGATCTCCCCCATCTATATGGATGTCAATGACTCCACACCATATCATGTGGAGTATTACTGACATCACTACAGGAACAAGATCTCCCCCATCTACATGGATGTCAATGACTCCACACCATATCATGTGGAGTATTACTGACATCACTACAGGAACAAGATCTCCCACATCTACATGGATGTCAATAACTCCACACCATATCATGTGGAGTATTACTGACATCACTACAGGAACAAGATCTCCCCCATCTATATGGATGTCAATGACTCCACACCATATCATGTGGAGTATTACTGACATCACTCCAGGAACAAGATCTCCCCCATCTACATGGATGTGGTTGATCTAATTAGTTTCCACTATCATGTCAACATTTTATCTGCTGACTGGGGAAGTATTAAAAGCTGCAAGAACTGGGTTAGGTGTCTATTTATAAAACACATGAGTCTATGCCTACCTTGTGAAGTGCACAAAATATGGCTTGACATGGATACTGCATTAGAAAATTTGGAATGGAACTGACGTCTGCCAGAGAAACAGCTTTCCTGGTTCCATAGTCAACCAGAAACACTTTCACATTTTTTATCTGGCCATCTTTATCTTCTAAGGAATAAAGAATGAAGGATATTAGGCACTTTAATTCTTTCACTGAATTTATTTTATGACAGAATAAATTGTAGCCATATATTACACATAAATAATGACTAAGAAACTTGACGTGTGGAAAACACGCACAGATACATGCAAAAGTTTCAGTCCAAGTGTTAATCACAACAAAAACAACACACAATACAGGCAAATGTTTTGATCCAAGTGATTATCACAACAAAAACAACACAGACAAATGTTTTGATCCAAGTGTTTATCACAACAAAAAACAGCACACAGATAACACAAAAGAATATTGATCTATTCAGAGATATCTGATCAATAAAACTGTACACTGGTTTCTTCAGTTTCCTTCAACAAAACCAGTTTACATTTTATTGATCAGTCTACTTCTGAACAGATAAGTATTCCTTTGTGTTATCTGTGTGATACTGTTTTGTTTTTATTGTCCCATTAATCAAGACTGCAGTTGAAACAT
Source organism: Cepaea hortensis (assembly GCA_963921405.1). Classification (NCBI taxonomy): domain Eukaryota; kingdom Metazoa; phylum Mollusca; class Gastropoda; order Stylommatophora; family Helicidae; genus Cepaea; species Cepaea hortensis. The sequence goes on along the minus strand of OY992882.1, from coordinate 63,830,194 downwards.
TCACCGGTATGTGTGCTTTGTCTGTCCATTCTTCGCTTCCTAGTCTCATTTTGCGTTTTTTTTATTCAGACTGCAGTAACAGCCCGCAGCAGCCAACCCCCATTTTCAATACAGATTTTTCAGATGTCAAAAGTCTGATGTCACTTAAGGGAAAAACTGGGCAAAGGAGGGAGAAAGAGAAAAACTGATACTTAGCCAAGTGCCAGCACAAAGTGTTTAATAAAATGTAAAGTCTCCATTTTATTTTAAAAGCAAGTGTTCATTTTTTCATGGAGTTAACTTCCTGTTTTGAAATCCAAAGTTATAAAACTTTCAAAAGTGATAATGGAGTCAGTCCTTCATCATGATCTTACACTGATCATTAACATCACAATAACAAACCTTCTAATGACAGAATCTTGGCCCGGTAATAATTATGGTCATTTGACTTGGCCAAACAAAACAGCCCAACCTGTGGTATGATACTTGTTGTTTCTCCAGTTTTAACAGCATGTCTGTAAATAAATGAACAAATCTGTCTCAGTCATACTTCTTACTATGCTAGTAATAGAATCTGCACAGGTAGAATGTTAGGAGTTGAGTTGGGTTGAGCCGACATCACTGCACTCAGGACATTCCCATAAGTGCTCCGTCCCCTCGTTCAACAGCCAGCAAAGAGTTATGCTACTAATCATTCCCACCGCTATCTGATTAAAAGTTCTCCTGGTCTTCCCTCTCAGTTTTGAGATTCTTTCAGAACCCCTGCCGTTCCCCCGCAATCTCATTCTTTCCATATATGGGTTCTCAATCTGTTCCTCCACCTTGTCCTACAAGCACACGACCACCTCACCCTTGTCCATAGCCAATCTACCATCAAGAGGTGCATTCCCTGCAAGCCTATCAGCCTGTTCATTCCCCCGCACCCCCACATGGCCAGGGCAAAATATCCATACAATTTTCATAATCTGTGACCTCTGAAGCGACAAGAGTCATTCCACAGGAAACATTCCTCTCTCCACCATACTAGGCATACTATTTGAATCCATAATGAGTAGAACGTGTGTTGCAGTAGTCTCCTCTAGCCGACGGAATGCCGCTGTTACTGCCTCCACCACCATTCTCATACTGGAGGTCGTAGTCTCATATGCCAGACTCTCCTTTTTCAAGACTCATCCATTAGCCTTTGCAATAAGGCCCCAACCACTACGTCTGTTTCTCCCCACTGACCTATCGGTGTAGATGACTATGTCATCTTGATGTGTGTTGCTCTGGATCAGCTGTTGCACTTCAAACTCAGTGCAGCCCGCTGACCATTCTCTGCACTCACGACCCGGTGTTATTATTCCATTGTGCCAGTCCGTCATGTCTTCCGGAACTTCAACCCACTCTCTTTCACGATTGATGGTCTCTAGATCACACACCTAACGTTTAGAAAGTTCTGCCTGTGCCATCCAGGACCTGCCTCGCTTTAGTCTATGACCCTTAACCATATCAATGGCTGCATGCAGCGGGTGATCCCTGTCAACTGTCAAGTCCCTATCAACTCTCAAGTACCAGCAGCAACTCTCAGGTACCATTTGGCCTGAAGGACCCTATGCCTATCCGTCATTGTTGGTAGTGCCAGTCAGTGCATATAATTGGTGTGTCCTTTGTGCACCCCAGGATTAACCGCATGGCGGCATTCTGTAAGCGCTCCAACCTTTCAAGCTGGCTCTTTGATACTGTCAGCAGCCCCAAACCATACTCAATGACAGAAATTATTAACTGCTGAAAGAGCCTGTAAAGCATCCTCTGGTCTACATCGGTTGCTGCAGCAGCCCTCAATGCATTTAGTCCCCTACCAGCCTTCACCACCAAATCCTTAAAAGACAAACACCTGTCAAAGGTGATACCCAAGTACTTCAATTTACTCTCTCGACTAAGAGAACATCCATTCAACATAATACCCGGGACATCAGCCTTGATGATCCAGTTATCCAGGGAGTACCACACGACCAATGCCTTGCCTGGGTTTATAACGGCCCCTGCGTCCCTGCACCACTCTGCCACCCCATTTACTGCCACTTGTAAGTCTTTCGCCAGACTGGCCCTGTCTCTGCCCTGTCTGTACACCAGCACATCATCTGCAAACGTCAAGATTCTACCCACACCTGATGTCTCAATAGCTGCGATTTTGCTGGTGTAGACATCAAAGAGCACCGGGGACAAGGCAGATCTTGTGGCAACCCAGGTGTAATCATACAGGGGTCAGAAGTCCAGGCACCCATGCGCAGTGCAACCTTACACTCATAAAGGACCACCACAACCCATCTAACAAGGCAAGGGCAGACCTCCATGTCCAACAGTGTTATGTTAGTATCTCACACAATAGCTGTATGTCATGATCGAAATCACTTCACAGTAAAAGCTGACCTACCTGACATCACTCTAAAGGACAGAACATTGAGTGGAAGGACAAGAAAACCTGGCAATAACATTTGATCAGTCTGTTCTTCAAATACCATGTTCAACATACTGCAAAGATGCATGTGTGGATTGGCAGCGTAAACAACAATGGTAGCAATACTTCTGGGCCAGAGATGACTTATTGTACAATCAACTAATACTGTCCATAATTGGCTATAGGCTCAGCTTTATTGTACAATCAACTGATACTGTCCATAGTTGGCTATAGGCTCAGCTTTATTGTACAATCAACTGATACTGTCCATAGTTGGCTATAGGCTCAGCATGAACATGGTTTAACACTCCCAATATGAGCAACTAGAACACATCGAAGATGATGGGATCAGAATAATCTTGGAGTTGACATAGAATACCCAACAGATAACCGGCTTGCATCATGGACAATCAGCACTGATACCTGTATGTTTCTCATAATCTAGTCACAATCATGTTCTTCTATGCTGCGCTGTCTGATATTTTCCTCACAATCATGGGGACATCCTTGTGCAATGAAAATGATGCTTAACAAAAAGCAAATCAACTGTTCTATTCTCTAAGTGATTGACTGATTGTGCTGGCCATACACACGCACACAGAAGTGCCACCTGGCAGTTAACAGTAACATTGTATCATTCACGGCAAGAACAGCTTTAGTTTTAACTAACATGTGGACTTACGTGATCAAGCCAGAGATAACCGGAATCAACCCCACATGCTGAACATGAAAGGACCATGGGTGGATGGAGGTGCTAACTATAGCAGAGAACACTGAGTCTTTCTCAAGTTGCAGTGAACTCATGGTCAGGCCTGTCACTTCTGTGGCTAAGAAAAACAATGCATTCTTACAAATGTGATATTTAACACTTGTAATCTATATACCATGTCTGTCTCTGTGACTAAGGGCGTACGGACGCGATTCATAAGCCCACTTACCCGTGTTCGAAATACAGCTGCAATCGATTTGGCAGCAGACCACATTGCGCTAGGTTTTAATGTGTTGGTATGGGAGCCAGAAAGCAATGGCAAACTACTGAACGTAAACTTGCCAAGACATCAACAAACTGCAGTAACATGCTGGTGTTGACAGCAATGTCCAGTAAATAGGATATGCAAACAAAAAATGTGTATATTAATTGTCAACTAACCTCATATATTAATATTGGCAGTGTAATGTGGCAGGCACCAAAACACACCAGTCCTCTCCACTTTATTATAATGTTCACATACATATTCCTTCATACTTGCAATTATTGCATCTACTACATGATTATGTATGACTCATTCACAAATATAACCAGAGGTCAGGTATTTGTACAAATGCAGGTGATGTGAGTGTTCAAATATAATGCATGTTTGAAAGACTGCTGTGCTTAAATCACTACACCATGTTTCACTATTACTTGTGATCATGGTTCTCATCCAGGCAGATTATGACCAACCTGGGCTGCCAGGTCCACCCGCCTAAACTGAGTACCAGGACACGTTCTGGGCAGTCCAGGAGGGTGGTATGATCATGAACATAACATCCACAGACAGCCAACAGGTCGTAAGTCCAGGAGGGTGGTATGATCATGAACATAACAACCACAGACAGCCAACTGGTCGTAAGTCCAGGAGGGTGGTATGATCATGAACATAACATCCACAGACAGCCAACTGGTCGTAAGTCCAGGAGGGTGGTATGATCATGAACATAACAACCACAGACAGCCAACTGGTCGTAAGTCCAGGAGGGTGGTATGATCATGAACATAACATCCACAGACAGCCAACTGGTCGTAAGTCCAGGTGGGTGGTATGATCATGAACATAACATCCACAGACAGCCAACTTCTGGGCAGTCCAGGAGGGTGGTATGATCATGAACATAACAACCACAGACAGCCAACTGGTCGTAAGTCCAGGAGGGTGGTATGATCATGAACATAACAACCACAGACAGCCAACTGGTCGTAAGTCCAGGTGGGTGGTATGATCATGAACATAACATCCACAGACAGCCAACTGGTCGTAAGTCCAGGAGGGTGGTATGATCATGAACATAACATCCACAGACAGCCAACTGGTCGTAAGTCCAGGTGGGTGGTATGATCATGAACATAACATCCACAGACAGCCAACTGGTCGTAAGTCCAGGAGGGTGGTATGATCATGAACATAACATCCACAGACAGCCAACTGGTCGTAAGTCCAGGAGGGTGGTATGATCATGAACATAACATCCACAGACAGCCAACTTCTGGGCAGTCCAGGAGGGTGGTATGATCATGAACATAACATCCACAGACAGCCAACTGGTCGTAAGTCCAGGTGGGTGGTATGATCATGAACATAACATCCACAGACAGCCAACTTCTGGGCAGTCCAGGAGGGTGGTATGATCATGAACATAACAACCACAGACAGCCAACTGGTCGTAAGTCCAGGTGGGTGGTATGATCATGAACATAACAACCACAGACAGCCAACTGGTCGTAAGTCCAGGAGGGTGGTATGATCATGAACATAACAACCACAGACAGCCAACTGGTCGTAAGTCCAGGTGGGTGGTATGATCATGAACATAACATCCACAGACAGCCAACTGGTCGTAAGTCCAGGAGGGTGGTATGATCATGAACATAACATCCACAGACAGCCAACTGGTCGTAAGTCCAGGAGGGTGGTATGATCATGAACATAACAACCACAGACAGCCAACTGGTCGTAAGTCCAGGTGGGTGGTATGATCATGAACATAACAACCACAGACAGCCAACTGGTCGTAAGTCCAGGTGGGTGGTATGATCATGAACATAACAACCACAGACAGCCAACTGGTCGTAAGTCCAGGAGGGTGGTATGATCATGAACATAACAACCACAGACAGCCAACTGGTCGTAAGTCCAGGTGGGTGGTATGATCATGAACATAACATCCACAGACAGCCAACTGGTCGTAAGTCCAGGAGGGTGGTATGATCATGAACATAACATCCACAGACAGCCAACTGGTCGTAAGTCCAGGAGGGTGGTATGATCATGAACATAACATCCACAGACAGCCAACTGGTCGTAAGTCCAGGTGGGTGGTATGATCATGAACATAACATCCACAGACAGCCAACTTCTGGGCAGTCCAGGAGGGTGGTATGATCATGAACATAACAACCACAGACAGCCAACTGGTCGTAAGTCCAGGAGGGTGGTATGATCATGAACATAACAACCACAGACAGCCAACTGGTCGTAAGTCCAGGAGGGTGGTATGATCATGAACATAACAACCACAGACAGCCAACTGGTCGTAAGTCCAGGAGGGTGGTATGATCATGAACATAACATCCACAGACAGCCAACTGGTCGTAAGTCCAGGAGGGTGGTATGATCATGAACATAACATCCACAGACAGCCAACTGGTCGTAAGTCCAGGAGGGTGGTATGATCATGAACATAACATCCACAGACAGCCAACTGGTCGTAAGTCCAGGTGGGTGGTATGATCATGAACATAACATCCACAGACAGCCAACTTCTGGGCAGTCCAGGAGGGTGGTATGATCATGAACATAACAACCACAGACAGCCAACTGGTCGTAAGTCCAGGAGGGTGGTATGATCATGAACATAACAACCACAGACAGCCAACTGGTCGTAAGTCCAGGAGGGTGGTATGATCATGAACATAACAACCACAGACAGCCAACTGGTCGTAAGTCCAGGAGGGTGGTATGATCATGAACATAACAACCACAGACAGCCAACTGGTCGTAAGTCCAGGAGGGTGGTATGATCATGAACATAACAACCACAGACAGCCAACTGGTTGATACGAATATGGGGCTAGCACCATATCCCCAGCACACCACCAGACGTGGAGAAGAGTCCTTTACTCTTTTGTTCTATGTTTGTTCATTCAAAAGATGGCGATCACATTCAGGCTAATATGCTAAAACAATATTGTTCCTTCGAACAGGTATTAGTACTATATAGTGCAAGGCTGTCTTAATTGTCATCATCATGTGCTATGCTGCTAAGGTGAGCAGTCATGATTCAGCATCTCATATGATCACAAGAGTCTTGGATCCTCTCAAAGTTGACGCCTAAAAATAGTTTTAAAATTGCCATTCCCTTGATGAATCAAGCATAAAAAACAAAGAATGACAATTGACACATTGACCTCAATAAATAGGGTTCAATACAGGCTGTATCAGTATAAAATAAAATGAAATCCATAATAATCATCTTCTATACAAGCCTATTATTATTACAGAATGGGTTAATCCTACACATAATTTACTATTTGCTTACATTTCTGCACTAGCTGATAAGTTATTGCAGTAATGTTTAATTACAGTAAAGGGTTTTGTCCGCCACACTTCTTTTAATCTTTATCAATGATCTTGTTGCTAATCTACCACATGGAACTAAAGCGGCAATGTACGCTGATGATCTGGTTCTATGGACCACAAATGAACATGCATCAGTGGCCACCAGATAGCTACAAAGAGCTGTAGATGCATTTGTTGCATGGGAAAATAGATGGTGTGTCAGACATGTGCAGCCCCGTTCTATAAGGGAAGTTCATTTGAAATCCGTTTGTGCTGCATTACGAGTAATTGCGTACATTGAACATGATCATGTCTTAGTCATGTGATAAGTACTGACCAATGAATAAAAGAGCACATGCTTATCGTCCCATGCTGCATAGATTATGTTTCTAACCGTTGAGAAAACGGCCAGGTTGATCCAAAATCCATCCAAAGAAGCTCAAAGAGCGGTGATTCAGTTTCTTTCATTTGAAGGATGTTGACCAGTGGACATTCATTGAAGAATGCAGGCAGCGTACAGTAACAAATGTGTGTCGAAGACAACAGTGACAGACTGGGCATGAATGTTTCGGAAAAGACGTCAGTTCATGACATATCTTCGACGGCCGGGTCAAGCGCATATTGTTGCAACAGAAAAAACCATCGCCAAAATTGATCCAGCAGTACATATGAACCATTATCGAAGCATACGTTCGCTAGTGAAAGAATTTGATGTGTCAATTGAGACAATTCAAAATGTCGTTCATAAGAAACTGCAATATTGGAAGGTGTGTTCACAGTGGGTACAACGGATGTTGACCAAACAACAAAAAGAGGAACGCATGGGATGGTGTTTGAACCACTTGCTGCGTTACAGAGTGGAGGGTGATGCATTTCTCTTCCGCATAGTGGCAAGTGATAAATCATGGTGTCACCACTTTGAGCCGAGCAGCAAAATAGAGAGCATGCAATGGAAACATGCTGGATCACCAAAGGCCAAAAAATTCAAGTTACAGGTTTCCGCTGGTAAGGTTACGCTGAGCACATTTTTTGACTATGAAGGGCTATTGTTGGCCGACTTTAAAGAACCAGGTGTCAACATCAGCTCTACCCACTACTTGCAAATACTAGACAAGCTGCAAAAAGCCATCAAGAATAAACGACCCGGCATGCTTTCCCGCTGTATGATTTTGTTGCACGATAATGCTCGTCCGCATGTTGCAAAGATTGTGCAGGAAGCATTAGCAAGGAAGAAGTGGGAAATTCTGCAACATCCAGCCTATAGTCCTGATTTGTCACAATGTGATTTTCATTTGTTCGGACCTCTAAAAAAAGCTCTCAAGGGGCAATAATTTCACACAGATGCAGACGTAATGAACATGGTAAACACTTGGTTCAGTGAGCAACCACAGTCCTTTTTTGCGGACGGCATTCGCCGCCTACCTAAGCAATGGGATGCTTGCCTGAATGTCTACGGCGACTTCTTCTGACCAACCCATGGTGCATAATTCATTCAAAATGAATGCTTTGTTTAATTCTACCACACCTGTTAATGTTTCTTTCACGCTTTTGTAATAAAGCCATTGGAACGGGTTTCAAATTAACGTTCCTAATATTTTAAAAAGGCTTATGATAGTGTCCATAGGAATAGTCTATGGAATGCTATGCAGGAATTTGGAATACCAAGGAAGTTAATCAACATGACCAGACTATGCATGGAAGATACTTATAATATAGTAACATATAAAGGCAGGAAATCAGACCCCTTCCAAATAACATCTGGCTTGAAACAGGGTGATGCACTATCGCCGCTACTCTTCAATCTGGCTCTAGAGAAAGTTGTAAGGAAGGTAAAGGAGGAATGTGATATTGGAGGAACATCCAAGCTGCTTGGTTATGCAGATGATATAGATATTATAGGGCAAAGTGAACAAAAGACATTGGAAATATTGACTCACTTAAAGGGAAAAGCCCAACAGATGGGGCTGGTTATCAACCAAGATAAGACAGAATATATGGTAATTTCAAGAGACGGAATGGCTAGAAACTCTGGCCACATACAAATAGATAATATGACCATTAAAAGAACGGAAACATACAAATACCTGGGTACAATCTTCAACTGCTCCAACATCATAAGGGAAGAAATACAAACTAGAATCAACTCTGGAAATAAGATATACTATGCACTACAACATCTACTAAAATCAAAGGCGCTATCTCGTAACACCAAAATCACAATATACAAAACACTGATCAGACCAGTTGTGCTGTATGGCTCTGAAACCTGGAGTACAACGAAAGGAGACGAAGCCTTGTTACAAACCTTTGAGAACAAAATTTTAAGACGCATCTTTGGACCCATTAGGGATACACAAAGTGGAGAGTGGAAAAGAAGAAGTAACAAAGACATTTATGATCTGTTTAAGTCCCCGCTAATCACTGGTATCATGAAGGCTAATAGACTACAATGGCTGGGGCATATAGAAAGAATGGAAGATAATAGGGAAACAAAACTCGCTTACACTCAGGAAATAAATGACCGTAGACCGATATTGCATGAATATCTCATATATGTCAATGAAATTTATTGATGATAATTTTATTCATTGATTGACATATTCCATAATACAGTTGACCATGCATACAAATGTACATATATATTAAGGTACATCGCCATTGTTCAACTCTGAACGAGTCTACCACACCAACTTAGGGCTAAAAGATGGCATTGGACCGGCATGAAGAATGCAAATAACAGAAAGCGGTTCCACATCGACCAACATCGACCAACGGAGAAGATAGAAGATCAAAGTATTATAAACTTTGACAGACAAAAAGATATTAATAAGTGAGTCTACAGTATACATCTATATCGGCAATAAGATGAACTTGCGGTTATAGTATGAAAAGACATCTTTCACGAAGAAGAAGTAATCACCCTAGACAACTGAAATATAAGTAGACCGCAAGAAGACAAAGGCTTATGCAATGACCCCATATATGAGTATGAAATTATTATGTCACATGGGAAACCCAGATGACAACCGAGAAATACAGCGGTACACAAGTCATGTACACATTGCTCATGTTCCACGATACCATATAGAAATAATAATATAGATGGTAATGGTACCTATTAACCACGCATATCCCCTCATTCGGACGTAATGGTCTTGATAGGTTTGAGGTTGCTTGTCTGTAGGGCAAATGAGGGACTACTATGGGGAGGCCACGGGACCTTATGAAGCTCATAGTATGTTAGACTAACCCCCCCCCCCCCCATAGGTTGGCTACACGTCGCCTGCGCGGGAAGTAGGTTGATAGGGCTTGCCTGAACATAATAATAATTTTTTTTTCATTTTCTGCAGTGGTTAATAGAATGCCATGCTATCATATTATCAGATATAATACGGTTGTGGAAGGACAACAATATAGTGTAGAGTAATAACCTGACTACTCATATCGCTCCATGTCATGGGATTAAAAAAAAAACAAATACACTGTGAAAATGGCTACACCATTTTCAAAAATTGGGGGGGGGGCATAATGCCATGGCCCGATATGAGGGATACAGCGGGAAACGGACAGAGTAAGAACAGGGTTACTAGAGAAGTCGGTGGAGCAACAGATGATGATTAAGAAAGGGAAGTGACTCCAATGAGTTGCGTATCACGTGACATTAGTTGTGTGGCACACGAGACAGACGGCAAGACCGAGGTCACTCTTGCCAGGGTCTTTGTACACGACGGTTGGGGAAAGCGAATGCAGAAGTCAAGCGACATCAATTCAGCCAAGGTTGAGCCTGTAAGTTGTAGTAAATAGTAGATAGAGTGTTTTAGAATCATCGCGTGTCAGCCCACACCTGTTAATAATGAGTATATAACGGCGGCGATGACTTTTGTGAATAAACACTGGCTACAATGGCGAGGACATTGGTTTGTTTGATATTCTCCGTTGTGACCTGTTCCTGCTTACAACTGCCCTTGTGGCTGAATAGACGAGCCGGTAATCAGCTACTTGCTGTAGATTAGCTAAGGAAGGAGCAAAAGAAGAACAGCTTGATGTGCCCATTACGTACCACCAAAAGAAAAGAAGTCCTTTCCTTCTTAGCTGGATCGCTGCTGCCCTCTTCCAACAGAAAGTAGTCTTTAGATGTGGCAGTTGGACTTCAGAACCAACAACGATTTATCCTGGCCTACCACAGGGATCACCATTATCTCCAGTGCTGTTCACTGCCTACACTGTGAGAATAACCAGCGAGCAAATCATAGGACAGGGGAGGACATTGTTGTATGCAGACGATGTTTTAGTGTATCGTCAGGGCAAGGATGGAGATCAGGTTGCTGTAGAACTACAAACCGAACTCAATCGTATAAGCACTTGGTGTGTTAAAGCTGGAGCAATGGTCAACCCAACAAAGGCAAAAGTGACAAGGTTCTCTTTAAATAACAATATTGTCAACACCCCAACGCCAACTGTAAATCTGGGCTCAGAGATGGTGGAAAGAACGCAGGCAATGAATTACCTGGGGATACGATTTGATCAAAGCCTAGCTTATACTGAGCATGTAGACCAGGTGATAACAAAGGCCAAGCGGGGTTTGGCTGTGATGCAGGTGATGGTGGCAGCAAACTGTGAGCAGGGCCATCTATGTCTACTTTATGAGGGGCTGGTCCTTTCTGTTCTGGAGTAAATGAAGGCGATCCTGACTCTCAGCCATAAGCAGATAGAAAGGATGGAAAGGATACAGAACGAAGCCATGCACATCATTCTTGGATGTACAAGAGAAACAGAATGCAGGGTGATGCGCTACCTTGCTACCTTCTTGATTTTCCAACCATGAGGGACGAATACAAATTTGCCAAGCACGTACCTATCTCAGAGTCAACGCAAACACACAACATCCACTGCATAGCGAGATTAAGAAAGTAAAGGGCAGCAGGTTAAAAAGAGGAAAGTTGTGGATGGGTTAAGCCGAAGACAATCTTCAGCAGGTGTGTTCACTTGAGGACTTAGAACCTGGCGAGGAGTGGGTACAAGTGCCAACAGAGTTCTGTAAATCCTTTTCAGTGAGCATCCAACTAGACAGGAAATGCAGGCAAGAAAATCTAGCTGCTGTGGAGGCGGAAGTATAGGCTCTGATCTTTGAGAATTCTTTAGAGGATGATGCTGTCATTTACACAGATGGGTCGGCCGTCCGAGGAGTGAGAATACTCCATGGGCCTTTACGGCTCAGGCCGGAGGGAAAACTGTGAAGGAAGAGTCTGGCGCTTTTGCTTTGACCACATGCAGCCTGACTATGGAAGTAATGACAGTAAGTAAAGCAATAACGTGGCTTGAGACACAGACATTCAATCGGGCTTGTGTCCTTAGTGACTCAATGAGTATGCTCAGGAGGATAGAGATGGGGTGGGTCTGAAGAGACTGGCTGCTGCCTCTGGAGCGGTCTCGGCTGGCAAAGATTAGTTTCATCTTCATGCCAGGGCATGTGTACGTACAAGGGAATGAGCAGGCTGACAGGCTTGCAGGTAGGGCTACTGTGGATGACGGACGAGCCATGGACCAGGCAGACATTTTGAATGCTCTACGAGGAGTAAGTCGTTTGCGAGAACTGAGCGATGAATGGGAATCTACAACCATGGTCAGGCTGCGAGAACAGCAAGTTAAAAGAGGTGTGGCCAAACAAGAACACTACGCAGGAAGCCAAAGAAGAGTAATAAACCAACACAGAACTGGTGTCGTGAGCCGCTACACGCTGCAGGATTTGCTGAGGAGGGGATCTGAGCACTTATTAACTGAATGGTTCGATGTGAAATGATAATGATCTGTCGACTAACTAAAAGAAAAGAATGATCAAATCAATCATAAAGCCACCAAAACCTGCTCAAGATGACTATCACATTATGGACAGACCAGAACAAGTCATTATTCTGCACCTCAGAACAGGACACAATAGATTATGCAACCACATGTATACAAAATTCAAGATTGGTTAATCAGCCATGTGCACATGTGGATGGGCGTCGCAGACAGCAGAGCATATACTCCAAGACTGCTCAAAATACAACATATCTAGGCAAACCTTCTGGCCTAGAGAGGCGACAATGAAAGATAAACTCTATAGATCGCTGAGTGAACTAAGAAAGACAGTTAAATTCATACAAGAGACAACATTGCAGCTATAGACATATTTCAAGCAAACGAAAGAAGAAGAAGAAATGCAACTGCTCCTGGTCTTTTTTGTTTTAGCTATAAATACAGATTTCAGCATATCGCTGGGTAAGTATCCACTGCTGTAAATATCATTCAACATTTTGGTTAATATATCTACTCCAAATTCTCCCATACTAACTCTTCTATTGTGATTGCATTTGGCCCATGTGTTTTTCCTTTCTTTATGTGTTTGACAGCATCAACGACTTCTTCTTTTAGAGCAGGTGGACGTTCTGAGTTACTTTCTTCTGTTAATTCTTCCCTTTCTCCATCATATAATTCTCTTATATAGTCATTATAAGATTGTTTTCCCAACCAACATGGATCTGGGATCAACCCAGCTTCAGTAGGTCATCATGGCCGAATACGCGTGTGTTCTTCAACATATGGTGTTCTGATGCTGAGGTAAGTGGTTCAACCCCTACATCAGTCTGTTGGACTAAAATGTAGACCTCTCATCCTTGACTTGGGGATGTTAATTACAAGTACCTCTGAAGTCGGAGTGGGTTCTCCTGATGGCGAGGGGCACTGTTAATAGGTAAAAGCTGACCCACATGCAAAATTTAGTCCAGCACTACTGGAAGTAGTGTGTATGGACTATGCTTGAGTTCAAAGCAAGCGAGCACCCAAAAAAAAGACAAAGAAAGAAAGAAAGACCCAGCTTCATAAACGGATTGCAGCAATTTGTGTGGGATTGAAGGCAGTGCTGGTGGCACCTCACATTGCCATGGCTTTGTATATGTGGAAGTCCTAGACACCCCTACAACAGATTCTGCTATGGAGCTACCTTTCCCCTCATTCCATGATTTGTATGTGAAATGTTGATTAATTCACTTAAGTTCATATCATTTTCTCTTATAAAAATTATGAGTTGGAAAAGAAGAGACTGTAGATATAGACCTAGTCATTACTAAACACAAATCTGACATCCAGAAGTGCTCACAAATCAGTCAGCAACAGAAGAAAGAAACCACAAAATAGATAAACAAATTGTACCAAAACATTACAATATGAATTATATGGCAGCCACTTACCATGATTTTCCAATACGCTTTCCTGATTGTGACCTTCGCCAGATAAAAGAGTGGTCTGTAATTTATTATAGGGCACTTTCAGACCAGGTTCCTTGGGCTTTGATGGCGAAACTAATGCTTCAGCCAAAGCTGTCACTGGCTTTGTTTTCAAGGCTTGGGCTGGAAGATTGTCAGCAATGGTAAAAACACTATCTGAAAATCATTTGTTTTTTTTTAATCAAGAGAAAAATGCAGTGCTCACTGTGAAGCAGATTTATCAAAGTTAAAATTGACTGTTAAAGCCACTTAAAAACATCTGTCTGCCTATTTGACAATACAATATTAGTTTAGCATAATTTATGAATGAGCAATCTATCATTGCCTTCCATTTTATAATTATATTTCTTCATTTCACTCCCAAGCCTCCCCCAACCTTTTTTTTTAAAAGCTACTATTATACATAAACATTAGCATAGAGGGAAAGATGATTGAACAAGTGCATAACTTTTTGTGCTTGGACCAACTTATTACAGAGGATACACACTGTACAGCTGAAATATCTAAGACTGTAGTAGCCACACACAAAAAAGCATATCAAGAGAACATCATCTAATAAATAATAAAATTGGGCTGTGGGAACAAATCACTAGCCAGTAGCACTATGTGGCTCTGAAACTTGACTCTAACCAAAGAAGGTAAAAAGAACTTGAAGCATTTGAGATGTGGTGCTACTGCAGGGTGCAACAAGTGCAGTATCAGGCACTGAGGTCTACTCATGAAAATATTGGGGGAAACATCCAGGGAAAAGGAAAAGCAAGACATCCAAGAAATAAATATTTCACACTGGCTTGTAAGGGCATTATGGTTGAGTCTTACGCACAGCTAGAAAGTCGTGATAGTGCAGTGGCTGTATGCTCACCTGACCTGTAAGGGCTTTATGGTTGAGTCTTACACACAGCTAGAAAGTCGTGATAGTGCAGTGGCTGGATGCTCACGTGACCTGTAAGGACATTATAAGAAAGTCGTGATAGTGCAGTGGCTGGATGCTCACCTGACCTGTAAGGACATTATGGTTGAGCACAGCTAGAAATTCGTGATAGTGCAGTGGCTGGATGCTCACGTGACCTGTAAGGACATTATTAGAAAGTCGTGATAGTGCAGTGGCTGGATGCTCACCTGACCTGTAAGGACATTATTAGAAAGTCATGATAGTGCAGTGGCTGGATGCTCACCTGACCTGTAAGGGCTTTATGGTTGAGTCTTACGCACAGCTAGAAAGTCGTGATAGTGCAGTGGCTGGATGCTCACCTGACGTGTAAGGACATTATTAGAAAGTCGTGATAGTGCAGTGGTTGGATGCTCACCTGACCTGTAAGGACATTATGGTTGAGCACAGCTAGAAATTCGTGATAGTGCAGTGGCTGGATGCTCACGTGACCTGTAAGGACATTATAAAAAAGTCGTGATAGTGCAGTGGCTGGATGCTCACCTGACCTGTAAGGACATTATTAGAAAGTCGTGATAGTGCAGTGGCTGGATGCTCACCTGACCTGTAAGGACATTATGGTTGAGCACAGCTAGAAAGTCGTAATAGTGCAGTGGCTGGATGCTCACCTGGCAGTCTGGTGGTCATGAGTTCGAATATCCATCACAGCAGATTTGTAAACATCTCTAATATGAATAGATACTGGAGTTTGAGAAATTGCTTCATGTCCCCCAGCTCGATGAAGGGAAAATTCCAATTGCACCTCCTTGTGGTAGAGGATAAGAAACATTACAGAAGGTGTAACTCCGGCAGTTCTGGGAACTGAGCATACACCGGGATAAGTGGATACCTCTGGGTGCTATGTGCTGATAGTGAGCATACGGCACAGCAGGGTGCTCACTTACTAACGAAGATAATCGCTTTTTTGTCAGTAAAAAATGTTGATTTATTTGGGTTTTTTTAAGCAATCATTGTATTATAACTTAAATACTGACAAAAATGTGAATATTAAACATATAAGGTACCTTTAGAAGTCTTTTCTATTTGTGTCACTTTGTTGGGCTCTGTGGATTTTTTATGAGCGGCTTTCTCAACTTCTTTAATCAACTCACTCAAGTTTCGTGATTCACTTGGTGTTCTTACATTTCCTTTCTTACGAAGTGAGCGAACTAAATTCTTAGGCATGTGTGAAGCTTTGGCTTGTAAGTGTAGATGTGAAGCTGAGCTATTTGTGTCATTTTGAGTACACCCCTGGCTTTTATTTGTAATTGCTGATCCTTTCAAGGTCTTCTTTGTTACTGCAGCAGTTGTACATTTTCCTGACGCAGAAGAAACTGCCACAGTGTCTTGCGCTTGTTCAAGATGAGGCTGTTCTGATCTGTTACATTCCATGTTTTCCTTGTCACTCTCAAACGTAGACTCTAATGCTGATATACCACAGTTAGGCATATGTTTTTGCTTGCCAATGCTGCTCATGCTAACAGTACAGATGGCAGATGCTGCACCTGAAACTTCTGGGCTGGGTACTGAGCTCTCAGATACAGAAGGGGTTGGTTCAATGAGTTCAGTGATCAGTGAAGTCGAGATTGGATAACACGTCTGTGACTGATTGAGCTGTTGACCTGGTGAGATAGTACTGACAATGGCCAGATCACTAGTGGATGCAGCACATCGGCTGAGTGGAGACACAGGTTCCCTCAACCTGAAAGAGTTGTCCAAGCTTTGTTGAGAAGCTGTCCTTGAAGATGGACTAATTGACTCATCTACAAAAGACTGCTCTGTTGTGTCAGGATTACAAAATCTGCTACCACTAACAGAATTTTCAAGTAAATGACGACATGGTGAAATAACCACTGGCACAAAAGTAGCAACAGGTAACGATCCAGCATCCATCAATACAGGCACCACTCTCCCACAGTGGTCAGCAATTAATGAAGAGCTTGAAGTTTGGCCAGATGTTTGAGGAAGGATACCATGGGAATGCCCTGGGTCTCCTGAGCATACTGAAACAGAAAGTGAATTATGTGAAGATGACACAGTTGGAATCAGTGGTCCAAAATCAACATGACACTCTGACACAGTTTTATTTGAATTCCACATGTGGTCTGAAATATTACATGATTCTTGAAACTGGCGGATTGCGTCATTCAGAGATGAAACAGTTCTTAATAAAGAAGTAGAAACAGAATGATGTGTTGTGGTGAGCCCATCTGGCATCAAACTGCTGATAATTTCACTTGATAACAATGATGGTGCAGTAGATATTAATGGATTGATTAATGAAGAATCACAAGATAAATTAGTTGTTTCAGATTTCACGCAATTAGAACTGCACTGTGCAGACTTTGGTCACGTTGTCTTGGTTACTGAAAACACAAATAACACAAGTTAAAGATATAATGGACATAACTGGGTGTAGTTTGGTCACTGATAGCTGAGAAGTTTCTCACACCCCAGAAGTGACAAAAAGAATAACAAAAGGAAAATCTACACACTGAAAGAAGTAAAGATAGAAATGGCTCATAGATAACTAGACAGCATGAATCATACACCCTAGCTAGCTATCAGCTATTTCTATTTTTACTTCCTTCAGTGGGTAGACTTTTCTTTGGTTAGTCTTTTTGTCACTTCTTGAGTGTGAGAACTTAACTATCAGTGACCATGCTACAGATTGCTGCCTCGGTTCCAGGATCTTACTTTGTAGATTTTCTTGTGTACAACTTTCCAGTTTGCCTGTCACTATACTAATCTATTAGCAAGTGTGTCTTCTCACAGTAGGGCTGGTATAATATTAATATTGGTAATAAATATTATTTAATACTAGTAATCATATCAATACTTAAATCATAATACAAACTTATTTTAAGTGGTTGATGATAATTGTTAGGTTACAATACAGCAGAATATAACTAAAATATACATTGCCTAAGATTGGCACCTTGCCGTCTTGACAGACAATAGTTTGTTACATTGTGCTTCAAAAAGGCTTAATAACCACAACCCATGGCGGTGGTGAATGTGACTGTTAAGGCCAATTCGCGCTGTAAATATTTGTCCACATTTGATGCATGTGAACACATGGTCATTTTCACCATCATGCACCATTTTACATCTCACACACTCGGTGTGTGACTTATCTGCAATAATTTTCTCCTTTATCTTCATTCCATTTCTGATATGTGCCCTCCATGCAACACATTCAGTGGCGACTTGCTCCGAATGTGCATTATCAATGCCCGTATCAATCATGTCCCGCTTACACACATCTTTGTATCGTAGTAGAGGCCGACCATGAGATCTCTTACCCACCTGTAATTAAACATAAAAGATGTCCTTTGGCATTCTACCATCATCCATCCTCCTAACATTTGGCATTCTACCATCATCCATCCTCCTAACGTGTCCTATCCATCTAAGTCTATGAAGACTGAGCATGGAATATACCATCGCACAACCTGATCTTTCCAATACTTTAGTATTTGTGATTTTGTCTTGCCACTTAATACTAAGTGTTCTTGCGAGACCAGTTAAGGTCAGGGATGGAGATATACCTCTCCATAGCACAAAGCCTGGACTAAAATATAGAGACCATGTGTTGCCCATGCAGCATGATCCCTCTCTCGACCTGCCTAGTTCACTCCAGAGGAATGGTAACACCAATACATTTGGAACAAGACAAACTGCAGAAGCTGCAGGATCAGCAAAGCAATGCTCTAACTGTCCGCCTGTTGGAGCTTCGATTCCAGACCAGCCCCCAACCAAGGCTTAGGGCCTGGTCTGCCCTGCCATGACATTTTGTCTTTAAGTTGCATTTCCTTGCACCAGGATGAGTCTTGTACCCTCTCAATTGCGCTCTTCCGCCCGAAGCCGTTGGCACAATGTGGGGTGTCAGGTTTGGTAAGCGCCGCCCAACATTCGGCGCTGATAGAAAGTAGATAGTACTGTCTACTGTCATATAGTAGCTCAGAAATATCTGACAAAGACCTGACTAATAACTAACTAAAATGTAACACTCTAAAATATTAGGGCTATTCCAAAATCAACCTCCAATTGGCTGGTAAACATAAACCAGTTGCCATAGTGGTACCGTTCATTGCTTGCATTATTCAGTAGCCTTTAGCTCACTACACACCAACCTACAGCATGGACACTCTTATTGCTTTTCACACCAGCTGTGAAATTTTAGTGTGATTCGTTTTCTTCAAGCAGAAAGTCAAAATACGGCCGAGATTCATCGTTGATTGTGTCGTAAAAACCACTGAAGTAAAAGGAGCTACCCTGAGCTCTGGATCAATGGAACTGCATATTGCGAAGGTGAAAGTGACATCAAAATATGTTACGGGGATGATTTTTGCTGCAGTGATGGAGGATTCATGTTAGGATTCCGGTATGTGTATTTGGGAGAACCAAAATCACCTATGTATGTGGCAGCAATGCAGACCCAGAGTCAGGCAACAGGATCAAGTGAGCCTGATCATCCTATCAACCCACCACCTCGGGAGATAAGGGTTGCACAATTTGAGGTTCCCACTTTACAATCTTGTTTTGGGAAACTGCCCAAATCCCAAAATGCACCTCTAGATTTTTATATAAAGGACAAGCTTTTATACCATTAGGCGGGAACTAAGGACGATGACCACGGGCAGCTTGTAGTGCCAAAAATATTCCGCGATCAAATTTTACATATGGGGCACACAATATTGTTTAGTGAACACATGGGGGGGGGGGGGGGGGGCCGCAAGCACCACTCAGTGTACTACTTACCACTATTTCTGGCCTGGGATGGCAACGGATATCAAATGATAAGTCAAATCCTGTCCAAAGTGTCAACAGGTCTTACCTAAACACTGGGCTGCTCCAGTCACTATGGGTGAGATGTCTGTGCTGAGCACCCCATTCGAGCGAGTAGCTGTAGATATTATCGATCGACTGCCAATGTCTAAGAAGAAGAATGTTTATATTTTAATGGTTATAGAACCTCATGTAATATTTCATTCTGTCCTGTATTTTGCTATTTTTCTCGAATCTTTTGTTGTTTCTCTGGACTAATTTTGATATTATCTTATGCGAATGAGTCCGCAAAATGGTCAGCTGCTTGCTTTCCTGTTAAGATGCTTCCATCTTAATGTAGTGCAATTTTTGAGTCTCTCCCTGTACCCACATCGTTAAGTTGTTTTATTAGTTTCCACAACTTCCTTGTGTCTCTTTCAAAGTTCATTGACTGTTTTTCTCCAGCCAACTTTTCTGTCTAGCCTGCAGCTTGGCCCTTTGAAATTTGGCTTATGTGTGCTGATATTTATTGTGGTGCTCTTGGCTGGGTTTGGCCTCTGCATGCTTTCTAAACACTTCCACATCATTATGCAACTGTTCCGGTTCACTACTCCAGTACGATTTATATTGTTTACGAGCTCCTCTTGGTACTGTTTCTCGTGCTGCCTGTAGTATGCTTTTCCCAAATTCTTCAACTACTTTATTTGTCTTTGTCTGTGTTCAGGTTTCTTACCAGTAAGCTAGTGCAGTGCCTGTACATTGCCCAGTCTGCTTTCTTGTAGTTCCACCTCGAGAGAGTGCTGCTTTCACTTACAAACTCATTTTCTACAGTTAGAAAGACTGCCCGGTGGTCACTGCCACCAAGTTGTTTTCCAACAAAAAATTTTATGTTCCACTCCAGGTCTGGTGAATGAAAAGCCAGGTCAGGTGTAGTTGTAGAGTGCCATGATCTCGAGTAGAAAGTATGTGAATCGGACGGCTTGTTAACCAAGATGAATCTAGTCTCATCTTGCCAATCTTCCAGTCTCTCTCCTCTGTGGTCCATGTGATCATAGCCCCAGCTCTGCGAGTGGCTGTTGAAATCGCCACACACAATCAGTTTTTCTTTTAATGGTAGTGTGTCCAGTGACTGTGGGCGGTCACTTGGACAGTAGTAATTGATCAGATGTAGGTTTGTATTGCCTGTCTTAAGTTTAAGTGTCTGATACTCAGCCCCTTCTACGCAAACTTCAATTTGGGAGGCAGTGATGTTATTTTTTTTCAAGGGTGAGTATCCCACCTATCCGCCTGTCCTTGTGGTCAGATCAGTAACACCGGTAGCCTCTGATGTTGAAGGCTATATTTTCATTGACGTGAGCTTCTTGCAAGCAACATACGCTTACTTTCTTATGGTCCAAGATGTTTTCTATTTCTATTTTTTTTTTTTGCTGACTCCTTCCGTATTCCAGTGCATTATTTTTAGTCTTTGTTCGGTATGGCAAGATGCTCTATTCTCAGCTCCCCTGGCTCCACAGGACATCTGAGAAGGACCTCCAGTTCGTTGTGCCCTTACGAGGCATAGGGCCCGGCACTGAACCTGCCTGGGGTCCAAAGCAGAGCGAGCACCATAACGTTTTGCAATAATAGTCACATCTCATGGCGTAATTGCGTGGCATCCTGATTTCTGTGGTGCGACTTGTGGCTGGTTGCACTACAGTATGGTGAGAAAGCCTGGACATTGAACAAGCAACTAGAAAGACGAATAGAGGTCCTGGAGATGTGGATATACAGATGAATATGTTGTTATTTCATGGAAACATCAAATACAGAGATTCTAGATACAAAAAAATCAAATACAGAGATTCTAGAAAAACTGGGAATAAAGAGAGAGTTGATGAAAGAAATAAAAAGGAGGCAAGTGAAATATTTCGGCTACGCAGGTCCCCATGGCCGAATGGGTAAGAACGCATATTCTTAAACATCCGGTGTGCTTACGCCAAGAGAGAAACTAGAGAAGAAGGGCAGAATGTCAGATGGTCCTGCGTGCCCAATTCTAAACCCTTTGAAAATAAAGATTTTTGTTCGCTCGTTCATTAGGGTTTCAACTCCTACACCGGACAGTTGAACTAAAATGTTGACCTGTCGTCCTTGACATTGGGACGTAAATTACAAGTACCTCTGAAGTCAGAGTGGTTTGCCTGATGGCGAAGGACACTGTTAATAGGGAAAGCTAATCCACACGCAAAATTCAGTCCATCACAACTATACATAGTGTGTATGGACAACGCTTGAGTTCAAAGCAAGTGAGCACCATGAAAAAAAAAATTTGGCTATGTTAAAAGACATGATACTCTTATAAAAACAATACTGGAGGGCAAGGCTGAGGGCAATTTAGCAAGTGGTAGACAACGATATAAGTGGGAACATAATATCAAGAGATGAACGAACATCAGCCTGACAGAATGTACATTCCAGGCAAGAGACAAGACAGTTGGAGATCCATTGCAGCCAACCTTCATTGTGGAGATGGCACCTGATTGATTGATTGACAGGTCCAACTTCTGTTGCACACTTATCAAATGACATCTTTGTCATCTATTCTATGTACAGGCAAGAGAAAGAACAAAGTGTGCACAGGCAGACAATAAACACATAACAGCCTAGACTGAGCAATAATTTCCCTGGAAATTAGTTTTTTTGACACGGCTGGAGAGTGGCCACAGTTGAAAGGAAGGGCCTGATGGAAAATGTGCATTTACGTTCATTAATTGATAATCTGCCGGTCTCCCTAGCGAAGGAGTTAACGACTTTCTCTGTAATCCCATATATCCATGTGAGGAACACAGATGAGTGAGATTCGGCAGCGGATTGCGTCGCATTGGCTACTTACATGTTATGTGAGCCGGTCACTCAGAAAGCAATGGCAAATTACTGAGCGTAATCTTGCCAAGAACATCAGCTGAAAAATGCTGGTGTTGACTGCAATGTCCTGTAAGGGATAGGCATCTTACTAAACAAAAAAAAAATTGATGATCTACTACAACTAGCACAGAAATATAGAATATCAATGGTGAAATACTGGTCACAACAGCAAATATGAAGTTATATAAAGCAAGAAATTAGAACAAATATCAACAGATAAAAACCAGGTAATATTAACTTTCCAATGATTGAGAAAACTAGCCAAACATGTCTAGGAAAAGTTGCAGAGATGTAACAACAATGTCACAACAATTAGCTCTGCAAGATGCTCACATGTGAAGTTTATATTGTCACATTAGCTAGGCTCTCTACAACATCACTTGTATACTGACCTTCTCGTGCTGCTACGTCATCAGTTGACAGATTTAACAAATAGCCTGCTAAAGTGACATGATCCTTCAACTGCTCTTGCTGTTCCTGGCACTGTTTCTCATAGTTTCCACTCTGCATCTCCTCATTCTGTTTGTGTGTGTGTTTTTCAGCCTGTTGTTGGGTAATGATTTGATGCTGCCTCATCTCCTCGCCATTCTCAAACAACTGACTGCATGTGGAGTTGTTAGTCTGCTGCACTGTTCTGTCTGTCTCACACACTCTAGGTTTCGGAATACCTGAGATGATTTCATTGTCTGTTGTCCCATGTGTGTTTAACTTCAAGGGCTCACTTTCTGTAGTTGCACTCACAGGTCTATTGTCTGCAGCATCTGAAACATTACAATACACACTGATACAGAAGATCTACTATCTCCTATGTTTGGTTGTCTTCATTATCTCACACCAAAACACCATTAATACCATCTCACATCACTTAAAATGCTGCAAGGCAAGACTTGCCAAAAAATAACATACCTGCAGCATTTAGTGATTCAGAAAAGACGCGAACTGATTTACAGTAAACAGGTTTAGTTTTGCAGATCAATGATATATATTAGCTCACAGTGTCACAGGTGGGATAATCAATTCTCTCTGTCTCTTCCCCCTCCCCACCACAATCTCTCTTCCTCCCTCAACCAGCTGACGTCAAGATGTCCTATCTGTTGCTACCTCATGCAGCTGGCTCTATGTTCTCTCCTTATTATTCTTCTCTGTGTCTAGTGCTCTTCTCTAAGTGTTGTAGGTTTCCCTCTATTTCATTTGCTGTGTGGATTTCAAGAAAAGGGCTTGCAGTGAAACTAGTCTCACATCTTCTCAATGGGCTTGCAGTGAAACTAGTCTCACATCTTCTCAAAGGGCTTGCAGTGAAACTAGTCTCACATCCTCTCAAAGGGCTTGCAGTGAAACTAGTCTCACATCTTCTCAAAGGGCTTGCAGTGAAACTAGTCTCACATCTTCTCAAAGGGCTTGCAGTGAAACTAGTCTCACATCTTCTCAAAGGGCTTGCAGTGAAACTAGTCTCACATCTTCTCAAAGGGCTTGCAGTGAAACTAGTCTCACATCTTCTCAAAGGGCTCACAGTGAAACTAGTTTCACATCTTCTCAATGTGTATCCCAACTAGTGCCAGTGTCCCTCCATCATCTCTTGATTCACCACACCCTGTCTAGCACTCTCCCTTAGTTCCACATTATTGATTCTATGTCAAAATTCCATAGTAATGTGAGTTTGGTTTGGGACTGCTCACAGTGTCAAAGAGTCAACTAGTGAAATTAGAGCACATACAGAAAGGGTGATGCTGGGATGCATACGGGACATGCGGGAAATGTATGTAATCTATCCTACCTTTGCCAAAGATTATGAACAGGCTCTAGGTGCCGCAGGCTAAGTCATATCTCCGAGTGGCTGTAGTCAAGGAAGATCTCCTAAATGAAAGCCTGGACACAGTTAAAGGCCACAGGCTGATAAGAGGATTGTCATGGATGGCTTAGGCAGAGAACACAATCAAAGAAGTGTGTATGTCTGAGAACATTGAGAGAAAAGAAGAGTGGGTCAGAATACCTGAGGACAGGTAAGACCTGTGCAAGGTTATAATCAAATTGGACCAGGGGTGCAGGGATTGACCACCAGCCTGTGCAGAATGAATGGGAGGTGCAACAATTGATTCATGATAAATTGTGCCCTGGCAATGACATCATCTGCATTAATGGCTCTGTATTAATAGGAACAGAAGTGTCTGGGGGATTCATAGTGAAGGTTAATCTTCTTCTTCTTCTTCTTTCGTTCGCTTGAAATATGCCTATAACTGCAGTGCTGTCTCTTGTATGAATTGAACTGTCTTTTTCAGTTCACACAGCGGTCCATAGAGTTTATCTTCCACTGTCGTCTCTCTAGGCCAGAAGGTTTGCCTAGATATGTTATATTTTGGGCAGTCTTGGAGTATGTGCTCTGCTGTCTGCGACGCCAATCCACATGTACACATGGCTGTTTCACCAATCTTGAATTTTGTATACATGTGGTTGCGTAATCTATTGTGCCCTGTTCTGAGGCGCAGAATAATGACTTGTTCTGGTCTATCCATAACGTGGTAGTCATCTTGAGCAGGTTTTGGTGGCTTTCTGACTGATTTGATCATTCTTTTCTTTTGGTGGTATGTTACAGGCACATCAGGCTGTTCTTCTTTGGCTCCGTGAAGGTTAATAATAATCATCATCATGTGCCATGTTGATAAGCATAGACTGTCATGTTTCACCATCTCACATGGTCACCAGATTAGCTCTGTATTTTTGTATGGATTACCTCTTAAGCCATGTGGTCAAGTCATACAGATATTCACTTCTCTGCCTTCCCGTTGTTTTTTTCCCCTCTTAATCTTGCCAGTTGTCATCAAGTTCTCCGGTGTATTTCTTCTCATAACGCGTTCTAAAAATCCCAAATGTCTATGTCTAATTTCTCCCATCAGTTTACGGTTCTAATATGTTTCTAGTAGGACTTGCTCATTGGGTTTTCTGTCTGTCCATGATATTCTTTGCAATTTCCCCAGAAAACGCATTCCCTCCCCTTTATGTGTTTTTCAGCTTGTCTGCTCTTTGTCCACATTTCACATCCATACAAAGTACAGCTTCTATGTAGCACTTCAACATTCTTTTTCTTGTCGCAATTGACATCTTTTTAACTGTTAAATATGTTTTGCATCTTGCAAAAGGTTACATTTGCCATAGCTATTCTTGTTCTAATGTCTTCTAGGCACCTCCCATCAGATTTTATGACTGTTCAGAGATAGTTGTACCAATTCTCTTGTTTAAGAACATTCCCATTTACCTGTATAATACACTGTGGTTTTTCTTAATTCTTAGAGACGACTCTGTATTCTTACAATTTAATTCTAACCCTGGTTCCAAATGTTGCTGTTATGTAGCCAGAGGCGGGGTTGGGGTGTGTGCCCAACCTTGCACACATACCCCAAAGCTCATGCATTCATCACCTCTGCAGCAAAAGTCCAACTCCTGGCCTTCTTGTGGTGGAACTGTTTTAACTAACAGGAGAAGGGGTGGCGGCGAGTCACTGGTGCACAAAAATAACCAGAACGCTCTAGATGTGTATGCATGTACATGCATGCGCAAACACGTGTGTGCGTGCCTACACATCTAAACTTGAGTAAAACCACAGTCTGCTCTAGTAAAGGAAAGGTGCTGAAGACGGAGGCAACCAGCCAGGAGCTGCACCACAGAAATCAGGATGCCATGCAATTACGCCATGAAATATGTCGACTACTGCTAAATGTTATGGTGCTCACTCTGCTTTGGACCCCCAGGCAGGTGCAGTGCCGGGCACTATACTTCGAAAGGGTCCAACCACAACTACTGGAGGTCCTTCTCAGATGTCCCATGGAGCCAGGGGACCTGAGAATAGAACGCTTGACCATACCAAATAAAGACTAAAAATAATGCACTGGAATGCGGAGGGAACCAGCAACAAAAATATAGAACTAGAAAACATCTTGGACAAAGAAAAAGTAAGCGTATGTTGCTTGCAAGGAACTCACCTCAACGAAAATATAGCCTTCAAAATCAGAGGCTACCAGTGTTATCGATCTGACCAAAGGACAGGCGAAAGAGTGGGATACCGACCCTTGTAAAAAATAACATCACTGCTTCCCAAATTGAACTTTACATGGAAGGGGCTGAGTATCAGACACTTAACCTTAAAACAGGCGATACAGTCCTACATCTGATCAATTACTACTGTCCAAATGGCCGCCCACATGCACTGGACACACTACCATTAACAGAAAAAATTGTGTGAGGAGATTTCAACAGCCACTCACAAAGCTGGGGCTATGATCACATGGACCAGAGAGAAGAGAGACTGGAAGACTGGCAGGATGAGAATAGACTCATCTTGATTAACAAGCCGTCCGACCCACATACTTTCTACTCGAGATCATGGCACACTACAACTACACCTGACCTGACTTTTCATTCACCAGACCTGGAGTGGGATATTACACGAATTGTTGGGAAACAACTTGGTGGTAGTGACCATCGGCCAGTCTTTCTAACTGCAGAAAATGAGCTTGTAAGTGAAAGCAGCACCCTCTCGAGGTGGAACTACAAGAAAGCAGACTGGGCAATGTACAAGCATCGTACCAACATACTGGTTAGAAACCTGAACACTGAGAAAGACATAAATAAAGTAGTTGAAGAGTTTGGGAAATGCATATTACAGGCAGCACGAGAAACAGTACCAAGAGGAGCCCATAAACATTATAAACCCAACTGGAGTAGTGAACTGGAAAAGTTGCATAATGATGTGGAAGTGTGTAGAAAGCAAGCAGAGGCTAAACCCAGCCAAGAGCACCACAATAAATACCAGCACGCATAAGTCAAATTTCAAAGGGCCAAGCTGCAGACTAGATGGAAAAGCTCGCAGGAGAAAACAGAGTCACTGAGCTTTGAAAGAGACACAAGGAAGTTGTGGAAGCTAATAAAACAACTTAACGATGAGGGCACAGGGAGAAACTCAAAAATTGCACTACATAAAAATGGAAACATCTTAACAGGAAAGCAAGCAGCTGACCATTTTGCGGACTCATTTGCACAAGACAACAATATTGAAATTAGTCCAGATAACACAACAAGATAATTTGAGAGAAATGGCAACATACAGGACAGACTGAAATAGTACATGAGGTTCTGGAGGCACCTATCACAATCAGTGAACTGGAGCTAGCCATATCAAAACTGAAAATGAAAAAGTCACTCGAGTACTCGAGGCACTCCTGTCTGGGAAATTGCCAGTACTAAGGACACTACTTTCTGAACTTAGCAGTCAGCATAAGGTTACCACACAGTGGATACCATCCCACTGTGGAGTTCCCGGAAATGACAAAGCTGATCGATTGGCTAAGGAAGGAACAAAAGAAGAACAGCCTGATGTGCCCACCAGGAGCTGATGGTATCTCCAATGAAATGATCAAGAAACTAGGAACAGAGGCCAAAGCAAAGCTGTTGCAGATCTTCAATAACAGGTGGACCTTAGGCAGTGTTCCACAAGTCTGGAGAGAAGCAATCATGATACCTCTCCTAAAATCATGGAAAGATAGTTCTATTCCCTCCAGCTACAGACCAATTAGCTTCACCAGCTGTCTCTGCAAGACAATGGAGCGCATCATCAATCACAGACTGCAGTGGTACATTGAAAGTGAAAACATCCTTGTACCACAGCAGCCTGGCTTTTGGCAGTGCTATTCTACGGAAGATCAGACAACCTACCTCTCTCAAGAAATTGAGGATACATTCCAAGAAAAGAAATTGGTGCTTGCGGCATGGATAGATCTGAAGAAAGCCTTTGACAAAGTCTGGAAATAAGGTCTGCTGAAGAAACTGAGAAACTGTAAAGTCAATGGAAGAATGTACAAATGGGTGAAAGCATACTAGCACAACAGAAGAGCCTGAGTACAGATAGACAGACTCAAGAGCAAGAAAGTACTACTGCGTCACTCTGTTCCCCAGGGCGGAGTCTTGTCCCCCACACTTTTTCTAATCTTTATTAATGATCTTGTTGCTAATCTACCGCATAGAATTAAAGAGACAATGTACGCTGATGACCTGGTTCTGGATGAAAAAATGTATCATGAAGACTGCTAAGTCAACCTAGTCTGAAATGGGTACCAGGGAATGTTCTGGGAAGCAAAGGTTGCGAGTGTGATAGTGATTACATCACCCATTCAGTGTCAATTGGCCAATAAAAATATGGGGCTACCTTTACATGTCCAACACATTTCAAGACGTGGAAAAGAACATTTTAGTAGAGTAAACAAGGTGGAGAAAGGACACTTCCACAGATTATCACTATCTAGAAGACACTGTATTTTCATCCTGGCATATACCAGCTCAAGTAAATTTGACAGTTCGACGGCGCTGATTTCAAATTACCCAAAAGCTTGTCCAGACTGATGGCTACATCAGTGAAAACTTGTGAAGCCTTGTCAAGACTGCGAATGATTTCATGGCACAGCTCTGGGTCACGCAGAAGATCTAGTTCATTACCAAGCAGATGTTCGACTTTTGCTACAACCTGAGGAGAAAGAGTAATTTTTTTGTTTAGATAATCACAAAAGGTAGGAAATATTAACATTAAATAACGTGAAACAGTGGGGAAATACAGATTTCAATTGTCAATGTGCAAACAGAAAACTGAGCATGATCCGCAAACGTGAGATAGGTTCTGATTACAGGTACTGGATGCAATCATGCAGAGGTCCACAATGAAATTATTTACATTCACCTTTGTGAGTTAGTGTAGTTGATAGGAAGCTATGCTGCTACTGTTATGAGCATGGTCAGATGAAGGTCAACGCCTGCACTCAACATCCACTAACAGAGGAAGAGACTGATCACCTATTCCTCATGCACTAAAGCCTACAAAATGTGAGGCCCTGTCACATCAAAGACCCACAGTAGGCTCATGCTGCTGGACTAAATAATAATGATAACACTGGTCTACGTACATTTTGATGCCTTAAATTGTATAGCTATACTTGGGTAATTTTGTGTTGCTGATTCCAAAAATGTATCAGATTTTTTTCTACCAGCTGTAGTTTTTGAGATAGCTAAGAGTGACCTTCTAAGTAGTGTAATTGTTATGTACAGTGGCATTTTGACTGTAATCTGCATTCATATTATATGTAATTACTGTGTGTTTATTGCCTTCATATAAAACACCAAAAATGTATTAAAACTTTAAAATCCAACAGTAATCTGCCATCATGTGGGCATCCCAAAGTCCCTGGTATCTTTCTTCCATTGTTTTTATATCTTAGTGAAATCTTTCACCTTGCTCCTCACTAAACTCGCCAACATTCTCGAGAAAGAAATGTAAATGGTTATAGAGGTAGTGCAATTTTATGCTCATGTTGCATCCAAGCTTACAAAAACTCGACAGCATGTTTTCAACTAATTCAGAGTAATTGTCTGCTTTAAAACTACCCAGAAAGTTTTGCACAAATAAAACAAAAGATGACCAGGCTGTGGAGTCTGTTAAGTTCATTGAATCAATAAAATTTGGATCGTCTATTAACTGTCTACTTTGAAGTTCATCAAAAATTCCAGCTTTAAGTTTTTCTATGCTTAATTCTGAAAACATTCTACATAAATAACACAGGTACCATCTTTGTTCAGTGCCTTAACAAATTGCTTCATCAAGAAAAGCTTTATATGTAATGGTGGCAGTAGAACTCTAGAACTCTTTTCGATCAATGAGAGACTTGTTGACAATTATTTTCTTCTCCAACTTTAAATTCATCCCTCAACGGCCACTATTTCTTTGTCCAGTGCATATCTTTTGCCCTGCTAACCCACAAACATATAAAGAATGGATATTTAGTGAATCCCTTTTGCTGTCCAAGCAAGAAGTTCAAAATTTTAAGATCTACACAAACCATCCAGTTATGTTCTAAATACTTCAATTTTTTTAATAACTGAGCTTTTTGTAGCATACTTCATTGTAGTAGGATAGGCAATTGGAAATTAGTAATATTTGTTGCCATTGTGCAAGAGAACACATTTCAAACTTCTTTTAGAACTGTCAATGAAAAGTAGCAAATCATCTGGTGTATAACTTACATTCATTTTGTTTACAAGACCTCCTACATTAGTACAAAACACAAGGTTGTTTTCTTTACAAAAGAATGGAAGACAACCTTGCTCTCTGCTGGGATAAAATATAACCTTTGTTTTAACAGTCAGTAATTTTTTTTCTTTCAATCTTAAAGCCAAAAGTTCTGATAATTTCTTGGAGAGATATAGATCCTGGATTAGATCATTCAGTTCATGCTGGTCGAAGCGTTGAGCAGCTGGAAAATCATCTTCGAAATCACTATCACTGTCACTTGTCATTCCACATGTCATTGCTGTTTCATCTTCTAGCTGTGAATCTGAAATCTGACTGAAAGTTGCAATTGGTATGTCATTTCCGGGTGGAACAGTTGTCTAGCAGGTTCAGCCACTATGTAGGAGAGTCAGCCAACTGATCAAGATGACATCATAAGTGCCTTTAGAGTTTTCAGCAGAAATGAAGACTTTCAACTCAATGAATCAACATCAATAGTCAGAATACAAAAGTTTGGATTAAAGACTTGAATGGTCGGGAAAAAAAGCAGCTTACCAAGCACACAGGCAGGCTTATCAGCCAACACCAAACTGGCACAACTAGTTGGTGACTGTGCTAATGGATGAGTGACAGAGAAGAACGAAACACCCATGCACAAGCCTGGAGTGATGTGATGTTAATCTGCATTGAACGGCACAGAAACTTACATTGATGCATACTATAGCACTGCAAGTGTTTGCCAGCAGAGAGGTTTCACAGCTTCTTCTTTCATTCACTTGAAATGTATTAATGTATTGTCTATGTTTGCAATGTTGTCTCTAGTATGTCACTGTCTTTTTTAGTTCACTCAGCGGTCCATAGTGTTTATCTTCCACTGTTGTTTATCTAGGCCAGAAGGTTCGCCTGGATATGTTGTAGTTTGGGCAGTTTTGGAGTATGTGCTCTATCCACATGTGCACACGGCTGATTCACCAATCTTGAATTTTGTATACCCGGGAAGATTAACCTGGTCAACAAATGCCCGCAGAAGTCGGATGTGTCAGTCTAACTGCGCAAGAACACAGCTCTGCTGTAAACAGGCACAACCCAATCACGTTCAAGAAAAAAAAAAAACTCCGGATGAACGCAGAAGAAGAAGAAGAAGAAGAAGAAGAAGAAGAAGAAGAAGAAGAAGAAGAAGAAGAAGAAGAAGAAGAAGAAGAAGAAGAAGAAGAAGAAGAAGAAGAAGAAGAAGAATATTTTTGTATACATGTGGTTGCATAATCTATTGTGTCCTGTTTTGAGATGCAAAATCATGACTTGGTCTGATCTGTCCATAACGTGGCAATCGTCTTGAACTGGTGTTGGTGGCTTTCTGACGGATTTGGTTATTCTTTTCTTTTGGTGGTAAATAACAGGCATATAAGGTTGTTCTTCTATTGCTCCTTCCCTAGCTAGTCAATCAGTTCTCACATTTCCAGGTATTCCACAGTGACCCATGCAACAAATGCATCTACAGCTCTATGTAGTGATCTGGTGGCCATTGATGCATGCACATCTGTGCTCTATATGACCAGGTCTACGATATTCCTTATTATAATTATTTCACCTTTGGAAATGTGCAAACAAGCATTCTAACAACTATACAACTACCTACCTGTACCGAATAGTCATCAATAACTTCTTTAATATCCTCTTTCTGTTTTTCCAGTATAGCAAGTTTCATGCTAACTGTCTGCTTCAATTGTTGCAAGCGACGTTGACTCCGGTTCATTATAGGAAAGCCTATGGAAATGGAACAGGACACAATTAATGGGTTATTTTACAGTTTGTGTAGCTCCAACAAATTTATGTATCATAGATTTGTCTTTTATCAAATATTTGCACCATACATTTTATTTTCATTGTCAAGGTTAGTCAAATGTTTACAGCTCCTCTTAATTGTTCTCTTGTGTTACCAAATCAAGGACCAGCTTTCACAAGGTGAATTACCAGCAGGCACATCTATAAAACATCTGACGAATGTGTTGTCATGGCCTGCCTGGATAATGAGTCATGGATAGAAATGGTTAAACATGAATGGCAGGCTGCATGCTGTGCTCATATGCTCATGTGAGAGAAAGCCAATGAGTCAAACTGAGAACTTGGCTTGTGAGTATCAGGGCCAAAACAGTCAGGGTAGATGGATCATAGATCTCTTGCCTCTGTGTACAGGAAGGCCCTGCTATGTGTCGCTATTCTATAATGTCATTGTCACAATGGGACATAACTTCACTTTACGTCGCTACGTTCCGCAATAATGTTGTCACCTGTGTTGCTATGCTGCGTTAATGTCGCCATTTTACATTTTCTGCTGTGTGTTTTTCCAGGATTTTATCGTGTAATCACCCATAATTATGAGTTCAAAGTGCACAGTAAGTGCTAACAGTGTGTCTGGTTGTAAGACAACCAGGAAAAGTGTTATTCTTGAGGTGAAGTTAGATGTGTTACGTCGTTTTGAGGCTAGCGATCGAGCTGTTGATATCAGTAAAGTC
Source organism: Cepaea hortensis (assembly GCA_963921405.1). Classification (NCBI taxonomy): domain Eukaryota; kingdom Metazoa; phylum Mollusca; class Gastropoda; order Stylommatophora; family Helicidae; genus Cepaea; species Cepaea hortensis. The sequence goes on along the minus strand of OY992882.1, from coordinate 63,797,041 downwards.
CACAGTTTACCTCCAACCTCGGTAAGGACAATTTATGCAGGTGCTGACAAAATCAAAGAGGATACTAAACATGTAACCCCTTTGAGTGCTTCCAAGATCACTCGTACCAGAAGTACTCTTGTGGAGAACATGGAAGCACTATTGGCCGTCTGGATTAAAGACCAGAACCAACGGAATGTGCCTGTGAGCAAGATGGCTATCCAAGACAAAGCAAAGTCTCTCTATGAAGATCTTCTAGCTAAGAAAGAGGGTGAGAGCAGTACTAGTAGTGCTGATAATAGTCTTGGAGCGAGTCGTGGTTTTAATGCCTCTATGTCCAAATAATTCTACCACTCGCCCTCCAACCCACCTCTATTTAACCAATAAATATCAACAACCATCAAAATAAACATCACAAAATACACTGTATTTCATTTAATTCTATAGGAAATAGTGTTTCGCTATACGTTGTTTCACTAAAAGTCGCTTTTTCCAAGAATGTAACCACAATGTTAACCAGGGCCTTCCTGATTATGAATTACAAATAAACCACAGCTATTCACTATTGGTGCCTGCGCAGAATAATGGGGATAAAAAAATTAGTCACCAATGTAGAGAGTAGAGAGAACTAAACAAATCTCAGTAAACCAAGAGGTGAAGGAACGCCGCCAGTGTTGGATAGGACACCAAATCACACATCCTGAGACTACCTGAGGACAATGACAATATAGTTATAGTATTGCTGCTCTCTCTTGTCTAGAATCCACAAGCAAAACGAAACAGGGGGAGACCTAAAAATACTTGGAAAACTGAACTACAGACGGCAATTAATTATATTAATAAATAATAATATTAAATTAATAATAATTTATAATTATTTTATTAATCCAAATTAATTAAATTAAAATAATTAAATAAAATAAAACAATTAAATAAAAAGTAAATCCCCCCCCCCCCCCTCCGATGGTGTTTCCACCTTGTCGTGGTGGGGGAGCTTGAGTTTCTCAATGACCCTGAGAGCTATGCCGGCGGTAGCGTAGCTACCAGCAGGGCCTCCCAAGCCGGACAGGTCAAAGGGTTGAGAACAGACAAAGAGAAACACCCTGGTCCTCCAGGTTGGGGGTTGAAGGACTTGAAGCGTGGGGTTAACATCCCCACCTTTGTAAAAAAAAAAAACATTTTGTTACGAAACAGATACATGAGCCTCGAATTCGACGACTGGCAAGAGAAGGTCAATAAGAGAGACGCGTGGAGACGGATTGTATCTGCAGCAAAGAACCTCAATGGCTCGGAACGCTGAAGAAGAATAAGAATCCAATTTTGGGGATTTCATGGAGGGAGCTTTTTTTTTTTTTTTTGCTGTTTAGTTTAACTACAGACTAACTTTACAGTTTACAGTTTACTTTTGGCATGGTTTGGTGGAGGGCCTATGCTCCAATTCGGGATAAAGGGCAGAATAAGAGAAGACGATTGTATGCACTTATAACAATGTGAGAAATCAACACGCACCTTACAGAGACACAATCACATAAACACCGTAACCTGTAAACAAACCAAGTTGTACCAGAGCGGCACACTTGCTACTTTCACTTTCTTAAGTGAATTGGTTCTGTGCCAGGTGCCACGGGAAAATATATGCCGTTGTTGTTTTTTTTTTTTTTCGAAGGAATTCTTTTATTGTTTGATTCATCATCATCATCATCATCATCATCATCATCTTCCACTTCTGCCGTCAAGCGTCGTGGGGAGTATGTTTGATTAATTGACTTAAATTCTGTATCAATGTACACCGGGCAAATCCACAGATTCTCCATCTCCATCTCCCACTAGTGTAGGTGCTAACTCCCTGTAGCAATGCTTTTTTGTAAACAATGGTTTCTTTCCTTTCATACGTTCATACAGAACAGATTCAGAAAATTTAGACCACTATACTATAGTACTATACTGTGATGTTGGAACCGCGACTAATGACTAATGACTAATTTAGACCACTTTACTCCAGATGAAACAACTGACCCACAGGAAATAAATTACTATACTGTGATGTTGGAACCGCGACTAATGACTAATGACTAATTTAGACCACTTTACTCCAGATGAAACAACTGACCCACAGGAAATAAATGAACTTCTATTTGCAGACGATCACGGCGATGAGGGCAGACTACAAAATCATATTACTAATCTGAGTTCAACCTGCAGCAGATACAATATGAGTATAAACACGGCCAAAACCGAAGTAATGCAAGTTAGTTAGCAGCTCGCCGGGCCCACTAAATATACAATAATACAGATAAATAGCACAACTCTGAAACAAGTTAAAGATTTCAAATATTTTGGAAGTATGATCACAGAAGATGGCAGATTGGACAGAGAAATCGAAATCAGATGTCAAAAAGCTAGTGCACTTACATATCAGTTAGTTAGTTAGTTAGTCGCAGTTCCATCTTCACAGCAACGGGTCGTCCCCATTATGCTCCGTTCCTGTGCCAGTGAATATCACACAAAACGCTCCCCACTGCCCACTGTGAAAAGTGGAAAAGACAGGAGTGTCGACAAACAACAGCCCGCACAGATACACTGTGCATAATGCCGCCGCCAGAATGTCAACACACCAGTCTCCCACGAAACACCCAATTCATCTCTGATGGAATCGGCAGTCATTTTCCTATCTGGATGTTTCCTAGATGTTCACCTACACAGTCCACGAACATACAGTTCATCACCGACGGCAGTGGCAGTCAACCAGAAGCCCAGCAGCCACGCATTTCTGCATAAGGCAAAAACCGGTCAACTCTGGGACATAGCCACCTGCCATCGCTCCGAACATGCAGTCACGTTCCAAAAATAAAAACTTGGGCAGATTCAAAAGCACTTCACACGAAACTCACAGCTCACAGTGTCGCGCCACGCACTCACTCAGTAGCAAGGCGACGGAACCATCAAGCCTCCTTAGTCGCCTCTTACGACATGCGTGGTAGGCTACAGTGTTGCTATTCTTTGCTTCCCTTATGGGCCCCCAGCAACACACGGGATACTTACATATCAACTATCACCCTTTCTAAAACATCCAAATATACCCATGTCCGCAAAACGACAGATAATAAACAGCATATTCACACTAACCCTATGCTACCAATCTCAAACTTGGACGTTATCCAAATCACACTTTCGCAAAATCAACACCAGCGAGATGAGATGTCTGAGGAGAGCTGCCAACTTCACAATCCGAGACCGAGTAAGAAATGTTGTTATCAGATAGACAGTGGGATCAACAGCTTGTGCCACATTTATTGAAAGAGAGAAGATCAAGTGGTTTGGTCATGTCGTTAGAATGCAACACCAACAACTACCATCACTGGCCTTACATCAAAGATCATTTGCGACGAGACCAAGAGGATGCCCAAGAAGAAAATGGATTTACGACATCAAAGACATTGTACAATCACACGGAATGACACTATCCTGGAACGCAAATTATTCCTCCCCACGGCGCTTGACCGCAGAAGTGGAAGATGATGATTATGATGATGATGCTGATACGTTCTTTCACCCAGGAAGGTAACCCGGTCAATAAATGCCTGCAGAAGTCGGATGCGTCGGCTGAAAGGTTTAAATATCACAGCACTGTTGTAAACAGACACACCCCAATTATGTAAAAACAACATTCCGGACGAACGCAGAAGAAGAAGTTAATCTTTCCTCTTGAGCCCAAGGCAGAAGTCATGGCTCTCCATGCCTTGCGGTTCGCTGCCACCTGTTATATAGATCTTGGATGTTTGTTTGGCCGTTGAATGAACCCTCTCTGATGATGGTGCTACGCAAGGTCTCTCTCATGGTCTTCCCTTTTTTCTTTTCCCTAACGGTGTCCATATGAGGGCATGGTAGGGGAGTCTTATCTTGTCTATTCTCAGTACATGGCTCATGTAGTTTCAACGGCGTTTTCTTATAAAATTGGACACCATATCTTTCTTAGTCTCTTGTCTTATTTGCGTATTGGTTCTAAAATATGCCCAGTGGTGGTTTAAAAGAAGAAGACCCATACGTAAATCCACATTCATGCATTTGTAAATATGTTATTTCATCAGTCATTGTAACAATTTAAATTGCACTCGTTCATCACATGCAATACTTGGAATAGTTTTAGAATTGTATAAATATAATCATCTTTATTTTAGTTTAATTTTTAAAACAGTTAAGTTAATGAAGTCTTGCATAATCATATCTTTGTTTGCCTCACTCCTTAATATGCTGATAAAACTACTATTAAATCGATATGATGCTTTAATTGTTATAAATAATTTACATTTGTCATGATCACCAATGTTTCTGGACTATATAGGGGCACGTATGTATGAGAAGCAAATGATGCTTGCGCCGTAACCTACCAAGCGTCTCGTAAAGAGACATCACATAGGAATGGAGGGGTTAGCATAAGGCTGACGTGTACGTTTTGCAAAAGTCCTTAGCTTTAAAATCTTTTCAATCGTGAACAAACATCAAGAACATAACATAATAATAATTCAGCCACACAAGATGAAAGGAGGCTATTCCCGTGCCAATGTAACTATTTTCAGCCAAATAATCAAATATGTCCTCTTACTCTTCTTCTCACCATCGGAGACATTGAAATTAAAGGAAATAAATAATCCTTTTCATTGCGCGCTATGTATTGGGAATCGATGTGTGCTGTGATCAATATCACGGCAGTCGATTTCACCTCCCTGGAAATATGATGGTACTCGTTTAAATTTGGGTCTAGAAAAAATCTCCACCTCGAAGGAGATTCGAACACAAGACCACCGGCCGGCAAACAATGGTGATAATCAGTACGCTGTCTGGAACCCATGTCGAGGAAGTTGGTCATGCTATTATATGCAGTCCCGTAAGCGGGGTGTAGACAGCGGTATTCTTGGAGCCCCAAAAGATCTGCTTCCTCTGACAACTGTCTCACTTGTGATTCATCAATGCCAATAAATTGGCATGTTATGAAGGGTGCGTTCAGTCAGGCGTCTGAGGTCCAATTACAATTGGACATTCATCTATCTGGGAAATTTTAAGGTGTTATAGATGGTAGACTAGGTCTTAAATAAAGGATTGTATTTTGCTGATGGTTTTTGCTGCTAACTGTGGTATTCCATTCTGCTGCCAGTTTTAGACTCGCCATCAGCTCTGTTTCTACAGGAAGAAGGTCGCCACTTGACTGCACTAGTTGAGATTTTTGTATGCTGTCGAGCTCTTGTTGTCCACTGTCAGAATCTCCATCGCCATCGCCTGTAGGCGACGAACAAGCACGGCGGTGAACTCGATTGGCAGTTACTACGCAGTTGATGCCCAGTGGTCAGCGTGACGCACGAAGCGCACGGGGACTAAAAGCAGGGCCAACGAGAAACATCGCTGGTAGCTCAGACTGCCTAGGACTTCGAGACAGGACGGACATGAGAGAAAGTGTTGCATGTATTGATGTATTATTCTATGCCCGATGTGAGAAAGCCTGTATGCTTTGTAGAATCTGTTTAGAGACTGCGTGAGTGCTTTATTCCATGCATCTATGAACTTATGATTGTATATATATGTATTTGTAAATGAAATTGTCGCTAATTGTGAGCGCAGCATGATATGAATGCCGTTGAGGAGTGTGATTAAAGTGTTTCAGTTATGTTGCCGCGTGTTTGAGTATAATCTTTCTTTGTGTATGATTGTTTCACTCCTGTTAGAGAACACGAGCCATTGTTAGTAAAAGCAAGACCCTGACAACAACAAGCAGTAGTGAAGAAGAAATACAACACTTTTACGATGAAATAGAAATGGCAATAGCTCAAATTGGATCACAAGAAATAAAAATAATACTGGGAGATTTTAATACAAAAGTAGGAAAGGGAAAAATAGAGGATATAGTGGGGATTTACGGTTTAGGTACAAGAAATGAACGAGGAGAGAAACTAATAGAATGGGCACATATTAATGATATGGTAATAGGAAACACATGGTTTAAACACCATAAAAGACGACTATACACATGGAAAAGCCCTGATATGAAAATACACAACCAAATTGACTACATACTTATTAATACAAGATTTAGAAATGCATTAATATTGTAAAGACAATGCCTGGTGCTGACGGTAATAGTGATCATGTACCACTATGTGGACAAATAAAAGTAAGATTAAAGAGAGGGGACAAAAGTGGTTAAGAACCTGAGACTTAATAAAGAGGTTCTGAAAGTAGATAAAGAAATTCAAGAACAATAAAGAGTGACTGTGAAAAATTAGGTACAATGCAATAGCTAAAATACAGAGTATAAATGAACAATGGGAAATGTTAAGAGACTCCATTCATCAAACTAGCAAAGAAATATTACCGGAGAGAAGCCAAAAAGCTAAGAAAAAATGGATGAATGAAGAAATCTTAATGCTGATGGACAAAAGGAAACAGAATAAAAATGACAAACAAGAGTATGCTAAGATAAATAAAGAAATAAGAGATAAATGTGTGAAGGCAAAAGAAAGTTGGTTAAACGAGCAATGCAAGCAAATTGAATTAAATTCCATTAAAGATCAAAAAAGTATGCACAAACAAATCAGTGAGCTCACATGAAGAAAAATAAGAATAAATACAGGGTGTTTGAAATCAAAAACAGGAAAGATATTATTGGAGGAAGGTGCTATATTGAAGAGGTGGAATGAGTATATAAGAGAATTATATAATGGAGAAAGGGAAGAATTAACAGAAGAAAGTAACTTAGAAGGCCCACCTATTCTAAAAGACGAAGTCGCTGACGCTATGAAACATATGAAGAAAGGAAAAACAGCTGGGCCAGATGAAATCACGGTAGAAGAATTAGAAGTATTGGGAGAATTTGGGGTAGATATATTAACCAAAATGCTAAATGATATTTGCAACAGTGAATATTTACCGAGCGATATGGTAAAATCTGTATTTATAGCAATACCAAAGAGACCAGGAGCAACGGAATGTGAAGATTTTCGTACAATTAACCTCATAAACCATGTCACTAAGCTTCTACTCAGAATTATAATGAGAAGAACCAAAAAGAAAATAAAAATGGAAATTAGTGAAGAACAGTACGGTTTTATGGAAGGAAATGGTACAAACAATGCAATATATATATATATTACGAACACTAATAGAAAGGTCAATAGAGAAACAGAGGGACATATATTTATGCTTCATAGATTATACTAAGGCATTTGATAAAGTAAAACATGATGAGCTGATTAAAATGTTGGAAGATATCAACATTGATGGGAAAGATTTAAGAATAATAAAGAATATATACTGGAACCAATTAGCAGCAATTAAAATGGGAAATAAAGAGGGTAGTTAAGAACAGACAAAGCTAGGAGTACGACAGGGGTGTGTCTTGTCACCCGATCTCTTCTCCCTTTATAGCGAAGTAATAATGAGGGAGATCAAAGAGAAGCCAGGAATACTAATCGGAGGATATAATATAAACAATATACGCTATGCAGATGACACAGTATTGGTGGCGGATAATGCAACAGACCTACAACAATTATTGGACATTGTAGTAACAGAGAGTGCAAAGAAAGGACTCTCCTTGAATATCAAGAAAACAGTAACAGTGGTGATATCAACGGAAATGGGGACACCAAAATGTGACATAGAAATAGAAGGGGAAATTCTCAACCAAGTGGATAATTTTAAATACCTAGGGGCACTTATAACATCAGATGGAAGATGTACAACAGAGATTAAGAGCAGAATAAGGCAGGCAAAAACCGCATTTCAGAAAATGAAGAGTATCTTATGCAATAAGTCGCTATCAATGAAAGTAAGAAAGAGAGTGCTAAAATGCTATATACAACCAGTTTTGCTGTATGGCAGCGAATCTTGGAATGTAAATGAACAAATTAGGAAGAACTTAGAAGCAACAGAGATGTGGTTTTTAAGACGAATGTTGCGAATTCCTTGGACTGCCAGAGTAACTAACAACGATTGCCTGAAAGAGGCTAATGAAACTAGAACACTATATACAACAATAAGAAAGAGACAAACAGCTTTCTTTGGTCATGTGATGAGAAGAGAGGCATTGGAGAACATCGTGACAACTGGAAAGATCGAGGGGAAGAGAGGCAGAGGCAGACCAAGAGAAATGATGCTGGACGGATTGAGACGGTGGCATGGAGGAATATCATCAGCAGAGTTGATCCAGAACACCAAAGACAGATCTGTGGAGAGCCATGAACTCCTACGCCAGCTGGCAGGGCACTTGATGATGCTGATGTCGAGCTCTATATTTTTATTTCTTCAAAGAACAAGTAGCAATTTTTGGTAGTATATATCGTCTCCGTGCGATATCTTTAGTTAGTAAAGAGCACTATCTTGATGTGATATGTCGTGATCATTCATCCAACTTTCCAGTGCAAAGAGGATTAGCCATATCTATACAATATAGAACGGTGCTCCTACTGGTGGAATGATATCAGGGTTATTTTGAGAACGAACGTTCTGAAAGAAGTTACACTAAGTTAGTACGGTTTGTAAAGGACGCATTCAACTCCTTATGTGTGGAAAGTCCAGTGATTACTAGAGAACCCAGAGGTTGGATTTACCAGCCTAAAGCTTCATCACATTATATACCTTTGCTAATGGCAACTGAGAGGGTCTGTTCTCTGAACACGAACACAGAGACGGTCGACATTGTTTGCAATGCTATGAGGATCTACCTTCAAGAAACCGCGAAGAGTGATACCCTATCTGTTAAAGGACCCCCTGGCCTCAGTATGCCTCAAGCAGGCACACTGGAGGCTGTATAATTGTGTAATATCTATGGAAACTCCCATGTTATTCCTAGAAACCGGATTAACGACATTTATTAGGAACTATCTAACCCAGCTCCTTAATAGCTGTGGCTTATTTTGGGGGAAGAGGATTTTGGGAGAATCGTTTATTCAAATTGGATTACTAGCTGCAGTCCAGGAACGAGTGTTAGCTTTTATTCCCATCCTGCAACTTAGTTAGGATGGACTTGCGTTGTGGAATGCTGGTCAGTCTGCGAGAACAGTAAATTAAAAGAGGTGTGGCCAAACAAGAACACTACTCAGGAAGCCAAAGAAGATTGATAAACCAACACATAACTGGTGTCGTTAGCCGCTACACGCTGCGGGATTTGCTGAGGAGGTGATCCGAGCACTTATGGACTGAATGGTTCGATGTGCAATGAGGATGATATGTCGACTAATTAACTAGCTAGCTAACTAACTAACTAACTAACTAACTAACTAACTAACTAACTAACTAACTGTGAGAATGCTTGACCTAAGTCAATTAACTAATGGTTGGTCTTCAGGACGTCGTTGTCAAAACGTATCGAGAATTTGCCTTCCTGTTATCATGAAGAGTGGATGCTCAACTTTATTGAATGATCCCAGGCGTCAGCTTTAACAGGCAGTCTCGTCACCGCTAAGAATTCATTATAGTTGTATTCCTTCAAAAACTGTGTCGCCTGAGACAGTTAACTTGATGATGGTGTATCATGAGGAAAGCTGCTACCCGGAGACTGTTGGTGGCTGTGAGATCGTAGTAAAACAGGGTAGTGTGTACGAACTTGTGTTTTGTCCAGAAGAAGAGAACTCTTTCTCCAGTGCCAATTGAACGAGATAGTACATGGTTTATTTTAGGATTTTGTTGAAAGAGGAGTTTTAGAAATGTGGTTAATGCTGTTGGTGATTGGAGTTATCATTGTAATAGGTTGGGAGGCTGTTGGTTGGTTGGGGTGATGAATCTGAGTTTTTTTTCACTGATTGTGTTATCTATGCATATGCAATGTTGAAGTGTATATGGTGTCATTAGGTGGAACCTAGATCTTCACTAGACCCCTCCAGTCTGCTCAATACAAGGGTGGTGTTAAAACTGGTTGTTGAGTACATGTCATTGTGAATGTCTTGTTCAGCTGTTGTTGGGTAATTTCATTGTGAATGTCTTGTTCAGCTGTTGTTGACTACATGTAAATGTGAATGTCTTGTTCAGCTGTTGTTGAGCACAGTTCATTGTGAATGCTTTGTTCAGCTGTGTTGAGTACCTTTCATTGTAGATGTTTTGGTCTACTATTGTTGAGTCCAATTGACATGTGTCACTTTTGATACCTATAATGTGAGATCTATATGAGGATGGCAGACAACAAGCAGCCAACATTATTATGATGGGAACAGATTCCACTGTTGCTGTGGTGAAATGCCAGGATCTCTATAAGCCTATTGGAGGAACCTTTTGTTTTCTATTTCTGTGTAGGAACTTAAACGTTAAGTCTAAAGTTCTCACATTGGGGGGGGGGGGGGGGGGGGGTTCTTGAGTCATATTATATGGTTTCGTCTAGAGGGCTGACTGGGAATGATTACCCATCCCATTAGGGATGCCTTTAGACACCTTGTCATCCATCCATCATGTGCCATGCCGATATGCGTTGGCGGTTGTTTTCTGCCATCTCACTCGATCACCAGAATCGTGGATCATATCAAACCCTTATATCTATCTATCATACATATAAAATATAAAAAAACTCTCAAGTGGCGGCATTGTCCGGTCTATTTAGAGTTGTTACTTTACCACCAATGGGTGGGGAAAAACCTCTCACTTGACTTGGTGTTTGGTCTCTTGTGGAGATCCTGGAGTAAGAGTCTATTCTTCTGTTAGGCGCTGCCACCTGATGTTGAACGGTGGAGTGGCCTCTCTCTAGATATAGAGGTTGGATGTGAGTATCCAATAAGCGGCCATGGTCATTGCAAGTAGATGAATTAGTTTAGTTTAGACGAATTAGTTGTGTGTGGCAGTTAACTCTATAAAACAACCCAGACTATCAGATATGATCGGCATGTAAGGGGTGCCATGGCGTCGTCCCACCCCACCTCTTCCTGCTGCCTTGTAGGGTTCATCTCTTTAAACAACGATATGTAAGGGGTGCCATAGCGTCGTCCCACCCCACCTCTTCCTGCTGCCTTGTAGGGTTCATCTCTTTAAACAACGATATGTAAGGGGTGCCATAGCGTCGCCCCACCCCACCCATCCCTGCTGCCTCGTAGGGTTCATCTCTTTAAACAACGGCTATCGGAGTTTTTTTCCTTTCTTCTATTCGCTCGCTTTACACACGAGTGTAGTCCACACACGTGCTACTACTATTAGTAGTTTCTACTGCCGGGGACTGGACTGGACTGATTTTCGCTTGTGGATTACCTATACCTACTACCAGTCTCCGTCGCCATCAGACGAACACGATTGTAAGTTATGTTTCCCCCAAGTCAAGGACGAGAAGCTCAACTGACTGGCGTGGGGGATCGAACATTTTCCCGCCGTCACCAGAAAAAGTTTGTGTGAACGCGTTAAACCCTTCGGCCACACGGTTGAAAGCAGAATTATACCGGCGAAAGGGTGAAATGAAAGGTAAACTCTCCGTTAGAGAAAGCCATGTGCGCGAAATCCCAAAGAAATCAACTTTAGAAAGTAACCGACATCGAACAATTACAGGAGTGAGTCACAGCACAACAGTTTTGCTAAGTGATAAGAACTCCGCCGAGAACAAGCCCGAAAGAGGGAGTCTGATCGCCAGAAACGGCCTCTTCGAAATATTTCGGCCCTTTAATAGCCTTACATTCTTAAGTGGGGAGGGGGGGGGGGGGCACCCGGGTCATGACTCCAGGTGTCTTTCTCCTGCAGTACGTTCGTACCTTATTTCGTGTTACGAGACGTTCGAGTCGTTTCCCACCTGTCCTACAAATGCGCATTGTGCCAACTAACAAGCCACCCACCACTCGGAGAGAACATTGTGGATCAGGTGCTTTGTGCCCGCACACATATTCTAGCACAGAGGTTCCCAAACCACGGCCCGCGGGCAGTTTGTGGCCCGCCAGATGTCAGAAAGTGGCACGCGAGGCCTCGTTATTTAATATAACTCTTTAAATGCGAGGATCTAGGGGGAAAACAAAAACTATTCACAAATTTGTGCGAAGACATTTCTTCATTTAAAATGAGACTACTACTGTTTATCGGACAGCTGACTGAAGGGACTTTAGAGGCGTTTGCAACTCTGAAGACGCTTGTGGTGGAAAAGAAATGTGACTTGTTAAGTACAAAGTAAAAGTTGAAAGTCTTCTGGATATCTTTCAGTCGGGATTTCAAGAGTTCACAATAGAGGAGGATAATGTTGCCCTCTTCATAAATCCGTTCGTATTTCCTGATTCCAAGCTCTGTCAATTACAGCAAAACCTTCAGCACGGGGTAATTGATTTGAAATGCAATTCTGCACTGAGATGTAAATTTCTGGAGCTGCCTGCTTCACCTTCAGCTGATCATATGATTTCATTCTGGCGACTATTGCCTGTCGAACAATTTGAACACTTGCGTTCATTCGCCCAGAGATATACATTTGTCGTTTTGGCACGACTTACAGATGCAAGCAGTCATTTTCCGCAATGATCGTTATTTTAAAAAACCAAGCAACGTTCCAGACTCACCGACAGTAACCCAGCTGCACTTATGACTTTGGGCACGACAGATTTGTGCCCAGACATTGATAAATTGACATCTGAACTATGTAACTGGTTATGAAGAACAGTTACAATTGTAAATTAATTCATTAATAGTGAATTTCGAAACTGATTTAAAATGTATTGTTAAATTAACTTTTGATTTTAACCCAGCCCACCCACCCCCACCCCCACCCCCTCCAAAAAAAAAAAAAAAAAAAGGCCGCATGTAGTGCTGACACTGACTGCCTTTAAAGTTTTAGAAGTTTGTTGACGAAAATTAAGAAAGGTGAGAATGATATTGCACGACTTTTATAATTTTATAACGCTGTGGCCCGCTTGACTGCCGAAATAGTAGATATGGCCCTCTGCTTGAAAAGCTTGGGAACTACTGTTCTAGCACCTTCAGTCGCAAAATGCCAACTTCTTCCCCGGTCGTTCGCCTCTGTCGTCCTCTCCACGTCGGCGGTTCGCTAAGTGCCAATGCACGTCATTGCAGCCGTGTTGCCTTCTTCGTACCCCGTTTATGATTCACAGAGCTGCACTCCTGCTCGCCCCAAGAAAGCCAGTTATTCCACTGGGATATTTGGATGTGGCTTTGGGCTCCTCATCTCTCACCCCGTCTATGCTGCGAAGCGTGGCCCTCGCAAGACGTCTTACACCACTATTAGCAACTTTGCTGGGAGATGGACTTCGGGCCACATTCCTCGATTTCTGCAGTCATATGGGACGGTCAGATCGATCAGCGTAAACTGCCGAGACGACGAGGGGTGCAATAAAATGTCAGGTCCCAACTGAAACTGTCGGATCACTGCCAGGTAACGACCACAACCTTTCAGATTACCAGTGAGTTCCCAGTCGTCCCCGCCATCGAGGATGGACGGTAAGTCTGCAGCAGTCTTGTCTACATGTTTCTGTTCAACTTTGGCGAAGTAAATCCACATTGGCCTGACCGTGACCCCCTTTGTGTGCCCGCCTCCTTGTTTCATCCTCTATGGCTGCCAGCATAGTGCGTACTTTATTGTAGCGCCATGTGAATCGGCCTTGGCAAAGGGCTACTTTACATGCAGACAGCACATATTCTGGTGTTTTGTTATTTCCTATTTACCCCACTTGACCAGGTTCACAGCTGATGGTGGGTATCTGTCACGTAGTCTACAGCTGTTTAAGGAAACCCTTTGGATAAGGATGTAGACAGAAAGACTGACACTTGGCGCAATCAGCCCACTGCAGGAGATGAAGGCAAAATGGCTCGGTATGATATAGGTAGCATGAATACCGGTCCCAGATGCGTCTACGTTCCTAACAGTGTGGCAGGGAACTGCAGGTACAGTTGGAATCTATACACCAAGAGATGCCAGCAGGTTCCAAATGTTGCTGTATGTAGCCGAGGCGCAGTGTTGGGGTGAGCGCCCAACATTGCTTAAATACCTCAATGGCTCGTGAATACATAACCTATGCAGCAAAAGTCCAACCCTTGGCCTTCACGTGGCGGAACTGTTTAAAATAACAGGAGAAGGGGCGACGGCGAGTCTCTGGCGCCGGAAAATAACAAGTATGCTCTAGATGTGTATGCACGTACATACATGCGCAGACAGGTGTGTGTGCGCGTACACATCTACACTCGAGTGAGACCACTGTCTGCTCTAGCAAAGAAAGGTGCTGAAGACGGAGGCAACCAGCCAAGAGGCGCACCACAGAAATCAGGATGCCACGCAATTACGCAAAATGAAATATGTCGACTACTGCTAAATGTTATGGTGCTCGCCCTGCTTTGGACCCCCAGGCAGGTGCAGTGCCGGGCCCTATGTCTCGAAAGGGTCCAACCCCAACTACTGGAGGTCCTTCTCAGATGTCATGTGGAGCCAGGGGACATGAGAATAGGACGGCTGGCCATACTAAACGAAGACTTAAAATAATGCACTGGAATGCGGGGGGAGTCAGCAACAAAAAAATAGAATTAGAAAAAATCTTGGACCAAGAAAAAGTAAGCATATGTTGCTTGCAAGAAACTCACCTCAACGAAAATATAGCCTTCAAAATCAGAGGCTACCAGTGTTACCGATCTGACCGAAAGGACAGGCGAAAAGGTGGGATACTTACCCTTGTAAAAAATAACATCACTGCTTCCCAAATCGAAGTCTGTATGGAAGGGGCTGAGTATCAGACACTTAAACTTAAAACAGGTAATACAGACCTACATCTGATCAATTACTACTGTCCAAGTGACCGCCCTCAGGCACTGGACACACTACCACTAAAAGAAAAAAATGATTGTGTGTGGCGATTTCAACAGCCACTCGCAGAGCTGGGGCTATGATCACATGGACCAGAGAGAAGAGAGACTGGAATCCTTTCAGGATGAGAATAGATTCATCTTGATTAACAAGCCGTCCGACCCACATACTTTCTACTCGAGATCATGGCACACTACAACTACACCTGACCTGGCTTTTCATTCACCAGACCTGGAAGACTCTGACAGCCTGTCACCACGGAACCAACACAGGAATTGGTACATTCTGTTAGAGATCACAAATTATGGAGAAACATGATCGCCCACGCCAGTTAACAATGCACTTGATGATATTATTTCTGCATTAATTTAATATATTTCAAGACCCGGCGCGTTTCTGGCGCCCAGAAGGGCAGCAAAGAATTGTAAACTGTAACAACTCCTTAGCTTTTAGCGACGACCCACAGGTGTCTCCGAAACATTTAACTCGTAAACCGAAAGACGCGGCCCGGAATCGAACCCACAACCTTCGGAGACGAGACAAACGGCTTGACCACTTCGCTACAGAGACTCCCGACACAGAAACACTGTAACCTACCATGTCGTAAGAAGCGACTAAGAAGGATTAACGTACAACTGACGTAAGACCTCATCCTGCCAAACACTTTAACTACAAAATCAACCATTCATAAGCACAATTGCAGCAGCTTGGCGTGAGCTGGTTAAGGGTTCAGGGACTATGCTTCTTAATGAATCTGAAGTACAAGTAGGATGGCGAAAATATTTCAAACTCAACGAAAAGAGTAAGCGACGAATTATACAAAACTTGTATTTATTGCGTTTCCTGAAAAATACGACATGCTGGAGCCCAGTGAGGAATTAACGATGTAAGGTAGATATGAACAGTTCAACAACATATTCTCGTAAGAATTACACATTTCTCTTTAAAGTTATTTTATTGACCTTAGACTACTACGTTGTCGGTTGTCGTGCCATGAGCTTTTATCATCATCTTTTATAGTAAATAATATTATTAATATAATAATTACTAATAAGTAATAATTAGCTATCTATCTTCTTCTTCGTTCATCCGGAGTTTTTTTTCGGACGTGATTGCGTTGTGCCTGTTTACAGCAGAGCTGCGTTCTTGCGCCGTTAGGCCGACACATCCGACTTCTGCGGGCATTTGTTGACCGGGTTAACCTTCCCGGGGATTTGCTATCTTATCTATTGACAATTTTTCAATTTTACATTTTACAGTCGTCGTGTTGACTTTGACAAATAGTAAATACTGTCTATGACTGTGTGTGTAGGTGTAAGATGATAGAATTAGATGGTCGTGTACCACACAGCTATTTCGTATTTATGGATATGTAATAGATTGTATAACAATTAACATGACATTCCCCGAAGCAGGACCCTCACTGCTACGGATCTGCTGTGATCGAGTGCCGGAATCGATGGATCCAATACTAAAACTAGTAATACTAGTCTAGTAACTACTCCAATCCAATAGATGTCTCACTGTCTATGTTTAACGTGGATTTTATGTGAGCCAAAGAAATCGCCCCAAATTAACCATCTTCTGTTAGTTAGTTAGTCGACAGATCATCCTCATTGCACATCGAACCATACAGTCCATAAGTGCTCGGATCCCCTCCTCAGCAAATCCCGCAGCGTGTTAGTGGCTAACGACACCAGTTCTCTGTTGGTTTATCAATCTTCTTTGGCTTCCTACGTAGTGTTCTTGTTTGGCCACCCCTCTTTTAATTTGCTGTTCTCGCAGTCTGGCCATTGTTGTAGATTCACAGTCATCACTTGGTTCACGCAAAATTCTTACTTCTCGTAGAGCATTCAGAATGTCAGCCTGGTCCATGGCGCCTCCGCCCTCCACCATAGCCTCACCTGCGAGCTTGTCATCCCGCTCATTTCCTTGTACTCCCGCATGCCCTAGCATGAAGATGAAACTAATCTTTGCCAGCCGAGACCGCTCCAGAGACAGCAACCATTCTCTTCAGATCCACCCCACCTCTATCCTCTTGATCATGTTCATTGAGTCGCTAAGGAAACATGCCCTAGTGAATGTCTGTGTCTCGAGCCATGTTATTGCTTTACTTACTGCCATGTCTTCCATAGTCAGGCTACTTGTGGTTTCAGTGAAAGCACCAGAGTCCTCCTTCACAATTCTCCCTCCGGCCCGAGCCGTAAAGGCCCATGAGCTTCTCACATGTCGGACGACCGACCCATCTGTGTAAATGACAGCATCACCATCTAGCGAATTCTCAAAAATCAAGGCTTGTACTTCAGCCTCCACAGCAGCTGGATTTCATAATTTCACTATGCAGTGGATATTGTGTGTTTGCGTTAACTCTGAGGTAGGCGCGTGCTCTGCAAACTTGTATTCTGTCTTCAATGGTTGGAAAATCAAGAAGGTAGCGCATCGCCTTGCATGCTGTTCCTCTTGTACATCCAAGAATAATGCGCATAGCTTCATTCTGTATCCTTTCCATCCTTTCTATCTGCTTATGGCTGAGAGTGAGGATTGCCATTGCATACTCCAAAACAGACATGACCAGCCCCTCGTACAGAAGACATAGATGGCGCTGCTCACAGTTTGCTGCCGCCATCACCCGCATCTCTGCCAAACCCCGCTTGACCTTTGTTATCACCTGGTCTATGGGTTCATTATAAGCAAGGCTTCGATCAAACTGTATACGCAGGTAATTCATTGCCTGCGTTCTTTCCACCGTCTCTGAACACAGCTTTACAGTTGGTGTTGGAGTGTTGACAATATGATTATTCAACGTGAACCAAGTCACTGTTGCCTTTGTTGGGTTGACCATTGCCCCAGCTTCATCACACCAAGTACTTAATGTGATTGAGTTCGGTTTGTAGTTACACAGCAACCTGATCTCTATCCTTACCCTGACGATACACTAAAACATCATCGGCATATGACAATGTCCTACCAGGTCCAGTGATCTGCTCACTGGTGGTTCTCACTGTGTAGGCGTTGAACTGTACCGGAGATAATGTGATCCCTGTAGTAGGCCAGGATATATTGTTGTTGGTTCCGAAGTCCAACTGCCACATCTAAAAACTACTTTCCGTTGGAAGAGGGCTGCAGTGATCCAACTAAAGAGGAATGGACTTATTTTGAGTTCAAGAAGCTGAAGCATTAAAAAAATCCAATGGTACTCTGTTGTACGCGTCCTCAAGATTAATCGCTGCAGCAAAGGTTTCAATGCCTGAGTGGAAACCTTCATAGACATCATGGGCAAAAACTGCTGCATTCGTCCAGGTTTCTCTTTTTGGAAGGTACCCACCCAGGGTAGGTGGGAAAACACCTTGCCTCTCAAGCTGGCTTGATATTTTCCTGGCAATTACGTGTCCTCAGTAGCGTAGTGGTTAGTATCTCCGCCTGTTACGCGGGAGCTCGAGGTTCTATTCCTCGCCGGGGAAGCAATATTTTTTTTTCCATTTTCAGCTATTATGTAAAAATATGAAACATTAAGAACTAAAATATACAACTGAGAAACTCGAAGCATGTGAATAAAGTGTGCTTTATTGGGATCCAATAGATGTCTTTGTTTAACGTGAATTTTATTTGCCAACTGAAATATCGCCCCAAATTAACCACCTTCATACTGGCTCAAACTAAAATTGACTAGTGAGCAGACGCTGTGACGCTTTCACTGTACAGGGAAAAAAGATCTGGAAACATTACACATCTCTGTCTCACACCTCTTTTAAACCTTTTAGGACGGAACAACATTGGGCCGAATTTAGGTTTCCCTCTGAAGAAGACGGAGCCATTTTTTTAAGTACAGAAATGACTAAAGTGACAATTTTATAAGTTAAAAAATTAGAACCCTATATAGGTATATACAAGTATATATATTTTTAAAGAGGATAAAGTTTATTTCTGTGTATGATTGAAGTTATTTTGTTCATGTTTATGCAAATTTGGTGACCTCATTTGCATTTTGTGAAAAATTAAATATTTAATATAATATTTTGTAATAAAATACATTTTAAAAAAATGAGTACTTCACCTAATATTTCCTCACTGAATGCCTACACCACTTTAGAATAACTTTGAACACTTATGTTTAGAAAAGCAACAACCGTGAAGTCCCTTTTGACATTTGTTGCACATTAACGGGCCCGCTTCCGCCCTCCAGGAATTTTCTGTCACTGCACACACAACAGTCTTTCTCTTTTCCATCTGGAATGGAACGTATCCCTTTAGCTTCAGGGACTTCATCGCTTAGTTGTGAGGTACGATATTCCTCGCAAAGTGCTTCAATTGCTAATGTAGTGAATTTGTATTTAGCCATCACATTTACAGTTGAATGAATTTTATACAAAATGTACACATTCAGCATCATTCTTGCGAGAATGTTGAAAGTTATTTTCTTCCAATACTTCACAGTCCTCCTCTCATCCAGATAACAATACAACATCATGTCATTCTGATCTATCCCACCCATATGTTTGTTGTAATCCAGAACACCTCTTGGCTTCCTAACAGTTTGAGGAGCATCTCCACCTTCATGTTGACCACGTTTCCGCAGTGGCACTTCTCCAGTCTCTGCCTTGTTCAAAGTGGACAGCAGTAGAACAGCATTCTTTTGAGACTCCCCAGGTTTGGCTAAACTAATATTATTCACCACGTGAAAGAATTTGTGAATAAGCTCAAATCTGTCCCTACTCATTAGCTCTGCGAATCAAGGGGTTCTTTGGGATGGTTCAGTTGACCAGTACGATTTTATCGTAGGCTTTTGAACCAAACCCATGTTGAGAATTATGGCTATGAAGGCCCTCATTTCATTCACAGTAACCTCAACCCAACTGTGAGCTACAGACCTTCTCTTGAGGACTTCACTATCAAGAAACTGCCTGGCATATCTGTTTGTTTCTTTCACAAACAATGTAATAAGATTTAGTGTGAGAAACAACTCCAAATACATAATAGGTGGGCTACCATCTGGCGGCATGTGTTTTGGTCCGGACATTTCCATGAATGGGTATGGATCATCACGGTCTACTTCAGTCCCAATACACTTAATCCATGGAAACACGAGGTCTGGTCCTTCATCGGCACTTTCCGTATCACTACAGTCATTATCTGACAGTCCTGAACTGTCAAAATCGCTACTATCAGAGCTAGTCAATGCTAGTACGTCTTCGGGTTCAAAGCTGGCCATTTTAGAATCACAAATCCACGAAAAACGGGGTATCTGCGTTAAAACTCACAAATTTAAATCCCTCTGTTAGAAACACGTGCTGTAAGCTGTCATTTGCAAAAGTAAAATGGCTGACAGTTACATGGCAGCATTTGATTGGCCTGTACTATTAAAAGCAAACCAATAAAAGCAGTTCTTACAAACAGGGCCGATGATCGACCCCGCCGGGTTTCTGACAAGTGCCTTGTGGCGACTCCAAGGCCGAGAAATCGGCCCAACCGGGGTAAAAGGGTTAATAGG
This sequence comes from Cepaea hortensis, assembly GCA_963921405.1. NCBI lineage: Eukaryota > Metazoa > Mollusca > Gastropoda > Stylommatophora > Helicidae > Cepaea > Cepaea hortensis. Next base: position 63,776,831 of record OY992882.1, on the reverse strand, counting down.
CTGATATTGACCTACATTATTATCAATTCTGATGGCAGTTTGTTGTTTCCAATATATGTTTTTTTTTTTTACACTTTTACACTTCAAACAATACTTGCACTCGGCATCTACAGTCAAACTCTGTCGCTCGATCTCTCAAATGACGTTGGCATTCAACCGCTGTTTCACAAACTCTGCATTTACACAACATGGCGGCAAAATGAGATTCTGCCATTCGCCATCTTCAGTCCCACCCCAAACTCGGTCCAGACGGGAATGAGCCGTGACCTGAAGGACTCATTGTCCCCTGCTCAGCCACTTGCCTCACCATATTCATGCAAAGCTTGGCACTGTACTTGTTCAATCTTCAGCTAACTGTGTGAAGCTCTGACCTGTATGCAGTAAGTGTCCCATGACCTAACCTTGATCATGGCACTGTACTTGTTCAATCTTCAGCTAACTGTGTGAAGCTCTGACCTGTATGCAGTAAGTGTCCCATGACCTAACCTTGATCATGGCACTGTACTTGTTCAATCTTCAGCTAACTGTGTGAAGCTCTGACCTGTATGCAGTAAGTGTCCCATGACCTAACCTTGATCATGGCACTGTACTTGTTCAATCTTCAGCTAACTGTGAAGCTCTGACCTGTATGCAGTAAGTGTCCCATAACTAACCTTGATCATGGCACTGTACCTGTTCAATCTTCAGCTAATTGTGTGAAGCTCTGACCTGTATGCAGTAAGTGTCCCATGACCTAACCTTGATAATGGCACTGTACTTGTTCAATCTTCAGCTAATTGTGTGAAGCTCTGACCTGTATGCAGTAAGTGTCCCATGACCTAACCTTGATAATGGCACTGTACCTGTTCAATCTTCAGCTAACTGTGTGAAGCTCTGACCTGTATGCAGTAAGTGTCCCATGACCTAACCTTGATCATGGCACTGTACCTGCTCAATCTTCAGCTAACTGTGTGAAGCTCTGACCTGTATGCAGTAAGTGTCCCATGACCTAACCTTGATCATGGCACTGTACCTGCTCAATCTTCAGCTAACTGCGTGAAGCTCTGACCTGTATGCAGTAAGTGTCCCATGACCTAACCTTGATCATGGCACTGATGGTCCTTTATTATTATTCCGATGATCATATTGTTCTACTCTTTTATCATCATAAAGGTCTTTCACATAATCTGACCACGCATGTAAAATCTGATCTATTTCTATTATGATCGAAGCATGCTAATGTCAGCTTGGACCAGATTATCAGGACATAAATAGTAGGACGGTAACGTAAACAAACATGGATGCCTGGTAACAGTAAGTGTACGGAAACAAAAGTTAACAATTCTCACCTGGGGACACAATTATTTGTAGAGATCGTTATTTGTATTGGGGATACCAATTCTGGAAAAGTTATTCTTGATATTTAAACAGGACTAACGTAATGTAAAAATAAAACGGGATGCCAGAAGAATGGACAGAAGTAAGAAGGGTGATTCATTAAAATTTTACGGAGAAATCAGCAGAATTAAACTTGCAACAGTGAACATTCCTATTTAAATTAACCACCTTCTTCTTAGACTTCTTACTGGCTCAAACTAAAATTGACTAGTGAGCAGACGCTATGACATGTTTGTTACTTCCCGCAATTCCATAGCGAATAAAATTTATCTTTATTCGCAATTCTATTGCGAATAAAATTTATCTTTATTCGCAATTCTATTGCGAATATAATTTTTCTTTATTCTCAATTCTATTGCAAATAGAACCTCCCTTTAAAAATTGGGTTTTTACTTATGAAACCATCACATTTGGATACAGCTTGACAAGATGAATCCAATGGTATCTCAATGAAGACCACATCAATTCTTAGCGGAGTTATTAATATTTTTGTGTCGTGATCTACAACCAGGAAGTGCAAAAGAATCTGAGCAAATGAGGCAGTTCTGATCACGACCCACTAAATTGGGAGCTGAGAAATTCTGCCTTCTATTACTGTGGCTTGTGTATGTTTAAAAGAACAACATATTACCGTATATCATTGCGTCTGGGGTGGCAAGGCCTAACTTGACGTATTATCTATTTTTCGATAGGATGTGCTGTAACCTAATTAACAATAAAAATGGCCGCCAGTTGTTTATTATTCATTAAATGTCTGTCGCATTACTAACGAACCTGGCAAGATGTATATTTTATTTTGTGTTTTGGTAAAAGGAAAGTAAACGTCACATTCCTGTTTCAATAGGATGTGCCGTGAACTAATTAACAATTAATAATAGCTGCCCATTTATATTAATTAAACTAGCTGACCCTGCCCGGCTTCGCCCAGACCCTGGTGGGGAGCATCTCATTTAATTCATATAAGTAGTCATATAAGTTCTCGTTCCCGTTACCGACTGACTGTCTGTCTGTCTGTCTGTCTGTCCCTCCCTCTCTGTCTGTCTGTCTGTCTAATCATTTATTGGTTGCGATTAGAACAACCTTAGATAAACGAAGACCAACTTACAAAAAGCATTAGAAAGAGCACTTGAAAGATCTTTACATATTCCCCCAACAATTAACTTGGGTAAATGGAGCGGTGGCAGCAGCAGCAGAAGAAGAAGAAAAAGAAGGAGGAGGAGAGGGAGGATGAGAACGCAGGAGGAGGGAGAGGGAGGAGGATGAGGAGGAGTGAGGAGGTAGAGGGAGGAGGAGGAGGAGGAATGATGAGGAGGGAGGAGGAGGAGGAGGGAGGAGGATGGAAGAAGGAGGAGGAAGAGGGAGGAGGTGGAGAAGGAGGGAGGAGGAGAAGGAGGAGAAAGAGGGAGGAGGAGGAGGGGGAGGGAAGAGGAGGAGGGAGAGGAGGGAGGAGGAGGAGGAGGGAGGAGGGGGAAGAGGAGGATGGAAGAAGGAGGAGGAAGAGGGAGGAGGGAGGAGGAGGAAGGAGGAGGAAGAGGGAGGAGGTAGGAGGAGGAGGAAGAGGGAGGAGGAGGGATTAGGAGGAGGAGGGGGGAAAGAGGAAGAGGGAGGAGGAGGAGAAGAATGGAGAAGGAGGGAGGAGGAGGAGGAGGGAGGGAGAAGGAGGAGGGGGAGGGAAGAGGAGGAGCGAGGAGGAGGGAGGAGGAAGAAGGAGGAGGAGGGAGGATGAGAATGCAGGAGGAGGAGGGAGGAGGAGGAAGAAGGAGGAGGAGGAGGGAGGATGAGAATGCAGGAGGAGGGAGAGGGAGGAGGATGAGGAGGAGAGAGGAGGTGGAGAGAGGAAGAGGTAGAAGGAGGAGGGAGAAGGAGGGGGAGGAGGAGGGAGGAGGAGGAGGGAGGAGGTAGAGGGAGGAGTAGGAGAAAGGAAAAGGGAGGAGGAGAGAGGAGGAGAAGTGAGGAGGTAGGAGGAGGAGGAAGAGGGAGGAAGAGGAAGGAGGAGGAGGGAGGAGAAGGAAGAAGGAGGAGGAGGTAGAGGGAGGAGGAAGAAGAGTGAGGAGGAGGAGTGAGGAGGAAGAGGGAGGAGGTAGAGGGAGGATGAGGAGGGAGGAGAAGGAAGACGGAGGAGGAGGGAGGAAGAAGAGTGAGGAGGAGGAGGATAGAGGAGGGAGAGGGAGGAGGGGAAGAGGGTAGGAGGAGGAGAAGGGAGGAGGTAGTAGGATGATTGATTGCCATCCCACCAGGTTAATATGTTATCGCGGACCTCAGAGAGAAGTGTCTATGTAGAAGACCATTTCCTGGACGTACGTATTTTGGGAGGGGGAGGAGGGAGGAGGAGGAAGAAGAAAAAAAAACTATGACAGTTGGCAGCTCTGGAATGAAAGGAAGGCGTGTAGAAAATTTCATCTCAATCGGATGGGCCGTTCGCGAACGTATAAAGGACATACATACATACAGAGATACATAAATACGGACGCACATCCTAATTTATATATAAGATGTCATGTGAAATGTTTGTCGTAAGTCAAAGAACAATTCATGAAAATATCTTGATGTACCAACTGCATTGTGACAGCTTCCTTTTGTTGATTAAATATCATGCATTAATGTAAGTAAGTTTGTAACTGCTGCATAAATTAAGCAGTCACTTTCTCTAATTATAGATTTCTAATTCTGCTCTATAATTACACTATTCTGTATCTAAAAGTGAGCATTTAATAATTAAATCATCATCATCATCAAGTGCCGTGCCGGCTGGCGTAGGCGTTCATGGCTCTCCATAGATCTCGGTCTTTGGTTTTCTGGATCAACTCTGGTGCTGATATTCCTCCATGCCACCGTCTCAATCCATCCAGCATCATTTCTCTTGGTCTACCTCTGCCTCTCTTCCTCTCGATCTTTCCAGTTGTTACGATGTTCTCCAATGCCTCTCTTCTCATCACATGACCAAAGAAAGATGTTTGTCTCCGTCTTATTGTTGTATATAATGTTCTAGTTTCCTTAGCCTGTTTCAGGCAGTCGTCGTTAGTTACTCTGGCAGTCCAAGGAATTCGCAACATTCGTCTCAGGAACCACATCTCTGTTGCTTCTAATTTCTTCTTAATTTGTTCATTTACGTTCCAAGATTCACTGCCATACAGCAAAACTGGTTCTACATAGCATTTCAGCACTCTCTTTCTTACATTCAGTGATAGTGACTTATTGCATAAGATACTCTTCATTTTCTGAAAAGCGGCTTTTGCCTGCCCTATTCTACTCCTAATCTCTGTTGTACATCTTCCATCTGATGTTATAAATGCCCCTAGGTATCTAAAATTATCAACTTGGTTAAGGATTTTCCCTTCTATTTCTATGTCACATTTTGGTGTCACCATTTTCTTTGATATTACCATTGTTACTGTTTTCTTGATATTCAAGGAGAGTCCTTTCCTTGCACTCTCTGTTACTACAACGTCTAATAATTGTTGTAGGTCTGTTGAATTATCCGCCACCAATACTGTGTCATCTGCATAGCGTATATTATTTATATTATAACCTCCAACTAGTATTCCTGGCATCTCTTTGATCTCTCTCATTATTACTTCGCTATACAGGGAGAAAAGATCTGGTGACAAGACACACCCTTGTCGTACTCCTAGCTTTATCCGTTCGTAACTACCCTCTTTATTTCCCATTTTAATTGCTGCTACTTGGTTCCAGTAAACATTCTTTATTATTCTTAAATCTTTTCCATCAATGTTGATATCTTCCAACATTTTAATCAGTTCATCATGTTTTACTTTATCAAATGCCTTAGTATAATCTATGAAGCACAAATATATGTCTCTCTGTTTCTCTATTGACCTTTCTATTAGTGTCCGTAATGTATAAATTGCATTGTTTGTGCCCTTTCCTTCCACAAATCCATACTGTTCTTCACTAATTTCCATTTTTATTTTCTTTTTGATTCTTCTCATTATGATTCTGAGTAGAAGCTTAGTGATATGGTTTATAAGGTTAATTGTACGAAAATCTTCACAATCAATTGCTCCTGGTCTTTTTGGTATAGCTATAAATAAAGATTTCAGCATATCACTGGGTAAATATCCACTGCTGTAAATATCATTCAACATTTTGGTTAATATATCTACTCCAAATTCTCCCAATACTTCTAATTCTTCTATTGTGATTTCATCTGGCCCAGCTGTTTTTCCTTTCTTCATACGTTTCATAGCGTCAGCGACTTCTTCTTTCAGAATAGGTGGACCTTCTAAGTTACTATCTTCTGTTAATTCTCCCCTTTCTCCTTCATATAATTCTCTTATATACTCATTCCACCTCTTCATTATAGCATCTTCCTCTAATATTATCTTTCCTGTTTTTGATTTCAAACACCCTGTATTTATTCTTATTTTTCTTCCTGTAAGCTCACTGATTTGTCTGTGCATATTTTTTGTATCTTTAATGGAATTTAATTCAATTTTTTTGCATTGCTCGTTTAACCAACTTTCTTTAGCCTTCCCACATTTATCTTTTATTTCTTTATTTATCTTAGCGTATTCTCGTTTGTCATTTTTACTCTGTTTTCTTTTGTCCATCAGTTTTAAGATATCTTCATTCATCCATTTTTTCTTAGCTATTTTGCCTCTCTCCGGTAATACTTCTTTGCTAGTTTGATGAATGGAGTCCCTTAACATTTCCCATTGTTCATCTATACTCTGTATTTTAGTTATTGCATTGTACCTATTTTTCACAGTCACTCTGTATTGTTCTTGCATTTCTTTATCTATTTTCAGAACCTCTTTATTAAGTCTCATGTTCTTAACCATTTTTTTCCCTCTCTTTAATCTTACTTTTATTTGTCCACATAGTGGTACATGATCACTATTACAGTCAGCACCAGGCATTGTCTTTACATTAATTAAAGCATTTCTAAATCTTTTATTAATTAGTATGTAGTCAATTTGGTTGCGTATTTTCTTATCAGGGCTTATCCATGTGTACAGTCGTCTTTTATGGTGTTTAAACCATGTGTTTCCAATTATCATCTCATTGATATTTGCCCATTCTATTAGCATTTCCCCTCTTTCATTTCTTGTACCTAAACCATAATTCCCCACTACATACTCCATTTTTCCCTTTCCTACTTTTGCATTAAAATCACCAAGTATTATTTTTATTTCTTGTGATCCAATTTGAGCCATCGCCATTTCTATTTCGTCGTAAAAGTGTTGTATTTCTTCATCACTACTGCTTGCTGTTGGTGCATATACTTGTATAATATTTATGTCTATTGGTTTGCCTTTGATTTTTACCATAATAACTCTATCTGAAATACTCCAGTATCCATTAATTGACTTGGCTGTTTTTTCGTCTAATATTATTCCTACACCTTTTTCATGTGTTTTCCCTCCAGAATAAATTATTGTGTGATTGTCAGCTATAATTTTGCCCGATCTCTTCCATCTCATCTCACTAACGCCTAGTATATTCATTTTCATGCTATCCATCTCTCTTAGAACATTGGTCAACTTTCCTAGCTCATTTAATGTCCTAACATTCCATGTTCCTACTCTAAATTTATTTATTTTAGTTATGATTTTGCCATCAGTAGCTGGATGACGGTCTGGTGTCACCTGTGGCTCATGACTGTCCCTACCGGACGAGGATGCCCTAAGACAGCCATTAACGTCCTTCACTAACTTTGATTTATGTTTTGCCATGAAGTCTTGGGAAGATAATGTGGTGGTTTCCCCTTGCCTTCCACATTCACACGGTGGTCTTTTAACTCTGCCTTTGACAGCCATTTCCGACTGTAAGGACAAGTGAGTGCCCTGCCCTGCTCAGCTGCAGAGTTGTCCACTTATTCCGGTGGATACTCGGTCCCCAGAGCTGTGTTAGCCACACCGTGGTGTGTTTCCATCCTCTACCACGGGGAGGTGCAGTTGGGATTTTCCCTTCATAAAGTTATGGTCTCTGACCAAAACTCTCCAGTACTTAATAAAATAATAATTTAATAATTAAATACTAACTTTAAAAAAAAAATGTAACTTGTTTCACAGTATATTATTTAAATGTAGATAATTATGTACTGCTGCGCTGCTAAGAGAAAAAAAGTACTCATCCGTCACTTGAGTAAAGCTCCAAATAGCGCTCTACCCATCTATCCATTTGCTGTTAAAGTCTACAGTAAACTTAAAAGGACAGTGAAGATTGTACAAGAGATAATATTACAGATCTAGAAGAGTGTTGGATTCAGATAATTTAGAAGCAACAGACATTTAGCCCATGCTCAGACAAATCCCAACATGGTCTCTATTAAGCAAGGGAGGTGATGGGTGGATTGGGGAGTGTTGTTTAAATATTACAAGGATAATCAATCATAATGCGCCTATAGTACTTATTTGCAGGAAGAAGTATAGAAGTGATGAATAACTTAACTAGTCTTGCACATTAATTTGGCTTTGCATACAAGCTAGCAAACAAGCATGGCATTTTCTTTTTCCTAATACAAGTACATCTAAGGTGAGTATATATCAGACAGTAGTATGTTTTGTATGCGATGCTAAACCCAAATTGTTATAGACAAATTGACGTTTGATAGGTGATGCTGTCAATAGCACGCTAGCTATTGTTACATTTTTTAAAAATGCTGAGGGTAGAAGAGAAAGAAGAAAAGGAAACAGTAAGAACACCCTAAGTATAGCCACTCTCTTGAGAAGGGTAAGCATGGTAACATGTTCCCCGTGAAAGAGGCAGCATGGTGATTTGTTTACAAATAGTACAGGGCACTTGTTGACGCCTGGATATGTGTTTGGTATATGGTGCTAGCCCTATATTTGTGTAGACCCATCAGCACTCAGTGGGTAATGGGGTCAGTGTCCTTTACTTTCAAGAACATTTTCTTGTACCTTTGTAGGCTCAGGTCAGTGTTTTTAAAATCCACATTTCTATGGAGATTTGAACACTTGACCACAGGGCTGACAGACACGTGTGCTAGTCACTGCGCCACCACAGAAATTACCCTATTATAATTTTATTTAATCCCTGTGGTGAAGGGCTTAGAAATGCAATTCGTAATCCTGTGCACTATATTCAAAACATAGCTGTGGGCGATTTAGCAGCGTTGGTTTCCATGTTCTGTAAAAGGATATGCAACAAACTTTTTAATCTCTTCAGTGTAAAATATTGAGTTTCCTTGATATATTTGATGAAATGCCCACACAAATAATTGACATTAATATTTAACATTGTCTTGAATAGGTGACTGAGTACACTACAAACACAAGTCAGATGAGGTATGGAGATGGAGATAATAGTTTGACTTAGAGCAAGTACACATGTGGTGTCTCTGTGAATATGTGTGTGTGTGTGAGAGAGAGAGAGAGAGAGACAAGTACACCACACACATTTATCCCCCTCTCTCTCTGTGTCTTTCTGTCTCTGTCTCTCTCTGTACCCCCGTCTCTCTCTCTTTCTCTCTGTCTCTTTCTCTATGTCTCTCATTCTCTCTCTCTCTCTCTCTCTCTCTCTCTCTCTCTCTCTCTCTCTCTCTCTCTCTCTCTCTCTCTCTCTCTCTGTTCAATATTTTCCCACCAATTTTATTTGTTTTTCAACTTATTTCATGTACATTTTAGTGCTTCTTTATGTTGCAATCTTTGATCTTTTGGTATCTTCCACTCCGAAAATTTGTATTAGTTAAAAAATGTAGAAAATTTACATGTAAACATGTTTTTTATGTGTGTATAAAGACAATTATGATTGGACATGGAATTTTCATTGTGAATAATTTCAGCATGAAACTTTTATTTAAAGATGTATGTTACGAATGCAACAATATTTAGCAGTAATTATTGACACTGACTGCTGAAGACTAGGTGCAGATTTCATTTGTGTAAACTTGATGCAGCTTAGAGTAAGTGCTGGTGTACAGATCGCAGTCTTGATAATGAACACCTGTCTGCTTTATGTTAAACCATTAATTTATTTTTACGGTCAAATATTTTTTACTCTTTTGACCTTAAGTCAGAGAAAAAAGTGTTTTCTTTACCTTATGCTGCATTGTAACTTGAAGTATTTTTGTAGGTAACAACTTCAGTAAACCTAGTTGTGTGTGTAATTTCATGTGTGTTTGCACGCATGTTGAAAACTATCACTTAAACTGTACTTTGCCTGTTGAGACTCCTTGGGTTCATCGCTGGAGCTATAGAATTCAAGCTGTGTGCGGCACTTTCAACAGGCTACGCTGTAAAAGGAGACCGAAGCATATATGGAGTAAAACCTGTTGCAATGCAGTTGAGAACCTCTTGCCTCTAAACCCCTGATTTTCTCCAGAGTGTGATATTAACATGTGGTTCTGTCTGCAGGTACCAGTGTGGTATTAACATGTGGTTCTGTCTGCAGTACCAGAGTGTGGTATTACAATGTGGTTCTGTCTGCACGTACCAGAGTGTAGTATTAAAATGTGGTTCTGTCTGCAGTACCAGAGTGTGGTATTACAATGTGGTTCTGTCTGCAGGTACCAGAGTGGTATTACAATGTGGTTCTGTTTGCAGGTACCAGAGTGGTATTACAGTGTGGTTCTGTCTGCAGTACCAGAGTGTGGTATTACAGTGTGGTTCTGTCTGCAGGTACCAGAGTGTGGTATTACAATGTGGTTCTGTCTGCAGGTACCAGAGTGTGGTTTTACAATGTGGTTCTGTCTGCAGGTACCAGAGTGTGGTATTACAATGTGGTTCTGTCTGCAGGTACCAGAGTGTGGTATTACAATGTGGTTCTGTCTGCAGGTACCAGAGTGGTATTACAATGTGGTTCTGTCTGCAGGTACCAGGGTGTGGTATTACAATGTGGTTCTGTCTGCAGGTACCCGAGTGTGGTATTACCATGTGGTTCTGTCTGCAGGTACCAGAGTGTGGTATTAACATGTGGTTCTGTCTGCAGGGACCAGGTTCCACCAGATTTCAGGGAAGACAACAAGCTGTTCCTTGACGTGAATGATTCTGAAAAGACAGATGTCTTTCTACTTAGAGTTCCAAAAGGGGTCAGTAATTTTGATGGTTCTAATATAATGTACATTTATTATAATATATATATACTTATATATGGATGTTGGCATAACTGAGAAGTTTGGTGTGTTTAAACTTTCCTTTCTGGCATTATGGTGGGTTCTACATGCCAGTCCTCCAATTCCAGATCTTCACATATAGTGCACGGTAGATGCAGATGATGGCTTCTCTTCATGCTTGGTTAGTTCCACTGGTATGTCATCACAAACTGGTGACTTCTCTTTCTTCACACTTTGTATTGCTGATCATACTTCCTCAAATGCTTCCTCTAGTACAGCATTAGGACATTTGTGGAAGTCAGAATGTTAACACTTTAACAGAAAGCAAAGATATACTAGACAGTTGGAAGGGGTACTGTTGTGGATATATATATATGTGTGTGTGTGTGTGTGCTGAAGTGCTATATAGAACCTGTTTTGCTGTATGGCTGTGAATCTTGGAATGTAAGTGAACAAATTAGGAAGAGCTTGGAAGCAACATAGATGTGGTTCCTGTGACGAATGTTGCAACTTCCATGGACTGCCAAAATAACTAACATCGACTGCTTGAAAGAGGCTAATGAAACTAGAACATTATATACATCAACAAGAAAGAGACAAACAGTTTTCTTTGGTCATGTGATGAAAAGAGAGGCATTGGAGAACATTGTGACAACGGAAAGATCAAAGGGAAGAGAGGCAGAGGCAGACCAAGATAAATAATGCTGGATGGATTGGGACGGTGGCATGGAGGAATATCGTCAGCAGAGTTGATCCAGAAAACCAAAGATCTGGATCTGTGGAGAGTCATGAACGCCTACACCAGCCAGCATGGCACTTGATGATGATGATATAAGTGTGTGTGTTTGTGTGCGTGCGTGCACACACACACACGTATACACAAACACACATGAAGGGCACTCAAAAAGTAATGCACATCGTTTTTCAGCATGAAATTTATTTTTTTTAAGGGCTAGTGGTTTCCCCAGAGGATAGAGCGACACTCTGAGGAAACCACGTCCCCCTGTTTTTATTGTGGGCCCTTTAGTCCCACTATGAGCCTTTTGCCTATAGTGGTCCACCAGGCCCACAGCTACTGTGAGGAATTGTGAGGTTTGATTGATCATCTCAACCCCTGGCCAGACCAAGTTACAAAATATATGAATATGTTGTGTAAACATCAGTATTATTCAACATAATCACCATCAACTTGTATGGCTTTATCCCAACGCAAAACAAATGTGTGTATTTCTTGCCTGTATCAGATTTTATGGTGTTCATGTGGCCATTTCTTCACTGCAAGAATCACTCCTTCATCATCTTCAAATCTTGTCTCACAGAGTGCATCTTTAAGTGGACCTAATAGATGAAAAAGTACTGGAGAGTTTTGGTCATAGACCATAACTTTAGGAAGGGAAAATCCCAACTGCACCTCCCCGTGGTAGAGGATGGAAACACACCACAGTGTGGCTAACACAGCTCTGGGGACCAAGTATCCACCGGAATAAGTGGACAACTTTGCAGCTGAGCAGAGCAGGGCACTCACTTGTCGGAAATGGCTGTCAAAGGCAGAGGTAAAAAGACCACCATGTGGATGTGGAAGTCAAGGGGAAACCACCACATTATCTTCCCAAGACTTCATGGCAAAACATATATCAGAGTTAGTGAACGACATTAATGGCTGTCTTAGGACATCCATGTCCGGTAGGGACAGTCATGAGCCACAGGTGACACCAGACCGTCATCCAGCTACTGATGGCAAAATCATAACTAAAATAAATAAATTTAGAGTAGGAACATGGAATGTTAGGACATTAAATGAGCTAGGAGAGTTGACCAATGTTCTAAGAGAGATGGATAGCATGAAAATGAATATACTAGGCGTTAGTGAGATGAGATGGAAGGGATCGGGCAAATTTATAGCTGACAATCACAATAATTTATTCTGGAGGGGATACACATGAAAAAGGTGTAGGAATAATATTAGATGAAAAAACAGCGAAGTCAATTAATGGATACTGGTGTATTTCAGATAGAGTTATTATGGTAAAATGTTGATCACATTCCAAGGTTCCTGATTTCTTTGGCATTGCAATAAATACAGTTACATAATTCAGGAGGTATATCTCCAGTATCATATAATGTGTTCAGCAGTCTGGTGATGTCAATTGAAACGAGAAAAAAAGTGTTGAGGGGATACATAGAGCCTGTTCTTTTGTATGGATGTGAAACTTGGACAATGAGCAGTCAAGCTGAAAAGCATCTGATGGCTGCAGAAATGTGGTTTCTGAGGAAAATGCAAAGAATACCATGGTTAGACAGAAAAACAAATGACCAAGTACTACAGGAGACAAATGAACATCGTAAACTGATTAGAGAAATTAGACGTAGACAGTCAAAAATTTTTGCACATGTTATGAGAAGAAATGGATTGGAGAACTTAGTGACAACTGGCAAGATCGAAGGGAACAGACCAAGAGGAAGACCGAGAGGAAAATACCTGGATGGCTTGGCCACATGGCATGGACGAGACAGGAACACAGAGCTGATCCACGACACTGGTGATCCAGTGAAATGGCGAGTCATGACCGCCCACGCTTTCCGGCATGGCACATGATTGATTGATTGATTATGCAGATGACACAGTATTGGTGGCGGATAATTCAACAGACCTACAACAATTATTAGACTTTGTAGTAACAGAGAGTGCAAGGAAAGAACTCTCCTTGAATATCAAGAAAACAGTAACAATAGTAATATCAAAGAAAATGGTGACACCAAAATGTGACATAGAAATAGAAGGGAAAATCCTTAATCAAGTGGATAATTTTAGATACCTAGGGGCATTTATAACATCAGATGGAAGATGTACAACAGAGATTAGGAGCAGAATAGGGCAGGCAAAAGCCGCATTTCAGAAAATGAAGAGTATCTTATGCAATAAGTCACTGTCACTGAATGTAAGAAAGAGAGTGCTGAAATGCTATGTAGAACCAGTTTTGCTGTATGGCAGTGAATCTTGGAATGTAAATGAACAAATTAAGAAGAAATTAGAAGCAACAGAGATGTGGCTCCTGAGACAAATGTTACCAATTCCTTGGACTGCCAGAGTAACTCACGACGACTGCCTGAAACAGGCTAATGAAACTAGAACATTATATACAACAATAAGGCAGAGACAAACATCTTTCTTCGGTCACGTGATGAGAAGAGAGGCATTGGAGAACATCGTGACAACTGGAAAGATCGAGGGGAAGAGAGGCAGAGGCAGACCAAGAGAAATGATGCTGGATGGATTGAGACGGTGGCATGGAGGAATATCAGCAGCAGAGTTGATCCAGAAAACCAAAGACCGAGATCTATGGAGAGCCATGAACGCCTACGCCAGCCGGCACGGCACTTGATGATGATGAATAGATGAAAATCAGAGGGTGCCAATATATGGTGGGTGGGGTAGTATAGTTCAACCCAGTTTGGTGATTGCTTCCCCTGTTGCCAGACTTGTGTGATGGCATACATTGTAGTGAAGGAGAGAGAGGCAGGTCTGCTTTATTCTTGTGCAGTCGAACTTAGCAAAAACATTGAATGTTTTCAATGTCTTAATGTAAGGTTGTGAATTGATTGTCTCTCCTCTTGGCGTAATATTGGATATATTGTCACATTTTAGGAAAGTACTTTGGCTCCATTTCAAAACAGAAAATGACACAGCTATGTTGCTATCTGATCTCCACCACTAAGGTGGCTGCCATCCATCATACTAGCCATGAGTTTACCCCACACATTTGATTGGCTGCAGCAAGATGCGTACAATATAGTCTTGTTTTAGTTATGTTAATTTGAATAACGAAGACACAAACCATATATAGTACGATTTATTGCCTGGCATATTTCGCTGCATCTTGTCAAATTCACTACGGGAAAACATTGTTTTGATTATGTTAATTGCTTTTCATCTCTCATTATAGTTTGATATTACAAGACTGGATGGCACTGAATTTTCTAGCAGTGAAATTAAAGAAATAGGGGTGAGTACACATATCCATTTAGCTGAGATAGACTATCATATATTTCACTGTTGGCGATACCATGGTAGTGTTATAGAAACTGTCATGACTTTATTTACATAATATTCTTTTGTAACTTCAGCCTTAATTGGAGTTAAGAAAATAGTGCTGAAGTGGGGACATATCACTGTGAAGGTATGCTGAAGTTTGCTGATGTAAGAAAAATCTTGCACTTTAGTGAAACATAAATTCAATGCTGTGCAAACATTTGTATGTTATAGTGTGTGGTGCAGTGACTTTGGCATCTGTGTAACAAAATAGAAAGATTGTCATGATTCTAAAATTATAGTCTGTTGGAATGATTTAGAAAACTGTAATTATTATAATGCAAATAAGTATTATTGCAGCATTGTCTTGTGTTTCAAAATTCCAGTACAACATTAACTGACTTGATAGAAGCATGTGTGTTCTTATATATATATGTGTGTGTGTGTGTATACAGCTAGTGCTCGACTTACGAGCTATGCAACTTATGACCATTCGACTTTACGACCACAATCACTAGCCATATTAGATTTTTTTTTATTTTGAGAAGATATTCCTTTCAAGATTTTATTGCTACTCGATAACGCGCCTGGACACCCACCACATCTAGGCGATCTCCATCCAGATGTAAAATTTGTTTTTCTTCCGCCAAACACGACTCCACTCATCCAGCCTATGGACCAAGGTTTGATTGTGGCCGTAAAGGCCAACTATCTCCGAACCACCTTCATTCAAGCAATATCCGCAACAGATGCTGACACAGAACTAACATTGCGAGATTTTTGGAAACACTGCAACATTTTAATGCGTATCAAGAATATCGCTACCGCATGGGAGGCTGTGACGACAAAGTGCTTGAATGGCATCTGGAAAAATTATGTTAAGCGCTATGTTAATGATTTTCATAGATTTCTTCTTCTACGTTCATCCGGAGTTTTTTTTCGGATGTGATTGCGTTGTGCCTGTTTACAGCAGAGCTGCATTCTTGCGCCGTTAGGCCGACACATCCGACTTCTGCGGGCATTTTTTGACCGGGTTAACCTTCCCGGGGATTTTCATGGATTTGACAGTGTACATGAACTTGAAACTATTCGGGAAAAAATAGTAAAACTCGCCAAAGACCTTTCTTTGGAGTGTGAAATTGAAGATGTCGAAGAGTTGCTAGACAAAGAATCTGGAGAATTTACAAATGAAGAGTTAATCAAACTGGAATAAGAAAGAGTGGCGGAAGAAGAAAGAAGACAAGGCAAGAAAGAAGTGGATGAGCCAGAAAGAAAGTTC
Organism: Cepaea hortensis; assembly: GCA_963921405.1. Lineage (NCBI taxonomy): Eukaryota > Metazoa > Mollusca > Gastropoda > Stylommatophora > Helicidae > Cepaea > Cepaea hortensis. The sequence goes on along the minus strand of OY992882.1, from coordinate 63,761,108 downwards.
ACCACTAAGGGATTATCATAAGGTTTATCTTTACTGAATAAACTTATTATACATTTCGAAGCAATGGACCCAAACATCGAACGACTTGCAAGGATTGAATGGATGGCGCTCAATGTGTTTCGTCCGTATCGTGAAATTTGTGATGAAAAAAAAAGAAACATACAATTCAGACAAAGCTCACCATGTTTATGAAAAAACCAACTCCGGTACCCCCAACTGCTGCCTTAGATGACGACATTAATGATCTGCAGCCAGCCAATAAAATGTTTCATACATGTTTATATATTTTGATGTTAATGACAATTTGATGTGTTTTGCGATTGGGAAAATGTTTCCTATAGTATTTTCCACACCTGTATTTTGTATGTTTTGCAAATATTAAACCATTTGTACATATACAGTTAATGCAGTGTTTTTCATAAACCTGGCGATGTAAATATAAGAAACAAAATGGTGTAGAGATGATACAAATGGCACAAAATGAACATCGAAAATTATGATTTATAACAATAATAAAAGAAACTTATGATATAATTTAACTTAAATATTTTTATAACATCACTTCACATTACTGTACACATAGCGTACTCAACTTACGACCAAATCGAGTTATGACCGGTCTGTCGGAACCGATCGTGGTCGTAAGTCAAGCACTAGCTGTGTGTGTGTATATATATATATATATATATATATATATATATATATATATATATATATATATATATATATATATATATATATATCTGCAAAATTTAGTAGATGAGGTTGCACACAGTGAACAACTAGAATTGAGTTGTAAGAAGACAGATTATGGTCGTCACAGGGAAGAAAGAAATACCACAATGTAATATACAAGTACATGGGCATATTCTTAAACAAGTGAATCGGTACAGTTATCTCGGAACAGTCATAACATCTGATTGGAGATGCCTTGAAGAACTTAAAACAAGAATTGCCATTGTGAAGGTAGCCTTTTGCAAAAGAAACAAATGAAGATTGTAAATTGATTAGAGACATTAGATGTAGACAGTCAAAATTTGTTGGGCATGTTATGAGAAGAAATGAATTAGAGAACTTGATGAGAACTGGCAAGATCGAAGGGAAGAGACCAGGGGGAAGACCGAGAAGTAAATACCTGGATGGCTTGGCCACGTGGCATGGTCGAGACAGGAATGCGGAGCTGATCCACGAATCTGGTGATCGAGTGAGATGGCAAAACATGACCGCCCACGTTTATCGGCATGGCACATGATGGATATATATATATGTATATGTATATATATATATATATATATATATATATATATATATATATATATATGTATATGTATATATATATATATATATATGTATATGTATATATATATATATATATATATATATATATATATATATATATATATATATATATATATATATATATATATATATATTTCCCTCCTGTCTTATGTCTGATTAGAATTGATTAAACATCTTAATTTAACAGTATTTATTGTATTACTCCTACCTTCATAGTCTGAATAAAGACACTCTTGTAATAATCCGTACGCTGTGATTGTATATTATATATCTAGTGTACATACTTGTTGGTATTTGTATTTGAATCCTATCTTGATACTGTCTGCAGGTAGAAGAAGAAGCACACCAGGTGGCTTGTGTCTATGAATTAGGTGCTTTCTGTGGACAAGTAAGCATTCTCTGCCATTTATCTCTTTATCTCTCATTATTTTCAATGCATGGAAAAAAGACATAAAACAGGAATGTACAAGTCTTGTATGTTTAAAAATGTTTCTAGTAATGCAACATGGGTATGTGAAATATGGTGATTAAGTGTTTAAAAAGTGTTTGGTATTTTGTATGGTTTTTGTTATTGTTATTTGAAGTTACTATTTCTTTCATTACATTTGTAAAAGTTAGATAAACTAATAAACATAAGGGAAGAAATACAAACTAGAATCAACTCTGGAAATAAGATATACTATGCACTACAACATCTACTAAAATCAAAGGCGCTATCTCGTAACACCAAAATCACAATATACAAAACACTGATCAGACCAGTTGTGCTGTATGGCTCTGAAACCTGGAGTACAACGAAAGGAGACGAAGCCTTGTTACAAACCTTTGAGAACAAAATTTTAAGACGCATCTTTGGACCCATTAGGGATACACAAAGTGGAGAGTGGAAAAGAAGAAGTAACAAAGACATTTATGATCTGTTTAAGTCTCCGCTAATCACTGGTATAATGAAGGCTAATAGACTACAATGGCTGGGGCATATAGAAAGAATGGAAGATAATAGGGAAACAAAACTCGCTTACACTCAGGAAATAAATGACCGTAGACCCCGAGGTAGACCAAGAAGACGGTGGAGATATAATACATGTACAGACCTACAAGCACTTGGAATCAACGACTGGCAAGAGAAGGTCCACCAGAGAGACGAATGGAGACGGATTGTATTTGCAGCAAAGAACCTCAATGGCTCGGAAAGCTGAAGAAGAAGAAGAAGAAGATAAACTAATGTTTAAAAGAATTATCTTTGATGTCGGAACGTGTAATTTTTTTTTTTTTATTGACAGGGTCTAAACTTGTCACCGCTGATGAAATCAAATGAAACCGCTGCATTAGGTAATGTTGGTGGCTGGTAACATTGTACTGCATGTTGTTTTAGTTTGTTGTTTTTATAGTGTATTCCAGTTTTCATCAGGAGTCGCACAGGTTTACTGCTTGACATATTTTAAAACATAGTGGCATGCTTGTGTGTATCTATGTATGTATATAAAAGGTGAGCCACAGTCAGTGTGAAATACAGTTCTAGATGTATGTGTACAGAATGTACAGGATAATTGTATTGACTGGCATCACAGACAGCCGATCACTTGCTCCAAGTCCAAGACCGCCTTGAATACGACCTATCAAGGCAAACATGGCTTAGAGAAAGAACAGTGGAAGTGAAACTATGCACCACTTTGGAAAATAAAATCAGATAGTGAAGTTTATTCTAAAGAGAACATGGCAGATGTAAACAATTTATTTCAAGGGAACATCATCATCATGTGCTGTGCTGATAAGCATGGAAGGTCATGTTTCGCCATCCCACTCAATCACCACAGTCATGGATCAGGTCACTGTTCCTATCTCAACCATGCCACATGGCCAAGCCGTACAGATATTTACTTCTCTGCCTTCCCCTTGTTCTCATCCCCTCGATCTTGCCAGTTGTCACCAAGTTCCTCCAGTTTATTTCTTCTCATATTGTGCCAAAACATTTTGACTGTCTATGTCTATTTTCTCTAATCAGTTTACAATTTTCATTTGTTTCTTGTAGGACTTGATCATTGGTTTTTCTGTCTATGGTATTCTTTCAATTTTCCTCAGAACCACATTTCCAGAGCCATTAGATTGTTTTTCTCCCATCTTATGTTATGACTGTTCTGAGATAACTACTGATTCACTTGTTGAAGAATATTCCCATTTACTTGTATATTACATTGTGGTATTTCCTTTTTCCTAGTGATGATCATGATCTGTGTCTTCTTATAATTTAATTCTAACCATGGTTGTTCACTGTGTGTAGCAACAGCATTTACTAAATGTTGCAGATCTTGCTCATTGTCTGCAGTCAGTACTGTATCATCCGCATATCTAATGTTATTGATGTTTCATTCTCCAATGATGATTCCTTTCATATCTTCTACATTTCTGAAAATATTTTCAGTGTACAGGGAAAAAAAGATCTGGAGATATTACACATCCCTGTCTCACACCTCTCTTAATAGGCTGATATTGGCCTACTTCGTTATCAATCTTTATGGCAGTTTATTTACAATATATGTTTTTTACAAGTCTAAGGTCTTTCCCAGTAATTTGTAGATCTGCGAGGGTATATGTCGTGTTGACATGTCTTTCTTTATCGAAAGCCTTTGTATAGTCAATTAAGCAAAGGTGTTAGTCTTTGTTTACTTCTAGAGAAAGTTCAATTAATGTTCTCAGCATATATACAGCAATTAATGTACTCTTGCCTTCTACAAACCCACATCGTTCACCTCCTATTTTGTTGTATTTTATTCCTAATTCTTTGTATGATAATTCTTAGCAAAATCTTCGTGATGTGGCTCATTATACTGTTGATCAAATTACAAGGCTCCTGATTTTTTGGGGGATTTTAATAAATATAGAATTATATAATTCAAGGGAACAAGAGAAAAAGAACATGTTTTGACAGGCCTTGCCTTAGAATACTGTTAAACATTACTAATAATGTAAGGCTGGTGGGGATGGAAAGATGAATTTTGTTTGACAGATTACAAAAAAAACTCTTTCTTGTGGGTTTTATGACCTGGTAATTTAATTTCAGTCATCAGAGTTCTTTATGTGGTGTAGGTTGACATTACACTTGTAAGGTTCCTCCTGTAGTCATAGATACAAATTGTGTTAATGCTATGTACTGTCGGTAATCTCAGTTTGATCTCTCCTAAGACTAGGCACTGTTCTTTATATGCCATAACAAGTTTAGTTTGTTTTTCTGCATGCTTCAGATAGACAGTTGCTTATGATGTTTTGCAATGACAGGCGTCATTATCATCATGATTTAGCAAGTCCTTTGCAAAACATCATATTCATGACATCCCAGCGAATAGATTCTCAATTCTTTGCCAGTTCTCCTACCTTGTGTGTTTTAATGCTCAAAATGTTTTTAGTTGTTGATGATGTCTGCAGCGTCCTGTGTCTACCTTTGTGCTGGTTGACCATGTCTCTTCCAGCATAGCCTTCATTAAATCTTTATTTACCCTGAATTCCATGAGACTATACAGTAAGATTGTATAGCTTTGTAATAATAATATTGTCTTAATTCACTCTCTTCTCTGTGCTGCAGGGTCCCCTATTACAGAATTTCTGGCTGTATCTAAGTCATACAGAAGTCAGCCAGTGAGTCAGAAAGAGGAATCCAGTACTTGTGTACGCATGCATGCTGAAATGAGAGTCAGATTCACACCTTTTGGTGCAGGTGAGGCTTTGTGATTATGTGTTTGCAGTAAATGTAACATTCTGGAAGATCATTTAACTGAGAATATGATGTACATTGCATGTATCTCTGGACCTATTTGTAATTATGTGTCAACTACTCCACGAATGCTGCCAGTTCAAAGCAATTTGTGGTGTTTTAACCTGTACTATCCTGAATTATGTCTCCTGTTCATTCTCATTAGTTTGCCTTCATTTCTACCTGTTTTGGCTTTTATTTTTGTTGATGCTGTGCCTTTTTACTCCTCATGTTCATAGATTTACTTTACTTTAGGCAACTTTGCCTCCTTAAAGCTCAGTGATGGATGAGGCTTCATAAAGTTTCTTCCAGTCTTTTGCAGGTTCATCTGTCTTTACTTTCTCGGGAATACTACTTTGGACTTGTATCCACTGTAGAATTAGTTCTGGTATTCTGAACAACATACTGAAAGGATTATTCTTTCATGGCGGGAAATTATATGGTTTTAATTTCAATGAAATGTGCAGGTCAACATTGGTTAGAAGGTCATCATGTTTGTGATAGAGTTCATGTGTCTACTGCTTTAAACCCTGTTGCCAGGGGGTTAATGCTGAGTCCCACAACTATCTTGGACCAGCCATAACATCTGATAGAAGATACCCTGTAGAGATTAGAACAAGAATCGTTATGGCAAAGGTATTCTTTTACACCCATCAATAAAAAGCTCTAATTTGCAGTGAGAAAAATAGTGCTGGGCTGCTAGAACCTATACTACTGTATTACTGTATGCACGTGAATCAAGGACAATCAGCAGGCAAGCTGGGAGACATCTAATGGCAGTGGAGATATGGTTTCTGAGGAAACTGCATCAAATACCAGGAATGAACAGGAAAATAAATGAGAAAGTACTTCAAGAAATAAATAGTGATCATGGGAGACTGAGAAAGACCAAGGAATGGCAGTTTAAAATTTCTCTTTTGGGAAAAACTCAATAAAATAAAAAGAGGACAGTAAAACATGCATTGTGCCCACCAAGACTGGGAACTACAAGATTGCACAGTAGCGTACTAGTCTTTTGGGGTTGGCTGCTGTCCATCATTTGTTCAAACATTTCAGGTTGTTTCTGTTAAACACTGCGTGCACATTAAAATGATTCACCATTTTTTTAATATGGGTATCTGTTCATGATGGGTCATACTTCAGATTACCATGAAACTGCCTGGTTACAATTTTCAAACCCAAGTGGCTCAGAAACGGTGAATAGTATGCATAATGCAAACTGTGTAATAAGGATTATGGTAATGGTGTGTTTAGCATGGGAGAGTGTGTATAAAATGTTAATGTACTTCCCGATTCTATAGTTAGCGCATGGAAACGGTCATCATCATCAGCTTCCACTTTTTTGCAGTTTATTGTTAATACATATCATCTGATACGGGTGTGATTTATCATAGTGATTTTATTTTTTTAAGTCAAATAACAGTTCATTTCAGTTGTCCAATTTAAAATGCTTTTGCGATAATAGTCTGTAGTGTGTGTGTATGTTGGGCATTAGTGACATACACTACTGCTAGAGGCCATTAATCGAGAAAAAGAGTGAGTTGAAGTACTGGAAGACATGACGGACTGGCACAATGCTATAGTAACACTGGGTCGTGAGTGCACAGAATGGTCAGTGGGCCGCAGAGAGTTTGAGGTGCAACAACTGATCCAGAGTGACACACATCAAGGTGACATAGTAATCTATACTGATGGGTCAGTGGTTAGAAACAGGCGGAGTGGTTGGTGTTTGATCACGAAGACTAATGGATGATTCTTGAAAAAGGAAAGTCTGGCATATGAGACTACGAACTCCAGCATGAGAATGGAGGTGGAAGCAGTCACAGCGGCATTTCGTTGGTTAGAGGAGACCACTGCAACACACCTTTTATTCATTACGGACTCGAGGAGTATGCTTAGTAAGGTGGAGAAAAGAATGTTTTGTGTTGAATGGCTCACCTCACTTCAGAGGTCACAGATTGTGAGAATTATCTGGATATTTTGCCCTGGCCATGCGGGAGTGCGGGGAAATGAACAGTCTGATAGGCGGGCAGTGACTACACCTCTGGGTGGTAGATTACCTATGAACAAGGGAGAGGTGGTTGTTCGCCTCTGGGCCCAGGTGAAGATGGGGGAACAGATTGAGAACTCTTATGTGGAAAGGATGAGATTGCAGGGGATCGACAGGGGTTCTGGTAGAATCTCAAAAATGAGAAGGAAGACAAGGAGAAGTTTCAATCAGATAGTGATGGGAACGATTAATAATGTGACTCTTTGCTGGCTGTTGAACGAGGGGACGGAGGGCGTAGGGAATGTCCTGAGTGCATTGATGTCAGCTCTTAGCTTAGCTCAACTCAACATACTAGACATGTGGAAGAAGTGGATCCCTTCAGTGTGAATAGTGTGCCTACAGTGGGTAACTTTTGATACTTAAACTAAGCATTTGATCCAGTTGAACGAATGAATGAACATACTTTATTTTCAAAGGGTTAAGAATGGGCATGCAGGCCCGTCTAACATTCTGCCCTTCAATCACTCTCTTTCATACATTATTTCATTCACACATCATTCAAGGCTAACTGAGAACAGCAACAATATAAAATATATGCATTATAAAGGCATGGGCAAAATGCAAACATCAATACTACATGACTCAGTAATATTAAATAATGGTGTGGCACTTGTTATTAGCTATTTGGAATATACTGGTCTACCAAAAGGGGGCTGGCTGTTATACTAGGGTTTTATTATTATTATTTCTATTATTAAGGGGGAAGGTGATCCGTACTGAGATAGTGTTCGAATAATTTGCGGTTATATGTATAGGGATTGGTGGTGTCTTTGATTTCTTGTAGAAGATTGTTCCACAGCTGAGCTGCAGAGTACGTTAAACTTGTTTTGTATAAGTCAATCCAAGGCTACGGAATGTGTAGTATATTTAATCGTTTACTGTGTCTAGCATTATATTTAAACAATGGCCAAAGGTAATTTGGGACATTCCGATGTAGGATATTGTGAATTAGTTTGGCCTTATTAAAAAGCAGGTGTTTGTGGAGTAGTAGTAGCTGAAGGCGTTTATGCAGTATGAACTTTGGAATTAGGAACATTTTTTCTTTTCAGTGATGCAGACACCTAATGACTCTCTCTCTCTCTCTCTCTCTCTCTCTCTCTCTCTCTCTCTCTCTCTCTCTCTCTCTCTCTCTCTCTCTCTCTCTCTCTCTCTCTCTCTCTCTCTCTCTTTCTTTCTTTCTTTCTTTCTTTCTTTTCAGCTATCGTTTGCTGTGCATCTTATTCTGACATGTATCATGAGTAGAAGACAGTGCATGTGAAGTCATCACCAGTCTCCAGGTGTTATAGTGTTGCTCCTGTGGACCAGATTTGCTGATCTACCATTGCAAGTGGCAGTTTCTGAGATCTGTTCAGTGAAGACTTGCTGCTTGTGGGACAGTCCCCTTAAATACAAAGGGTCTGCACCTACCTGGCCATGTTCTTTAACAATATATATTCTAATATTTGTTGCATGGCATTCATGGTGATGCATAGGGTGTTTGTTTCCTAGTCCTACGCCAATTAGACCAACATATTTCTACTTCACCGGTTGAGGTTTCTTTACTGGACACCTCCTTTCATAGGCAGATTACCTTTTCAAGCTTATGCACCCTGCCTGTTCATTTTCTTTCAGGTTGTTTAGTTTTAGCCTTTAGCTTCACTAGGGACTACTGGTTTGATGGTTTGAATTTGCTGTTGATGTCTTCTGATGTGTATAACTGACTAATAGTTTACATATTTGTTTTGTGTGTTGCCATTTCAGGTAGTCCCTTCAGACAGGCATCGTGTGTCAAAAAGAAAAAGAAGAAGAAGCGGAAACATTCTGATACTTTGGCTGAAATATCTACACCTGATATAATCCACAGACACAAGAGGATAAAAATACATGAAGAAGGTGATTCCCCACAGCATAGACACAAGAAACACAAACATAAAAAGAAGGAAAGATAATGCATACATGTTTTGTTATATCATGTAAAGCTAGGATAACTGAAGCACATGTTACTGCATGTGTGAAAAGTGTCATTAACTTCATGTATACACGTGCAGGCATTGTTTTTCACTTGTTTATTTTTAATGAATAAAAGTGTTGGTTTGAATTGTTTAAATAATTTCACTGATTTGTTTTTCTCTCTGCCCGTTGGCTCCCTGTTAGTATCTTTTGTTTTTTCTTAGGCACTCAGGTCCTGGATCATGCTGGTGGTAACACCAAAGTGAAGAAGTTTAGAATAGGAACCTGGAATGTCAGGTCATTAGCTGAGATGGGACAGTTAGACGTGTAATAAGCGAAGTGAATTCACAAAAAATATTTTTGATACGAGTGAGACGAAGTGGAAGGATACAAGTGGTAACAAATACACAATGATATAAATATCTTAGATATGAGTGAGATGAGGTGGAAGGATACGAGCAGTAACAGACAAAAAGACAATGATATATGCAGAAAGTGATAAAAACAAAAGTGCAGTCATTATGTGATTCGCCAATAAGCTAGGGTGGTCATGTTTCACCATCTAACTCAATCATGCCATTTGACAAAATAATTTAGATATTTATCTCTCTGATCTCTCTGCCCTCCTCCCCTTGTTATGTTCCCCTCAATCTTGCCAGTTGTCACTAAGTTTTCTAGTTTATTCCTTCTCACAATATGCCTCAAAACATCTTGTCTGTCTGTGTCTAATTTCACTAATTGGTTTACAGCTTTCATTTGTTTCTTGCGGGACTTTCTCACTGGTTTTTCTTTCTGTCTGTGGTATCCCTTGCATTTTCCTCAGAAATCATATTACCACTATCCCGGAAAGGTTAACCCAGTCAATAAATGGCCACAGAAGTCTGATGTGTCGGCCTAACGGCGCAAGAACGCATATCTACTGTAAACAGGCACAACGTAATCAGTTCAGAAAAAAAAAAACTCCGGATGAACACAGAAGAAGAAGAAGATACTACCACTATCATTAGATGTTTCCCAGCTTGTCATATTGTTTGTTTCTCATTCATATAACAGTACATGTTATTTTTGTTGCAACTGACATCTTTTTGTTGATTTTCAGTCTTGCAAAAGGCTATCTTTACTATAGCAGTTCTTATTCTAATCTCTTCAAAGCAACTGAAACGGATGTAGTGACTGTTCCAAAATAGTTTTAAAGATTCACTTATTTAAGAATATTCCCACTTGCCTGTATTTATTTCTTCTTAGAGATGACCATAATCTGTTTTCTTAAAATTTAATTCTAACGCTGGCTCAGTTTACAATAACCACATGTACTAAATGTTGCAGACCCAGTCCTGATTGTCAGCAATCAGTACTATATCATCTATACATATTATATTAATGATATGTCCTCCGGTGGTGATTCCTTTCATATCTTGTGAATTTCTCATATTTCCACCCTGGAGACATTACGCATCCCTGTCGCACACCTCTCTTAACAGGCTGATATTGACCTATTCCATTATCAATTTTTGTGGTAGCTTGTTTCCATTATATGTTTTTTTACAAGTCTAAGGTCTCACCCAACAATTTTTTAATCTGGCAAGCATCTTTATCATGTTGATATATCTTACAAGTGGTTAGTAAGCCTTTGTGTAATCAGTTGATGGTCATTGAAGCATTTCAGATAGTCGTGGTTAAAATCAAAGGCAAACCAATAGGTATAAATATGATACAAGTATACGCACCAACAGTACGGAAGAAGAAATACAAAGATTTTATGATGAAAAAGAAAAGGTGATCTCTCAAACTTAATAATAAATCCAAATAATATTTGGAGATTTTAACATAAAACTAGGAACAGAAAGAAATGCATCAAATACCAGGAATGAACAGGAAAATAAATGAGAAAGTACTTCAAGAAATAAATAGTGATCTTGGCAGACTGTGAAAAACCCAGGAATGGCAGTTTAAAATTTCTCTGTTGGGAAAACTCAATAAAATAAAAAGAGGACAGAAAAGCGTGCATTGTGCCCACCAAGACTGGGAACTACAAGATTGCACAGTAGCGTACTAGTCTCTTGAGTTTATTTTTTGCTGCTGTCCATCATTTGGTAAAACTTTTCAGGTTGTTTCTGTTAAACACTGTGTGCACATTAAAATGATTCACCATTTTTTATGTGGGGATTTGTTCACGATAGTACTTCAGAAGTGGAAGATGATGATGATGATGATAGTACTTCAGACTACCATGAAACTGCCTGGATGCCAATTTGAAACCCAAGTGGCTTAGAAACGGTGAATAGTATGCTTAATGCAAGCTGTGTAATAAGGATTATGGTAATGGATGTGTATAGCATGGGAGAGTGTGTTTAAAATGTTAATGTACTTTCCGATTCTATTTTTAGCGCATGGAAATAGTCATCATCATAATCATCTTCCACTTTTGCCATTAAGCGTCGTGGGGAGGAACAATTATCGTTCCAGCGCCCGATGGGTGTCTCTGGATAGTGTCATCCTGTGTGATTGTATAATGTCTTTGATGTTGTCAATCCATTTTCTTCTTGGGCATCCTGTTGCTCTTGTCGCAGGTGATATTTGATGTAGGGCAAGTGCTGGTAGTTGATGGTGTTGCATTCTAACGAGATGGCCAAACCATTTGATCTTTGTTTTTCGATAAATGTGCCACAAGGTGTTGATCCCACTGTCTGTCTGGTAACATTTCTTTCTCGGTCTCAGATTGTTAAGTTGGCCACTCTCCTCAAGCATCTCATTTCACAGTGGTACACTGATTTTGCATAAGTGTGATTTGAATAACGTCCAAGTTTGAGATTGTTAGCATAGGGTTGGTGTGAATATGTTGTTTATTATCTGTCATTTTGCGGACATAGGTATGATTGGTTGTTTCAGTATGGGTGATAGTTGATATGTAAGTGCACTTGCTTTTTGACATCTGATTTTGATTTCTCTGTCCAATCTGCCGTCTTCTGTGATCATACTTCCAAGATATTTGAATTCTCTAACTTGTTTCAGAGAGGTGCTATTTATCTGTATACTTAGTGGACCAGGAGATCTGCTAACTTGCATTACTTCAGTTTTGGCAATATCATTGTATCTGGATTATTAATATGATTTTGCAGTCTGCTCTCATCGCTATAAAACAGACACTAATCATCTGCAAATAGAGGTTCATTTATTGAATGTGGATCTGTTGTTTCATCTGATGTAAAGAGTTCTAAATTTTCTGAATCTGTTCTGTCAAGGCTTGCTTCTTTGGATATTCTGTCCAAGTAGATACTAAATAGCAGAAGAAAGAGCACACATCCCTGTCTCACTCCTGCATTGACTGTGAACATATCTGATATACCTTTTTGTGTTCTTACTACACTTTGGCTCGAGTGGTACATGGCTATGATGTTTTCTAGCAATTGTCCTTGAATCCCATAGTCTTCAAGGATGGTCCATAATTGAATATCGAAAACCCTTTCCTGATCTACAAATACAGTACTCTGCTAGTCACTATATTCAATGGGTTTTTCACATATTTGTCTAAGTGTTAATAGTGCATCAGTGCAACTTTTACCTTTTCTGAAATCAAATTGTGCTTAACTGTTGTTCAGCTATGGGTCTAGCTCTTTGTTCCAATAGTTTTGCATACGTTTTCCCTTTCTAACTCTCTCTCATATTGCCTTTCTTTTTCCACATTGGTACTATTACTGCCTGTTGCCAATCGTCTGGTACTTTTCTTTCTTCCTACGCTATATTAAAACGTCTTGTCAGCCAATTAACTCCTGTTTTCCTACATGCCTAAATAGCTTCTGCGGTTATTCAATCCAGACACACTGCTTTGTTTTTAGGACATTTCTGTATAACTGATTGATTCATGTTGTCCACAGCTGTTAGGCACAAAAGAGAGGTTTTCTATGTTATTATGTGTGGGGTGAAGTAGTTTTTGAAAGTATTCTGCCCACCTTGCTAGTTATTGTTGTGGATTAAATAATGGTATACCTCTTTTGCTGTTTATGACGGTGTTTGGGTTGTAGCATGCATCTCTGTTTTTCATATTATTGATACGTTTATAAAATTCTCTTGGGTAGTCTTTGCTAAGAGTCACCATCTGTTCACCATATATTCTCCAGGAAACAGTAATATTATAAAACCAAAATCACTGTATGTTTGGTTTCATAAAAATATATATACAGGGTAAAGCTGTTCTGCTTATTACTGAGGACATTATTCTTATACAGGATGTGATTTATCATAGTGATTTTATTTTGTTGAGTCGAATAACAGTCAATTTCAGTTGTCCAATTGAAATTGCTTTTGTAGTAGTGTGTGTGTATGTTGGGCAGTAGTGACATACGTTACTGCTAGAAACCATCAATCATGAAAAAGAGTGGGTTGAAGTACTAGAAGACACGGAGGACTGGCACAGTGTAATGGTAACACTGGGCGGCCGTGAGTGCAGAAAATGGGCAGCGGGCCGCACAGAGTTTGAGGTGCAACAACTGATCCAGAGTAACACACATCATTTATCAGTTGGGGCATCTTCATTGCACTCCGGACAGGTCCATAGGTGCTCAGACCCTCCCCCAAGCATATGCATCAGCGTATGGTGGTTAATAGTGCCAGTTCTGTATTGGTTAACGAGATACCTCGTTTTCCTGATGTACCTCTCGTGTCTGGCCGTGCCAATTCTTACTCCCAAGTCTTTCATCCTGGACAGCGATGTGGATTCACTGACGTCAATGTCCTCTGTTCTCAACATGTCTTTAAGGACGTTAATAACATCGGCACGATCCATGGACTGGCCATCTGCTGGGGGTGCAGAGCCAGCCAGTTTATCAGTCCGTTCATTTCCCTCGACTCCCGCATGTCCTGGGACAAAGATGAAGGTGACTTTACGGACAACAGACTTCCTCAGCGACTCAGTCCACTGTCTACGTACAGATCCAGCTTCGACCTTCCGAATCATGCTCATTGAATCACTTAGTACACACACGTTGGTATAATGCTGTGATTCTAGCCATAGGAAAGCCTGTCTTATTGCCATCACCTAAATCGTCATGCTGCTCGTGGTCATAGAGTGGGCACCACTGGATTCATGAACAGTTCAGCCCACTGAACGGGCTGTAAATGCCCATGCACTTCTCTGCTTTACAACAGATCCATCTGTATAGATTGATTGATTGATTTAGGAACCGACATCACAGCATTCGGGACATTCCCATAAGCGCTTCGTCCCCATCCTCAGCAGCCAACGAAGTGTTCCAACACTAATAGTTCCAGTGGCAATCTGATTAAATGTCTGTCTCGCCTTTCCTCTGAGCGTCGATCATCGGCCAGATCCCCTCGTCACACCTCGCTGCCTCATTCTTACCAGACTATGGTGGTCCATTTGCTCCTCCGAGGTGTACACGTGCTCCCACAAGGCCGCAACCACGTCTGTCCTGTCATGCATCAATTCTCCACCAACTTTTGCCGAGCCAGCCAATCTGTCCGCCTGTTCATTCCCCAGCACACCGGCATGCCCAGGAGAAAAGATCCAGGTGATGCTTGCTACCCGTGACCTTCGAAGCAAAGCAAGCCACTCTGCACGAAGCTTGCCTGTTCTCACCCTCCTCAGCATGCTTTCTGAGTCAGTTACAATCACATTGTGTGTATGTATCATGTTCTCTATCCAGCGGAAAGCTGCACTGATCGCCTCCGCCTCCATTCTTAAGCTAGATGTTGTGTTATCATACGCCAGGCTCTCCTGCACCAAACGCCGACCATTAGCTTTTGCCAAGAACCCCCAGGCACTTCTCCTACCTCTCAACACCGACCCATCCGTGTAGATAATCACATCACCCGGGCGAGAATTATCCTGAACTAGTTGCTGAATTTCCACTTCTGTGCCCCTGCTGGCCACTCCCTGCTCAATGTGATTATAACTCTGCACAAGTCTGACTGCTCGGCTGGCACTCTGACCCACTCCTCTCCTCGCCTGATGTTCTCCAAGGGGCACACCTGTCTGATCGTATCCTCCGCCTGAGCCATCCATGATTTCCCTCTTATCAGTCTCTGACCCTTAACTACGTCCAGTGCCTCATGCAACGGTGATCTCTGAGGTATGCCTTCGCCTGCATCACCTTGGTGCCTACCAGCAACAGTAGGCAGACCAAGGATGTAACACATACACACTACTGGAGTGTCTCTGGTGCATCTCAGAATGACCTACATAGCTTCGTTCTGTATGCGCTCTAATTTCACCAGTTGACTCTTTGAGACAGTGAGCAGTCCTAGTCCATAATCAATCACTGAGAGGATCAAGTGCTGGTATAGGACTCTGTGTCCATTGCAGCCATAGTTTTAAGTGCATTGAGTCCCTTTTGAGATCTTGTCACAACCGTCTCCACATGGTCCTTGAAGGACAGACTCCTGTCAAAAGTGATTCCCAGATACTTCAGTTTGTTCTCTCTGTTGATGCTTCTGCCATCTATCGTGAGGCTTGGGGAGCATAGATAGTATAAATGAGCACTTCGGGGCTATCTGGTCTGTGTTCAGGTCTGTGTTCACAATATGGTTGTTTAGGGAGAACCATGTAACCGCTGCCTTTGGAGGGTTGACAATGGCACTGGCATCCGCACACCATGAGGAAATTCGATCTAGTTCACCCTGCATATCATTGGCAACCGCCTGTCTATCTCGACCCCGTTGATACACGAGAAGGTCATCAGCAAATGACAAGAGTCCTACCCCTCCCGCTCAACTGTTGTTCAGTGATCGGCACCCTATACTCGTTGAATAGTACTGGTGACAGTGGTGAACCCTGCAGTAATCCTGGACATATCGTTGTCGGCTCAGAAGACCAACTCCCACATCTTAGCACCACCTTCCTTTGGAGCAGAACTGCAGCTATCCATCGTATAAGGTGAGGGGATACTTTCAGTCTGAGGAGGGCTTGCATCAAGTGCTCGAATGATACTTTATTGTATGCGTCCTCTAAATCTATGGCGGCCGCACATGTCTATTCTCTGACCTGAAATCCTACGTAAACATATTGAGCAAAGACTGCCGCATTCAGCCATGACTCTTTGTTACGTCTGTATCCTCCAAGTGTGGGCGGGAAGCAGCCGAGCTGTTCCAAGTCACAAGCAAGTCGCTACAATTTTCTCCAGTAGCTTGCCCGCAGTGTTCTGCATCGTAATGATTCTGTAGCCGCTTATCTTGGAATGGTCTTTGTTCGGTTTTGGCAGCGGCAGAAAGTAGCTGTGTAGCCATTCCTCTTTGATCTGACCCCTCTGGATACTGGTGTTGAATTCTCTGGCCAATTCTTCCATGTCATCATCTGACATCACCAGTAGGTCACGATATCGGATGCCGTCTGGACCTGGGGCGGTGTTAGGTGATTTCTTGAGCATCGCGCGTATTGTCTCAGCTGTGATTATATATTCTTCGTCTGTCCCGACCCCATCGCGCAATTGAGAGAGAGTCGGTGTGGTCCTGTCTGGCGGGCTCGTCTTTCTGGTCAGTCTGCTCTATGTAGTGTGCAAGAAGGGCCTTACCTTTATCCGCATCCGACTTTATCCATGATAGGGCTGTGACTTGAAAGTCTGGAATACCCCTACGTTGTTCAGCATTGTTCATACTCATATGGAGGTGCCAGAATGTCGTAAGAGGTCGCTCGGAGCACACCTTCATGCAGAACTCGCCCCATTCACAGTCTTCAGGTTCGCCAACTCAACCTGTGGCATGTTAGCCTTTCTGGCTTTTTGCCCGTCTTTGACAGCCTGCCTCTTTCCCAGCCATGCTTTCTCGACCTCTCCATTCCACCATGGTGGTTGCAGCCAACTTATCTCCTGCGGGAGGAAGTTAATTTTCTTCTTCTGATCTTGCTTATGGTGTCTTGACCAGTGTTGTCATCCGGGAAGGCATTTGTCTTGTTTCCTTGACTTCTGGCCCTGTCTTTCTCGATCAGGATGACACAAGGGTGGTAGTCACTATCGTGGTATCCCAGTGTGCCCCACCGGCACCTTGGTGCGATGGTGGGCGACACTTGGGCCAAGTCAATGACGCTGTCAGAATCACCTGGTCGAGTGGCTATCCTAGTGACCTTCCCATCATTCAGACAGACTAGGGCAGCAGATGCCAGGGCATCCTCCAGGTCTTCTCCCTGTCTATTAGTGATGCTATTTCCCCATTGACTACCTCTGGCATTGAAGTCCCCACAGTAGATGATATGCCTTTCATCCTTATCGAACAAACTATGCCATTGTCGAACGTAGACATTCCCATTACACACATAAACATTCACGATTACAAGCTGCACTGGCGTCATTATTCTTAATGCCTGCACTTGCAGGGCATCACTGTTCCAGGCGGACATATAGATCTCAGACACCAGTATGTTGTCGCGGCCTGTCCGAGGTGCCGCCTGTTGAAGAAGCCCTGAAACCCCACGACATTGACTGTTCCATCGCTGAGCTGTGTTTCTTGTAAGACTACAATATCGTTTCCGTAGAGTAGTTTTTCGAGAATGGGTCGGCGTTGACTAAATGATGCACAGTTCCAGTACAGTACTCGACCGTGTCCAATGCCCAATCTGTCACACTTTAACCACTTTCTGCGTGCGCCTGCTCTTTTACCATGCTGTGTCCTTGCCGGTCGTCATCTGGTCATCGTGTTTGACTTAAATATTGCCTCCGGGCACCGATGATATGTTGAAGGGAGTCCGGGCGCACGTGCACGAACTCCGTTGCACAGTCCGAATTCCATTCCACCACGAAAAACACACTTAAACTACAAACATTTAGGCAAACACATGTTCCCTTCTAAGGGACAAAAAAATGACCCGCCATCTTGCTCCAAGGAAGTTATGTCATTCCTCAAACTTCAAACAAATACACATCAAGGTGACATAGTGATCTACACTGATGGTTCATTGGTTAGAAACAGACGGAGTGGTTGGGGTTTCATCTCAGTCTAATGGACGATTCTTGAAACAGGAGAGTCTGGCATGTGAGACTATGACCTCCAGAGTATGCTTAGTAAGGTGGAGAAAGGAATGTTTTGTGTGGAATGTATTATATTATCCTCTGATTAGTATTCCTGGCTTCTCTTTGATCTCTCTCATTATTACTTCGCTATATAGGGAAAAGAGATCGGGGCATTTATAACATCAGATGGAAGATGTACAACAGAGATTATAGGGCAGGCAAAAGCCGCATTTCAGAAAATGAAAGGGTATCTTATGCAATAAGTCACTATCAATGAATGTAAGAAATAGAGTGTTAAAATGCTATATAGAACCAGTTTTGCTGTATGTGTCATGAGTTAAACGCTGATCCCTGCTTCTACAATGATATTGACCTGACGTTTAACTGCTAGAGCTAAATGGTACAATCACATGTAGGACGGCCTCACTCTGCTGACTCCAACATAAATCCAACAACAAAGTCTTTTGAGTGAACTGAGATATAATTTATCGCAGGCAACTTCAACAGCAAACGTGAGCGAGTGAGCGCATCCAGTCTTAAGTCTTTCGCACTGCACTTTCGCTCTTGCTTCTCCGTCGCTAATCGTTTATCTAGACTGTGTGGATAGTTGGGCACCAAGCGGGCCCCCTGCCATGAAAATGAATGTCCAACAAACGCCTACCTTCCTCTGTCATTTACCAGCTATGCCAGCGACCGTGACATCAGGATAGCCAAGAGTACCTGTAGTCAATTGCCGGATACACCTAGAGCGACTTCACGTGGATATCGAGGATTGGCAGCATCATAAAGGCCGGTATTCTGTGACTGGTGTTGAAACACGTCCTAACTTGACTTCGCTGGATCACACACTAAAGCTTAAGCCGTTACGGTGTTAGGTGACGTCGTACAATGCGTCTAAATTGCGTTCAATGTTGGTGCAACATTTGTGCCAATATTTATCTTCTTCTTTGATTCGCTAACTCATCAATTTAAAGTTGCATCACTGTCATTTGCCACATGACAGTATGGCAGCGAATCTTGGAATGTAAATGAGCAAATTAGGAAGAACTTAGAAGCAACAGATATGTGGTTTTTAAGACGAATGTTGCGAATTCCTTGGACTGCCAGAGTAACTAACAACGATTGCCTGGAAGAGGCTAATGAAAACAGAACATTATAAACAACAATAAGAAAGAGACAAATAGCTTTCTTTGGTCATGTGATGAGAAGAGAGGCATTGGAGAACATCGTGACAATTGGAAAGATCGAGGGGAAGAGAGGCAGAGGCCGATCAAGAGAAATGATGCTGGACGGATTGAGACGGTGGCATGGAGGAATATCTTCAGCAGAGTTGATCCAGAATGCCAAAGACTGAGATCTGTGGGGAGCCATGAACACCTACGCCAGCCGGCAGGGCACTTGATGATGATGATGATGATAATTTATTCATAGGTAAGCATTAATATGGGTAGTATGCAGATGATACAGTATTGATTGCAGACAATGAGCAGGATCTGCAACAATTAGAAGATGCTGTTGTTGCACACAGTGAACAACTGGGGTCAGAATTAAATTGTAAAATGACATTATGGTTGTCAATAGGAAGAAAGAAATGCCACAATGTAATATACAAGTAAATGAGAATATTATTCAACAAGTGAATCGGTAAAATTATTTCGGAACAGTCGTAACATCTGATGGGAGATGCCTTGAAGAGATTAGAACAAGAATCGCCATGGCGAATGTAGCCTTTACCAAGTTAAAAACATACTGACCAATAAAAAGATGTCTATTGAAATGAGAAAAAGAGTGTTGAGGTGCTACATAGAGCCTGTACTTTTGTATGGATGTGTAACTTGGACAATGAGCAGTCAAGCTGAAAAACATCTGATGGCTGTATAAATGTGGTTTCTGAAGAGAATGAAAAGAATACCATGGACAGACAGAAAAACCAATGACCAAGTACTACAGGAAACAAATGAAAATCGTAAATTGATTTGAGAAATTAGTCATAGACAGTCAAGATTTTTTGGACATGTTATGAGAAGAAATGAACTGGAGAACTTGGTGACAACCGGCAAGATCGAAGGGAACAGACCAAAGTGAAGACCGGGAAGTAAATACCTGGATGGCTTGGCCACATGGCATGGTCGAGACATGAACATTGAGCTGATGGATGACTGATCGAGTGAAATGGCGAGTTATAACCGTCCACGCTTTCCAGCATAGTACATGATGGATGGATGGATACCATCCTGAAACTGAAATTCTATCGTCCATGGGCAGTGATTTGGTACATGGAATATTCTTTATCTAATGGGATGCTGGCTTTGCTGCAGCCAGACATGGAATAAATTGAAATACATTTTAAGGAAAACCACAGCACCTTCATGTTTATGCAAGTATGTATATAAAATATGAGTACAACCAATGCTTTTATATATTGTGGTTAGTTGTGAACATTGTTTTCATGCACGCACAATACCCATCGTATGCCAACAATACAATTTTGAAAAAAATGCCAAAATTACCTGGAAAATATTTGGGAAAACGCTTTAAAAATGTTGATGAATTTGGCTGTGACCACTGAACACATAAAAATTATAAATTAATTAGAGAAGTTAGATGTAAAGACATTCAGGATATTTTTTGGCACATTTTAAGAAATGAACTTTAGAACTTAGTGATGGCACAATTGAAAAAACAACAAGGGAATAAATGCCTGGTTGATTTGGCCATATTATGATGATGATGGTCATGATTTTCTCTGCTTCCATTTCACATCTCTCTCTCTCTCTCTCTCTCTCTCTCTCTCTCTCTCTCTCTCTCTCTCTCTCTCTCTCTCTCTCTCTCTCTGTCTGTCTCTCTCTCTCTCTGTCTCTCTTTCTCTCTCTCACTCTCTCTCTCTCACTCACTCACTCACTTATGCAGAGATAGAGAGATCTTCAGCTATCGTTTACTGTGCATCTTATTCTGACATGTATCATGAGTAGAAGACAGTGCATGTGAAGTCATCACCAGTCTCCAGGTGTTATAGTGATGCTCCTAAGGACCAGATTTGTTGATCTACCATTGCAAGTGGCAGTTTCTGAGATCTGTTCAGTGAAGACTTGCTGCTTGTGGGGCAGTCCCCTTAAATACAAAGGGTCTGCACCTACCTGGCCATGTTCTTTAACAATATATATTCTAATATTTGTTGCATGGCATTCATGGTGATGCATAGGGTGTTTGTTTCCTAGTCCTACGCCAATTAGACCAACATATTTCTACTTCACCGGTTGAGGTTTCTTTACTGGACACCTCCTTTCATAGGCAGATTACCTTTTCAAGCTCATGAACTCCACCTGTTCATTTTCTTTCAGGTTGTTTAGTTTTAGCCTTTGGTCTTGCAGGAGCTTCACTAGGCACTGCTGGTTTGAATTTGTCGTTGATGTCTTGTGATGTGTATATCTGTCTAATATTTTACATAATTTGTTTTGTGTGGTGCCATTTCAGGTAGTCCCTTCAAACAGGAATCGGGTGTCAAAAAGAAAAAGAAGAAGCGGAAACATTCTGATGATACCATGGCTGAAATATCTACACCTGATATATTGCACAGGCCCAAGACGAATCAAACACACGAAGAAGGTGATTCCCCACAGCATAGACACAAGAAACACAAGCATAAGAAGAAGGAAAGATAATGCATACATGTTTTGTTACATCATGTAAAGCTAGGATAACTGAAGCACATATTACTGTATGTGTGAAAAGTGTCATAAACTTCATGTATACACGTGCAGGCATTGTTTTTCACTTGTTTATTTTTAATGAATAAAAGTGTTGGTTTGAATTGTTTAAATAATTTCACTGATTTGTTTTTCTCTCTGCCCGTTGGCTCCCTGTTAGTATCTTTTGTTTTTTCTTCGGCACTCAGGTCCTGGATCATGCTGGTGGTAACACCAAAGTGAAGAAGTTTAGAATAGGAACCTGGAATGTCAGGTCATTAGCTGAGATAAGCCAGTTAGACGTGTAATAAGCAAAGTGAATTAACAAATAAATATATTTGATACGAGTGAGACGAAGATGAAGGATACAAGTGGTAACAAATACACAATGATATAAATATCTTAGATATGAGTGAGATGAGGTGGAAGGATACGAGCAGTAACAGACAAAAAGACAATGATATATGCAGAAAGTGATAAAAACAAAAGTGAAGTCATTATGTGACTTGCCAATAAGCTAGGGTGGTCATGTTTCACCATCTAACTCAATCATGCCATGTGGTCAAATAATCTAGATAGTTATCCCTCCCCTTGTTCGTTCCCCCTCAATCTTGCCAGTTGTCTCTGTTTTCTAGTTAATTCCTTCTCACAATCTCATCTCATCAATATGCCTTAAAAAATCTTGACTGCTTGTGTCTAATTTCACTAATTGGTAGTGTGCAGATGATACAGTATTGATTGCAGACAATGAGCAGGATCTGCAACAATTAGTAGATGCGGTTGTTGCATACATTGAACAACTGGAGTTAGAATTAAATTGTATGAGGGCGAGTCAATAAGTATATCACACAGTTCTGGTGGATGGCAGGTAAATGTAGTTGGTGTTTTCTACAGTGTCATTAGGTGATAGCAACATTGAACTTTATATTCCTGTTCGTCAGGTGACACTAGGTATCTCATGCGCATGTGCAGCACATAAACAAAATGGTGACTGTACTTAACAGAGTGTACAACCAAAGAGCAACATACTGTTGTGCGTGTTTTTTTTTTTTGTGGGCTAAAGGACATTCATAAGGAAATGCTTCCTGTTTATGCTGACAAATGTTTGTCCCATAAAGTGGTGCATAGCTGGGTAGAAAAATTTTATCAAGAACGCTCTAAAATTGTTGATGAAATCCAATCTGGGAAGGTTATGCTGACAGTTTTCTAGGGTTGTCAAGGAGTGCTTTTAACCAATTTCAAGAAGAAAGGTGACCATGTGATTCTGAATCGTACTGTGAAGTTCCATCAATGCTTCATGATGCAATTCGAAGAAAACGTCCAGGATTGCTGACTAGAGGAATGTTGCTTCTTCATGACAATGCCAGACGACATATGGCTTGATTAACTCAGGAGAAAATAAACCAACTAAGGTGGGAAGTTCTGGAACATCCACTTTACAGTCTCGACTTAGCCCCTAGCGATTTCCACCTTTTTGGTCCACTGAAAACCCACCTTGGTGGGAGACATTTCGCGAATGACGTCGAAGTTGAATGTGAAGTGAAAACGTGGTTTAGAAAACACAGCATGCAGGTCTATGCAGCCGGTTTGGGAATACTGATAAAACAATGGGATAAGTGCATCAATGTTGGTGGAAATTATGTTGAGAAATAAATGGACAATGTATGTATCAAAATAAACTAGTTTCATGTTGTTATCATATTTAGTTATTTTTCTACAACCATTTGTGACTAGCTTATTGACTTCCTCGTAAAAATAACGACACTGATTATGGTCGTCACTAGGAAGAAAGAAATACCACAATGTAATATACAAGTAAATGGGAATATTCTTCAACAAGTGAATCGGTACAATTATCTCGGAACAGTCATAACATCTTATGGGAGATGCCTTGAAGAGATTAGAACGAGAATCGCCATGGAGAAAGTAGCCTTTAGCAAGATGAAAAAAATACTGATCAATAAAAAGATGTCAGTTGAAATGAAAAAAAGAGTGTTGATGTGCTACATAGAACCTGTATGGATGTGAAACTTGGACAGTGAGCAGTCAAGCTGAAAAAAATCTGATGGCTGTAGAAATGTGGTTTCTGAGGAGAATGCAAAGAATACCAAGGACAGACAGAAAAACCAATGACCAAGTACTACAGGAAACAAATGAAAATCGTAAATTGATTTGAGAAATTAGTCGTAGACAGTCAAAATTTTTTGGACATGTTATGAGAAGAAATGAACTGGAGAACTTGGTGACAACTGGCAAGATCGAAGGGAACAGACCAAGGGTAAGACCGAGAAGTAAATACCTGGATGGCTTTTTCGAGACAGGAACACTGAGCTGATCCGCGACTCTGGTGATCGAGTGAAATGGCAAGTCATGACCGCCCACGCTTTCCGGTATGGCACATGGTGGATGGATGGATAGCATCCTAAAACTGAAGGTCTTATCGTCCATGGGCAGTGATTTGGTACATGGAATATTCTTTATCTAATGGGATGCTGGCTTTGCTGCAGCCAGACATGGAATAAATTGAAATACATTTTAAGGAAAACCACAGCACCTTCATGTTTATGCAAGTATGTATATAAAATATGAGTACAACCAATGCTTTTATATATTGTGGTTAGTTGTGAACATTGTTTTCATGCACGCACAATACCCATCGTATGCCAACAATACAATTTTGAAAAAAATGCCAAAATTACCTGGAAAATATTTGGGAAAACGCTTTAAAAATGTTGATGAATTTGGCTGTGACCACTGAACACATAAAAATTATAAATTAATTAGAGAAGTTAGATGTAAAGACATTCAGGATATTTTTTGGCACATTTTAAGAAATGAACTTTAGAACTTAGTGATGGCACAATTGAAAAAACAACAAGGGAATAAATGCCTGGTTGATTTGGCCATATTATGATGATGATGGTCATGATTTTCTCTGCTTCCATTTCACATCTCTCTCTCTCTCTCTCTCTCTCTCTCTCTCTCTCTCTCTCTCTCTCTCTCTCTCTCTCTCTCTCTCTCTCTCTCTGTCTGTCTCTCTCTCTCTCTCTCTCTCTGTCTCTCTTTCTCTCTCTCTCACTCTCTCTCTCTCACTCACTCACTCACTTATGCAGAGATAGAGAGATCTTCAGCTATCGTTTACTGTGCATCTTATTCTGACATGTATCATGAGTAGAAGACAGTGCATGTGAAGTCATCACCAGTCTCCAGGTGTTATAGTGATGCTCCTAAGGACCAGATTTGTTGATCTACCATTGCAAGTGGCAGTTTCTGAGATCTGTTCAGTGAAGACTTGCTGCTTGTGGGGCAGTCCCCTTAAATACAAAGGGTCTGCACCTACCTGGCCATGTTCTTTAACAATATATATTCTAATATTTGTTGCATGGCATTCATGGTGATGCATAGGGTGTTTGTTTCCTAGTCCTACGCCAATTAGACCAACATATTTCTACTTCACCGGTTGAGGTTTCTTTACTGGACACCTCCTTTCATAGGCAGATTACCTTTTCAAGCTCATGAACTCCACCTGTTCATTTTCTTTCAGGTTGTTTAGTTTTAGCCTTTGGTCTTGCAGGAGCTTCACTAGGCACTGCTGGTTTGAATTTGTCGTTGATGTCTTGTGATGTGTATATCTGTCTAATATTTTACATAATTTGTTTTGTGTGGTGCCATTTCAGGTAGTCCCTTCAAACAGGAATCGGGTGTCAAAAAGAAAAAGAAGAAGCGGAAACATTCTGATGATACCATGGCTGAAATATCTACACCTGATATATTGCACAGGCCCAAGATGAATCAAACACACGAAGAAGGTGATTCCCCACAGCATAGACACAAGAAACACAAGCATAAGAAGAAGGAAAGATAATGCATACATGTTTTGTTACATCATGTAAAGCTAGGATAACTGAAGCACATATTACTGTATGTGTGAAAAGTGTCATAAACTTCATGTATACACGTGCAGGCATTGTTTTTCACTTGTTTATTTTTAATGAATAAAAGTGTTGGTTTGAATTGTTTAAATAATTTCACTGATTTGTTTTTCTCTCTGCCCGTTGGCTCCCTGTTAGTATCTTTTGTTTTTTCTTCGGCACTCAGGTCCTGGATCATGCTGGTGGTAACACCAAAGTGAAGAAGTTTAGAATAGGAACCTGGAATGTCAGGTCATTAGCTGAGATAAGCCAGTTAGACGTGTAATAAGCAAAGTGAATTAACAAATAAATATATTTGATACGAGTGAGACGAAGATGAAGGATACAAGTGGTAACAAATACACAATGATATAAATATCTTAGATATGAGTGAGATGAGGTGGAAGGATACGAGCAGTAACAGACAAAAAGACAATGATATATGCAGAAAGTGATAAAAACAAAAGTGAAGTCATTATGTGACTTGCCAATAAGCTAGGGTGGTCATGTTTCACCATCTAACTCAATCATGCCATGTGGTCAAATAATCTAGATAGTTATCCCTCCCCTTGTTCGTTCCCCCTCAATCTTGCCAGTTGTCTCTGTTTTCTAGTTAATTCCTTCTCACAATCTCATCTCATCAATATGCCTTAAAAAATCTTGACTGCTTGTGTCTAATTTCACTAATTGGTAGTGTGCAGATGATACAGTATTGATTGCAGACAATGAGCAGGATCTGCAACAATTAGTAGATGCGGTTGTTGCATACATTGAACAACTGGAGTTAGAATTAAATTGTATGAGGGCGAGTCAATAAGTATATCACACAGTTCTGGTGGATGGCAGGTAAATGTAGTTGGTGTTTTCTACAGTGTCATTAGGTGATAGCAACATTGAACTTTATATTCCTGTTCGTCAGGTGACACTAGGTATCTCATGCGCATGTGCAGCACATAAACAAAATGGTGACTGTACTTAACAGAGTGTACAACCAAAGAGCAACATACTGTTGTGCGTGTTTTTTTTTTTGTGGGCTAAAGGACATTCATAAGGAAATGCTTCCTGTTTATGCTGACAAATGTTTGTCCCATAAAGTGGTGCATAGCTGGGTAGAAAAATTTTATCAAGAACGCTCTAAAATTGTTGATGAAATCCAATCTGGGAAGGTTATGCTGACAGTTTTCTAGGGTTGTCAAGGAGTGCTTTTAACCAATTTCAAGAAGAAAGGTGACCATGTGATTCTGAATCGTACTGTGAAGTTCCATCAATGCTTCATGATGCAATTCGAAGAAAACGTCCAGGATTGCTGACTAGAGGAATGTTGCTTCTTCATGACAATGCCAGACGACATATGGCTTGATTAACTCAGGAGAAAATAAACCAACTAAGGTGGGAAGTTCTGGAACATCCACTTTACAGTCTCGACTTAGCCCCTAGCGATTTCCACCTTTTTGGTCCACTGAAAACCCACCTTGGTGGGAGACATTTCGCGAATGACGTCGAAGTTGAATGTGAAGTGAAAACGTGGTTTAGAAAACACAGCATGCAGGTCTATGCAGCCGGTTTGGGAATACTGATAAAACAATGGGATAAGTGCATCAATGTTGGTGGAAATTATGTTGAGAAATAAATGGACAATGTATGTATCAAAATAAACTAGTTTCATGTTGTTATCATATTTAGTTATTTTTCTACAACCATTTGTGACTAGCTTATTGACTTCCTCGTAAAAATAACGACACTGATTATGGTCGTCACTAGGAAGAAAGAAATACCACAATGTAATATACAAGTAAATGGGAATATTCTTCAACAAGTGAATCGGTACAATTATCTCGGAACAGTCATAACATCTTATGGGAGATGCCTTGAAGAGATTAGAACGAGAATCGCCATGGAGAAAGTAGCCTTTAGCAAGATGAAAAAAATACTGATCAATAAAAAGATGTCAGTTGAAATGAAAAAAAGAGTGTTGATGTGCTACATAGAACCTGTATGGATGTGAAACTTGGACAGTGAGCAGTCAAGCTGAAAAAAATCTGATGGCTGTAGAAATGTGGTTTCTGAGGAGAATGCAAAGAATACCAAGGACAGACAGAAAAACCAATGACCAAGTACTACAGGAAACAAATGAAAATCGTAAATTGATTTGAGAAATTAGTCGTAGACAGTCAAAAATTTTTGGACATGTTATGAGAAGAAATGAACTGGAGAACTTGGTGACAACTGGCAAGATCGAAGGGAACAGACCAAGGGGAAGACCGAGAAGTAAATACCTGGATGGCTTTTTCGAGACAGGAACACTGAGCTGATCCGCGACTCTGGTGATCGAGTGAAATGGCAAGTCATGACCGCCCACGCTTTCCGGTATGGCACATGGTGGATGGATGGATAGCATCCTAAAACTGAAGGTCTTATCGTCCATGGGCAGTGATTTGGTACATGGAATATTCTTTATCTAATGGGATGCTGGCTTTGCTGCAGCCAGACATGGAATAAATTGAAATACATTTTAAGGAAAACCACAGCACCTTCATGTTTATGCAAGTATGTATATAAAATATGAGTACAACCAATGCTTTTATATATTGTGGTTAGTTGTGAACATTGTTTTCATGCACGCACAATACCCATCGTATGCCAACAATACAATTTTGAAAAAAATGCCAAAATTACCTGGAAAATATTTGGGAAAACGCTTTAAAAATGTTGATGAATTTGGCTGTGACCACTGAACACATAAAAATTATAAATTAATTAGAGAAGTTAGATGTAAAGACATTCAGGATATTTTTTGGCACATTTTAAGAAATGAACTTTAGAACTTAGTGATGGCACAATTGAAAAAACAACAAGGGAATAAATGCCTGGTTGATTTGGCCATATTATGATGATGATGGTCATGATTTTCTCTGCTTCCATTTCACATCTCTCTCTCTCTCTCTCTCTCTCTCTCTCTCTCTCTCTCTCTCTCTCTCTCTCTCTCTCTCTCTGTCTGTCTCTCTCTCTCTCTCTCTCTCTGTCTCTCTTTCTCTCTCTCTCACTCTCTCTCTCTCACTCACTCACTCACTTATGCAGAGATAGAGAGATCTTCAGCTATCGTTTACTGTGCATCTTATTCTGACATGTATCATGAGTAGAAGACAGTGCATGTGAAGTCATCACCAGTCTCCAGGTGTTATAGTGATGCTCCTAAGGACCAGATTTGTTGATCTACCATTGCAAGTGGCAGTTTCTGAGATCTGTTCAGTGAAGACTTGCTGCTTGTGGGGCAGTCCCCTTAAATACAAAGGGTCTGCACCTACCTGGCCATGTTCTTTAACAATATATATTCTAATATTTGTTGCATGGCATTCATGGTGATGCATAGGGTGTTTGTTTCCTAGTCCTACGCCAATTAGACCAACATATTTCTACTTCACCGGTTGAGGTTTCTTTACTGGACACCTCCTTTCATAGGCAGATTACCTTTTCAAGCTCATGAACTCCACCTGTTCATTTTCTTTCAGGTTGTTTAGTTTTAGCCTTTGGTCTTGCAGGAGCTTCACTAGGCACTGCTGGTTTGAATTTGTCGTTGATGTCTTGTGATGTGTATATCTGTCTAATATTTTACATAATTTGTTTTGTGTGGTGCCATTTCAGGTAGTCCCTTCAAACAGGAATCGGGTGTCAAAAAGAAAAAGAAGAAGCGGAAACATTCTGATGATACCATGGCTGAAATATCTACACCTGATATATTGCACAGGCCCAAGACGAATCAAACACACGAAGAAGGTGATTCCCCACAGCATAGACACAAGAAACACAAGCATAAGAAGAAGGAAAGATAATGCATACATGTTTTGTTACATCATGTAAAGCTAGGATAACTGAAGCACATATTACTGTATGTGTGAAAAGTGTCATAAACTTCATGTATACACGTGCAGGCATTGTTTTTCACTTGTTTATTTTTAATGAATAAAAGTGTTGGTTTGAATTGTTTAAATAATTTCACTGATTTGTTTTTCTCTCTGCCCGTTGGCTCCCTGTTAGTATCTTTTGTTTTTTCTTCGGCACTCAGGTCCTGGATCATGCTGGTGGTAACACCAAAGTGAAGAAGTTTAGAATAGGAACCTGGAATGTCAGGTCATTAGCTGAGATAAGCCAGTTAGACGTGTAATAAGCAAAGTGAATTAACAAATAAATATATTTGATACGAGTGAGACGAAGATGAAGGATACAAGTGGTAACAAATACACAATGAT
Organism: Cepaea hortensis; assembly: GCA_963921405.1. Classification (NCBI taxonomy): domain Eukaryota; kingdom Metazoa; phylum Mollusca; class Gastropoda; order Stylommatophora; family Helicidae; genus Cepaea; species Cepaea hortensis. Next base: position 63,731,281 of record OY992882.1, on the reverse strand, counting down.
ATAAATATCTTAGATATGAGTGAGATGAGGTGGAAGGATACGAGCAGTAACAGACAAAAAGACAATGATATATGCAGAAAGTGATAAAAACAAAAGTGAAGTCATTATGTGACTTGCCAATAAGCTAGGGTGGTCATGTTTCACCATCTAACTCAATCATGCCATGTGGTCAAATAATCTAGATAGTTATCCCTCCCCTTGTTCGTTCCCCCTCAATCTTGCCAGTTGTCTCTGTTTTCTAGTTAATTCCTTCTCACAATCTCATCTCATCAATATGCCTTAAAAAATCTTGACTGCTTGTGTCTAATTTCACTAATTGGTAGTGTGCAGATGATACAGTATTGATTGCAGACAATGAGCAGGATCTGCAACAATTAGTAGATGCGGTTGTTGCATACATTGAACAACTGGAGTTAGAATTAAATTGTATGAGGGCGAGTCAATAAGTATATCACACAGTTCTGGTGGATGGCAGGTAAATGTAGTTGGTGTTTTCTACAGTGTCATTAGGTGATAGCAACATTGAACTTTATATTCCTGTTCGTCAGGTGACACTAGGTATCTCATGCGCATGTGCAGCACATAAACAAAATGGTGACTGTACTTAACAGAGTGTACAACCAAAGAGCAACATACTGTTGTGCGTGTTTTTTTTTTTTTGTGGGCTAAAGGACATTCATAAGGAAATGCTTCCTGTTTATGCTGACAAATGTTTGTCCCATAAAGTGGTGCATAGCTGGGTAGAAAAATTTTATCAAGAACGCTCTAAAATTGTTGATGAAATCCAATCTGGGAAGGTTATGCTGACAGTTTTCTAGGGTTGTCAAGGAGTGCTTTTAACCAATTTCAAGAAGAAAGGTGACCATGTGATTCTGAATCGTACTGTGAAGTTCCATCAATGCTTCATGATGCAATTCGAAGAAAACGTCCAGGATTGCTGACTAGAGGAATGTTGCTTCTTCATGACAATGCCAGACGACATATGGCTCGATTAACTCAGGAGAAAATAAACCAACTAAGGTGGGAAGTTCTGGAACATCCACTTTACAGTCTCGACTTAGCCCCTAGCGATTTCCACCTTTTCGGTCCACTGAAAACCCACCTTGGTGGGAGACATTTCGCGAATGACGTCGAAGTTGAATGTGAAGTGAAAACGTGGTTTAGAAAACACAGCATGCAGGTCTATGCAGCCGGTTTGGGAATACTGATAAAACAATGGGATAAGTGCATCAATGTTGGTGGAAATTATGTTGAGAAATAAATGGACAATGTATGTATCAAAATAAACTAGTTTCATGTTGTTATCATATTTAGTTATTTTTCTACAACCATTTGTGACTAGCTTATTGACTTCCTCGTAAAAATAACGACACTGATTATGGTCGTCACTAGGAAGAAAGAAATACCACAATGTAATATACAAGTAAATGGGAATATTCTTCAACAAGTGAATCGGTACAATTATCTCGGAACAGTCATAACATCTTATGGGAGATGCCTTGAAGAGATTAGAACGAGAATCGCCATGGAGAAAGTAGCCTTTAGCAAGATGAAAAAAATACTGATCAATAAAAAGATGTCAGTTGAAATGAAAAAAAGAGTGTTGATGTGCTACATAGAACCTGTATGGATGTGAAACTTGGACAGTGAGCAGTCAAGCTGAAAAAAATCTGATGGCTGTAGAAATGTGGTTTCTGAGGAGAATGCAAAGAATACCAAGGACAGACAGAAAAACCAATGACCAAGTACTACAGGAAACAAATGAAAATCGTAAATTGATTTGAGAAATTAGTCGTAGACAGTCAAAATTTTTTGGACATGTTATGAGAAGAAATGAACTGGAGAACTTGGTGACAACTGGCAAGATCGAAGGGAACAGACCAAGGGTAAGACCGAGAAGTAAATACCTGGATGGCTTTTTCGAGACAGGAACACTGAGCTGATCCGCGACTCTGGTGATCGAGTGAAATGGCAAGTCATGACCGCCCACGCTTTCCGGTATGGCACATGGTGGATGGATGGATAGCATCCTAAAACTGAAGGTCTTATCGTCCATGGGCAGTGATTTGGTACATGGAATATTCTTTATCTAATGGGATGCTGGCTTTGCTGCAGCCAGACATGGAATAAATTAAAATACATTTTAAGGAAAACCACAGCACCTTCATGTTTATGCAAGTGTGCATATAAAATATGAGTACAGCCAATGCTTTTATATATTGTGGTTAGTTTTGAACATTGTTTTCATGCACGCACAATACCCATCGTGTGCCAACAATACAATTTTGAAAAAAATGCCAAAATTACCTGGAAAATATTTGGGAAAACGCTTTAAACATGTTGATGAATTTGGCTGTGACCACTGAACAGATATGGTTTTCTCTGCTTCCATTTCACATCTCTCTCTCTCTCTCTCTCTCTCTCTCTCTCTCTCTCTCTCTCTCTCTCTCTCTCTCTCTCTCTCTCTCTCTCTCTCTCTCTCTCTCTCTCACTCACTCACTTATGCAGAGATAGAGAGATCTTCAGCTATCGTTTACTGTGCATCTTATTCTGACATGTATCATGAGTAGAAGACAGTGCATGTGAAGTCATCACCAGTCTCCAGGTGTTATAGTGTTGCTCCTGTGGACCAGATTTGCTGATCTACCATTGCAAGTGGCAGTTTCTGAGAGCTGTTTAGTGAAGACATGCTGCATGTGGGGCAGTCCCCTTAAATACAAAGGGTCTGCACCTACCTGGCCATGTTCTCTAACAGTTTCACTATTTTTTCTAGTGTTTAGTTTAGTCAATGAATCAACATCACGGCACATGGTGCAACCCATAAGTGCTCCGTTCTCCTCCTAACTCAAACCTGAGTTTGGAGAAACTCGGCTCAGTGCACGAACTCCGTAGCACCGGCGAGGATCCTGAAATACTTTGGGTAGATTTTTTAACTCGAAATTTTGCCCGGGCAGCGCCGTTAGGCTACTCTTTTTCGATTTCCAGCTGCCAAGGGATGTTCTAGTGTTTGTTGCATAGCATTCATGGTGATGCATAGGGTGTTTGTTTCCTAGTCCTGTGCCAGTTAGACCAACATCTTTCTACTTCAATGGTTGAGGTTTCTTGATGCCTCCTTTCATAGGCAGATTACCTTTTCAAGCTTATGAACTCTGCCTGTTCATTTTCTTTCAGGTTGTTTAGCTTTAGCCTTTGGTCTTGCAGGAACTTCACTAGGCACTGCTGGTTTGAATTTGCCATTGATGTCTTCTAATGTGTGTAACTGACTAATAGTTTACATATTTTGTATGTTGCCATTTCAGGTAGTCGCTTCAAACAGGCATCGGGTATCAACAAGAAAAAGAAGAAGCGGAAACATTCTGATGATACCTTGGCTGAAATATCTACACCTGATATAATCCACAGGCACAAGACGAAAAAAATACACGAAGAAGGTGATTCCCCACAGCATAGACACAAGAAACACAAACATAAAAAGAAGGAAAGATAATGCATACATGTTTTGTTACATCATGTTAAGCTAGGATAACTGAAGCACATATTACTGTATGTGTGAAAAGTGTCATTGACTTCACTTATACGTGTGCAGGAGTTGTTTTTCACTTGTTTATTTTTAATGAACAAAAGTGTTGATTTGAATTGTTTTAGTGTAACGTTTTAATAATTCCACTGATTTGTTTTCTGTATACGACTCCATAAGTCACCTACTGATATCATTTTTCACTATGTATATGTGAGTGTGTGTCTGTGAGAGAGAGCAAGAGAGTGAGTGAGTGAAAGAGTAAGTATGAGACAAAAGAGAGAGAGAGAGAGAGTGTGCGCGCGTGTGTGTGTGCGAGAGAAAGAGAGAGAGTAAAAAAGAGTTTGAGAGAGTCAGAGTGAGTGTGGGTGAGAGGGTGAGACAATGAGAGAGAGAGATAATGAGAGAGTGAGATAATGAGAGAGTTAGTGTGTGTGAAAGAAACATAAAGAGAGAGGCAGAGTTGAGCGTATGCATGTCATATGACATGCTATTCCCTATTTTTTTAAATGTATCCTCATCTTTCATATTATCAGTTTTACTGCCACTTGATTTTAACAAGTACTATATGTACTGCATATTTCATCATGTTTATGTCAATTCCAGGAATTATATTATTTATTGAATTGCATCACTATTTATTTGCTACAAAATGTATAACATATTGTTTTTAATTTTCACCATTTGTCAAGATCCCCCCCCTCTCCCAAATTCCCCTACCCCCTCCATTTTTGTGAGGATGCTCATGATAATCGTCAGTATATATGTATGTGTAAAAGTGTGGGAGTTTGCTCATATTAGGTTTAGTGAGCATGTGAGACATCGTGTATGTGTCTAGATGTGTAAGTATATGTGTGTGTGGGTGGGTGTGTAAATGTGGGTCTATGTGTGTGTTTTTATATGTGTGTCTGTGTGTATATGTATGTATGTGTGTCTATGTGTGTATATGGGCATATTTACGTGTGTGCATGTATGAGTTTATATGTGTCTATGTGTGTGTTTTTATATGCATGTGGGTATGTCGCAGAACGCCGCACTTACATCCCAGAACACATTTTGGTTCACATCTAATGGACCACTTAGAGAAGTCAACCAAAGAATGAAATTCTCTATAATAAAGAATACTGGGGCAAAGTACAAGTGGTACAAGACCACTGAGCCGTGATGTAAGAGTGCTGACTGCAAGTCAACATTGTCATCTCAATCTGCTTTCTACCTGGGAATTTTATACCAGTAGGACTCACCCACAGAATCTAACAATAGAGCCAGACAGAAGGGCAGGCTCAATGAACTGGTAATGGCAATTAATACCGCCCAGACTTGACACCAGCAACCTGGTTTATCAAAAGAGTTTGCAAACACTGGCAGTGCACCCTGAGAGCCTAATTGCTTCTTTGACACAACACAAGATGCTACACAGAGTTAGGAAAACCACTCAACCATGAAGACAGACTGCCCATGGTTACAGGTGTGAAGGCCAGTTGTTCAGAAAGAATTTATGACCGGACATGTGGGGAGATAATCTAGTCTGCACTGTAGAGGGGTGTGAGGTGTCTGATGAAGGCAATTAGAGCAGGACTGGGGGGAATGTGAATTGTGGCTTGGGTCAGACAGGGAGATGCCAAAAAGATTAAGAGCCTTTGTCAGATTTAGTATAAATAGGCTTGCTGGACCTGTCCCCTTCTCGCACGCATTTGCGAGCGCTATCAAGACAAGTTATTATCAAGACAAGTCACCTGAACAAGTCAAGAAGCCTGATATGGGGGAAAATGGCATGTAGCAAGAACACCAAAAGACAAGATATGCATCATGGGAGCAGACAAAACCGTCAAGAAGACGAACGTGGAGAGCCTGCCTGCGAGCTGTAACAAAGAACTTGAAACTACAGCTACTACTGAAGCCACCACGAGGGAGACCGCCGACAGCCCACAACAGACAAGATCCAAGACAGCTGAGAAGAAGGAGGAGAAAGACACTAGAGTCTGAATCGCCAACTCAAAAACAGTCCGATGGGTTGTCAAGCGGATTCAAGTGGAGCTGTCAGACGAAGAAATCCAGAAGCAGCTACAGGAAGAAAATCTCAACATTCTAATCTTGAAGGTGGAATGGAAAATCACTCAATGTTCCAGATGCCAGAGGGCCGGCCCAGCAGAGCAACATGTCGCAGTAAGACGGAAATCTGCCGCTACTGCGCCGATCACCATGCCTTTAAAGAGTGTCCGCTGGCCAAGCTGGACATGGACTTCCGAGCACCCAACAACAAAAGAAAGTGCGCCAACTGCCTGGGCAAGCATGGAGCAAGATATCTGGGCTGTCCATACCTCCAAAGACACAGACGTCTTAAAGCTCGCCACTACAACAAATACACCATATAAGGAAGCAATGCGGAGATGCAAGACGGCCACGGGTATATCACAAGCTGTAAGAGATCAACTGCAGAACCAAATAGACGAGCTGAAGAAGCAAGTCAAGGCACTACAGACACAAGCACCAACCAGCGACAATGAGTAGCCGCTGGCTGACATGAAAGAGATCCAACACAACATGAGACAAGAGATGGAGCACATGGCTGAGATGAAGAAGGAAAATGAAGAAATTCTATGCACCATTAAAGCGGAGAGAGAACTGTATAAAGCTGAAATGGAACTTCTCCAAAACAAACCAACAGAAGCCATACAAGAACCCACAGAGAAACCGCAAGAGGAAAACCAACAAGAGACCGAGCCTGGAACACAAGCTTAAACCGCCAGCAGGCCAGCCATGACGCCAGAGATACTCAAGGGGAAACCATTATCCCACCAGGCCTCTGAAGAAAACCGAGATAAGGAACATGACAACGGCATGGAGGACACCCCAATTTCCCCATGCTTTACCGAGGAAGAAATCACAGCGATGAACAGGGACCATGAACTCGGGTGCAAGGAATACAGAAGGAGCGGAAGAAATCACAGAGATGAACAGGGACCATGAACTCCGGTGCAAGGAATACAGAAGGAGCATGGAAGAAAAAGAAAAGAAGTACAAGAAACACAAGGGAAAACCAATGCCCTACCGTACCTATAAAGAATGCCCAGACTTAAACACAGATGGCATACACCCCTGGGCATACTATATGAAGGAGAAATCATCCCATGACAGACCACGGAGGAAGAGATCGAAAGGCAACAAAAACTCAAACTCGAAAGAGAACAAAGGCGCATGGAAGAAAATTAAAACATTGACAAGCTACTATGGGCTATACAGAAAAAAGGAGGCAAAAAATACAAATAAAAAGTCCTTATAAGGACTGCAACCAGAAGAGCCAGAAACTACCACTAACAAAGAAACCACAGGAGACGGGTACAAAGGACAGCCACCACCAACCCCCCAGCTGACGTACAGACACAAACCAACATAACCAGTCTGAGATAGGACCCACTCGTAAGAGTGCACAAGACAAGAATCAGGGTGAATGAACCTACAAAAACCACGGCTCTCAAAAATAACCACCGCTGAGGAAGCAGGTTAGATGAGACCGAATTTGGAATTATTTTTTTCTTCTCCATAATTGGAATTGGAATGTTCCCCTTCTGAATAAGTCATACATTTAATCAGCTCTCAATAAGAGCACCTAGGTATAGATCCCAAGAACTAGGAACTACCAGGTAGTGCCAGGACTGACAGGCGTCAGAAGACCGGCAAGCTGTTTTCTACTGGAGAGTGGGTGGTTACTGAACCTAAGCAGAAACCTACTTCTTGCTTATCTCAACTGGGAGCCTGGACACTGGTGCAGATAGGATCTAGAGTTATGTATTTTATTTTTATCATCTCACTTTCATGATTGCTGTAGTGCATAAACTTATGATTTCACCATGACCATATTGACAACCATCATTTGTGTAATGATTGAGGATAGACAATAAATGTAGTTTGTTTTAAACTAAGTTATCTGTTATTTTTCCAATCGTGCATGCATGTTTGTGTGTGTACATTGGTGGGGGATTACTTAGACACTAGGGAAGTTAACAGTCAGGGGAGAAAAACCTGCACTGGGATAGTAGTCAATTATACTTAAATCTAACTCAGCTAACTTTCTCCTTCCCTCTCCTTGGCGAATATTAAGGTCAGCTAATTTCATCTTGTTACGAGCCACCTGTAAGCTGTACCCTTGATATTCATGGGCTAAAATGTAGTTCAGCCATATAAATTCTGTCCTTAGTCAATTTCTGACTGTTTGGGATTGCTTGCCAGTAAATAATACATTTGACTAGGCGGTGGGGCACCCCCACTTCTGACAGGGTGTTTGAGTTTGTATGTGTATGTGCTTGTGTGGGTATGTGTGCGTATGCGAGTATGTATGTTTATGTGTGTGTACATGTCTGTATGTGTGTATGGGTATTTGTGTATATGTGTGCGTTAGCCTGTGTATGTGTGCATATATACATGTGTGTGTGTGTGTGTGTGTGTGTGTATGTGCGTATATGTGTGCATGTTTGTGTGTATGTGGAATGTATGTTTGTGTGTGTGTGCTTGTGTTTGTATGTGTGTACATGTAAATATGCACTGCGTATTTCATCATGTTTATGTCAATTTCAGAAATTATTGAATTGCTTGCGTTACACGATGTATAAAATATTCTTTTTCATTTTCACCATGTTTCCATTGTTCCCTATTTCCTATATATTCCCTATTTTCCCTCAATATTGTCCATTTTTGTAAGGTTGCTGAGGATAATCGTCAGTGTAAAGTATGAGAGTTTGTTCATAACAGTTTTAATGATTAAGTTAGACAGCGTGTATGTGCCTAGTTGTGTGAATATGTGTGTGGGTGGGTGTGCGTATGTGTGTGTGTGTGTGTGCGTATGTGTGTGTGTGTATGATTGTCTATGTATGTGTGTGTATGTGTGACTATGTGTGTGTGTTTATATGTGTGTGTATGCGTGTGTAATCGTGTATATGTGTGTATGTATGAGTGCTTGTGTGTATGCTTGTGTGTGCGCTGGTGTGTGTATATGTGTGTAAGCATGTATGTATGTATGTATGAGTGCTTGTGTGCGTGCTTGTGCGTGTATGTGTGTTTATGTGTGTACACGTCGGTATGTGTGTATGGGTATGTGTGTTGGTGTGTGGGTCTGTCTGTTTGTCGGTGTGTCATTATGTCGGTGTGTGTGTATGTATGTATGTATGTGTCTGTGTGTATGTAATTATGTCTGTCTGTGTGTGTGTATTTATGTATATGTGTGTATATGGTAAACATGGTAATATGCATTGTTTATGTTTTTTAGGGGGCTGCGTGGTCTCGAGGTATGGTGTCTGCCTCGATTGCTGGAGGTCCCGGGTTCAAGCCCCGGTGATGACCGGGATTTTTTCACGTGGACTTCTAGTAATAAAATTTCCCCAGGTCTCTGGGTAGTGAGATCGGACGCCCGTGTGTTTTGTTGCGCATGTAAAAAAAAAATCCCTTGGCAGTTGGAAATCGAAAAAGAGTAGCCTAACTGCGCTGCCCGGGCAAAATTTCAAGTTAAAAGTATACCCAAAGTATTTTCAGGATCCTCGCCTGTGCTACGTAGTTCTTCCACTGAGCTGAGTTTCTCCCGACTCAGTTTTGAATTAGGAGTAGAACGGAGCACTTGTGGGTTGCACCCGTGTGCCGTTATGTTGATCCATCGGCTAAACTAAACATAGTTTATGTTTACAAAATCCATTTGACAATGTTTTTTTCCTATGTAAATGTAATATTCACAATTGATGAATGAAAGATGAGTGATTGGAAGGGCCGAATATAAGACAGGCCCGCGTGCCCAATTTGTTACCCTTTGATAATAAAGATTGTTCATTCGTTCGATTGTTCTTTCGTCTGATACGAGTGAGATGAGGGGGAAGGATACAAGTAGTAACAGATACACAATGATATATGCCGGAAGTGATAAAAACAAAAGTTTAGTTGACGGATCAACATCACGGCACACAGGTGTAACCCATAAGTCCACGTGAAAAAATCTCGGCCCTCCCGGGGGCCTGAACCCTGAACCTCTAGCACTCGAGGCGGACACCATACCTCGAGACCACTCATCCCCCTTTAAAAAAACAAAACAAATGGGAAGTCATCATGTGATGTGCAAATAAGTGTGGCTGGTCATGTTTAACTATCTAACTCAAAAACTAGATATTTATTTCTCCGCCTTCCCCTTGTTCTGTTCCCCTCAATCTTGCCAGTTGTCACTAAGTTTTCTAGTTTATTCCTTCTCACAGCATGAGTAAAAAAATCTTGACTGTCTATGTCTAATTTCACTAGTCAGTTTATGGTTTTCATTTATTTCTTGCAAGACTTTCTCATTGGTTTTTCTTTCTGTCTTTGCATTTCCCTCAGAAATCTTATTTCCACTATCATTAGATGTTTTCCAGCTTGTCTTATTGTTTATGTTTCTCATTCATATAACAGTATATGTTCTATGTAGCACTTTAACACTATTTTTTGTTGCAACGGACATCTTTTTATTGATTTTCCATTTTGCAAAAGGCTACTTTTACCATATCAATTCTTCTTCTTCCTCCTCTTCTTCTTCTTCTTCTTCTTCTTCTTCTTCTTCTTCTTCTTCTTCTTCTTCTTCTTCTTCTTCTTCTTCTTCTTCTTCTTCTTCTTCTTCTTCGTCTTCGTCTTCTTCTTCCGTTCGCTTGAAATATGTCCATAACTGCAATGTTGTCGCTTGTATGAATTTAACTTTTTTTTTTTTAGTTCCCTCAGTGGTCTTCCACTCCAGAAGATTTGCCTAGATATGTTATATTTTGAGCAGTCTTTGACTTATGTCATCTGCTGTCTGCGACACCAATCCACATGTACACATGGCTGAGTCACCAATCTTGAATTGTGTATACGTGTGGTTGCGTAATCTATTGTGTCCTGTTCTGAGGCGTAGAATAATGTGTCAGAGTCTTAAACTTGGCTCGCTTTCCTAACAAGTGTGAGACAGTACAAATACAACGTGATTTGACGTAAGACTCAACGATACACCATTCAATGGATTTATTAACATATCAAATACAGAATGATGATCATAACAATATATAATGGATACTTTACAACTTACATCCACAATACAGTTCACAAGTCTGACTCGCAAGATGTCCAGACACTCGCCTTTCAATACAGAAACCATACAACGCCTTTCTCTCAATCACACGTCCGTCCTGTACCGTGTCCCCAGAGCTGTCTGGACCTGGTTCGCAACTTGCCTCCTGCCTGACGTGGCGTCACGTGGCAGGCGTGCGTCTTGCGTTGGCGGCCTGACCGCTGGTCAGCCAGCGATCTCGCAGGCCGGTAACTCCTATTCGCCTGGCGGCGCAACGAAGTTGTTGCATCCCTTACTGGGAACTAAGTCGCCTGGCGGTCGTAACGATGTCCCTGCATCGCTGTCCCCTGTTAGACTCTGACACGCTCCCCCGGTAAAATCCATGAAAGATGTCGTCTTTCATGTATAATGTCTGTACCTGTTGGGTTAATAGTATACCCTTGTCAGAGTCTACCTTTCTATTGTTATACACAACGTTATCAAAATACACACATGGCATAGAAATATATAAGCACTGGGAGTTGGGTACAAAGACATGTGGTGCTTCATGTTTAACACATATCAGGCTTCACCCTCTCGATGGCTGGTTACCTCAATTGTATTATCACCCAGTCAGATCAGTAGTACCAGCTTCACGCATCTACCTCGCAGCAATTTGAAAAAAAAGAATAATATGGTTCTTGGAACAAAAATCATCTAGCCAGACTGAAATACGGCTTTATATAAGTCGTATAAAACACTCCAACCCTGTCCCTACTTGGCCAGGAGTTTTTGTGTTGGCATACAATGTTGGCAACACTCTGCCATGCCCAGTAGATGCCTGCCTGTGGTGTCAACACTTTAACAACAACATGTTATATTACACACAACACATTAGCATATACATTTCAAATTATGGCCCTTTGTGTGAAAATGTAATAACAATAAATGAAAGGGAAGTAATTTTAACATTAGTGACACACAATAATTTACAATAACTATTTAATTTCTTAGTGTCATTGCTTGACGTTTCTTCATATTAACGAGAAAAAGGTCGGTAATATGAATACGTTAATCAAGATATGATTCTAAGATTACATTAGAGAAATAAATAAACACACAATTCGTGTATTCAATTTTATAGAATCCTAAACATTTTATAATCGTCAAAACTTTTTTTTCTTTTATATGTTGTCTGCTATTTTTGTTCTAAATTTCTAATTAATCCGGAAGTACACACGAACACTAAAATCAGCTGATGGTAAAGCTTGTAGAACACACCTATTCCGGTTTGATGTAGTTTAAGGAAGGTACAATGTTCTCAAAGTTCGTGTTAGATGTTGCTACACAATCTTCTGGATTAGGATCGAATGTTCATGTGTTAGATGTTTCAGTCGAACATTAAAGATTTCGGTTCACTGCAAAGGTGTAGAAAAGTCGTCACTGTTCAGTTTTTACTTTCACACTCGTAATTAAAATGTTCCTGGAAAATTCCACACGAAGTTGTCACTGTGAAGTTGGATAATTCGCTTCAGGTAAGTGCGAATGTGACACTGTTCTTGTACGTATTATCTACAATTAATATAGTTCGCTTTCTACCACATACTGCACATTTATACACGACAATCATTACATGAACTAGTAAAATAAGAATACTATATATAACGGGAGTAATCCCTATCACAATATTGTAGACATTACACAGCTTTTTGTGAATGAAAAACCACTATTCACTGCTAAATGGCTGTGTCGGTCTGAGTGTATTTCTACATACTGCACTCAGACATTGGTGCTCACTGGGTCGGTCGGGCAACGTGACAAAAGATCGGCAATTGAATTGGTTTTGCCTGGGATGTGTCGAACCTCAAAGCTATAATCTTGGAGATTCAAAGACCAACGCGCTACCATATGGTTCGACGGCACTCCTGAATTCATCCATCGTAAGGGGCTGCTGTCCGATTCTACGATGAAATGGCGTCCTAGAAGAAATCTAGACAATTTTGTAATACCTACTACTAAAGCTAGGGCTTCCAATTGAGGAATGGACCATGCCCGCTCTCGGGCCTTCAGCTTCCTGGATACAAAATAAACGGGGTGGAGAATGTTGTTATACTCCTGCAACAGGACTGCTCCAATCGCCACGGAGCTAGCATCTGTGCGTAATCTGAAAGGTAAACGGATATCGGGCAATTTAAGGATAAGATTGCGTTCATTCTTATCAGAAAAACATGATAGAACTTTATGAAATGCAATTTTTAGGCATTGATCGTGTACAATTTTCTCTGGTTTATCTTTTGTTAGTCGATTAGTAAATACCTCGGTCAGTTCAGAAAAATCAGGAATAAACTGCCGGTAGTAATTTATTAAGCCCAACAAACTTCTGACTTGTTTTTTAGTAGTCGGAAGTGAGAGTTTTAGTATCTTGGACACAATTTTACCGTCTGTCGTGACAAAGCCATTGGATATTTTGTAACCCAAGAATGTTATTTCCTGGTAGGCTATGTCTACTTTTGCAGGCTTCACTGTCAGTCCGTGCTGTCTGATCCGTTCAAATGTCTGGTCTAAAGTCTTAATGTGCTCAGTCATTGTCTCTGCGTGAATACATATGTCGTCGATATAGCAGATTATGTTAGGAATGTCTACTAGAAGTAGTCGTGTCATCCGTACAAATGTGGCTGGGGCGTTAACAAGCCCAAATGGAAGTTTGCACCATTCGTACAGTCCCCAAGGTGTGGCAAATGCTGTCAGATGTCTGCTCTGTTCGTCTACAGCAATCTGCCAATAACCTTTCGTCATGTCTACCGTCGTAAAGAACCTAGCGTCTGTCAGTTCTGTCAAAAGATCGTCAGTGTTTGCCATTGGCTCAAGATCTAGAACAGTTATTTTATTCAGTTTTCGGTAGTCGATGCAAAGTCTTATTGTATTGTCCTTTTTACGTACTATGACCATGGGAGATGAGTAGTCTGATTGGGATCGTCTTATGGTGTTATTTTTCTCTAAGTTGATGATTTCTAGATGTAACTGCTCTTTGTAATGTAATGGGATGGTGTATGGTCTGCATCTAATGGGTGTGTTTGATGTGAGTGTGATGTGATGCTGTACTAATTCTGTTTGTCCTGGGTTGTTGGAAAAGATGTTGTTGTACTGTTGTATAAGTTGTTTGCACCTGTCTGTCTCTGCTTGAGTTAACTTTGGGTTGATTTTGATCTCCTTCAAGCAGTCTGTCGTGTCTAATGCAGGTGTTGGAATTTCGTCACTAGCATCGTCGTCTTCGTGATCTATTATCACTGTACAAGCTGTCGTATCGTCCTGTTCGTTGTCTCTGTTGTGGTATGGTCTTAGCATATTTATGTGAAATATTTTGTGTTTGTCTTTTATAAGGATTTCGTAGTCTACAGGTGAAATCTGTCTCGTCACTTTAAAAGGTCCCTGCCAAGACTCAGTCAGTAGGTGTCTGTCACTAGGTAGTAGCAGAAGAATGTCCTGTCCAGGTGTCAATGTTATTGTCCGGTTACCTTTGTCAGCATACTGTCTATAAGTAGCACCAGATAGTTTTAGTGCATTCTTTGCAATAACACAAGATTTGATGATTCTTTCACGCAATGATGTAACATATAAGTATGATGATATGGGTTTAAGTACTGGTGTAGAGTCAGTTAACATTTGGTGGTAAATGGTCAATGGGCCACGTGGTTTGGCACCATAGATGAATTCAAAAGGAGAGAAACCGGTGCTAGCATGTGGTACCTCGCGATAAGCAAAAAGAATAGCTGGTAGATATACATCCCAGTTGTTGGGGTGTTCTTGCGTTACTTTTGCAAGCATGTGCTTGAGATCCCCGTTAAACTTCTCTATTACTCCGCTACTGTGAGGGTGGTAGGATGAATTGAAACACTGCTTCACTCCCAACATTTTGGTGAAAGCTTGGGTGGATGCGGCAATAAACTGAGTGCCCCTATCAGATTGGATAGTATCTGGAAAACCTATCCTAGAAAAAATATGGAAGAACACTTCCATTATGTCATTGGCAGTTATGTTCTTTAACGGAATAGCTTCTGGCCAGCGACTACATGTATCAATAACAGTTAGAATAAATTTATTCCCTCTAGTTGTTGTATGACTAAGAGGGCCCACTATGTCAACCGATAACTTTTCAAAAGGTCGACTGGCTAAGTCGGTAACTTGTAACTTTGCCTGTGGGTGTTTACCTTTTTTAACCAGTTTCTGGCAGGTGTCACAACTTCTGCAATATTCTTTAATGTCATTGCAAAATTTTGGCCAGTGAAATTGTGTCAATAACCTTGATCTGGTCTTAACGTATGCCATATGTCCTGCAAGAGGTATATCGTGTGCAAGATGTAAGGCTTGCTTGCGATAACTAGTTGGCAAAACAGTTTGCTCTGTGGTATTGTCACCTCTGGTGTAATACCTGGTGAGTATATCATTTTTCATAGCAAAATGCCATTTTGCATTCTTGGTTACTTTTGGCTTTCGGCCGATCAGGTCAAAGTATTTTGACAATGAAGGATCAGCTTTTTGGGCTGTTATAAATGCTTCCTTCATGGTGTTAGTAAGTAGTGAAACTGGGCTGAGCAATTGTATCGCCTCAGTTTGATTTATTTCATCTTGCACTCTAGCAGTAGCTCTCGTTACTGCGTTCACACACTCAATGATGTCAGATGATGATGGAACAACAGTTTCAATGATGTCATGAGAACTTAGTGCTACATTAGCTACTTTATAATCAATAGGTGGTGTGACATTTTCAATGATGACATTTGATATTGATGTTATGGTATCATCAATACATACAGATGTTATGTCATGAGGTTTATCATTTACCTCAGGTAAATTACCAATAATTATATCACAAACTGGACTGGTTAGTGCAGCGCACTTTACTTTCCCAGTGAGGAAAGGTGTTTCAATATATGCCCATGCTAATGGGTATTTCTCAATATTGCCTGAGAATGTTCTACATGTTACGTGCCTGCCTGTATAGTCTGTAGGCATTATGAACGTTCTCTTCAGGCCAATGAGTGAACTCCCCGTGTCGCGAAGGACTGTAGCAGATTTGCCATTTACATATCCGTGATGGATGTTTATTCTGCCTTTTGAGTCTACTACCAAATTAGCTTCTTCATTGGCAATAGGGATGGCATGACCGCATGTTAAAATACCATCTTTATAGAAGGTGTTACAAACAGAGCAATGGTTTGCGTTGAATATGTCAAACGCCTGTGCTGAGTTCACAGGATGTTTCTCTGGCTCTTCTTCATCAGAAGACGAACTATCAAACAAGGCGGCATTTGCTTTGTTGGTCATATGCCTGCCCTTACAATCTTTCCGGTGGTGTCCCCATGCCTTGCAGAGGAAACATTTTCGTGAGTTTTTAAAGGATTTACGTTCTTTGTCTTGTCTGTTTACCATGTTTAATAAGTAAGTATGGTACCCTGGGTTCTGATCGCACATTTCACCCTGATGATGTGAATATTTACAATAAATGCAATGATTAAATTTCTCAGAGGTAGGCCTATGAAGTTTCTGCCTACTATAGGGTTGTTTGTCATAATTAGCCGCTGCTACAAAGTTAATGTTAGTATCTTCAGTAGCAAAGCAATGTTTGTTGGCTGTGTAGTAAGCCGACCCACGTCTTTCAATCTCATCGACACTAGAGCATTCATTCTCTAACAAAAATTTAGCTAAGGCTGAAGGAATAGATGATACAATTTTGTCTCTAATGATTAGATCTTCCAATCTCTGATAACTTTTTTCAATTTTGGCTGCTGACGTCCATTTGGTGAAAATATCTCGGACTAAGCAGAGGTAGTCAGAGAACGTTTGAGTCGGTTTTGGGCTCAATTTACTGAATTGGTCTCTGTAACCTGCCTCATCTAACATAAAATGTGCCATAATCTTGGATTTCAGATAATGGTAATCTTTTCTGAGGTCTTTGGGGATGGTTTCAATAACTTTAAGAGGTTCCCCTGACAAACTCCTCATGTACACAATATTCCATTCAGACAGTGGAACTTGATAATGTTCCATTAAAGTTTCAAAAT
Organism: Cepaea hortensis; assembly: GCA_963921405.1. Classification (NCBI taxonomy): domain Eukaryota; kingdom Metazoa; phylum Mollusca; class Gastropoda; order Stylommatophora; family Helicidae; genus Cepaea; species Cepaea hortensis. The sequence goes on along the minus strand of OY992882.1, from coordinate 63,714,675 downwards.
TTTGGGTAAAGGCTGCGATGCAGTCACCCGAGGTATAATTACGTACAATACCTTGATATTTCTTAAACTGGTTTTCTTTCTCCAGTCTCTCAGATTTCTTAGCCTCTTTGTTAATTGCAGTCTCAGTGTCAAGTTGTTTTATCTTCAACTGTAACTCCAGTTCTTCTCTCTTACTCTGAGCTGCTATTTCTGCCTTCTTTAGTTCGCTATCCATCTCAGCTTGCTTTGTCTTTGCAGCCAGTTCTAATTCGGCTTGCTTGGCAGCCCTTTCTGCTGCTCTTTCTTCGCGTTCTGCTGCCCTGTCATCGCGTTCGGTAGCTTTCTCCTGTACTAGTAGGTATTCAGCGTACTTCTGCTCACTCCAACGTGTTAGTTCATCACCATGTAACTGTAACTTTATGCCCATATCAATGAAATCAAATAATGAAGACATGATGGAAAAATGTCAATGAAATACCAGCCACACACAATATGTAATAAGTGGTTAGTAATCAACAATTTACAATTTGTTTAAATGGACGATATGTGCCTAAAAATGCATTTTTAAAATATACGAAAAGAAAAAAATTATACTCAAGTGCCCTGGATGCGGTGAAGAACGGTTGAAAATCGGGCTAGGAACTGTAGGGTCGCTACTTCGAATCGTAAATGACCTCAACGGCAAGGTTTCGGATGGTACGGAAAAACCTGCTTTTATTTTGGAAGAAGATAAATTAGCGTCTATTTGTTGGTGTGTGCCTGCTTGTCACTAAGTGTTGATTAGGTTTGTATGGCGTTGAGTGTAATTGTATGTCGTAAGTTTGTCCGTCAACAGTTTTTTTACAATACACGTTACTTTCTTTCCAAACACTTTCCGCGTTCCACAAACTCAATGCACAAAGACAATCTACAAGTATCTTAACACTCTACAACATTGATGACACATCACTTACATCAAGATGACATTCAGTAAGGACATAGACATCAAGTTTACAAGATGGCGACAAGGTCAAAATGGCGACAAGATCACAATGTCGACAAGGTCAAAACGGTGACAAGTTTCACAAATCACAAATGTTTTACACGTTTACAGGATCAAACAAAATGTATGCATTGTACGTTTACAAATGGTCTTACACATGTTTAAATAATGTAGTAACAATCAAAATGAGCCTTCCATGATCACATTTAGGTTTAAATCTAACTAAATTAAAGCTGGACGAGACCTTCACGTTCAAAAAGGACGAGCTACGTTCAAATCTAACTAAATTAAAGTGGGACGAGCCCTCCACGTTCACACATGTCAGAGTCTTAAACTTGGCTCGCTTTCCTAACAAGTGTGAGACAGTACAAATACAACGTGATTTGATGTAAGACTCAACGATACACCATTCAATGGATTTATTAACATATCAAATACAGAATGATGATCATAACAATATATAATGGATACTTTACAACTTACATCCACAATACAGTTCACAAGTCTGACTCGCAAGATGTCCAGACACTCGCCTTTCAATACAGAAACCATACAACGCCTTTCTCTCAATCACACGTCAGTCCTGTACCGTGTCCCCAGAGCTGTCTGGACCTGGTTCGCAACTTGCCTCCTGCCTGACGTGGCGTCACGTGGCAGGCGTGCGTCTTGCGTTGGCGGCCTGACCGCTGGTCAGCCAGCGATCTCGCAGGCCGGTAACTCCTATTCGCCTGGCGGCGCAACGAAGTTGTTGCATCCCTTACTGGGAACTAAGTCGCCTGGCGGTCGTAACGATGTCCCTGCATCGCTGTCCCCTGTTAGACTCTGACAAATGACTTGTTCTGGTCTGTCCATGCAAGGGCAGTGCCCAGCTTAAGTATAAACACAGACCTCAAAGCAGTCGTTGCCACAATGAGAGCCATCAGTAGAAGAAAGCAAAGACCAGGAAAATACATGCTATGCGAATCAGTAAACTTAAAAAAAAAAAAACCTCAAAGACGAGGCAGTAAGGGAAAATTATGAGAAAGAACTAACTGAAATCTTTGTAAAATGACCCATAGAAAGAAAAACAGTTGAAGAAGAATGGGAGATGTTAAAATCAAGCATTTTAAATACTGCAAAGATAACATGTGGAACCACGAAAAAACGCAAAGCATGGATAAAGAAAGTAATAAGCTGGTGGAACGCAGAGGTAAAGAAAGCTGTAAAAGACAAAAAGAAAAAAATATAAAAAGTGGTTGAAGAGCGAACAGGAACGTGATTACATAAAGTACAGAATAGCAAGAAGAATAGAATAGTAAAGAGAGAAAAACAAAAAGACTGGGAGGAGTATGGAGAAATCCTAAATAAAAACTACAAGGAGGCAACTAGAAACTTCTACAAAAAGATAAGTGCAATGCGAACCAGAGGAGAATGCTTTGACACAACTGACATAATTAATAGTGAAATTGAAGAACCAATAAGTGAACAAAAACAATTCCTAATAAGATGGAAACAGTATTTCTTCTTCTTCTTCTTCTTCTTCTTTCGTTCGCCTGAAATATGTTTATAACTGCAATGTTGTCTCTTGTATGAATCTAACAGTCTTTTTTTAGTTCACTCAGCGGTCCATAGAGTTTATCTTCCACTGTTGTTTCTCTAGGCCAGAAGGTTCTCCTGGATATGTTGTAGTTTTGGCAATCCTGGATTATGTGCTCTGCTGTCTGCGACGCCAAACCACATGTGCACATGGCTGAGTCACCAATCTTGAATTTTGTATACATGTGGTTGCGTTATCTATTGTGTCCTGTTCTGAGGCGCAGGAGAATGACCTGTTCTGATCTGTCCATAACGTGGTAGTCGTCTTGAGTAAGGTGTGGTGGTCTTCTGACTGATTTGATCATTCTTTTCTTTTGGTGGTATGCAATGTAATGGACACATCAGGTTGTTCTTCTTTTGCTCCTTCCTTAGCAAATCGATCAGCTCTGTCGTTTCCGGGGAATCCACAGTGGGATGGTATCCACTGTATGGTGACCTTACGCTGACTGCTAAGTTCAGAAAGTCAGGTGTCACAGGAATCCAAGAAACCTACACAGATGCCACAGAAGAACTAGAACCAAACATACTAAAAGAAGAAATTATAGAAGCCATCAGATTAGCCCCATTAAACAGATCACCGGGACAAGATGAAATACCAAATGAACTAATTAAAGCAGCAAGAGAAGTAGGAATACCTTGGCTACATAGACTATTTAACCACGTTTGGGTAGAACAACAGACACCATGAGACTGGGGAAACTCCATAATTATCCCAATTTGGAAAAACAAAGGCAGCAAAAGAATTTGCACACAATACAGAGGCATTTCACTGTTGAGTCATACTGGGAAAATATCTAGCAAAATTCTTGAGAAAAGGTTCCGAACTACTATAGAACTCCAGCTAAGCGAACCACGACTTGGATTTAGAAAAAACAAAGGATGCACAGATGCCATTTTTGCTCTTAGACAACTTAAAGAAAAATCAATCGAATGCAATGAAACACTCTACTTAGCCTTTGTCGACCCAGAAAAGGCATTCGATAGAGTAGATAGAAATAAGCTGTGGGAAATCCTTAAACAATATGGAGTGAGTACACATCTAACAAATCTATGTAGAAGCTTATACAGCAACAGTGAATGCATAGTGAGAGCAACTGGATGACACTCAGAATCCTTCACCATAAGATCTGGAGTACGGCAAGGTTGTGTCCTGTCCCCTCTCTTGTTCATAACATATATAGACAACATATGTAAAGAAACCAGCCAAACAGAGACCGCAAGAATACCGCATGACGAGAACAAGAAGAAGAACCATCTGCAAATCTAACCATTAGAGAACTCCTGTTTGCGGACGACCAAGCACTAATAGCAAAATCAGAAGCTGAACTACAAGACCATATGAAAAGTCTAAACGAAATGTGTAGTGAACATAACATGAAAATTAGCACATGCAAAACAGAGGTAATGACTATACGTAAAGAAGAAAAAAAACCAATTCACCTAAACGAACATCCCTTGAAACAAGTAAAGAGTTTCAAGTACCTAGGAAGTATAATATCATCAAATGGCAGATCAGAAGACGAGATCGAAAATAGATGCAATATAAGGCAAACCAACTAATTGGACAAATGGCACCAATACTAAAGAACAAACATGTATCAGTTACTACTAAGAAAGCACTTTACAACACAATCTTCCTACCAACTCTATGCTACCAATGCCAAACCTGGACAATGACAGAAAAAGAGAAAAGAAAAATCACAACAGAAATGAGATTCCTAAGAAAAATAATCAACGTATCAAGAAGAGATAAGATCAGAAATGAAGAAATCAGGGCTAAAGTGGGAGTTATAGCAGTACTAGATTTTATTAGAAAGCAGCAAGTCAAATGGTTTGGCCATGCAAGTAGATTACCATTCAACAGCATACCATAACAAGCAATGATGTATGCCATATAGCTAGTGCACACTATACAGAGAGGATAGAAGGAAAATTCCAAAGTGGACAGTGCACCAATACCAAGGGATACTAGAATACGTCACAGGAACGCCAGCACAACAATGAAGGGATACGTTGTGTTGGATTCAAGGTGAACGGTGGTGTATTCGTTTAGGAGAAGGATTAGTGCGGCTACTGGAGAGTTGGAAGGATGGCAGTAGTATCATTCAAGGCTAAGGATAGCCAGTAACATATCTGGAGAACGCCATGGATTTACAAATGACGGGCAAACGCTAGACATACAGATTCAGAGATAGCTAGGATGATCGGCAGGAATAGAGGGTAATAGAATGTCACCAACTGGCTGGGGTTAGATCCCAGATGGGCAACCACTCAGCCAAAATCATTTTCTTCTACTGGTGTTTAGTTCTGGATACAGTTTAAGATCCCCTAATTCTGTCAGATGGGACTAATTACCACCCCAGATCCCAGAGAGAAAACATAGAACTAGTGTCTTTTATGCTGATTTAAGACACTGTCCCTGATACTCAAGAAAACAGCCAAGAAGTGGCTCGTTGAAGATAGAATATATCTATATAGATGTGGCTGTACTTGGTATCACCAGAAGTGAGAAAGGAGGAGTTAAGCTATGTAACGTAATCTGGTTACTTATGACTGCATAGACAAGGTCCCCCCCCTGACATAACTTCCCCCTTCTGGACAATGTGTGCGAACCCCCACTAAATGATATAATGTGTGTACTTTATTACGCTACACAAACATTTATAAACATTTAGAATTATACAGACAACTGAGTTTAAAATACAACAACTGTGTTTATTATTGCTATTGATGATCATATAATGATGATGATGATGATATGGTATACGTAACTTAAGAGGTCACATAGGTCATGCTTCCCCCAGTGAGACGCAGTTCACTGTCAGATTGAAGGAGTCCAAATTGGTCCCTTCACAAGGCTAAGTCACTTCCTGATATGGGTTGTTGACTGTCCATTGCTCCTAAGAGATCTGGAATGAAACGACCGGAGATGGGTAGTATCTACGTCTACACATCTCAAACACATATGTCTATACATTCATATAAACATACATTCAAGTCATAATATATGATTGTATGATGATAGATGATGGCATGTTACATAAACATATATCAGTTCTAAATAAATAAATATATATGTATATATTCATAAAACCATTTAGAACATCTATAGCTCAAAACATACATCATCACATACATTTATGTAATGGGGTGTTTCCCATATAAGTTCACCTCACTTACTCTTTCCCTTTCTGATTCATTCATACTGTCTTGTCGGAAGGGCTGGTCGCACAGTCCTGTCGAACATTAAATGCCTTCCCTGAATCTGTCTGGGATATTGAATGTCCTAAAACATGTCTGTCCTTATGCAGACATCATGCAGACAAGGTGAACTGGTGCCATTCCTCAAACCAAGTGTTTTCACCACAATCTTGGTAAGCACTCAAAGTGTTGGTCCAAATAATCAATGTTAATTGGACGCTATCAAGAGACTGGTGGCTCTCAGGCATTTCTCCTAAGTAGTCAGTCTCCCCAATGTTTAACATCATACAGGATGAATTCTAAATATATCTCCTGTACATGCATAAGCCACACGCTCATGTAGCTTGGATACTGGATTTCTCCAAATTATCACATACAAAAAATCAGACAACCAAGTTGTGAATGAAAGAAGAAAATAGTTCTCAGTGAAATCGTAAAGCTAGAACTGGAACATTAAGTACAAAGAAAATCCACCAGTGTAAAGTTTGGAAGAATATGTAGAAACAGGAAACTACACAAGCCTTCAGACTAGCAGACAAACTAATGGTATTACCTGGGTTTTATAGTTTTGGAAATTCCATCATAATACTTCGTACAGAAGTCCAACAGAACGAAATGTTAATATTTCTCCAGTAGGTATCCTTTTGCTATACGTGAGTTTGCGTCTGAGGATTGTTGTCCCTGCTCATAGTTTTATTCTCTCCGTTCCTGGCTAGTTTCCACGTTGGCTAATTAATATGCCCCATATTAATTAACTCCACCTATTTTCCATATGGACTGTAGTTATTTCTGCCAATCCAATTGACCGATGCCCTGCCACATTCCTGAAACAATGAAACATGCTTTGGCGGCGATGCAGTTGCGTCATTACATTCCAATCTGCTGGTAACACCCGCCTTCCTGGGTTGCTGGCAAAAATGTGTCAGCCATGTGTTCCTACTTTGCCCCGTATTGCAGTGATGTGTTAAGCATCTGGTCCTAATCGCTCCTTTGTGGTGGCAATTACAGACGTTGTCCCGGCTCCCCAAAGTCTGGACTTTTACCGCATGTGTTATTTCAGGCGGGTCTGGCTGACCCTCTTATCACCCATTCTGCCGTGGCTGGTTCACACGTTAGGTCCTGTTGAACTAAGGTGTTAGGTGTGTGTCCCTATGCCAACCACAGGATTGTAAACTAACACGTCAATCTCAACTGACTGGCTCCGCGATGTATCAACGCCGTCCCCAGCCCAGATTTCACACTTTGCCGTCTTTCTCTTCCCTTGTACTGAAAACAGCGAGTTTTCAACCTTTGATAGCGCCCGCCGACTGGTGCCGTGGTGTCTGGGTTTTACGTTTGATCTAGACATCAAAGCTTTCTCAGACCTAGCATTACAGAAATGATGGGGCTTGCGTGGTCAAAATGTATTTTTCTCTTGTTTTCAATCCTCTTGCATTTCTATCATTTTCTGGTGGACGTTTATGTTTTTAGAGAATGATAGAAAAATATTGTGGGCTCTTTAATTCCTTTTGAACTTGTGTCATTCGGATGCTGACCGACGGCGTCCCGTCAAATAGCTCCCCAATTTAAGTAGGTTCAGCAATGAAGCCTATAACAGCGCCTCGGCAGCATTCAAGAATGTATCTAAGTTCTCTCCCTTCTAGAACTGCCTCCAAGTCTGGGTTCCCAATATTCCCTGTGGCAGTGGGTTGTCCTATGAGTCAAAAGAAATATCCCATGTCCATCATTCCAGGATAAATCTTGCAAATCTTTGCTCCTGGTATTGTGTCGGATTTCCGTGCAATTGCTCGGTAATGTCCTGTCCTCTGGAGGTTTTACTTTTTCCCAGCCGGGAAATTGCAAAATGTATAACAAGATTCTCCTGCGCCGCAGAGAGACTGTTATTGCCCACTCAATTTCTGGCCCTTGTCCTATAAGCAGAGGAAGTGCCATCAGTGTTTTCTTAAAAGAATTGGTCGCAGTAATGTTGCTCCATTTTCTTGTCCTCCGTCGGCCAAAGATCATAATAAAATCCTTTAATCTCCTCCTTTTGGCAGGAAATTTGCTAAACATCATAATTTTATGATGTGCATTCAACTCATACTTGCCTCTTTCTTGGTAGGATGTCAGTTTACTACCTCTTGATTTAAGAGTTTTCTTCCCTGGATAATTCTTTATCTGCGTGAGTTTCTCTTCAACAGAATTCCATTTTGAATCTGTGTTTGAAAGTATTAGGCTAGTAGCAGTTGTCCAGCTTTGAGAAATCCTGTGGTTCCCCAAGAACTGTGAATTTGTATCACTCCTTGTAGAAGTATACATAAACAGCTGTTCTCCACATCCAACATTGGTTGAAGTGAAAGGTAAACAAGGTCCTGAGTGTTGAGTATACCAACCGCTCCTGGCTTGTTCCACTGCAGAGTCCATCATTTGTGATCCCCTGTTAGCTTCAGCTGTGTTGATGATAGGTATTACCTTCATCTTGTCCAAAGAAGTATTTTCTTCTTTGTTGGTAGCAAACATGGTTATCGTCCCTGAATCAGAGTCCGTAGTATAATCTACATGATTGCTTTCTTTATCTTGACTTTCCCTTTCGAAAGACTCCAAGATACTGACATCGTAAGAATTCTCCTCTGTGTCTTGTTTTTCCTCCCTGGCCGCGCTCTCCTGTGCCAAGTCCAGTTGAGATATTCTCTCCCTGGTTTGGTTTTCTTGTGCCAAATCCAATCGAAGTGAATGTTGTGGGGTGTCATTTTCAATGTCATCTCCCACCTGAGATAAGTAATTCATACTGATAATTGTTTCATCTTGTGTGGCCACACCATGAGAAACAATGGAATCCTGTTTTACATCCATTCCAGTCTCAGCTGAATTCATTTCCACTCCTAGTTTCTCTGAACTGAAGGGATTAAGAGAATCGGGTAAGGTCTCGCCTTCGATCTCTTTAATAGTTTTCCTCAGATCCTCCTCCTCCTGGATTTTTCTCCTTTGGGAAGTCTTAGGAAGCTCCTGAGATTGCTGGGTTGCCAAGCCAGCTAATCCGCTTTTATTGCAGTGTAAACATTTTTCACGTTTGTGACTGTTTACTGTACGCTTGGTACATTTCCTCCGATTCCATTTCTTTTTCGGAATTGAAGTGGAAAGCATCTGCCTTTATGTGCCTAAGTTTTTGTTTTTCTGAGCCATGGGGATTTGCAAAGGAATGCATGCCTCTTCTTTGTGACGGTCAGCTTCCCTGCTTTCTATCAGAGTTTCGGCTTGAGTGATTGGCTTTTCCTCAATCGAGCTGGTAGATTCCTCCATGTTCAGTGTTTTAATTTGTTCTTCTTAATCTCATCTTCTTAAGCTTTGTGACGCATATCTGCTTCTAATTCTGCAAGTCTTTTCATCATCTGTTCATCTTCTTTGTCCCACCAATCCATTTCATCTCTAATAAATAGTTCTAGCTTCTCTCCTACTAAGCCGAGCCTTAGTCCCCATCCTCTAGCGGACTCTAAGAAATCTGTGCGTGCATCCATGATCTCTTCTCAGCTTAAACTCAGGTAATTATATTATTACCCTACAGAGAGCTAGTCAGATTTATGCTAGAGCAGGATAGTGACAAGAGGAACAGACACTGCTATGAGAATGATAGTAGTGAATTTGAGTGAGAAAGTTGATGCAAAGCAGTCCGTCATACACTGAAGTAATTATGCATTATCAAATTATTCATGATTAAATCAAATGATAAAGCATGTAATCAAACAATCATCAAGTAAATCATCAATAAACTAATTAATATCACTAATTAATGTGATTATTAATTCTACAGTGGTGAATGATGTAAATTAACTCATATAATATTATCCATTATTAATTTTTTAACAAGTTATTTAAATTCTACAAACTTCCCTAGAAACAAATTCCTAAGTTAATACTTAGCAAATGTAATGGGTGAAGAATGAAAGAATGGTTTATGAAAATCAATAGTCTAGAATTTATTCTCTGATTCTATCATGGACGAGAAGTCCTAATGTCAAAATCTTGCTTACGATCGAGCAAGCTATTACATTAGAAATAAATTATAACTAACTAATGCTGCTAAGAATGTAAGTGAGAATGACCTAGGTTCTATCCATGGACAAGACCAGAATAATACCAGACTAACAGATTTGAAATAGGTTCGTTCCTTGCGAGCGAACCAAAGTGTTCTAGGGTTTACTCCCGGCTTCCATAGCGGACGAACAGACCAATATGTCACCAACTGGCTGGGGTTAGATCCCAGATGGGCAACCACTCAGCCAAAATCATTTTCTTCTACTGGTGTTTAGTTCTGGATACAGTTTAAGATCCACCAGTGTAAAGTTTGGGAGAATATGTAGAAACAGGAAACTACACAAGCCTTCAGACTAGCAGACAAACTAATGGTATTACCTGGGTTTTATAGTTTTGGAAATTCCATCATAATACTTCGTACAGAAGTCCAACAGAACGAAATGTTAATATTTCTCCAGTAGGTATCCTTTTGCTATACGTGAGTTTGCGTCTGAGGATTGTTGTCCCTGCTCATAGTTTTATTCTCTCCGTTCCTGGCTAGTTTCCACGTTGGCTAATTAATATGCCCCATATTAATTAACTCCACCTATTTTCCACATGGACTGTAGTTATTTCTGCCAATCCAATTGACCGATGCCCTGCCACATTCCTGAAACAATGAAACATGCTTTGGCGGCGATGCAGTTGCGTCATTACATTCCAATCTGCTGGTAACACCCGCCTTCCTGGGTTGCTGGCAAAAATGTGTCAGCCATGTGTTCCTACTTTGCCCCGTATTGCAGTGATGTGTTAAGCATCTGGTCCTAATTGCTCCTTTGTGGTGGCAATTACAGACGTTGTCCCGGCTCCCCAAAGTCTGGACTTTTACCGCATGTGTTATTTCAGGCGGGTCTGGCTGACCCTCTTATCACCCATTCTGCCGTGGCTGGTTCACACGTTAGGTCCTGTTGAACTAAGGTGTTAGGTGTGTGTCCCTATGCCAACCACAGGATTGTAAACTAACACGTCAATCTCAACTGACTGGCTCCGCGATGTATCAACGCCGTCCCCAGCCCAGATTTCACACTTTGCCGTCTTTCTCTTCCCTTGTACTGAAAACAGCGAGTTTTCAACCTTTGATAGCGCCCGCCGACTGGTGCCGTGGTGTCTGGGTTTTACGTTTGATCTAGACATCAAAGCTTTCTCAGACCTAGCATTACAGAAATGATGGGGCTTGCGTGGTCAAAATGTATTTTTCTCTTGTTTTCAATCCTCTTGCATTTCTATCATTTTCTGGTGGACGTTTATGTTTTTAGAGAATGATAGAAAAATATTGTGGGCTCTTTAATTCCTTTTGAACTTGTGTCATTCGGATGCTGACCGACGGCGTCCCGTCACAATAGAAGGTTACTGAATGTCGGATAGGAAAGTGCAGGACTACATGTCAGGTTAGTGTTATAAAACATTAGTTCCCACCTCGGTATCACGAGTCACTAATTTGTTCACTGCCTAGTTTATGTGACGGTTTTGCGAACCCTGGATTAAAAAGGTGTTCTTCTTTTCCAAGCGTCGGCATTGTACTTTCTTCCTTGTTCGCCAGAGTTATTCAAGCATTATTACACCGTTTCTTTAATGAGCCAAGATCCATGTTGTATGTTAATCTGATGATAGTTCCATGGCATAATATTTGAGGAAAAGGCGACATACGGCATTGGCAATGTACAGACCAGATGAAAACAGGAAGAGGTCGACCACGTAAACATTGGACGGAGGGAATATCAGAGTCCATGGGAATATCGATACATGAAGCCCATTATCGGGCACTCTCACGATGTTTATACTTCACCTCGACACCGCAAGGTACAAGAGGAACATGATGAGATGAGTGAAAATTTAAAATATATATATAATACTGAAGTATTGGAAAGATCAGGTTGTGTGACAGTTTATTCCATGCTCAGTCTTCGTAGACTTAGATGGATAGGACATCTTAGGAGGATGGATGATGGTAGAATACCAAAGGATATCTTTTTTGGTGAATTACAGATGGGTAAGAGATCTCAGGGTCGGCCTCTACTACGATACAAAGATGTGTGTAAGCGGGACATGATTGATACAGGCATTGATAATGCACATTGGGAGCAAGTCGCCGCTGAACGTGTTGCATGGAGGGCAAATATCAGAAATGGAATAAAGTCAAAGGAGAAAATTATTGCAGAAAAGTCACACACCAAGCGTTTGAGACGTAAGATGGTGCATGATGATGGAAATGACCACGTGTTCAGATGCACCCACTGTGAACGGACATTTACAGCGCAAATTGGCCTTATCAGTCACACTCGCTACCGCCATAGTTAAAAGTTATTATGCCTTTTTAAAGCACAAACTATCGTCTGTCAAGACGGCAAGGTGCCAATGGATATATATATATATATATATATATATATATATATATATATATATATATATATATATATATATATATATATATATATATATATATATATATATAAACATATCAATCAATCAATCACGTGCCGTGCCGGAAAGCGTGGGCGGTCATTACTCGCCATTTCACGCAATCACCAAAGTCGTGGATCAGCTCAGTGTTCCTGCCTCGACCATGCCATGTGGCCAAGCCATCCGGGTATTTACTTCTTGGTCTTCCCCTTGATCTGTTCCCTTCGATCTTGCCAGTTGTCACTATGTTCTCCAATCCATGTTTTCTCATAACATATCCAAAAAATTTTGACTGTCTACGTCTAATTTCTCTAATCAATTTACGATATTTAAACATAGCTAAAGCCACTAAACGCTGTGAAACAACTATAGCACTAGGAGATTTCAGTGCTAAAGTTGAAGAAGAGAGAGAGACTGAGATGTTACAAATGGATATGGCATTGGAAAGAAAAGAACAGAGGAGAGAAACTGACTGAATGGGCAAGCGCACATGACATGATAATTGGAAACACCTGCTTTCACAAGACCTTAGACGCCTCTTTACACGAAGGAGTCCAGGAAACTATGTTCACAAGCAAATTGACTACATAGTTATTAGCAACCGAAACAGCTTATTGTCAATGAAAACAAGAGTAGGCGTAATCGGAAAACTAAGAATAAAACTGAGGAAATTGAAAGAGGAACCAGGATATATTAAGCAAGATTTGATAATTAATAGTGTAATAAAATCAGGAAATCAGTGGCAATGTTAGTCACTGCAGAACACGTGCAATGGTTAAAAAAAACAATGAATGATGAAAAACGAGAAGAAGGCAAGAAAACGAGAAGTAGATTGTGAGCTTTACTAGAACACGATTACAAGTAACACAACTGACTTTGCGGCCAAAGCCTTCGTCAGCACAAACCGACACAACTATATGAAAATATAAAGAAAATATAAATAGAAAAGTGACTGATCTGAACCCTTGTTGTAGGCTGGGCATGTATTCCACACGTGATGACTTGTAATGGAGTTTAAAAAAACAAAGGAGAGGTGGTCAGGCGCACATGGGACCAGGTGGAGAAAACGGTGGAACAGACTAAGAACCCGCATGTGGAGAGATTGATATGGCGGGGTATCAGCAGGAGTTCTGGACAAATCTTAAAACTGAGAGGGAAGACCAGGAGAACTTTCAATCAGATGGCAGCTGGAACCATTATTAGTATGACTCTTCGCTGGCTGTTGAACGAGGGGACGGAGCGCGTGTGGGAATGTCCTGAGTGCAGTGGTATCGGTTCTTAGCCCATAACTCAATGCTTTTAAAAAGATAAGAGGTATAGACGAACAATGGCAAATACTAAAGGAATCGTCTTTACTGCTTCTTCTCCTACAGTGACATGGTCGCAAGTCTGAGACAGGAAGGATACACTGTCAGGCTATTCGCGGTAAAGGTATGTGTAAGAGGTCTAATCTCCCACTCCGTGTACGACATGCTCAAGCAATTAGACATTAAAGGACAATCGAGAACTTGGGCACAAAAGCAACCGGGTGAGGCAGCCGAAAAGGCCCCGTGCTGGCTCTGGAACAATCGGAACGTTCAGTGGGACAAATCACTACAGTAATATGATTCACGTTTCTGTCTGCAAATCATAGTATATCCAAATTCTAACATCGAAACTAAGATCCAGAACCTGTACTGTCTCGTGTCGATTCTGTACCTATCCCTCAAAACCAATGCGGTGCACTTACGATCGGGACTCTGCAATGTAATCGACACACCACGTTGTAGCAACCACGAAAACAAGAAATGTCGGTCGAAGTCCAACCCCCAGCTAATGATGGTGTAAAACGTCTTGTCAAGACCGATCTCCGTAGCAGAGGCGGGTGAGGGTTGGGGAGCTCAAACCTACCAACAAGTAGCCCAGTGAAAGAGCTGACTGCCCAGAGACGAACAGGAGTGCGTGAACCATGAACGTGGTAAGTAACAGCAACATGGCAACAACAACGTGTACTGGTACACAGCGAACAGCTGATACAGAGGCGAACGGCCGGGGAAGAAGTTGGCTTCTCACGGCCAAAGGTGCTAGAATATGTGTGGCACGAAGCATAGGGTGCACAATGATCTCCTCCCCGGGGGAAGGGTTGCTTGTGATCTGGCACAATACGAATTTGTGGGACAATTGGGAAACGACACAAACGTCTCGAAATCGTGTACTACCTCATTGCAGGAGGAAGACACCAGATGTCATGACCCAGGTGGGCTCTCCCCCAGAGAGTGTAGAAAAGGTAAAGGGCCTAAACATTCCGAGATGGCGACTACTTCTAACGATCAGAAGCCACCCGTTCTGCTTGCTCCGTGGCGGAGTTTTTATCATTCTACTTCTTATTTAGCTTGCGTAACATTGACTGTCTATATGATCTATATCTGTAATGTGGTGGGATGTTATTCATTACAAAGGTGAGTATCCCACCCTTTTGCCGATCTTTTTGGTCAGATCGGTAACACTGATAGCATTTGATTTTGGAAGCTATGTTTTTACTGAGGTGAGTTTCTTGCAAGTAACCTTTTCTTCACTCAAGATGTTTCCTAGCTGTATGCTCCCCCCTCCCCCCAACTTCTTCACTTTCATTCTGTGCTGCACTCAGGGAACAAATGAGATCACGGGAGGAATGAGATCAGCCCCCTATAGTGAATATTGGGTAGACAAGCACTGAGGGAGCACAGAGATACTGATACAAAAATGTTAATAAAAATTTAAAAAAAAGTTCCTCAGCATGTCAGACCCGCACCCCTCCCCCGTGAAGAAATTAGTTATTTATTGAAGTATCATCCTTGCACTCCGGACAAGTCCATATGTGCTTATCCCTCCAATCACCCACCAACCTATGCATCAGCGTTTGACGGATAATAGTGCCAGTTCTGTGTTGGTTGACGAGGTTCCTCATTCTCCATATGTGCCTCTCATGTCTGGACGTGCCAGTTCTGTGTTGGTTGACGAGGTTCCTCATTCTCCATATGTGCCTCTCATGTCTGGACGTGCCAATTCTTGCTCCCAAGACTCTCATTTTGGACAACGACGTGGACTCACTGGCGTCAAAGCCCTCCGCCCTCGACATCTCTCTAAGGGTATTAATAACATCAGCACGATCCATGGGATGGCCATCTGCAGGGGACGCAGAGCCAGCAAGTTTACCAGCTCATTCATTTCCCCCAGCTTCTGTCCTCTAACGAATATAATGATGACTCAGCACCCAACAGACATCCACAGCAATTCAGTCCACTGTTCAAACACAGAACTCGCCTAAACTTTTCTGATCATGCCAATTAATTCACGTAGTACACAAACTTTGATGTAATTCTGTGATTACAGCCACATCAAAGCCAGTGTTAGTACTGCCATCACCTCCATCGCCATGCTGCTCGTGGTCAAAGAGTAGGCATGATTGGCTTCTTGATTGGTTCACGAAGAAGACATTTGAAAACCAAGATATGGGGTAGTTGACAGCAGTTTTATCCACCTGGCTAAACGTCTCTGCAGACAAACCACTGATCCGACCAGAATTTATTTCCCACTGGAAACTATCCCAGGACGAACTCCATGGAGAGAAGAACGTAGACAACCAGACCAGCCGGTACAAGTCCATCATCATCATCTTCCACTTTAGCCGTCAAGCGTCGTGAAGAGGAATAATTGGCGCTCCATTTTCTTCTTGGGTGTCCTCTTGCTCTCGTCGCAGATGATCTTTGATGTACGACCAGTGATGGTAGTTGATGGTGTTGCATTCTAACGAGATGGCCAAACCACTTGATCTTCTATCTTTCAATAAATGTGGCACACGGCGTTGATCCCACTGTCTGTCTGATAACAACATGTCTTTCTCTGTCTCAGATGGTTAAGTTGGCAGCTCTCCTCAGGCATCTCATCTCACACGTGTTGATTTTGCGAGAGTGTGATTTGGATAATGTCCAAATTTGAGATTGGCAGCATTGGGTTGGTGCGAATATGTTGTTTATTATCTGTCGTTTTGCGGACATGGGTATGTTTGGATGTTTTAGTAAGTGTGATAGTTGATATTTAAGTGCACTTGCTGTTTGACATCTGATTTCGATTTCGCTGTCCAATCTGCCATCTTCTGTGACCACACTTCCAAGATATTTGAATTCTTTAACTTGTTTAAGAGATGTGCTATTTATCTGCATACTTAGTGGACCAGGAGATCTGTTAACTTGCATTACTTCGGTTTTGGCTATTTTATACTCATATTGTATCTGCCGCATGTTGAACTCAGATTACTAATATGATTTTGCAGTCTGCCCTTGTCGCTATAAAATAGGCACTGATCGTCTACAAATAGAAGTTCATTTATTTCCCGTGGATCAGTTATTTCATCTAAAGTAAAGAGTTCTAAATTTTCCGAATTTATTCTGTCAAGGCTTGCTTCTCTTGATATTCTGTCCATGTAGATATTAAATAGCAGAGGAGAGAGCACACATCCCCGTCTCACCCCTGTATTGACTGTGAACATATCTGATATACCGGTACCTGCTTGTGTTCTAACTGCACTTTGGCTCTAGTGGTACATGGCCATGATGTTTTCTAGCAATTATCCTTGTATCCCGTAGTCTTCAAGGATGGTCCATAATTTGTATTTGTCCACTCTATAGAAAGCCTTTTCCTGATCCACAGGCACAATATTATTCTGCTGGTCACTATATTCGATACAAAATCCACCATCATCATCAAATGCCCTGCCGGCTGGCGTAGGCGTTCATGGCTCTCCACAGATCTCGGTCTTTGGTGTTCTGGATCAACTCTGCTGATAATATTCCTCCATGCCACCGTCTCAATCCGTCCAGCATCATTTCTCTTGGTCTGCCTCTCTTCCCCTCGATCTTTCCAGTTGTCACGATGCCTCTCTTCTCGGGGTTCCCTTGAGCAAGATGGCGGGACACTTCTTCGTCCCGTAAAATGGAACGTGTTTTTTCCGAAATGTGTATGGATTAAGTGTTTTTTCGTGGTGAAATGGAGTTCGGACCGTGCAACGGAGTTCGTGCACGCGCGTCCGGCCTTCTTTCGGCGTATCATCGGCGCCCGGTGGCGATAGTTAAGCCTAACATGACGACCAGACGACCAGCTAGGACACAACGTGGTAAGAGGGCGGGCGCGCGCAGAAGGCGCTTAAAATGTGACAGATTGGGTATCGGAAATGTTCGAGTACTGTACTGGAACTGTGCATCATTTAGTCAACGCCGACCCATTCTTGAAAAACTACTCTACGGAAACGATATTGTAGTCTTGCAAGAAACACAGCTCACCGACGGAACAGTCAATGTTGCGGGATTTCAGGGTTTCCTTAACAGGCGGCGCCTCGGACAGGCCATTCTGGTCCGCGACAACATACTAGTGTCTGAGATCGATATGTCCGCCTGGAACAGCGATGCCCTGCAAGTGCAGGCATTAAGAATAATGACACCAGTGCAGCTTGTAATCGTTAACGTCTATGCGCGAAATGGGAAGGTCGACGTTCTTCAATGGCAGAGTTTGTTCGATATGAATGAAAGGCTTATCATCTACTGCGGGGACTTCAATGCCAGAGGCAGTCAATGGGGGAATTGCATCACCAATAGACAGGGAGAAGATTTGGAGGACGCCCTGGCATCTGCTGCCCTAATCTGTCTGAATGATGGGAAGGTCACTAGAATGGCCACTCGACCAGGCGACTCTGACAGCATCATTGACTTGGCTCTGGTGTCGCCCACCATCGCACCAAGGTGCCGGTGGGGCACACTGGGATACCACGATAGTGACCACTACCCTTGTGTCATCCTGATCAAGAAAGACGGGGCCATGAGTCAAAGAAACAAGACCAATGCCTTCCCGTACGACACCACTGGTCAAGACGCCATAAGCAAGATCAGAAGGAAACTAACTTCCTCCCGTAGGAGACAAGAAAGATGGCTGCAGCCACCATGGTGGAATGGAGAGGTCGAGAAGGTGTGGCTGGGAAAGAGGCAGGCTGTCAAAGACTGGCAAAAGGCCAGAAAGGCTAACATGCCACAGGTTGAGTTGGCGAACCTGAAGACTGAGGTCGTTAGGACGACGACTTTATTCAAATCCTGCGCCAAACAGGCCAAGGCCGACAAATGGGACGAGTTCTGCAGGAAGGTGTGCTCCGAGCAATCTCTTACGACATTCTGGCGCCTCCACAAGAGCATGAACGGTGCTGCACAACGTAGGGGTATTCCAGACTTTCAAGGCACAGACCTCGCATGGAAAAAGCCGCATGCGGATAAAGGTAAGGCCCTTCTTGCACGCTACATAGAACAGACTGACCAGAAAGACGAGCCCGCCAGACAGAGGACCACAACAGCACTCTCTCAGTTGTGCGAGGGGGTCGGGACAGACGAAGAATGGACAATCATAGTTGACATATTGCGTGCGATGCTCAAGAAATCACCTAACACCGCCCCAGGCCCAGACGGCATCCGATATGGTGACCTAATGGTGATATCAGATGATGACATGGAAGAACTGGCCAGAGAATTCAACACCAGTATCCAGAGGGGTCAGGTCAAAGAAGAATGGCTACACAGCTACTTGCTGCCGCTGCCAAAACCGAACAAAGACCACTCCAAGATAAGCGGCTACAGAATCATTACGATGCAGAATACTGTTGGCAAGCTACTGGAGAAAATTGTAGCACACAGACTTACTTGGGACTTGGAACAGCTCGGCTGCTTCCCGCCCACACTTGGAGGATACAGACGCAACAAAGAGTCATGGCTGAATGCGGCGGTCTTTGCTCAAGATGTTTACGAAGGATTTCAGGTCAGAGAAGAGACATGTGCGGCCGCCATAGACTTAGAGGACGCATATAACAGAGTATCTTTCGAGCACTTGATGCAAACCCTCCTCAGACTGAAAGTGCACCCTCACCTTGTACGATGGATAGCTGCAGTTCTACTCCAAAGGAAGGTGGTGCTAAGATGCGGGAGTTGGTCTTCTGAGCCGATAACGATATGTCCAGGATTGCCGCAGGGTTCACCACTGTCACCAGTACTATTCAACGTGTATACGGTGCCGATCACTGAACAACAGTTGGATGGGAGGGGTAGGACTCTATCATTCGTTGACGACATCCTCGTGTATCGACAGGGTCGAGATAGACAGGCGGTTGCCAACTATATGCAGGGCGAACTAGATCGAATTTCCTCATGGTGTGCTGATGCCGATGCCCTTGTCAACCCTGCAAAGGTAACGGTTACATGGTTCTCACTAAACAACCATATTGTGAAAACAGACCTGCCGGCAGTAAGAATGGATGGGAGCATTCTGAGTAGAACCCAGTCAATGACATATCTTGGCGTGAGGCTTGATCGTAGCCTGTCCTTCAGAGATCATGTCGATTATGTCATAACGAAGGCTCGAAAAGGTTTGGCAGCAATGAGAGTCATGGCGACTGCCAATATCGAGCAAAGACTGCTAATACTTCTGTTCCAAGGACTTGTGCTTTCACGCATCGAGTATGCCCTGGCCATCCTCACTGTCAGCCCTACACAGATTGGAAGACTTGAAAAGGTACAAAACGAAGCCATGCGCATCATTTTGGGCTGCACGAGAGACACCAGCTGTGTAGCAATGAGATACCTCCTTGACTTCCCGACAATGGAACACAGGATCAAGATCTGGAGAGCTCGTGCATACTTAAAAATAAGTGCAGATGAGCAGCACCCTCTGCATGACGCTATATTCAGAGAAAAGGGTGACAGGCTAAAGAGGGGCAAATCATGGATGGGTCGGGCGGAAGATGTCGTCGGACAGGTCTGCAGTCTTACCAGTATCAACCCCGGCAAGGAATGGGTGCCGGTGCCTCCAGCTTTTAAGTGTACCTTCTCCTGCATTATCACACTCGACAGACGGTGCAGAGAGCAGAACCCTGCCGATGTCAATGCAGAGGTTAACGCGCTCATCTATGATCACTCAGATAGCCCCGAAGTGCTCATCTATACAGATGGATCTGTTGTAAAGCAGCAGAGAAGTGCGTGGGCATTTACAGCCCGTTCAGCGGGCCGAACCGTTCAAGAATCCAGTGGTGCCCACTCTATGACCACGAGCAGCATGACGATGGAGGTGATGGCAGTTACACAGGCTTTCATATGGCTGGAATCACAGCATTATACCAACGTGCGTGTACTAAGTGATTCAATTAGCATGATTCAGAAGGTCGAAGCTGGATCTGTACGTAGACAGTGGACTGAGTCGCTGCGGAAGTCTGTTGTCCGCAAAGTCACCTTCATCTTCGTCCCGGGACATGCGGGAGTCGAGGGAAATGAACGAGCTGATAAATTGGCTGGCTCTGCACCCCCTGTAGATGGCCAGCCCATGGATCGTGCCGATGTTATTAACGCCCTTAAAGATATGGCGAGAACAGAGGATTTTGACGCCAGTGATTCCACATCGCTTTCCAGGATGAAAGACCTGGGAGTAAGAATCGGCACAGCCAGACGCGAGAGGTACATCGGGAAAACAAAGCGCCTCGTCAACCAACACAGAACTGGCACTATTAGCCACCGGACGCTGATGCATATGCTGGGGGGAGGATCTGAGCACCTATGGACCTGTCCGGAGTGCAACGAAGATACCCCAACTGATAACTAATAACTAATAATAATAAGCCTCTCTTCTCATCACATGACCAAAGAAAGCTGTTACAAAATCCATACAAAAGTGAAAAGAATATTCAACAAAGAAAATAAAAACATTGCATAACGCAGAACAGCCTCTCAGTGCCACCAATCGGGCGCTGGATCGTCAAACACCCCTCACCACGAGGATTGACGGCAACAGTGCACGATCATGATGACAGAATTGTAGATTGTGTCGTTAAAGATTTTGTTTTGTTGGTAGTATTTTTTATGAAATCGTTAAAGAACCAACTTCCTGTTTGGTTAAAAAGTTCTTGCAAAGAACAATAACATATCGGCCTCCTGTTCTGCAGGGCGCTGTATTGTTTTCCACAGAATACTAAATAATATCTATCAAAAATGGCTGGTTTATTGCAAGAAAGCGTGGAATTTGAATCTTTTGATGCTTTTCAAGCGGCAATGGAACAGTATGAGGACACACATTTCGTTCAGTTTAGCAGAATCGACTCGCGCTCGGTTGAAAAAGCGCAGGAAACTTCATCGAACAGAACATACAGTCCACAAATAAAATTTTCGCAATTGACATATGCCTGCACCTTTGGACCAAGAAAAGGTCCTTCAAAGTCTACCGGAGTTCGAAATTCTAAGTATGGGATCGTATTTTATTGTTTAATAGAACTGTGGAGCAATATATTGTTAACCCTTTACAGGGCAGACGCTTGTCCGTTTTTAGCCCTGAACGGGCAAGATTTTTTCAGGTTTGGTAAAATTTCGGGTCACGTTAGTAGTAAAAACATCACAAATAAGGTGTTAGTCAACCGATTTTAGTTAAATAAACAACATGAAGGGAAAAGCATGCAGAATATGTTACTCACGTGATTGTTGTTGGTAATCCATATAATATATGAACACAAATATTTACGAATTACAGCATGTTGTTTGTGATTTTCCGTCATCTATACAGCAATTTACAAACACATTTTCAGAATCATAATCACTTTCTTTAAAGTCCGACTCAGACTGCTAATGCAAAGTAACGCTTTGCACTGATATCTAGCTCCGATTAATAGTCAACTTCGTGCCCTTTAATGTCATTTAAATTGAACCTAGCGAAATCTCGGCTATCACTTGAAGAATCGCCGAAATCCATTTTGAAAAACAGCGTAAAAATCCCGAAAACTATCCAAAAAAAAAGTCCGTAAAAGTCCGTTCAAATTCATAGTAACGCGTTTACAAATGGCGGCCACGTTATCAAGCTATCGGCGAAAGCGAAAGTAGCAGTCGGAAGTGTCGGAAAGCCGAGAGATCGCGTTTTTACAATGCATAATAGTATCGGACGTAATCGGCCGATCCGCTTGTTTAAGTGATCGGTCGCTAATGGCTGCTCTGCCCTGTAAAGGGTTAATTGTAATATAATAATAAAAACATATTCTAATAGTAATAATAATATTGACCATATCATTTCGATGTCTTTTCTGTATCAATTGATTTGATTTAATTTAACTTTATTTAGCCACTTTAGTAACATCTTCTGAAGTGTTTTTTAATTATGAAACCTGCATAGTTGGATCATCATCATCAAGTGTCATGCCGACCGGCGTAGGCATTCATGACTCCCCACAGATCTCGGTCTTTGGTTTTCTGGATCAACTCTACCATGCCACCGTCGCATTCCATCCAGCATAATTTCTCTTGGTCTGCCTCTGCCTCTCTTCCCCTCGATGTACCCAGTTGTCATGATGTTCTCCAATGCCTCTCTTCTGATCACTTGACCAAAAAAAGTTGTTTGTCTCTTTCTTATTGTTGTATATAATGTTCAAGTTTCATTAGCCTCTTTCATGCATTCGTTGTTAGTTACTTTTGCAGTCCAAGGAATTTGTAACATTCGACTCAGGAACCACATCTCTGTTGCTTCCAATCTCTTCCTAATTTGCTCATTTACATTCCAAGATCCACAGCCATACAGCAAAACAGGTTCTATATAGCACCTTAGCACTCTCTTTCTTACATTAATTGACTTATTGCATAAGATATTCTTTATTTTCTGAAATGCAGCCTTTGCTTGCCCTATTCTGCTCTTAAACTCTGTTGTGCATCATCCATCTGATGTTTTAAATGTCCCTAGATATTTAAAATTATCCACTTGGTGAAGAATTTTCCCTTCTGTCTCTATTTCACATTTGGATGTTACCTGTTTCTTTGATATCACCATTGTTACTGTTTTCTTGATATTCATAGTTGGATACCTCTTGAAAAAAAAAAAAAAAAATCCGATACCTTATTCAAGTCTGTAGGTCAATTCCAAGTGGAGATATTAATGTATGTGTGTCATTTTATTATTTAATATGAACAAAGAGCAAAATACGATTTTGAACCTTTGACAAAGGATGAACCTACGACAGGTCCAGCAAACTGGTAGGGAATTTATTTGTTCAAGTACTATTGCTTGAGAATTATGGAGGGCTATTATCAGACAGACTGTGGGATCAACACCTTGTGCCACATTTATTGAAAGACAGAAGATCAAGTGGTTTGGCTATGTTGTTAGAATGCAACACCAACAACTACCATCACTGGCCTTACATCAAAGATCATCTGTGACGAGACCATGAGGACGTCGAAGAAGAAAATGGATTGACGACATCAAAGATATTGTACAACCACATGGAATGACACTATCGGGCGCTGGAATGTAAATTATTCCTCCCCACGACACTTGACGACAGAAGTGGAAGATGATGATGATCATGATGACATAGTGTGACCTACCTACGCACTCTCACAACTGTTGGTAACACAGATGCCAAGGGAGATTAAAACTGCCGATGTCTAACTAAAGGAAAGATAACAGCTGTCAATTTATATATATACACACGCACACATGGATATATACACCTCCATGTCATGCTGTCATGACGCTGTCTCCACGCCCGCTCTGTCAGTCAGAGGCCGCCAGCATAGATCCATTTTGACAAGAGAATTTGCCTTAAAAGTTACCTAAAAATAAACGACCCCGACTGTGTAGAGTGATGAAAAATTACACATAAATACTACAATGGATGTTGAATGAAAAGATGTATTCGTTGGCATTCAAATATTCCATAGCAATATTAACCCTTTACAGGGCACAGATTTTTCCTATTTCTAACTCTAAAAATACAAGAATTTTGAGGGTTTTAGTCAGATTTTGGGTAACATTAGTAAAAAGATCATAACTAAGTTGTTAGTGAATGGATTTTAGTGAAATAAAGAGCAAAATGAAGAGAAATGCATGCAGATTAATAATTGTACTCACATGTCATATGAACAATCCAGTCTTGTTAGTATAATCCACATATGAACACAAATATTTACAAAATACAACACATTGTGATTGTCAGTCATATATACACTTTGTACAAACACTGCAAACTGCTCACTGGCCTCCAAGATGCTGGGGAAAACAAGTGTCCTTACAGTAGTTCACTTGGCACACATCACAGCCATATGAACTTTCAATGGCTCTTCCTGCAGGGGTACGACGTTTGGCGTTTCTGCATGCCGCACAGGCTTTCTTCCTGCCCTCAAACCTCATGAGCTTGTGATTGTGGACACTTTCTGGGGCTACTGCTTGGCCTTTTCTCTTTGATGCAACCTTCTTCCTGCTGGAGAATCCTGCGATGAGTTGCTCAGATAAATCCAGATAAGTCCAGAAGGGCGTAGCGTTTGCTGGGCTTTGCTGCGGTCTGCTTGAACAGGATGAAAGCATCGTTTATGCATGAATCTAAGACAACTGAGGAGGTAGCACCAGTATTATCTGCACTTCTTCAGTGTAGAGTAGTACTCCCTCATTTGATCTGCCTTGTCCACCCCTCCCATGCATTGGTTGTAGAGTTTGATGACAGCAGGGCAGGACACAGGCTTTCTGGTGCGAGTGTGCCGGTCCCATCGCTCAACGGTGTCCAATGTGTGTGAGGTATTGTTGGAGAGCATGAAGACATCCCTTTTATCAGTAGCAAGCAGATCCTCTTTCTGGAAGACTTGATGGTTTCCTTGCTTCATTTTTCTCTTTTCTCTGAATGCCAGAGGCAGATCTTTTCTGTTCTTTCTTACTGTTGCTGCCGCATAAGTTTTCTCTTGCAGAAGGCTAGTAAGAAGCCCAACTGATGAAAAAAAGTTATCAAAATAGAGGTGATGATACTTTCCCAAAAAGGGGTGCATCACTACATCATGGCCCAGTCCATGCTGAGTGCCACCATCTATTTTGCCACGTTAGACAGAAAACTGGGGGAGGTAACCAGTTGCTGACTGTCGGTCGGTCTACAAATACGAGGCTTCACTCATACTGTTCCCTATGAATTCGGGGCAGTAAGGTTGATTGTTATACAACGTATTTGAGGATCAAATCATCCAGTGGTAGTTTTAAAATCAGATCCCTGGCAATATAGTTGGAATATGTAGGCACAGAGAAGAAAGATGGAAGAGAGAGAGAGAGGAAAAGTGCCTACGACACGCCCCTGATGTATGCGGGGTCGGTCGGTCTACAAATACGAGGCTTCACTCATACTGTTCCCTATGAATTCGGGGAATATACCCCATGTGGTAGGTCGCAGGCACTTTTCCTCTCTCTGTCTGTCTCTCTCTCTCGCTTTCCTCTCTCTCTCTCTCTCTCTCTCTCTCTCTCTCTCTCTCTCTCTCTCTCTCTCTCTCTCTCTCTCTCTCTCTCTCTCTCTCTCTCTCTCTCTCTTCTTGCATGGACTGTACATATGTCCACATACACTAGCAGTTTGTCTGTTGAAATGTGTCTATGTATGTACACGTGTTCATGCACACCAGTCCACCCAGACCAACAACACAATGGGGTCGTGGTCAATTTTACACGCCTCCTACCCCGCCCCCTTCTTTCTATGTGCTCACTGAACCGTAACATCCAGCACCGTTATACAAATACACCCGTGATTTCCGCATTCATTTACAGGTCCGTACGTGAGGTGAGTATGCAGTTTTTTTTCTCTATAAACAGTTTTTCTATTAAACATTTTCTTCGACTAACATTCTTTTTAATTAACATTTTGTCAATTCTTATTTTCTCTTCATTGCTTCCATTTTTCCATGCATTTGTTCCTCTCGTCCTGTCATCACCTTCTAATGTAGTCACAGGAGTTCTCCTTGACTATATGTTGTGTTTGTGAATGTGTTTGTTTGCTGATGAAGGCTAACCGCCGCAACGTTCTGTATGTGTCGTAACTCTGTTATGTAAAGCTGCACTACTTTGTGTCAGTTACATTCAACAGTGTTTCCTACCTTCAGTTCATTGAACAAGTAGTATTTCAGTGTGTTCTGATATTTTCACTTTTTGATTTAGTTTGTTATTTTACTTCCAGGGCATGTTCATGTTTAAGTGTTATGGTACTGTCCTCACTGTAGAAATCTCAAAGTTCTGCTGCAGTCTCTCAAGTGAGTTCCTTGCCATTTTTGTTAAGGCGACATGCAGCAGAAAAATAACTATTTTGGGTCTGTTTGGCTAGTTTTGGAATAGTTCATTTTTACACACCTTAGCATGTCTTCTATGAGATTCGGTACTTGTTTTTGTCTAAAAAATGTTATTTTAAAGCAATATTCATACTTTACTTAACCTACCCTAGGTGTCAAATTGTTACCATCCATCCATCATGTTCCATGCCGGTAAGCATGGGCGGTCATGATTCGCCAATTCACTTGATCACCAGAGTCGTGGATCAGCTCAGTGTTCTTGTCTTGACCATGCCACTTGGTCAAGCCATCCAGGTATTTACTTCTCTGTCTTCCCCTTGTTCTCTTTCCCGCGATCTTGCCAGTTGTCACCATGTTCTCTAATTTATTTCTTCTCATAACATGTCCAAGGAAGTTTGACTGTCTTCGTCTAATTTCTTTAATCAGTTTACAGTTTTCATTTGTTTCTTGTAGAAATTGTTCACTGGTTTGTCTGTCTGTCCATGGTATTCCTTGCATTCTCCTCAGAAACCATATTTCCACAGCTATCAAATGTTTTTCAGCTTGACTGCTACAAAATTACAGGCTCTATGTAGCATCTCAACACTCCTTTTCTCGTAGCATTTGACATCTTCTTATTGGTGAGTATGTTTTTCATCTTGTAAAAGGCTATCTTCGCCATGGCGATTCTTGTTCTAATTGTCTACTAATTGAAAATTGTTAATAAATTGATGTTTTTCAAACCATTGTAACGGTATCTGCACAAAGAGGTAACCACATGTGTCATATACCATTTTAATGGTCATTCACTCCTCTGAATTGTTCGTGAAATTGCTAACTCTCCTGTATACAGCTGTTCTTTCATATCAACAATCTTCCGGAAAGTTCCATATATGTAACACTACACATTACCGTAAGCAATGCGTGATTCCCATTGGCTGAAACTAATCACATGGGTATGTGATTTTTTCCAAGGTGGCCATTTTGTTATGTTTACATTTGGCGACCTGTTGACACGCGAATTGAAAACTGCCTCGTTCCAAGAAATTTACCATCCTGTCATCTGCTCAACTTAAGAAATCGTGCAGTCAACAACTGGCAAATGCTCGTAAGCACAGAAAAACCTACCAGAACATAAACATTACAGAAAATTCTGAATCCGACCCAGCTAAACAGCGTATACCATCCTCAAGTATTTTGACAGTGAATCTGAACGATTTAGTAGCATCATGTTCTTCTCAAAGTTGTAGAAGTGACTCTTTTATTGCAGACAAAACCTGAAGCCAATTTAAAAGAGATACGTATGAATATAAGACCTCCTCTAGCAGGAAGAGTATGTTTCTGTTGATGACAACGTATACCAAAAACTGGAACACAGAGCAGTAGTTGAAATGGATGAAATCATCAAAAAGTTATGTTGTCCAGTATGTAAAAATACTAGTCTTATTTTTAAAACTGACAGCAAAAAAGCCAAAAGATTAGCTGTGCATGCAGAGGTTTTCTACTCTTGTTGTGAAGAAGTAGTTTGTGGAAGATACCTAGCTGTAAGAAGTAATGCTGGGGATAGATCTTTTGCCATCAATAGCCAGTCTGTATATTCTGCATTAGTTTGTGGAATGGGAGCAACATTCAATAATTTTTGTGAAAGCATGAACCTGCAAGGTCTTCATCACAAAACATTTCACAGCAAAGCGAATAAACTATATTCAAAGTTAGGAGATCTGGAGGACACTGTTTACTCTCAAACCGTAAAATATGTTTAACAAGTTCATGCACAGCAGTTAGGCATCACTCTACATGACAATGATGTGCTAGATATTAGTGTCAGCTTTGATGGCATTTGGCTGACAAGAGGCCACACATCTCACATTGGAGTTGGCTGTGCAGTGGATGTTCTTACAGGACTTTGCAAAGATGTCCACATATTGTCAGGTGTGTAAGACACTTTCCGGAGACAATCCAGATGCATTTGAAGCATGGAAGGCAGAACATCTTCCAAACTATGGTAAGACTTAAC
This sequence comes from Cepaea hortensis, assembly GCA_963921405.1. NCBI lineage: Eukaryota > Metazoa > Mollusca > Gastropoda > Stylommatophora > Helicidae > Cepaea > Cepaea hortensis. The sequence continues at coordinate 63,686,393 of OY992882.1, read as the reverse complement.
TGTGTGAAGAGACTAGGAGCATCTAGGATGCAGAAGAGTGTTAGAAATAGCTTGAAGGTCAAGCAAAGAGACGCAACAGTGTATGAGCTGCCAAACTGAAGAGACAAGGTGAGCTGCATGAAGGTCCTGCACCACAAAAATACCACAAAAATTGTCATGAGAAATGCCATTAAATTTGTAAAATTATGAAGGAAAAAAAATGCCAAGAGAGTATGTAAATATATATCAAACAATTGAGTGTGTACGTTAAAAAATGATTGTTTTAGATCTCCCTTTAGAAATCATATATGGCTGCTGTTTATCTTGGTTTCCACGGCAATTGTTGAGTGCAAAGTCAACTTGACAGTATTTTATCGATCAGCAGCCTTCGGTTATCAAACTCTATACCATATCAGAACACAGGAATTAAATATTATTTTCATTTTTTCTGCCTCACATCACCTTAATGACTCCTAAAATAGCTGTTCGATTGTACTCATTTAATATTACTGTGGCATTGCCAGGTGAGCTAATTTTCTTCCGTGCTCTGGAGTAGTTTGTTGCTTTGCCATCTGGTTGGTTGATCAAGATGAATATATTTTTGATCAGTCTTCAAAATCTGCTCTTCCTTTATCATAAGCCCAGCTTGAAGAGTGACAGGTAGTCTCCCACATTAAGGAGTCCTGATTTTTCAACTGTTATTTGGTGTAACTCATTGTTGTAGATGGCAATTTGTAACATCTCCACTGCAGAGAAGAATGTTTTCTGTTAGGAATTTGAGATCACTTTGATGCGATGTACTTATCTCTATTGTTAGGATTGACATTTTCACCAGTAAGAGTCAAACTTCCTCTTTTGAGTCTTTTCTTTGTTTACCAGATATGATGGCATCTATGTGGAAAGTAACTCAATGTATGCAAGTTTGTTTATGTGTCATGTTAATTTAATATTCTAGGTTATTTAAATTTGCATTTATTAATTTGAAATGTGATTTTTACCTGATTCAGTTCTAGAAAAATTGACTGTCCTGTGCGTATACGTGTTTCGGCAACCCCAGATGGCCAGAGATTGGTGATTAAGGAGAGCAAGCTTGATTGTCACAATCATGAAATAAGTGAAGTAAGTTTGCTTCTTTTAAGTTTTAAACTGTTGAATATTAGGAGAATTTATTTACTTCTCCACTTTCATTGATGAGTGTCTATTAATTCTTTATGATATGAAATATAAGGTGTAGGCGTTCTCATTATATATCAGCCTAACTTGTTCTGACATTTTTGTGTAAAAGGCTTCTGACTTCCTTTGGTTTTGGTAATATTTTCAAGGTAATCAATATGTGATGATATGGCATGTCAAACTAGGTTACTTTAATGTAATTTGACTTTGCTCGGTAATAATGCTGATTTAATAGCATTAATACATTTTATAGTGTAAGTCTTAGACTGTGTTAAACTAGCTTGAAAATCCCTTAGAGCTATAAATGTAATTTTCCTGAAGAATGTTAAAAATATGGTTAGAAAAAATGAGCAATCTAACAATTTTGGAAGAGGCTAGGACACAAAAACAACTAATGACAAACATCAGAAGAAGGCAGTGGACAGTTTTTGGCCACATTACAAGATACGAATCTTAACAGTATTGTACCAACTGGTAAGATTGATAGAACAAGATATACAGGAAAGCAGTGAGAACAGATTCTGAACAGCTGTGCAATATGCTGTGACAGGTATCAGCTTATACATTTTGCTAGAGAACAGAAGCTGTGAAAAGCATGATCACTGTCACCAGATGACAAAGCACACTATGTTTACGGTCGTCACTAGGAAGAAGTATATACCACAATGTAATATACAAGTAAATGGGAATATTCTTAAACAAGTGAATCGGTACAGTTATCTCGGAACAGTCATTACATCTGATTGGAGATGCCTTGAAGAGATTAGAACAAGTATCCTCATGGTGAATGAAGTTAGCCTATTGCAAGATGGAAAACATACTAACCGATAAAAAGATGCTATTTGCAACGAGAAAAAGAGTGTTGAAGTGCTACACAGAACCTGTACTTTTGTATGGATATGAAACTTGGACAATGAGCAGTCAAGCTGAAAAAACATCTGATAGCTGTCGAAATGTGGTTTCTGAGGAAAATGCAAATACAATTGAGTCCACTTAAGTCAAACTCGAATAAGTAGAATTTCGCTTAAATCGACGTTACTGGCTTATTCCCGGCCATTATCCTACTTTATCATTGTATAAAAAGTCCTGATAAGTCGAATTCGGTTAACTCAAATTTTCAGATTAGTTGAACATAAAAATGAATACCGACTATATGTTTTCATGTTTAAGTCAAACTGTTCATTTCACACCCAAAAAAAAAAAAAAAAATTGTTTCACAAAAGAATTATTTTTAGTCAGCCCAGAGAACAACAATCAATATGGCACATACAATATCTCGCTACGTGTCAACAATGGCGGCTAGTGGACAAAAGCTTGCTACTTTAACTTTAAAAAGAAAGATTGAGCTGATGGAAGACGTTGAACGTAGTGGGAAGAAGAAAGTGAATATAGCTAGAGAATTTGGTATTCCAACATCAACACTTTCCGGCATTTTAAAGCATAAAGACCGCTACAGAAAATTGTTTTTCGAATGTCAAATCGACGGTGACAGACAGCGAGCTAGAACTGCAGCGTGTGATTTTGTTGATGCTGCCCTTTTAAAATAGTTCACTGTGATTAGATCGGCAATTGTACCAGTAAATGGGCCTTATTGCGAAAGCAGAAGAATTTGCACGTCTTGGAGGTCAGACAGACTGGATTGTAGTGCTGGCTGGTTGGATTGTTACAAAAAAATGACATTGCATCACGTACAAGAATGTGTGTGGAGAGAAACATTCAGTCGATGAAGCGACGACTCACTCATGGATAGAAGACGTGCTCAGACCTGCTTTAGCTAAATATAATTCTGCAGATGAGGATGACTGGGTTGCCAGCACAACCTGTATCGCAGTCAGATATTTTGGCATGGATTGACAAAATTTACATTTACATGATGCAGACTGGATGTTCAGGTGATGCAGTCTCACCATTTTGTGCCTTTAAACAGGCCATGGGAAGACATTTTTCACAAGTCCAGAAGCAAAGCAAAATCACAGACTTTTTCTTTAATTAATTTGGAAATTTTCAAAATTAAACATTTCAACATTTCTGATATTGTTTTGCTATTTATTTATTCACTAACTGTGTTTCCTAAGTGGTACAATCATTTTACTCAATGCTACTGCATGATATTAGTGTAAATGTGTGCAGTCTGGATAAGTAGAATTTCTGATAAGTAGAACAAATTCCTTCGGCCCCTGTGACTTATACTTATCCAGACTCCGCTGTACCATGGACATATAGAAGTTCAAATTACCAAGTCCTACAAGAAAAAATGAAAACCGTAAACTGATTAGAGAAATTAGATTTGGCCACGTTATGAGAAGAAATAAATCGGAGAACTTGGTGACAACTGGCAAGATCGAGGGGAAGAGAACATGGGGAAGGCAGAGAAGTAAATACCTGGATGGTTTTGCCACGTGGTATGGTCGAGGCAAGAACATAGAACTGATCCACAACTCTTGTGATCGTGTGAGATGGCAAAACAAGACCGCCCACGCTTATTGGCATGGCACATGATAATGATGATATGCATTGTAATACCAAGCATGGTACACAGCCTGTGGTGCTATTGACAATCAATACTTGAAGTGCTCCTGTCTGGGAAGTTGCCAGTATTAAAGACACTACTTTTCCTAGGCAGCCAACATAAGATCACCATATAGTGGATGCCATCTCACTGTAGAGTACCCGGAAATTAGAGAGCTGAACGACTAGCTAAAGAAGGAGCAATAGAAGAACCTGATGTGCCTGTTATAAACCATCGAAAGAAAAGAATGATCAAATCAGTTAGGAAGCTGCCAAGACCTGCTCAAGATGATTGCCACCATATGGACAGACCTGAACAAATAATTATTCTGCCCTCAGAACAGGACACAATAGATTATGCAACCACATATATATATAAAAAAATCAAGATTGGCAAATCAGCCATGTGCACATATGGATTGACACCGTAGAAAGCAGATCACATACTCCAAGGCTGCCCAAAATACGACATATCTAGGCAAACCTTCTGGCCTAGAGAATCAACAGTAAAGATAAACTCAGTGGACCACCAAGTGAACCAAAAAAGACGGTGTGATTCATACAAGATTGCATTGCAGATATAGACAAATTTCAAGTGAACGAAAGATGAAGAGGAAGAAGAATATGTAGTGTATTTGACCATACTAAATGTAAAAATAACAGCAGTGGAAGGCATGGTTCCTGGAACAAGAGGAGGGTTGACCAACTAGAGGATGACCACAGGACATTAAAGAAATCACATGGCACGAAAATGCATGGACCAGGCTTGATGTTCTGTAAAAGACGTAATGGTACTTAATTATAACATTGTAGGTTTCTCAGTAGGAATTCAAAGCGTGAGATAATTTGTTGGTGCCTTATTTCTTAAGTTCCTTAATTTGCTTTCTCCCACAGGAACAATACAGGTCTCTGTCTCGACAAAAGCAGTTAGATGAAGAAACAGAGATGGAGATATATAATCTGATTAGCACACATGATGACAAACGACTTGCCAGGATGCTCATACGTGACAAGCTTACAAAGGAGACAGGCAGAGCCATGTCCATCAAAGATATTTTAAACATTGAGAAGAAAGTCAACAGGAAACTTGAGTATGAGAAAAGGTAAAATAGTGAAACTTTTCTTGCTATTTAATTGTCTGTATTTTAGGCTGAACTGTAAAGTAAGTTAGATCAATTAGGTCACAGATATTGAAGGATTCAGCTCAGCTCAGAAGATGGTGGTGGTAACAGTGATATTAGTGAAGAGATGATGTTTGATATAATTATTTGATCAGCTCAGAAGTAGGCAGTGGTAACAATGACATTAGTGAAAAGATGATGTTTGATATAATTATTTGATCAGCTCAGGTGGTGGCAACAGTGATATTAGTAAAAAACTAAAGTATTCTTGTTTGATCAGCTCAGAAATAGGCGGTGGTAACTGTGATATTAGTGAAGAGATGAGATATATAATTACAAGGGGACTTCAAACGAAAACTGTAGATGTGTTTTTAGTGTGTGGTGAATATATTCTGAAAAAGTAAAGAACAAGTGTATCAATTTTCACTGCTCCCCTGATGTGTCTCCACCTTGCCGCGATGGGGGAGCTTGTGTGCCCCTCTGACCCCATGTGCTTGCCGATGGGTGAAAACTACATATCGGACAGCTTATGGGATAGGGGCCAGACTAAGAGAGACACAACCTGCTGCTCTGCGGGTTAGACTGAGGTGAGGATAACAGTCAGAAGTTTAAATCAGGTGCACGAAGTTCTTGGTCCGGACAAAACTCTTAAGGCTTCCTGTCGAGGGCTGTGGCTGAACGCCTCTAAGCCACAAACCCTCGGATCTGAGAGCCGTGCCAATACCCTCCTATCAAAAAATAGAGGCGTGATACTGAGCAAGCTACATGCTCAGGTCTGATACAAGTTCGAAGGCTCTCAGCTGGGGGATACGAGAGATCCCCGGATGAGAGGGCCAGGCCGTTTCTCGTTCACTGCTGCACGAAGGTAAGGTGCTGAGCCGGCAGCACATGTAGCCTACCTCGTGAGCGAGTACAAAAAGTCAGAATAGTACCCCAGTCGAAGGAAATGGTTACGAAAACTGTCTGTATCTAACTCATAGAGAGTGTAGACAAAAGTGGAAGAACGTCTCAATGACGCGAAATGGGACGCACAGCGAGCAAACCTATGGCGTTGTCCGAAGTCAAAAATAAAAGCTTACCGAGTGGATGTCGCTCGCAGTCTGACCGCTCCTGGTGTGTGCTTGAGCGATCAGTGGCAACCGAGACTCCCAACACATGGAAGTGAGGAACTAAAGCAGCCATGAGCAGGACGTGGCAACTCCTCGGGTGTGCCCAGTCTCAGAGCAATATGTGCCGGCTCTGCAATTATGGAAGACTCCTTGGATAGCGAGGGAATGCCCATGATCTGCCCCTACCTTCCCTTGAGGGCCGACCGCGATGTCGTTGATCGTTCTATCTTGACCAGCTGAGATGTTGGCGACATCACAACAGTCTAACGTGCCTCGAAACCAGAGGAAGGCTAACCTCATTAAAAAATGCTCGCTGGAAGTCGGAAGTGTCGTCCTACGGGTGGCAAACTAAAAATTGACACTACGCAATTACGTCCGAGTGAAATGTCTCGTCCGAATGTCTCTCGTGCTAGGATCAGCTCTGACTACCTAGTTTCTGAATGCCGCGCTTGCTCGGAACAGCTCTGACTAGGTAGTTTTCCGAATGTCTGTCGTGCCTGGAACAGCTCTGACGGGCGCAACGACAAGCACATGACCGAAAACTCGCTGAGTGGATACCGTCTGCAAACTTGTCTGGTTTGTGCAGGAATGGCCCGGGGCAAACGAAATGACCAATATATTGAAGTGAGGATTTAAAGCAGCCATGAGCAGGACGTGACGATTTCCCTCAGTGAGCCCAGAATCAGGGCGCTATGTGTCGGCCCTGCAACTATGGAAGCAACCTTGGATGGCGGAAAATGCTATGGACTGTCCCTGCCTTCCTTTGAGGGATGACCGTTGTCTTCGACCGTTCAACCTTGGCCAGCTGGGCTGTAGATGGCACCACAAAAGTGAGAGTCTCCCAGGAATGCTACCTGGTCAAAAAAGCATGCTGTAGCCGAATGTGTTGGCCTACGGGTTTCGGCCCAAGGGCGCATAACTGACACACCGCAATCACATCTGAAAAAACACTCCGGATGAACGAAAAGAAGAAGAAGAATTTTCACTGTAGTAACCACTGAATTCAATGCAAGTTATCCAGCACCGATAAAGTGCTTGGATTCCTGTAGAAAACAATTCTCTGGGGTCACTACTTGGTGTTCCTGACCCGGTCATGAACAGTCTGTCACAGAAGTCATGCCGTTTTGAAACTTCCTACTCCACTCATACACTTACTGGACTGACAAGAATGCATAACTATACTGGACCTTCATTCTTCGATGAATTTCTATAGGTTCCACCCCTTCATTGATAAAAAAAAATAGATAACAGAAAGCTGCTCCTCTTTGGTGCATGCCAAAGGAAAGGCGGCCATCTTTAAACTGTCCTAATGACGTCACCGAGTTCATCTGCACCGGGATGCCACATGCTTAACCCTCTTGACATCCTTAACAACAATATTGACCGTTACAAGTCACTGGCATGGTTATTGTAATTTCTATCACACTTTAAAGGTTTTCATCTAAAGGAGATGGTGAGGTAACATTGACTTTAGAGAAGAGATGAATGTATTATATAATTATTTCATCAGTTCAGAAGGAGGCGGTGGTGGTAACAATGACAGTGGCACTTCCGAAGATGAAGAAGTGGAAGACAGCAGCCTCATTGATGATGAACAAACAAAAGTGGATGCGCATGAAGAAAAGACTCCAGCAGAGGAGAAAGTGAGTGTTGTGTGTTGTGATAGAAGCTGTGGTGACCTAGTGACTAGTGCATTGATTCAGCATTAGAATGGTTGGATGTCAACTATCTAGTGATGGCATCTCTATCATTTCTGTTTAGTACTGGTCTAGGGTCAAGCTGGAACTCCTACAATGAGTGATAGATATGTATCTGGGACACAGGGGTCATAGTAACATTTACCATCTTTTTTCAAGAGGTGTTTAGGTGATATTTACTTTCGTGGTTGTGTCAAGCGAATGCCTCACTTTGCGTGTGCATATGTTTGTCTGCACATATGTTATATGTGTGTATGAAAGAGAGAGAGAGAGTGAAAATGAGGGAGAGAGACATATGTGACACTAATGTCTACAATATTTAATACAAAAACAAACAATTATAAATATTTATGCAATTCTGAAGATTTTTTCTATAGCCTAATAAATATGTATAATATATTTTTTCCCTGGTGTAAATGATTATCTCAGAGTACTTTAACAACAAATTATTGTACCTGAGCTGAATCACTTGATACAACATTTTGACTAAATTGCATACTACACAGGTTTCCTTGGCACATTTCTCTACTTCATCTCCAATTGTCTTTCATCAGCCTTTTTGTCAGCAGCTTTACTGTTGCATGATTGATTTCCTGAAACTATTGGTCATAGAAATGTGGAATATGAGGTGCTGTTTTTGTTGTATAAAACAGCTGCAGTAGTCATGGTCTTCATGTCCTTTTCTCAGCAGTTTTTCTTAACAAGTTATTAAACAGGTGAAACAATACTATTCTGGCACACAGAGGAAATTACTTCACACATAGAGAAGGTAAGGCCCTAATGTTATATAGAGTTAGAAAATGCACTAAAGGAGTTGGAAGCTGTAAGTTCTAGAATAACAGCAACAAAAGAGTCAACAAAAATGAGAAGTGGAATCCATAAGCTGGTTCCTGTAGAATCTGTAAGATAATTCCAGTAGAATAATAATAGCAACATTCAGAATGACAAAAAAGAAAAGAAAAATGTGTCATATAGTTTTATGCACCAGCAAATGTTAAGGAGGTATTTTACTTGAAACCTCAAAGTATTAAAAATTGTCAAGGAAATGGCAATATAAAAATTTGATGGGTGACCTGTATGCAAAAATGGGAAAAGATAACAGGGGTTGTGAAGAGATCCCGAGATCCCGGGAAAACACGGACTTTGTGTAAATGGGTGGTAATGGAGAATTAGTCAAAATTGTTGTGCAGTGAATCAGTATGTCATAGACCAGAGGTTCTCAACCGGTGGGGAATTTCCCCCCAGGGGGGAATTTTAGGGTTTCCAGGGGGGGAATTAAGATTATTTCTAGATTGTGTTAATACAAGAACCGATTACTTGATATTCTTTTTCCCTTCATAATTTACGGTTCTGTACGTATCACCCTTCTGAAATTCATTTTATAACGTAAGTAGATCCGCAAATCACGTTTTATGTAGATGACTAGACATGTTTTAGTATGTGCTATTAAATTTAGCTTCAATTATTACATATACTGTGTAGGGGCAGGGGGAAATTTTTAGGGAGGAAATACGAAAGGGGGGGGGGGGGAGAGAGAAATAACGTTCTAAAAATAAGGTGGGGGGGGGGGTGACGTCCTAAAAATATGGTGAAGGGGGGCACGGGCCAAAAAAGGTTGAGAACCACTGTCATAGACAGAAGGGTTTCTCCACATACAAAATATGCAAAATAACATGGATATCACCAGACCAAAAAAGGAAATCAGATTGAAAATATCTGTATTAACAAGAAATGTAGGTGAAATAAAAGTGTTTAGAGGTGTAGGTATACAAGCAGATCACCATCTGCTGATAAGTAAAATTAAGTTAAAACTGAAGACTTAGAAAAGTAGATTTCATTAAATAAAGAACAGATTTAAATAATATCAATATGAGAGCTGCTAAAGTCAGAGTCCAGGAAAAATACATCAAAGCTAATAACAAGTTAGGAAGTAGAATACTAGGGATAAAAAATAGTTAGATGACTTTGCAGTGAGGCAGAAAAAGCATCAGCAAAAGGAAACCTCAGAGGCTTTTACAGCAACACAAGGAAATTGTTAGGAACACATAGTCCTTTGTATGTAGTCTTATGTCCAGCTTGTCTGCCTCATCTCAGTCATCGAAGTCAGTTATTGGCTCATCCTCATTGCACATGGAACAGCATAGGTGTCAGATCTCATCCACAGTATGTCTGTCAGCAGCCTTTGACAGACGGTTTCAGCATTGTCATGGTTAAGAAATCATCTGTTCCCATATGGTGTTCATTTCTAGCAACACATTTCACTCCACTTTTAGTAGTGAGCTCAAGGACTTTGAATCCAAGTTGCTTCCTGTATCCAGCAGATTCAGTAACCCTAATAGTGTTAGCTATCATATGAAAGAACCATGATAGTTCTTGCCAAGTTATTCTTTGCCAGTCTCTCACTCGCCATGTTTTGATATCCTGTGATGTTTGGACAGAAAGTGATGCTAGTTTTCATTAGATTTATCGTTGGATACATCCTTTATTGGTGTTCCCAAAGTGTGCTGTTTTTTTGCAGTCTTACATTTTTACTGTTGGTATTTCATTTATAATATGCACATTCACAGTGAAATTGAACTTATTTAAAATAAATGTATATTTCAAGCTTCCGGTAACTGGGGTTAGAATTAAATTGTAAAAAGACACAGGTTATGGTAGTCACTAAGGAAGAATGAAATACCACAATGTAATATACAAGTAAATGGGAATATTTTTCAACAAGTGAATCAGTACAATTATCTCGGAACAGTCATAACATCTGATGGGAGATGCCTTGAATAGATTAGAACAAGAATCACCATGGCGAAAGTAGCCTTTAGCAAGATGGAAAACATTCTGACCAATAAAAAGATGCCAATTGAAACGAGAAAAAGAGTGTTGAGGGGATACATAGAGCCTGTTCTTTTGTATGGATGTGAAACTTGGACAATGAGCAGTCAAGCTGAAAAACATCTGATGGCTGCAGAAATGTGGTTTCTGAGGAAAATGCAAAGAATACCATGAAAGAAGAGAAAAAGAAAAAAAGAAAAAGAAAAACCAATGACCAAGTACTACAGGAGATAAATGACAATCGTAAATTAATTAGAGAAATTAGACGTAGACATTCAAAAGTTTTTGGACATGTTATGAGAAGAAATGGATTGGAGAACTTAGTGACAACTGACAAGATCGAAGGGAGCAGACCAAGAGGAAGACCGAGAGGAAAATACCTGGATGGCTTGGCCACATGGCATGGACGAGACAGGAACACTGAGCTGATCTATGACTATGGTGATCAAGTGAAATGGCGAGTCATGACCGCCCACGCTTTCCAGCGTGGCACATGATTGATTGATTGATATTTCAAGCACTAGAAATGTGCCACATCTATTTGTATTTTACTGTGTAAACTATTGTATAGATAATGACTACTTGTGTTAGATTGTTTCAGTCGTGATTTAATCTGTCTTTTACTCTGTGCTTTCAGCAACACAGTCAGGCATCAGGAAACAAAGAGGCATTATCAACAGCTAGTCGCCCTCAGAGAACTAGAAGAGAACCTCGACGCTTTCGTGATGCCATTGAAAATGGCATAAAAATGCTGCACACTTCTAAAGACAATGTAGTCTCTTTCATCTCAACTGATGAGGCAGACAGTGTGGATGCCAATGTGGCAACTTCCAGCCCCAAGAAAGTGCCACCTAAAATTAAAGAAGAGCCAGTGTCTAAAGCAAAGAAAAGAAAGGGTCAAAGCAGCGCAGAGCATTCTGATGCAGAAAGTTTACAAGAAAGAAAGTTAGCTATTAAGGAAGAATTACTAGAGATGGAGAAGAAGAAGATGAAATTATTGGAAGACATTGTGAAAAAATTAGATAGAATAATTGAAAATCAGGAGCATAGATAAAATCATGTAGTTTACACCATGGCATCTTAATTTGTGGGGAAAGAAACATGCCATGGGGCTTTGTATTGTGATTTAAGGGCATATGAGGGACATTTAATGTTGTATGTTTTAGTGAGTTAACCTTTGCAGCTAGGGGGTAAAGTATGCAAGCATTAGAAATGTTGAAACACTACCAATTATACTTGGTATATGTATCAAACTTATGTCCACTGTTAATACATTGCATTGTATAAATAATGAACATTTTGAGCTGCTGAGAAAATGGGTGTTGTAAAAAGACCTCTGTAAAATATTTGATTAAATATACAAGTGAATTTGCATTTATATGTTTACACAGTGGCTGATGTGCGAACTATGAGGCATGGAATATTACGCATTATCTGCTGTGAGAACTATGAAGCTTATAAGATTACACAATGTCTGATGTGAGAACTATGAAGCATGTAAGATTACACAATATCTGATGTGAGAACTATGAAGCATGTAAGATTACACAATATCTGATGTGAGAACTATGAAGCATGTTAGATTACACAATATCTGATGTGAGAACTATGAAGCATGTAAGATTACACAATGTCTGAAGTGTGAACTATGAAGCATGTAAGATTACACAATATCTGATGTGAGAACTATGAAGCATGTAAGATTACACAATATCTGATGTGAGAACTATGAAGCATGTAAGATTACACAATATCTGATGTGAGAACTATGAAGCATGTAAGATTACACAATATCTGATGTGAGAACTATGAAGCATGTAAGATTACACAATGTCTGATGTGAGAACTATGAAGCATGTAAGATTACACAATGTCTGATGTGAGAACCATGAAGCATGTAAGATTACACAATATCTGATGTGAGAACTATGAAGCATGTAAGATTACACAATATCTGAAGTGTGAACTATGAAGCATGTAAGATTACACAATATCTGATGTGAGAACTATGAAGCTTATAAGATTACACAATGTCTGATGTGAGAACTATGAAGCATGTAAGATTACACACTATCTGATGTGAGAACTATGAAGCATGTAAGATTACACAATATCTGATGTGAGAACTATGAAGCATGTAAGATTACACAATGTCTGATGTGAGAACTATGAAGCTTGTAAGATTACACAATATCTGATGTGAGAACTATGAAGGATGTAAGATTACACAATGTCTGATGTGAGAACTATGAAGCATGTAAGATTACACAATATCTGATGTGAGAACTATGAAGCATGTAAGATTACACAATATCTGATGTGAGAACTATGAAGCATGTAAGATTACACAATGTCTGATGTGAGAACCATGAAGCATGTAAGATTACACAATATCTGATGTGAGAACTATGAAGCATGTAAGATTACACAATATCTGATGTGAGAACTATGAAGGATGTAAGATTACACAATGTCTGATGTGAGAACTATGAAGCATGTAAGATTACACAATATCTGATGTGAGAACTATGAAGCATGTAAGATTACACAATATCTGATGTGAGAACTATGAAGCATGTAAGATTACACAATATCTGATGTGAGAACTATGAAGCATGTAAGATTACACAATATCTGAAGTGTGAACTATGACGCATGTCAGATTACACAATATCTGATGTGAGAACTATGAAGCATGTAAGATTACACAATATCTGATGTGAGAACTATGAAGCATGTAAGATTACACAATATCTGATGTGAGAACTATGAAGCATGTAAGATTACACAATATCTGATGTGAGAACTATGAAGCATGTAAGATTACACAATATCTGATGTGAGAACTATGAAGCATGTAAGATTACACAATATCTGAAGTGTGAACTATGAAGCATGTAAGATTACACAATATCTGAAGTGTGAACTATGAAGCATGTAAGATTACACAATATCTGATGTGAGAACTACCACAGTTGAGTTGAGTCAAGAACTGACATTACTGCATTTGTTGCAGTCGCATAAATGCTCATCTTCAACAGCCAGCATAGAGTTCCAATACTAGTGGTACCCATTACAATCTGATTAATGTCCGTCTTGCTTTACCTCAGAGTGACGACTGTCAACCAGATCCTCTGACCCCCTTCTGCTGCTGCATTCTCTCTAGACCAGTGGTGAGGAATTCCCCCTCAGGGGGAAATTTTAGGGTTTCCAGGGGGGGGGGGGGGGGAATGAAGACCATTTCAAGATCGCGTTAATACAAGAACCGATTACTTGATATTGTTTTTCCCTTCATACTTTACAGTTATGTACGTCTCATCCTTCTAAAATTCATTTTATAAAGTAAGTAGACCCACAAATCATATTTTATGTGAATGTCTAGACTTGTTTTAGTATATGCTATTCAATTTACCTTCCATTTTTACGTATACTGTGTAGGGGGTTGGAGGATTTTTAGATAGGAAATATGAAAGGGGGAAATGACGTTCTGAAAATACAGTGAAGGGGGGCACGGGCAAAATTTTTTATAGGAAGGGGGGGGGGGATGACGTTCTGAAAATATGGTGAAGGGGGGCACGGGCCAAAAAAGGTTGAGAACCACTGCTCTAGACCATGATGGTCCATCTGTTCTTCTGCATTAATCACATTCTCCCAGAGGGCCTTCACCACATCTGCCTTATCATGCATCAAATCACCCTTTAATGATGCGGCACCAGTCAAGTTCAACCAGCCTGTTCATTTCCAACCATGCCAGTGTCCTCACAACCCACAACCTCTGTATCGATGCAAGCCATTCTGCATGAAGCATGCAAGTCTTCACCTTTGCCAGCATGCTTTGTGAATCAGTTACAATCACATGTTCACATACAGTTTGTTCTCCAACCAGCTAAAAGCTGCAGTAACCACCTCCACCTCCATTCTCAGACTTGAGGATATGCCAAGCTCTCCTTTACAAGACATCAGCCATTTTCTTTTGCTATGAATCCCCAAGCACTTTCTTTGCCTCTTAACACAGAGCCATCGGTATAGATAACCACATCACCAAGACGAGAGTAGACATGAATTAATTATTATCACAGATGCGTAGTATTACACAATATTGGAAGCAAAACTTATTACACATGTAAGATTGCACAATATCACACATGAAAGATTATCAACTTCTGCAGTTGTTTACACAATATCTCTGAATGTAAGATTTCCTCTTGTAGGTGTTGTCTCCTGGCACACTAGTTGTGTGGTTCCAGGCTTTGGTGTGCATAACCAGATGTATGGTCTGGTGAGAGGAAGTGTTCAAGTGTAGACATATCTGTCATAGTCTGAGTGGAGTCAACCACCAGCTGTTTGCTGTGTTGTTACCATGGCGAAGACTGTAGAAATCTTATACAAGTGACTTATAAATAAACATGGGTGTGTTCATTTATTGCCACTGAATAGACTGGTCTGGTTCCAGTATATAGAGAAACTTTACATATGTATAACTATTTCAAATTATGTATACAAGCCCTCTATATTTGTTGTGATGTAAAGAATCCTTATCTACAAAAAATGTGCTCCAAAGCAGTTTTCTATGACATTACCAGTGCATTTGGCTATCAACTTTGCTAACACACCCACTAACTCTGGTCTGAATATTAGATAAATAACAGCAACAAGTGACATAGATCTAAACACATTGTTATTTCATATTTGCCAACTTTATTTTCAATTATTTCCTGCAATAATATCAACTTGTTGAGAAATATGTTCATTATTATTTACGAAAACAAAAAAGCATTGTAAAGTCACACAATGAAGACCAATACTTCATAATATATAGACATAATAAAATCCCTGAAGCATAAGTAAACAACATACATTTGATTGTTCAATGTTGTAAGTTAAATGAGGTTGCTAGGAATGTCCTATTCTCATATTGTAACAAGGCACATGATGAGTGGAAACAGTGAGCAGCAGTTGTGTGTGGATGCATGTGTTTGTATGTGTATTTTGATGTTGTGCATTTGGCTGTGGTTGTGCTATTAGCTAAACAAACTTGAAAACATTCATTGTTGTTGATGTTACAAGAAAAGTTAATTGAACTTAAGATTGTTTACAATGATGTCAAGAATGAGATTTCCTGATTTGTACAAATTCTAGGTTCACTGAAATTATAGTCTTAGAACCCCGGGAAGGTTAACCCGGTCAACAAATGCCCACAGAAGTCGGATGTGTCAGCCTAATGGCGCAAGAACGCAGCTGTGCTGTAAACAGGCACAACGCAATCACGTCCGAAGAAACTTTCCGGATGAACGCAGAAGAAGATGATGACTTAGAACACTAATTTTATATAAAAACCATAATGACTAAACAGACCAGAAAACTGGATTCTCTTTATCTCGATCACCATGCTCCTGAATGATACATCAACATAGAATTCACTTATCTTCTGGTATAGTCTTGTTTCATCAGTCACTCTTCTAGCCCAGTCTTGTTCTCATTAAATTAAATTACTTGTCTTCTTGTGCATTCATGCTTCACTAAATCACTTTTCTTGTACAGCTGTGTTCACCAAAATACTTTTCTTCTTACGCATGTCTTGTTTTACTAAATTAATTGTCTTCTAATACATACTTATTTTGCTAAAAATCTTTTGCACTGAAATAATTTTGTTTCATTAAATTACTTTTCTTACACAATCTTGCTTTAATTAAATTACATGTCATCTTACACAGTCTTGTTTTACTAAATTCTCTGTGTACTTATGCATCCTTATTTCACAAAATCTCTTGTCCATTGAAACAGTTTGATTTAATTAAATCATATTCCTTACCTAACCTTGTACTAAATTACTGTTCTACTTATGCATCTTTATTTCACTAGATCTCTTGTCCACTGTCCACTTACAGAGTTTTGTTTCACTGAATCTCTTGTCTACTTACAGTCTTGTTTCACTGAATCTATCTTCCTTATTTCACTTATTCTGGGGTCAAACATAAGGTGCAATGAATGATTGCCATAAGTGCACCAAGTGCTGTGGAAATATTCATGTGGTATTGCTGCTTCAGATTTCTGTGTCACCTTCACCATTGTCAATAATCCAGCTTGTTGCACGTCCTGTACAGGATGTCACTTTCAAATCTAACATGTCTTGACTGTATGTGATTTTGTAGCCAGTTTTATGTTCAGTAGTTTACCACTGCTTGCTGAATGACCCACTCTCATACTATTGTGACAATCAATGCAAGGTGACCTACTTCCAGAGAGCCTGCGACTGACTTCAAACTAGTTATGCTTGATTGTGAAACTGTTCACTACCCCCAAGCCACAGATACAAGCATTGTAAATTAATTGATTCAGTGCCGAGGGATAATATATTGCCAAATGTGAGATCATATTTGGGCAGAAAGATGTAGAAAGTATTGCCATACTAAGGTCACTGCATTATTTGTGTTGCTTCCTCAGTTTCAATGTTCAGTGAACAGAAATGTGCATGATAACACTTGTTCATGTGATTGTGTGCAATGTTTGATCCAAACATACTTTTTGTTTGGCACTGAGCCAGTTAATGCATCTCGCTTACATTCACAGGACTGACATTTTTGCAGTTCAATTTTGTTGTTAAAAATTGCTGTAGATATTATCCTGAATGTTTCTGATGTACGTGTTGCAATACATTTGTTATGTCCTATGTAACTATGAGAATTTGTACTTGTACTTTCTTAGCAGAGTTCGTGTGTAATTGCATGCACACACTCAACCCCCCCCCCCCCCCCCCCCCCCGAATTCCAATCAGTGTGTAATGAATACTTTTACTTTTTACAATTTATTCTAGAATTGTAACGGGGCAGGCTATAGGAGGTCGATGCTATTCATTTCTAGCCTCTCAATGGTCTTGGGTCTGTTTTGACATGTAGGAGGAGTATTATTTGGACTCAAGCCTTCAAGATGTAATATTGTTGCTTGTTCCCTCCTTGCACCCTTTCTCACTCCATAAGAATACAACAATTAAAGTAACTTTCAAACTGCGGAGAACAGCAACAATGATTTACATAATCTCTATAATCTATGAGGTTGAGTCAATAAGTAAGTCACACAGTTTTTTGGGATGTTGCAAGTAAATGTAGTTGGTGTTTTCTACAGGTGTTATTACGTGACAGCAACATCAAACTTTTATTCCCATTCGCCAGGTGGCGCTAGGTGTCTTATGCGCATGCACAGCGCATAAACAGAATGCCGACTGTACTTACGGAGTGTACAACCAAAGAGCAACGTGCTGTTGTGCGGTTTTTGTGGGCAAAAAGACTACCTGCAAAGGACATTCATAAGGAAATGCTTCCAGTTTATGCTGACAAATATTTGTCCCGTAAAGCGGTGCATAGCTGGGTAAAAAAATTTCTCAAGTACGTGAATGACACCAAAGTTGAATGTGAAGTGAAAACAGAGCATGCAGTACTATGCACCCGGTTTAGGAGGACTGATAGAATGATGAGATAAGTGCATCAATGTTGGTGGAAATTATGTTGAGAAATAAAGGGACAATGTATGTATAAAAATAAATTGGTTTCAAGTTATATTTAGTTATTTTTCCACAGCCATTTGTGACTTACTTATTGACTTCCCCTCGTATCTTACACAATTGGTTCACAATCGATTCATATCAAATATATCATTCACAGTATATAAAAACTCATATTAAACTAAATTCCTATAATAAAAATACATCCCAAATAAGTCAGCCCTCAGTTCTTGTGAGGCCACTATATCATAGTTGGCGGGACGATGTGTCCACTTCGATGTTCAAAATCCACTTCGATGTTCAAATTCCAACTCTGCAACTCTAGTACCTTTCACACATCACAAGTGCCTGTGATTCCCAACTTGCACACAATCCGTACTCTCTACACATCTCACCTAGTCAACTCGCCTTCATTCAATCATCTTTGCACCAGTTACTCACTGGCACATAGCACTCTGTGACAAGCATACTAAAGGAATGTAGCTTCTTCAGAAGCACTTCTGACTTCTTTATGTTCCTACAACATGTGGGATGTGCAGTAGATTTTTTGTACAGGATGTTTACATAAAAGAAATGAATATTCTGATCCTATGTGTTGTTGCTAGATTTCTATTTTATAACTAATATGATGCCTCACACGAGTTCATTATATAGGCTGAAATAATCACAGTATTAGAGGCCCGTATTGTGATTAGGGAACAGATTTACAACTGTGGAGATTAGTGTTGACACTGAGTTGTTTCAGAGTTTGTCAACAATGATTCAAACACTGATGACAGCAGGTTACTAGTTCCATGTTTCCCAGTGTATCGGGCAGCACTGATGTTACAGCTAGCATGACTCTGGATGCCAAACCCTTGTGGTGTGCTACAGCTCTTCATGTGTGTCGTGACATGTTCATATTTCTCTGTACCGAACTTAGATTGTTGTGAAAGTGTGTATATAAATGGTGATTCTTTACCTTTATGTTTGTTTTTGATGACCTTTAAAGGAGTATCATGGAGAGTCTGACAGGTAAGTGACAGAAACAGATTTCTTTATACATGCCTCCTCTCTTTGTGCACCAATATTTAATTATTGGATGGTCAATAGATACGACCATTGCTATAAAACAATTCTCCAGCCTTTCTTGTTTATTGTAAATCAGATGTGCTTATTTATCCTCTATGAAAGTCATGCACACAGGGTTTTCTCCCCTACCTAGTGCATTGCTATGATAATCTGGCAGAGGAAAAGGAAAGTTAATGAATGTAGTAAACATGAATATTCCACACTGACGCCACCAGCCATGTGTGTTTGGAAGCTGTCATGTGTTCAGCAGATACAGTTAATATTTAAGTTCCATTGCAAGTGTCAGAAATGTTTCAATTACTAGTTTGCACTTACATATTACCACACACCCACTGTTATCCATTATACTTTACCACATACTCGCTGTCATCCCTTATACTTTACCACACACTCGCTGTCATCCCTTACACTTTATCACACACTCGCTGTCATCCCTTACACTTTACCACACACTCTCTATCATCCCTTACATTATACTACATACTTGCTGTCATCCCTTACATTATACTACGCACTCGCTGTCTTCCCTGTTCAGTTTTGCATTCATCCCCCCCCCCCCCCCCCCCCCCCCCCCCCCCATATCTGCTGTACAGTAAAACAGTGCTACTTAAGGCCAGTTTGTAAAACTATTTCTGTGCTTCATACATTACTCTCGTAAGTCATGCCAGATTTTGTTGTTGCTGTTGTACATTTGGATGCTGCTGAGATAATGGAGACTCGTGAGGCACCCAGGGATGCTTGATTGTCAGACTAGGGAGCAAAGATAGTTAAAATAAGTTGAATTTGCCTCACTAAAGGCATCAAACACATTCAGGGAAACCACTGTAGTTACTTTCTCCTCATCTTGTATTCTTCCTCTTCTGTTGCTTTTTATTCCTGAGTACAAGCTAATGTTTCCACTGAAGTCTTTATCAACAAAAAAAAAGAAGAATACTTACCTCCTGAAATACCACAAGTAAGATCTGCATGTTTCAATGTTGCCATCTCCTGCCACTCCTTCCATGTCATCCTCATATTAATCATCTTTGTCTCTAATTCTCTTCTCCATGTGCTTTGAGGATTCCCTATTTATCTTGTGCTCTGTGGGTTTCAGAGCAGGGGAACTGTCTAGTGATGTTATTAACATGTTGTCTCTACATCCCTCCTCATTTGACATGAGAGTTCAATATTGTCAGTTTGATGCAAGGTTTCATTGCTGTTGGCTTCCACACATTTTGTAGTGGTGTAAAAGTTCCTTTTTGTATTCTGATTTCTTCTTCTTCTACGTTCATCTGTAGTTTTTTTTGGACGTGATTGCGTTGTGCCTGTTTACAGCAGAGCTGCATTCTTGCGCCGTTAGGCCGACACATCCGACTTCTGCGGGCAATTGTTGACCGGGTTAACCTTCCCGGGTTACATTCTATATAACCAAAGGGTTACACAGAGGTATAGATGATGCAAGTATTCTGATTTGAATATCTCTGTCTGTTACTCATCTTGGTCTACATTTGGTAGACCCCCAGCCTACTAGTATCTGTTCCCCATCTTGGTCTACATCTGGTCGACCCCCGCCTACCAGTATCTATTCCCTATGTCGGTCTACATCTGGTCGACCCCCGGCCTACCAGTTTCTGTTCCCCATCGTGGTCTACATCTGGTCGACCCCCGGCCTACCAGTATCTGTTCCCCATCTTGGTCTACATCTGGTCGACCCCCGGCCTACCAGTATCTGTTCCCCATCTTGGTCTACATCTGGTCGACCCCCGGCCTACCAGTATCTGTTCCCCATCTTGGTCTACATCTGGTCGACCCCCGGCCTACCAGTATCTGTTCCCCATCTTGGTCTACATCTGGTTGACCCCCGGCCTACCAGTATCTGTTCCCCATCGTGGTCTACATCTGGTTGACCCCCGGCCTACCAGTATCTGTTCCCCATCTTGGTCTACATCTGGTCGACCCCCGGCCTACCAGTATCTGTTCCCCATCTTGGTCTACATCTGGTCGACCCCCGGCCTACCAGTATCTGTTCCCCATCTTGGTCTACATCTGGTCGACCCCCGGCCTACCAGTATCTGTTCCCCATCGTGGTCGACCAGGAACCATATCTTCCATCACTATTCTTTCCAAGCCACGTTTAATATGCTTGAGTGAGTGAGTTTTTTTTTTTAACTACAGCTTGAATATACTCAAGTTACTAGTTCCTCCAGCACTCTACATGTGTAATCCTATATCAATATCTTGTTTTCACTGTAGTTACTACTTCCTCCAACACTCTACAAGTTTAATCCCATATCAATATCTTGTTTTCTAGTTACTCTAGTTACTACTTCCTCCAACACTCTACAAGTGTAATCCCATATTAATATCTTGTTTTCACTTTTGCAATACAACAGTGTTTTTCTTCACTTCTTCACTTTGAACATGAGTGTAGTCAGCACATGTTCTACTTCTACAAGCAGCTGCTAATAAAAGGGCGTGCACAGGATTGGTTTTTGCACGTGGGCTACCTTTTCCCTATTACCAGTATACCCAACCATCGGGCTATGACTTCTATTGTAATAAGCATCCCCAAGTCAAGCTTGAGAAATCAACATTTCAGTCCATCTGACCAGCATTCAGAATTAACCCCCTACCATGACCACCAGAGAAAGAATAAGTGCGAGTGCATCAAACACTTCAGCCACGTCCACTTCCCCTTTTTGCTTGTTATGGACAGCAGAATCAGTAGACATGAATGGCCACATCCATTCTACTGTTTGTCTGTAGAAGCAAATGCTGTCACACTGTAACATTCTGTGCTCGTAACAACATGCATACGCTAGTATTATCTTTAAACCTGCTTCAGATGAGTTGTCATAATAACATGCATACGCTAGTATTACCTTTAAACTTGCTTCAGGGGAGTTGTCATAACAACATGCATACGCTAGTATTACCTTTAAACTTGCTTCAAGGGAGTTGTCATAACATGCATACGCTAGTAAGTATTACCTTTAAACTTGCTTCAGGGTAGTTGTCAAAGGCATAGTTGACAAACACAGCCCGTGGCTGTAAGTTTTTGTAAGGATCAACTTGAAAACCTTCAACGTAATTGACCAGCTCTCTGTGTTTCTTCAGTGCAGGGCCCCAGTACACAGTGGGTAGACACAACAGGCGTATTTTCTGTTCCGGAAAGCAAATGTTTGATATTCATGTGAGAAAATATCTCTTAAAGGTTTCTTGTATACAGATTTCTTTGTTTGCACATGGATACCTCCAGTAGATCAAACAAGGAGGATTTCAACACAGTGCATAAACTCTGTAGCATAGGCCAGGCTATCAATATTCCTTTTCTGTTTGTGAGGCAGCATCATCATGTGCCATGCCGATAAGTGTGGGTAGTTATTGTTTGCCATGTCATACAGTCACCGGAGTCTTGCATCAGGTCTGTGTTCTTGTCCTGATTATGGTGAGCCATTCATACATTTATCTCTACGTCTTCTGTTTACTCTTTTCTCATCAACTGTCATAACAGCATACCCAATAAATCTTGACTATAGCTGTTTTCTCTAATCAGTTTATGGTTTTCAACTGTTTCTTGAATGCCTGCCACAGTTGTGTTTCTGTGTGTCCATGGTATTCTTTGCATTTCACCCAAAAATCACATTTGTGGGTAAGATTTTCTTATTTTGAAAAGTAGTCTGGATAGTGATCTATTCTTTCCAATTTGCAACCACCATAGAACTTTTAATATGAGCACTGTGTACATGGGTTTTCCCATTTTTCACCATTATCACAAAAAGCTAAACATCCCATCACTATCCTGGGATCAGAGTGCAGGTTTGTTATTTTGTGAAAATGTACAGCCCCACATTTGTGATGAGTAAATCCATGATTGAGAGGCGGACTAAACTTCTTAGCCACTTTTAGCCACCATTTGACAAATTCCACAGTTACATGCATCAGTACCTCCTATTTAGCTGGTTGGACACGTGGTATCTCAGCCTGTTCTGTGCAGAACCTGAAGATTGATACTTGTTCACATTGGTGCAGCTGATAGTATTCATCATCGTTCTAGTGGTCTGGATGCTTTGGTTTTAGAGTTGCTTCTTATCAACTTTTTGGCCTCATCACAGGTTATGTTTGTAACAGGTAGACTTCCACCTTCCTTTACCAGTGTTAGCCTATTCATTTCCAAGTATATTGCAATGAGATGGGATGCAATTTAGTTGTCTATGATTTTATAAATACTTATTGGGTAGCACAGGATAGATATTTCACAAGTAGGTACCACCACTGTATATTGTGGCAGTCGCAGTAGCCAGTGGCCAGCACTTGTTGTCCCGGTGGTTATGTGTTCAAGTCCCAGTGTTGTCCCGGTGGTCATGTCTTCAAGTCTCATTCAAGGCTGGAATATTTTTAAAAAAAAATGACCTGGGTTCCCAGGTCGGTCCAGCCTAAAATGTGTGCCAGGAATTGTTCATGAAGGTAAAGGCGGCCGCGGTGTGATACTGACCACAGCACCCATCAAGTGCAAGTTGCTCTGTACGAATATAGTACTAGCACCATATACCCATAATGTCTGAAGGCATGGGAAAGGGTCCTTGACTGACCACTGCTAGTTCATGTGCGTTGTTAAATATGGAAGTGGGAATGATACAACAAGTGCTAAGCCATGCATCAAGGATTAAGTATTTATTATTTGTATAAGTATGGTTTAAATTGTTTGGTTTTTCCCCTAGTGAAATTCTGTAATTGTGCCATGGATAAAACTGCTATTATAAATGTTACACATGGAACCCCATCCCCATCTGAAGTGAACAATTAAAATTTGGTATATTATTATGTTCATGATCTTGTGGCGATGACATTGCAGATGCGATTCGTAATGCCGCTTACCCAAGTTCGATACACAGCAGTGACCAATTTGGCAGCAGACCCTGTCGTGCTGGTTTTAACGTGTTGGTATTGGAGCCGGTCGTTCAGAAAGCAGTGGCAAACTACTGAACGTAAAACTTGCCTAGACATCAACAACGGCAGTAAAATGCTGGTGTTGACTGCAGCGTCCTGTAAAGGATATGCAACTATTAAAAAGATAAAATTCATGATCTTAGCCATCTATCATCTCTTTAAATGAACCATTCTGATAACAAAAGTTTTCAATTATCCATTGCCTGCAACACTCTTCATGAAGTGAGCAGATTAGATATATGCATTATTCCGTAGTTACCATTGGAACAATTGTCTTTGTCTCATCCATTGTGAAATTTACAAAGTAAATCCCACTCAGAAGTTTTACTGGAAGGTGGAATCTTTATGTACAGTTGTGTAGTATATGTCATCAGCAATAACCACTTTTCCTGGAAACAGAGAAAAATGGTTCTAGGCAGATGCTCCTTATAAGGACTGGGAGTAAAGTTGAAATGAGCATAATGACTGGATGGCGAAGCCCTGGCCTGGCCAGCTGGAAACCCGTCTGAAAGTAGTTGTCACTTGTGTGAAAATTGTCAGAGAAACAAGTCCCTTCCCTAACCTAGGGAGGTATCCTAATCCCCAATCTCACCCTCTGCACCACCAGTAAGCTTGTAAATTCATTGTAAATACTATGATGTGCCTCTAGATGCTTATAGGAGACATGTATTATTAAATATATATGTGGATGGTGAAATTAAGAGATAAGTGCCTCATTGAGAGGATAGTCTGACTTGCTCGCCTTCTGCAGAAATGACATTCCTATTCTGCTGGAAAGTTTTGTCATGTTTAGCGTTTCACCTGTGATGAGTGGTTTTGCTGTATGCATGTGAACGTTATCTTACTCACAATGCATATTTGCAATTTCCTATAACTGTAGGACCGTTCCCTATGGACGCACATTATTGTACAATCTTCCTCCAAATGTGGAAGGTTCTTGAGAGTCTGTGTTCTACACTCCTATGTTTAGATTGTGTGATTAACATGTGATCTTTGTCATAAATATATTGAGAGAATTTGAGGGAAGAGCATATTGTTACCATGAGATTTATTGCTTAGTAAGGGAGACAGCTAGAAGCATCATATGCTCTCGGTGGAACTGGACAGGTGAATTGATAATGATGGAGATGAGGATGGTTTTGTGAATGGAGTCTAACCTGAGGGGAATAAAGACTGGGCTTTGCATTATAGGCGTGGGATGATCACATATATATCATGATGACTTTGTCTCAATATGCTTATGTCACCACACCTTTATCTTATTGTGATGCCTATGCCACACCTGGAGGCCCGTGTCTTGACTGGATGATATCGCCTCAACTGAGGCACCTATCTCAACATGAGGCCCGTATCACAACCGGATCCCTCTATCACAACCTGTCTTTGTTCCAATGAAACTCTGTCACAACAGGACAACTTGGTCTCATCTCTATGATCTTATCTTGTTCTGCTGTCCTGACTGGTAAGAGTTTATATCATTGTAACATCATAATATCAAGATGGAGTGGGTGTTGATGTTTTGTTTTGTAATATTTGATTTTATAGAAATGTGTAAAGAAAAGATTTTGCAATTTTATGTCAGCAGGGGGCTGGATGGTGGAGTTCCCTGAAACTCATGATGCCTAGCCCTATTGTCTTGTCAACAGTGGGCTAATGAAGAGTTGGGAGCCTGAAACCTGACTGGTAGGAGGGGTTCCATTTCTCTCAGGATACAAGAGGAATGATGATTCTAAAGAAATGACCTCTACCTCATGGTCACTCAGCATATGCCTGGCAGCCCAGCATTTTATCATCTGTCGTACAGTGTATGGTTGGATTACCATTATGAGAAACCAGACCAACGGGTGAAGTGAGAGGTTGTGATGCTCAGATTTTACCCTGAACACCAGGGACAATCAACATCATGGTATATGAGTTCTAAATAAAGTATATAATAAAAAGCATATATATATATAAAATAAAATAAGTATAAATATATATATATATATATACTAGCTGACCCTGCCCGGCTTCGCCCAGTCCCTGGTGGGAAGCATCTCATTTAATTCATATAAGTAGTCATATAAGTTCCCGTTCCCGTTACCGACTATCTGTCTGTCTGTCTGTCTGTCTGTCTGACCCGGCCCGACATCGCCCAGCTCCTGGTGTGAAGCATCTCATTTAATTTATATAAGTAGTCATATAAGTTCCTGTTCCCGACTGTCTATCTGTCTGTCTGTCTGTCTATCTGTCTGCCTGACCCTGTCCGGCTTCATTAAATTCATACAACAAAAAAAATGTAACTTAAAAGAACGTTCTACCACACACCATCCATTATTTTTAATGAAAACTCTTTCTAATCACCTGCATGACTACAGTAACTTCTTAAGCAAAAAAAGATGAGTTACAATGTTATGCATTGTGCATCATTTTTATGAAAACTTTGAAAATGCCTTACAGATTGTATCATTATTTATTATAACTCATATGCCGGTACATAACTATGGACAAAGAGTTTATAAATCTTTGAAAACGATGCCACAATATGACTATAAGTTATACAGAAAAGTTATGCCCCTTGAAATAACTTTTACAGAGTTAGGTCCCCTGAGATATATGAAATTATGATGAAAAATGAAAAATGAAATAATACTGAGTAAGCAGGCGATTTCACACTAACAAAATATCACAGTTGACAGCTCTGGAATGAAAGGAAGGCGTGTAGAAAATTTCATCTCAATCGGATGGGCCGTTCGCGAACAAATAAAGGACATACATACATACATACAGAGATACATAAATACGGACGCACATCCTAATTTATATATAAGAAGATATATATATATATATATATATATATATATATATATATATATATATATATATATATAAAAGTGTATAATAAAAAGTATATAAGTATCTAAATAAAGTATAAAAGTGCTCAACTGCCAGTTTTCTATTAGTAAAGTCCCAGAGGATGAACAGTAGTTGATTAAAACCCCAAGGGGATTACAACATCTTGTTCAATGATTATTGAATAGATAGAGAGGAGAATTTGTTTTCAGTGTTTTCTGAAGGATTTATCTGCATTACTGAAGGATGTTTTCACTACTGAGGGATTTGTCTGGCTTGCCGGAGGATTTATGTCCACCAGTATACTCAGAGAGTGGTGCCAGCCCTGTTCATAATTTACAAATAACAGGGTTAAGCCATGATTGTTGACAGTACTGTTGACTTTCTTTAAACCAAATCATTGATGGAATGGGAAATGTTACAGAAGAAAAAGATTCCCAGTGCAGGTTGAGAAGACATATCATTTTGATAAAACTTTTGGTGAATTTATAGATGAAAGACTGTTATCATCAATTTGCAGATGGATTCGAAGAATTATTGATTGAATAATTTATGCATTTGTTGGCTGGAAATGTTGGGGAAAACATTATCCACAGGCCAGACAGAGAATTTCCCCAAAACTCACGTGTTCTAAATAAATGGTTGGGTTGAAACCTGGAATTTGTGTTTATAACTTATAGAAGTTTTGTTCAAAAGTGCTGTTCACATTTGTTAGGCATGTATGTTACATTAGGATTTGATCATGGTGAGGAGGGATCCATACACATAGACCCATTATAATTCTATATGGAGTGAGTTTTCTTACTCTAGATGTCTGTGGTAGGTTTCCCTGATCATTTTGCCTTTCAAAGGAGGTCCTTTCTTTCAAAATCGTGTAGGACTTTAATACATTAGGGTCTGTTTTTCACGTTGGAGGATTTGGAGCCATTCATAGGCTTCCTAAGGTAGGGTGATTAATATTGATACCCATCTGGGATAGCCCTAGTCATGCGACCCACCTTTCTCATAAGAAAAAAAACACCTCACAAGCTGCATTAAAAGAAAAGATGTGATTGGTCTGTATTTTAAGCCTTCTATTATTAGCATAAGGCAGAATCCCCTAAAAGCTTAGAGAAATTGTGCTGTTTTAAACTGTATACTACAGTAACAGTTGACAATGTTACCTGCCAGATGCTCTTGGCCTCCCTCTCTCCAGAAATCTTGACTATCATTACAATGGGAATTGCCACAACACATGCCAGTGTCATGAGCCAGCCAATCACATCAGCCCAAGTAGGATACGTGTATTTATCATATGTGGATGGTTTGTAGTCAACAAACATAAATACAAATATAAACTGGAAATGAAAGAAAACATTGACTGTATACATACAAACATGGCAAAATGGTATCATATTCTCGTCAAGAAAATTGTTTGTTCAAAGATATAGAACATTGATGGGAAGAACCAGTAAGTTAGTGATAGTTTGCTTACTAAGTATGTAACAACCCATAAATGAAGTCTAACTACTCTGTTTCTCAATCTCTTGTTCCTTTTGTATGTATTTAAATCTCCCCTTCCCTCTCTGTTTTGTGTCATGGCACATAAGGGAGTCAACACAAAAATTTATCCATGCCGTCGGAGAACGCACTGTGTCCAGAGGCATGATCGTCCAACCCAGCCGGCAATGCATTGGATGATGATGATACCTCCCCTTCCCTCTCTATTTCTTCCTCTATCTCTTCTCTTCCCTGTGGTCTTTCCCTGTAAGACACTTGTGAAAGTTCCAGTTAAGCAATGTTGCAAGTTGGCACAAACTCATACTGGTCTAGTAGTAGGAGTAGGCCTCTTTCAGTCCTGAAGGACTATAGAGTTGTGTCGCTGAGGAGGTACCTGACAGCACCGCTGGTGACTGTATAGTCCAATGCGAGAGTGACAATCCCTGTCACAGTTTCCGCATCTGTAAGACGAGGCAAGTCCCGCAGTAAGTGACTGCATTTTATGCCGGTGCCGCCTATCCTCAGTTTGTTGGATCAGATTGTGCTCAAAACATCTAGAAGTGACATACTGAGAAGGAGTATGAGCAATCAATCAACCTCCGGATAGTAGGCAATTTGATGTATAATGTCCTGTCTATCAGAGGAGAAGATGTTAGTGATAACCCATACACTAATTAATAATTTAGTGCACTTCTAAGCATGACACCACTCTGTATTCAATATCACTCCTGTTACAATCATATGGTTTTGTGTCCTGAATTGTGTTAGATGATAATGATGATGATGATCATGATGATGATGATGGTGGTGGTGATGACGAGATGATAATGATGATGATAATGGCGGTGATGATGATGAACGAGGTAAAGGCATATTACATACATGGTGAAGAGGAGGGAAGATACTTCTCCTCAAAGCATTTTATTAGGAAGAATTCTCCTGAATGTCTTTTGTTCATAAGCAAATACTCATTGCATTTGGGAATGAATTAAAAACCTTAATGTATGAGCCCCTTTCTTTTACATGGATGGATATCTAGAGAAAATAATTATGTACAAAAGGGAATGGTGAACATAGTTATCAAATTCTGAATCGATCAAGGTATTACTCAACCTGGAGACCATGGGTTACAAGCATGGGTGAAGATGACACTGTTTATCTGGGGGTCTAAACCTTGAGCGCCCTATAATGAAGGATTGGATGAAGAATAACCAGTCGTGGGGTTGATAACTATTGGAGAACACCAAGACCCTCTTCCTCCCTTGTTTATTTTCCTAGGATCAAAATCCCTTGTATTTATTTTCCTTGTTTTTCTTGGGATTTTGACTGTCTTCCATTTCTAATGTTCATAATGATGATATCAGTAGATATATGTTTGATGCTGGAATTTCAGGTACTATCTAGATCCAGACGTTACTTTTGACTGAAGCACCTGAATAGAGTGATGCAGAAAACTATCCTGAAAGCAACTCCCTGCAAGAAGTTCCACGAAACAGTTAGGACAGGTAATGTCACATGCCTGTGTTCAGTGGCATTAAGGTGAGTGGCCGTACAAGATAAACAGTTCACGAGATAAAATAGGGCGGATAGTAAGTCCCCCAGAGGGCGAAAATGAGAAGACAGTGATTGAAGGGGGAGCTGAGAAGAGGTCAGCTGGCTAGGATGATTGTGAGGCAGACTGTTGGAGCAGTGAGGTGGGGTTTGTGTGGATCATTGTGAGGAGGCATAGAATTGTTTAAAAGACAAGGACAAAGATTGACGGGGCAGTTGATGTGTAGACTCCGAGCTGAGAGGAGTTGAGTTTAGACCGGACCAGGAGAAGGTCGTGGTCTGAGAAAGTGAAGAATTGTGACGGAGTTCGGGAGATAACTCCGCACTGTGGGTTCCAGGGATAGTGAGTGGAATTCGAGACCCAGAGTGGGTTACTTTGAGTCGGGCCTAGAGAGAGGCTAGTATACCTGTCGTGTGGGACGAGATTTGGTAGGCCGTGAGAGGCAGTGTTATTCAAAGTGTTCCATTGGGATGGAGATATATTCTTAGAGAATTATTGTTCCTGGATTTAGATGTTACACGTGTCTGTGTTAATTCAGAATTAAAGGAATATCATGTGCGCAAATTAACGCTTGTTCACTGACTGGTGTTTGGTTGTGATGCATCTTGGTTAATCTGTTGTTCAACATCACATTTACAAGGACATACCCTAGACACAACCATAGCCACTCTATCTGTCATCATTTACTTTGTGACAGACGATGAAGTGAGGGCTGTCCGATCTTGGACTTCGGTATATGGATTTACATTAGTATGAATCAGTTCGTAAGTGTAACAACATGATTTCCAAGTTCAACCCTGTGTAAGTGAGTACACAACGGTCAGACTGGGTGTGTGTCAGATAAATTAACGCAGACAGTTCAAGGGAGTATATGTGTATCACCACTGTCACGGGACGACGAAGACAGTATTCCAAACCAAAGCTATTTCACGAGAAAGCCACCACAGGTAAAACCATTGCCCACCCTGAGAGGGAGAGGGGACAGCGGGGTTTACTCACAGTACACAGACAAGGTTTTGCGCTGCTGAGAGAGTTGTCTGGAGGACAGCGGACAATAAGTCGGCGCTGTTTAGGACAGGTTGTTCACGACAAATAGACAGGCGCCAGAGGTGAAGGTCAGGTGAACTTGCGGACAGCGAGTGCGTGTGTGTACGGCATCGTCAGAGTTTGGCGCAGATAATAAGACGGAAAGGGGCGCCAGGGGAGTTACGAGGGTAATTCATGGTTACAAACTCGCCAGGAGGAGGGGAGTTATAGGATATAGGAGTAAAGTGTGGGGAACACACAAAGGTGACAATCGTTGCTCCACAGGAAAGTAAAAGTTTCTGCACGGATTATTGTGATAAAGAGAAACAGATGACCGGCAGGTTCAAGGCCGTGGACAATGGAATTTTACTGAAAAATTATCCAGAGTAGAACGAGATAAACACGTTTTTCTACTGAAACTAGGATTTACGTTTAACGTCTTTGTATGTGTGTCACCATCGAGAAACAATCCACAACAGTCATTCAGGTGCCGTCTTCGCAAATATGAGCGCATTCCTTCACCAAAAAAGACTTGCAAAACGGATTTAAAGCGCGTGATCATTTTCTGCCATTCGTTGATTTAACCTGGTCAGCAACAGTGAAACCATACCATCACTTCAAAGCGACAGTGACTACGCAGATAAACATTCATTGATTTTAAAGATATTTTCGGCTCCCCAAAACGCAACAAAAACCCTATATTTCTGGCAAAACAAGAGCGATAACAGACATTTTACAATCACACGCCAACTCCACAGGGAGGGTTACAAAAACATTACGGACTGTGAAGATACAAGGCGTTGGGATAATTAACATCATCTTAAATTTCGAAATTTCGAAAAAGTCGAAAATCGTTATCACCACGGAAAAAGTGACAACGCATCAGAACACTAATTCATTGTGGGAATCTAACGTCGTAATCTTTCCAAAACAGGAACCAACAGACATTTCCAGGCGATTTTCGGAGACTATTGAAAACAAACTAAGGACTTTTTGTAAGATTCTACCATCGCATTGGTGTCGGCAACCCTTGTTTGCTTCTGTTGTTCTCATCGTCCTAAGTATTGTGGTTGTGCGTTACTCAAGTATTTGTATGTGGTCCAGTGTTCGTAATAAGTAGGATATTTTTGCATTGTTTCTCGAAATGTGCGAGACAAAGCAAAGGTGAAATTGTCTAGGTACATATTGTATGTTGTTGAGAGGCAGCTGACGAGTCAGTTTGTTTTGTGCGGTTGAGCATTGGGTCGTCTCAACATTATACACGGTGTCCAAGTGTCTATCGTCAGATCTATGTACATTATTCATTTTCTATTTGTTCTTTTTACGGTTTTCTCTTTACTGTTACATATGATATTTGATTTCTTTGGATATATGGTATTGTTGTAATTCTTATGTTAATACAGCTTCTATCTAGATGGTATCTGTCAGTTTATATTATGCGCACAGTATGGTCTTTCATGGGCATGTTTATGTCAGTGGTTTTTATTTCTATGTAATCATCCGTCTGCGTTTCACTGGCCTATGCGTCTAGCGTTTAATAGTTGGCACTTAGTGTGTATCATTCATTTGTGTATGTATATGTATGTATATGTATGTTTAAAACTATTTCCAGGAATTGTTCTACAGTTATTTGATATATATATATATATATATATATATATATATATATATATATATATATATATATATATATATATATATATATACGAGGGAGTATAGTTAATATTCCCCCCTCACCACCTAGTGCTTATAGAGTGACTGGGTGAGTACAAAGTGATATTTTAGCACTACGAATTTACGTACACAGGGAGTGCTGGTGTACTTAGGGAGGGCACACAAAGACTAGTAGCAGGGTCTTTACATTTATAATTGGCTGACAGACAGCAACGTGTCCACAAGTACAAGATGCCTACTTTAATGGAATATATTGAAGCAGGTGAAAGAATAGGCCTGAAGGGTAAAGAGTTACAGGAGTATGCCGAAGCAAAAGAACAAAAACAGACGGAAAGAGAGGAGAGGCATAATGAATGCGAGGCAAAGCGTCTACAGGAAGAAAAGTTAGCTGAGAGAGAACAAAGACAGGCTGAAATGGAAGCCAAGCGTCTACAGGAAGAG
Organism: Cepaea hortensis; assembly: GCA_963921405.1. NCBI lineage: Eukaryota > Metazoa > Mollusca > Gastropoda > Stylommatophora > Helicidae > Cepaea > Cepaea hortensis. Next base: position 63,653,475 of record OY992882.1, on the reverse strand, counting down.
AAAGAGACGCAAGTAAAACTAGCTGAAATGGAAAACAAACGTCTACAGGAAGAGAGAGAGACACACATGAGAATGGAAATTGAGAAAGAGAAGATCAAGTGTCAGATGCAAACTGAAATCGAGTTAAGAAAACTAGAACTAACTTCGAAGTGTCAAAGTGAGGAAAGCAGAAGACCGTCGCAGTCGTCACAGAGACTAAAACTGCCATATTTTACAGACCGGGACCATCTTGAAAATTATTTGTCTAGGTTCGAATCATCAGTGAAAGCTTTAGGCATTCCAGAGGGGGAATATTCTATGAAACTTGGTGAGTTGCTTACGGGTAAGGCCCTAGATACAATGTTTAATTTACCGGTAGAAGAAAGAAACAACTACACTATTTTACGTCAACGTTTGCTTACAAAGTTCCAACTAACTGAGCATGGATATAGAACAAAGTTTAGACAGTTAGGGCCAGAGACAAATCAAGATTTCACAGATTTTGTTAACACAGTAAAGAATACATTTAATAAGTGGATGGAGCTGGCAGAGGTAGGAAAAGATTTTAATAAATTAGTGGATTTAATGCTGAGAGACAAGGTGTTATCATCGTACAGTACTAATGTAGTGGCTTTCTTCGAAGAACGTAAGCCAAAGGACATAGACACAATGTCTCAGTTAGGACAAAATTACATGACTGCACATCCCAATAGGTCGATAGGCAGACAAATTGATGAGGAAATAGTCTGTGCAGCGTATACGAAACAAGACCAGAATCCAGTTATTAGACCAAGATCAAAAAGTGTAGATTTAACACAAAGATATGAGGAACAAGAACCTAAAGACAATGGTTCCCGTGGCAACTATTTTGGCAGAGCAGGACGGTACCCATACAAAAGGGGGAATTTTCAGAGACGTCCAAATAGTTATGCCGGATGTTGGAATTGTGGGAGCTGGAGACACAAAATGGCAGATTGTGATGCACAACCATCAGATGGACCAACGAACAACAGTAAAAGGGAGATCACTTGTTTCAAATGTGGAAGGAAGGGGCATGTCAGTCATCAATGTAGGATGAGAGAAACAGAGCACTCAAATGCAGTTCAAGTAATTGAGACGCTGAACAATGAAGATTGTAGTGGGTGCAAACCTCTTTTTGAAAAAGACGGTCAGCCAGTCTTAATATGTAGTCATACAGTGAAAGCAGGATCAGCAGTCCATGAAGGAGGAAGTCTGAAGATGCATCATGGGTTTGTTAATGATAGGCCAGCGTTAACAATTAGGGATTCCGGATGTACGTCCATCGGGGTGAGAAAGAGTTTAGTGCATCCCTCGGATTATACAGGGAAAAATATTAGATCCATAACATTTAATGGGACAGTATAATTTTACCCAGTAGCCGTGATAACAGTAAAAACACCATACATAACAGGAAGAGTGACAGCATGTGTTTTAGACTCACCAGTGGCAGATCTCACCATAGGAAATGTTATAGGAGTTAAAGAGTGTACAGAAGAGGAAGTAGTTTATTGGGACCAAAAATATAGTGTAAGCAGTAATGAGGTAGTTACCACAAGAGAACCTAAATTAGAGAGTATAGCTGAGGTAGAAGAGGCACTTGAAGTAAACACTGAGGACAAGGATAGGAAAGCTGAGCAGGTGAGAATGGATCTCAAATATAGCTGTAGGGAATCCCAGAGACAAGATACTACTCTTGACAAATGTTTCCAGGGGTGTAGTAAAGTGAGACATAGAAAATCAAAGAAGGGTAGATGGAGCTTCGATAGGAAGAACAATGGTTTCACTCACCGGTTTTCAGATGTCGGAACTGCATGTGGGTAAGTAGCAGTACGGGTAGCACATAGAGACCGATATACAAGAATAGCTCAGGATAGGGCATGTGCAGGGCACTTAGGAGTAAGGCATAAGCAGCAGAGAGCAGGATGCCAGGGATATTGGCCAGGATTTAATAAAGAGGTCAGACTAAACAGAGACTCCAATGTAACAGTACAATATGCAGATAGCAATGTTAACGCAGTTCAAAAGAGGGTTAACGACATTACTGAACCAGGATTAGCAAACAAATGTGTTAAAGATATAGGAAACATGAGGCATGGGTATATGAAGGGTAGACACAGCATCGACAGGAATCATAGGTGGAGGTTTGAGGCAAGAAAAGAACCACCTGATATGGGGTCGGTACACAAATAGGTTGTGTCTTCTTGAGGATGTTAGTAAACTTGTAGGTACACAGATATTATGTTCCCTATGATATGATGTATTATTATTATGTGATGTATGAGCTCATGCATTGGTACATAAGATAGAAAGTTGGATGTATTGATGTGTGGGGAATAGGGGAGTGTACTATGAGCATTTGATGTATTATTTAGTGTGGTAGCTAGAGTAATTTGGATTTATACTTACGACTACCCGGACAATGTGTCTGGGTCACATATTTGATAAGTATTAGTCTCCCAACATTTGAAAACGATGTTTTCTTTTGAGGGTGGGGTAGTGTCACATGCCTGTGTTCAGTGGCATTAAGGTGAGTGGCCGTACAAGATAAACAGTTCACGAGATAAAATAGGGCGGATAGTAAGTCCCCCAGAGGGCGAAAATGAGAAGACAGTGATTGAAGGGGGAGCTGAGAAGAGGTCAGCTGGCTAGGATGATTGTGAGGCAGACTGTTGGAGCAGTGAGGTGGGATTTGTGTGGATCATCGTGAGGAGGCATAGAATTGTTTAAAAGACAAGGACAAAGATTGACGGGGCAGTTGATGTGTAGACTCCGAGCTGAGAGGAGTTGAGTTTAGACCGGACCAGGAGAAGGTCGTGGTCTGAGAAAGTGAAGAATTGTGACGGAGTTCGGGAGATAACTCCGCACTGTGGGTTCCAGGGATAGTGAGTGGAATTCGAGACCCAGAGTGGGTTACTTTGAGTCGGGCCTAGAGAGAGGCTAGTATACCTGTCGTGTGGGACGAGATTTGGTAGGCCGTGAGAGGCAGTGTTATTCGAAGTGTTCCATTGGGATGGAGATATATTCTTAGAGAATTATTGTTCCTGGATTTAGATGTTACACGTGTCTGTGTTAATTCAGAATTAAAGGAATATCATGTGCGCAAATTAACGCTTGTTCACTGACTGGTGTTTGGTTGTGATGCATCTTGGTTAATCTGTTGTTCAACATCACATTTACAAGGACATACCCTAGACACAACCATAGCCACTCTATCTGTCATCATTTACTTTGTGACAGGTAACATAGAGAACGTATTCTTGTACCTGAGGGCGGAGAACCAAGAGCCACTATCCTATTAGCACCTGGAACATATCTACACTCTAGGGAAATGTAATATACATAATTTCAGGAGACGATTTGCCACAAGGATCCAAGAACTCTGGAATAGATCAACCTGAATACATACCCAGTTTCAGACTAAACCTACTCCAATGGAAGATGAATAAGTAGCTATCAAGGAGGAACTGGAATATAGTTTGATGTTAGTGAACCTGTATGTTTGGGGCATCAATGATATATATGTATATGACCCTTGTTTTTGAATTGGATTGATGTGTTATGAACTTAATGATCACTAACCCAATTTATGTGTATTAAATTATGAAAAGAAGGGCATTTCCTCCCTTGAGTGTATTTTTTTCTTGTCATTATTAAGTTGTTTAAATAAGCACACCCTAGATATTAATTACTTAACTGAGAGAGGAGAGGCAAGGAATCACCAAAAGGATGTTATTCAGGGAAACTTCTCCTTGGTTTCTTAGAGGAATTCCTTGGTTCTCCGAGACTCTAGTTATGGACTCAAGCATTTGAGCCATTGCAAGTTAAAATAATTATAACGGGCAGGATCACATTGGCAAAGAGGAACTTTAGTATCCTCTATCTCTTTGGGGTTGACCCAACGTTATCCGACACAGTTATAATTCTAGATATGAACGCAAACAAGTAACAACTATTGTACATGAACACAAACAAGCAACAATTATTGTACATGATCACTAACAAGCAACAATTATTGTACATGAACACAAACAAGCAACAATTATTGTACATGAACTCAAACAAGCAACAATTATTGTACATGAACACAAGAAACAATTATTGTACATGAACACAAACAAGCAACAATTATTGTACATGAACACAAACAAGCAACAATTATTGTACATGAACACAAGCAACAATTATTGTACATGAACACAAACAAGCAACAATTATTGTACATGAACACAAGCAACAATTATTGTACATGAACACAAACAAGCAACAATTATTGTACATGAACACAAACAAGCAACAATTATTGTACATGAACACAATCAGTAACAACTGTATATGAACACAAACAGGCAGTAACTTACAGCAATGACCAGAGGACTCAGTACACGCCACGTCACCTTCCAGAATAGGAATCTGGTGCTGCCGGTCATGAGCTGAATGTCGCGGCAGAACCTGTTGACGCCTGTAACATCACGTATGTGGGATTGGTGCACAAGTTTTGACTGTTGTTAGTAAGTCAAGTAAAGACTATTCCACGCCGTACGGCATGTTGGGCATGTGGTGCTTGGTTGTCTTTACTTCCCAAAACATTTCCAGGTGCTCATTTCAGCCTGGAAGCCCAGATCATTAAATACATCTCAGCCTTCAAATATATGGCCATCGTGCTGACCAGCTAATACTTGACCATCGTGCTGACCAGCAAATACTTGACCTTCGTGCTGACCAGCAAATATATGACCATCGTGCTGACCAGCAATTACTTGACCTTCGTGCTGACCAGCAAATATATGACCATCGTGCTAACCAGCAAATACCTGACCATCGTGCTGACCAGCATATACTTGACCATCGTGCTGACCAGCAAGTGTACCAGCCATTGCGGGCCCAAGGCTCTAATGACGGTTAGCTGTAATTCACTTTTGAGTAAATACATCTAAGCACATTTATGAAATACTAGCTGACCCGGCCCGGCTTCGCCCAGGCCCTGGAGGGGATCTATCTATCTATCAGTCTGTCTGCTTGTTTGTCTGTCTGGCTGACTGGCTGACCCGGACCGGCTTCACCCAGTCCCTGGTGGGGAGCATCTCATTTAATTCATATAAGTAGTCATATAAGCTCTCCCGTTGCCGACTATCTGTCTGTCTGTCTATCTGACCGGGCCCGGCTTCACCCAGTCCCTGGTGGGGAGCATCTAATTTAATTCATATACGTAGTCATATAAGCTCTCCCGTTCCCGACTATCTGTTTGTCTCTCTGTCCCGGCCCGGCTTCACCCAGTCCCTGGTGGGGAGCATCTAATTTAATTCATATACGTAGTCATATAAGCTCTCCCGTTCCCGACTGTCTGTCTGTCTGTCCCGGCTTCACCCAGTCCCTGGTGGGGAGCATCTAATTTAATTCATATAAGTAGTCATATAAGCTCTCCCGTTCCCGACTGTCTGTCTGTCTATCTGTCTGACCGGCGTGGTTTCGCCCAGCTCTTGGCGCACAGTAACTTAAAAGAATGTCCTTCCACACACCATTCAATGAAAACTGTAGAAAAAGATGGGTTACAATGTTATGCATTATGCATTATTTTTATGAAAACTTTGAAAATGCCTTAAAGATTATATCATTATTTATTATAACTCATATGCCTGAAAATAACTATAGACAAAGAGTTTAACAATAGTGCAAGTAAGTCCAACAATATGACTATAAAGAATATAGAAATGTTATTAAAAGTTATGCCCCTTGAAATAACTTTTCTAGAGTGAAGTCCCCCAGCTATATAGACATTATATAATGAAAATGGAAAAGTAAATGTTATTAAATAAGTCGAAGATTTTACATTAAGAAATTATTATAGTCGGTTGCAAATGACTGAAAGGAAGGCGTGTAGAAAATTTCATCTCAATCGGATGTACCGTTATCGAACGCATCCAAGACCCACAAACCCACAAACAAACATACACTCTGTTTTATAGATATAGATTTATGTCATCTAGTTGTACAGCTTAGTGGGATGGTTATGAAGCTGCAAAAATAAATGCCCAATCTAGAAAATTAATGTCATTACACACAGAAGCCACCATGAATGTTGCAGTCTCTCCCCCTTAGTTGTAGCAATATGTTGAAATTTTTATTATAATGACAGGGCACTTACCATAAATGAATACCAGGGCTAGTATTTCAACAAATCCAATAATGATGAGTGTCATACCACCTACATAATTGTCCATCAGCTGAAGCAAGTACATGCCTCCCTGCAAGTGACAATAAAGGTATGTAAACACACAGTTTGGCTTTGTAAATCACTTGGCTTGTTCTTATGTGTTTGTTCAAATATATGCTAGGCAGTTAAATAGATAAACATATATCGTGTTCTGAACATTTGCAAATGGATTTGACTATGATTAGGTTAAATTGTGCCATATCATCTGCACATATACATAATTCGATCTAGGTGTGAAATAAATATGCAATAGTTAATTGGTGCGTATTTTTGGATTTTTCTCTCCCTCCCTTTTGCCTTTTCCCTTGTGACGTAAAACTTACATTTCATTGAGTGTGTGGGTGCAGCAAGCTTGCAAGCATGTGTGTGTGCGTGCGTGCGTGTGTGCGTGTGCATGTATGTGTGCATGATAAATGTGTCTATGCAGAGTGCACATATCATGATGTTAACTGGCAAATAAATAAATTAAACATTAATTTTCCTGAATATATAAGTAATATGCGAGAGATTGGTAGGACTTGCCAATTGTAAGACAGATTTGTGTGCCCATTTTTTTTGTTGATGTTGCATATCCCTTTACAGGACGTTGCAGTCAACACCAGCATCTTTCAGCTGCTGTTGATGTATTAGGCAAGACCACGCTCAGTAGTTTGCCATTGCTTTCTTAGCGACCGGCTCAAATACCCCGTAAGTCATCAACGCAGTGAGAACTGCTACCGACTCCCGCGCAGGTTACGTTCCTCACGAGAATATACGGGATTACGGAGGAAGACGTTAACTTATAGGTCAGGGAGAACGGTGACCCAGTTTGTTATCCTGTGAAAATAAAGTTGTTTATTTGTTCATGGTAGTCAGTGTGAGTATTCTTTTACTTTATGAAAGAATAGGCCCTATGGATATTTTAGAAAGATATTTCTATGTACAAATGTGGTTAAAATGGCTTTGTGGTTAGGAAGATAAGATCATACTATATTTAATTACAACGAAATGACCTCACATTAATACTGGTATACAGTTAGCTATATAATAAAACACTTAAAGGAATGGCAGCAGAAACAATAACATGCTACAAACAGTCAGAATGAATTTGAAAAATTAACTTGAAAGTGAAAAACAATCTCTATTTATAGTATGTGCTGACACATATATCACAAACAAGAGACACTTCACTCAATATGACTGCTTGAGTAACTACACGTGATATAACACGTGTATGCCAGGACATATCCTGCCTTGTGATTTTATCAAATGTGAAGCCTTCGCATATTCTAAGTCATGGCAACATGAGGCAAGGTCATCACGACGAATTTTCTTTCTAAAACAATCATAATGATCATGTAGCACGTCCTTTGCAGAACGTGGCTCTCATGGTGGTCCGCTGCTGCCTCGCCTGCTTCTTGTGCCATCATGCCCAAAGAGTCTAATGCCCAGTGTCTATCTCATGATGGTTGACCCCTGCCTCGGCTAAGACAATATTTCTGATGAAATGACATTATTAGTCTGTGCAACATGAGCCATACGGCTAGAACAAATCCTGCTGATTTTATTGGGAGACTGAACCTAAACCAATATTTTAGCAAGTAAATGCCCTAAGCATTATGCCAATATGGCTCCTGCACAGGTTGCAGGTCACGGGAAGATAGATGTTCTTAAATAGTTTTCTGTGTAACAAAATAGGCTAAACAGGTAAAAGACGATAGGACAGACTTCATAGCACAGAGTTTTATGTCATCTCGGATTCTCTCCACAGAAGCCAGAAGCGGTATAAGAGCATCACACCAACCACGATCCACAGTTCCTACGATAACTCTCAGGGGTCCCCAGAAAAACTGCACTCGTGGTCTGCTCTAACAACGCGGTCTGAGAACGATTCCACGATCTTGAGAGCGTGAAGCAGACAGATGGACCAATTCACCACTTAGAGTGTAACAGTGACTCGATACAATCATGTAATGGTTTTATGAAATAGAGACAAACATTACTTTGCTGCTTGTGCTTTAACAAAGCATAGCAAATGTCTGTATGACCAGCCATTGAAACACTTGAAACTAGTTCAAAAACCAAATTAGACAATAAACTAATAGACAACGAGCCATCTAATTATTGTGTTGAATAGATTCTTAAAAGTGAACAAACACAACAGTTAGTCATCAGATTAACCAATCTGGTCAAGTTCGCAGTCTGTCTTGATTCATTTAATCGCCATATCTCTTTGACGACATTCAATATATAAACCTGGTCCCACTGCTCATGGGTTTTCCATGCTAGCGCTGCCCACAAGCCTATCAGCTTGCTCATTTCCCCTTATGTCTACATGTCCTGGCACAAACATACATCTGATTTGTATCAGGATTCACTTCCTCAGAGACTCGACCCACTGTCTTCGAGCTCAGTGCACCGCTTTGTCCCTGAGCATACTGATTGTGTGACTGCCTGGGGGAAAGTCTGTCTCCAGCCAGGCCACAGGTTTAGTTTCTGCCATGACATAAAATACAACATATATTCACTAATCATGGCAAGTAAACAGTGTTCCTATCACCTACCCGAAGTTCCTCTGTGCTCTGAAAAAAAAAAAAAACACACTTTTTATAGTCAAAGACAACTTACCGGACATGTAAGGGGCAGTCCAAGTATGAACAGAATGATGCAGATCCCAAGTATAACCAGAGTCTTTCTTGGTCTGCACTTGGGATACTGATCCAGCACACCAGAAAGTACTGTCTCCACCATAGCAAACTGGGGATATTGTTGTCAACACTGTCAACTTATTTGACACTATTCTCAACGTAATGTCAACTTATGTGACACTATTCTCAACGTAATGTTTAGACAATATGAAAGTGCCAATCAAAGTAAACACTTTCATGATATCTTATTGTTTCTTCGTATAACTATTTCTTGCGCTCGCCCACTTTGAGATCAAGCGTAACCCATACACGAGCTGCTAATTTTAGTGCACTGGACTGATTTTTTTGCTGGATTAGCTTTCCTTATGACCAGCTTTCCTTGCCATCAGGAGAACCCACTCCGATTTCAGGGATACTTGTAATTTACATCCCCAAGTCAAGGACGAGAAGTCGACATTTTAGTACAACTGTCTGGTGTGGGATTGAAGAGGCTACCTCAGCATCAGCACACCGGATGTTTAAAGAAGGAGCACTCTGATCAATTCGGCCATGCTGACCTCTGTTCGTGCCATGATTGATGTTGTTTCTACTTTGTCCATGTCTCGTTACTTATTTATTAATTTGTTTGCAAATGTTGGAGTTAGTTTCTTACTTTCTAAGTTCTCTAATGTGTAACATCAATCATCATCACATATGCCTTGCCAGTTGATGCGGGTAATGATGTCTCCGCACAACCCCTGTTCTCTATCAAAATGTATAATTTCACGTGTTAATAACCCACCATGCCATGATGCATGGCTGTCATCAGCCCTCTGTCACTGCCTTCTTCGGTTTCTTCCATTAATTATATCAATAGGTTCCAGGTTATTTTCAACTTCAAAATGTGACTAAATAATGCTATCGTATGAATAACATCAACGACTGAATGAAATAATCAGACATGTTCTGCTATGTAGAAATGTAGAAGATATAAATGGAATCAGCATTGGAGGATGAAACATCAATAACATTAGACATGCAGATGATACAGTATTGATTGCAGACAATGAGCAGGATCTGCAACAATTAGTAGATGCGGTTGGAATTAAATTCTAAAAAGACACAGGTTATGGTCGTCACTATGAAGAACGAAATACCACAATGTAATATACAAGTAAATGGTAATATTCTACAACAAGTGAATCGGTACAATTATCTCGGAACAGTCATAACATCTGATGGGAGATGCCTTGAAGAGATTAGAACAAGAATCGCCATGGCGAAAGTAGCCTTCAGCAAGATGAAAAACATACTGACCAATAAAAAGATGTCAATTGAAACGAGAAAAAGAGTGTTGAGGGGTTACATAGAGCCTGTTCTTTTGTATGGATGTGAAACTTGGACAATGAGCAGTCAAGCTGAAAAGCATCTGATGGCTGCAGAAATGTGGTTTCTGAGGGAAATGCAAAGAATACCATGGACAGACAGAAAAACCAGTGACCAAGTACTACAGGAGACAAATGAAAATCGTAAATTGATTAGAGAAATTAGACGTAGACAGTCAACATTTTTGGACATGTTATGAGAAAAATGGATTGGAGAACTTAGTGACAACTGGGAAGATAGAAGGGAACAGACCAAGGGGAAGACCGAGAAGAAAATACCTGGATGGCTTGGCCACATGGCATTTTTTAGACAGGAACACTGAGCTGATCCACGACTCTGGTGATCGAGTGAAATGGCGAGTCATGACCGACCACGCTTTCCGGCATGGCACATGATTGATTGATTGATTGTTCTGCTATGTTTATTATTGGCTAGGAAAGATGACAAGGAAGTGACTGGCTACCTTACCTCATATTTAATGGCATATAACATAGAACATGTGAAGGCCTAGCACTTCATACCTAACAACATTATTTGCTGTGGGACAACCGTTGTATTTACAACACGTACTATTACAGTCAGTTATATATGTAAATGACACTGTCCCGCAACTTTGTGAGCAGTGGTTAGTGCACACGGCTACCAACATAATACTCTCGGGTTGAATCCTCTGTCATGCCCGGCGTGATTTTTCTGTAGAGCAGTGCAATCTTGGATCAAAATAACATGACTACCAGAGAATTATTTCATTTTCTGTAGCACCGTGCAATCTGGGATCTAAGTAGCATGACTACCAGAGAAAATTTCATTTTTCTGTAGCACCGTGCAATCTGGGATCCAAATAGTATGGCTCATTCATTCATTCATTCATTCATTCAGTAGCATGTCCTTTGCAGAACCTCGCCCCCATAACAACCTTCCGGAAAACTTCTCAATCACAAGCAAGATGTCCCACGTCCAATACACCCATCTGGAGATCATCCGCCACACCCTACACCCATCTTCTCTTTGGCCTTCCTCTTCCTCTCTTCCCAGGCATATCCCTTTCCATTATTGTTCTCTCCAAACTTTCATGACGTTTCAAGTGGCCAAAATATTTAAATTTTCTTTGTTTTATCGTCTTTAATAGCCAACCCTCTTCAACAATCAGCTCTTGAAGTATGGATGCATTTGTTCTTTTCTTTAACCAAGATATTCTTAGGACCCGTCTATAACATTCATATTCAAAGGCATTTATGCGCTGCTCAGCTTGTTTAGTAAGTGTCCAAGTCTCACAGGCGTATGTTGCAATGGGAAAGATGCATGCTCTTAAAAATGTAATTTTTGTAGTTCTATCTGTCCCACTCCATAATTTATTTAGTTGTTTTAATCTTTGAAGAGCAATTGATAGTCGTCGTTTAATTTCTTTCATTATGTCACCATTGTTGGTAATCATCGATCAAAGATATTCAAAAGTTTCCACCATTTCCAATCTTTCCTCATTAACATATATTTCTTTCTCCATAGTAGTTTTATCTGTATACATTATCTTTGGTTTTGCTATGTTAAGATATAAGTTGTGATTTTCACTATTTCTTTTGGTTGAGGTTATTAGATTGTTTATACCATTCTGTGTTGTGGATAGTAATACTGTATCATCAGCATATCGAATCTCTGGTATTTCATGACCACCGATATTTAGGGCATCATAATGCTCCTTGGTTATATCATCATTGACATTTCTCATATTTTCGGCGTACAGGTTAAACAAACAGGGGGACAGCACACATCCTTGACGGACTCCTTGCTTGATGTCAAACCAGTCTGATGTCTCGCCATAAATTCTAACCGCTGCTTGTTGGTCTAGGACAGAACATCTTTATGAGTTGTACTACATGTGATGGAAAGCCCATATTCCTCACGATTTCCAAAAGTTTCTGATGTTGTACACAGTCAAATGCCTTTGAATAATCCACAAAACATGAGAATAAGTCCACATTAAATTCTCTGTACTTCTCTATTATTAAATGCATGTGAGTATGTGATCTCTTGTTCCTCTTCCTTGTCTAAATCCAGCTTGAACCACGTTAATCTCTTCTTCCATTTTCTTACGAAGTCTCCCCATTATGATTTTTAGTAGAATTTTACTTGCATGACTCATCAGGGCAACAGTTTTGTAGTTGGTGCATAATTTCAGGTTGTCCTTTTTTGGTATTGGAATGAAGATAATTCTCTTCCAATCTTTTGGCCATATACCATATTTCCATATATATTTTTTCATAATACGTGATAGATTTGTATGCTTTCTTCCCCCCCCCCCCGCGCGCTTTAATTAGTTCAGCTGGTATCTCATCACATCCTGGTGATTTACCATTCTTCAGGTTCTTTATTGCCCATGCAATTTCATGGTTCATGCATATCATTCATATCCTCACAGTCATACATATCATACATTCCACTACAGTATTCCTGCCATCTTTCTAGAATTTGTCTAGGTCCTGTTAAGGTATTTCCAAACTTGTCACAGATGACATTTAATTGAGGTTGAACATTTCTTGTCAATAGCGTCATTTCTTTAAACATTTCGTAATCTCTTCAATTCTTATGATATTGCTCTATATTAATACAACAATCTTGTATATATTTTTTTTGTCCTTTCTAGTGTTCTTTCTTATTTCTCGTGTTAAAGATTTATACTTCATCCCACTGTTATCGGTTTCTCCTATCTATTTCAGCACCCTTCGTTGTCTTATTAATTCTAACGTGCAAGGTGTAATCCATGGCTTATGTTGCATAGTCCTGGTCGGAATTAAATCTTTGGCTGCTGTTATCAAGATATCTCTAGCTTGTACTGTCAGTTCATCAGGTGTCATTTCCTCTTGTATAGACATCAAGACTCCAAATCGAGTCCTCACTTCTACGTTGTATGCATCTGGTATGTTTGTGAGATCAAAACGAAGTGGTCCTGGTCCTCGGATAAGCTTTTTGAGTTTTAATTTCAGATATGTTTCTAATAACTGATGATCTGTATCACAGTCTGCACTTCGTAGAGTTTTTGCAGATGCTATGCTTAATCTCCATCTTCTTTGTATTAAAATATAATCCATCTGATTTTTACTGTCCGGGGACTTTCATGTGAAGAGTCTTCTTGGGTGTTGTTTAAAAAGTCTGTTGGCTATCGTTAACGCATTTTCTGTGCAAAATTCAATTAATTTATCACATGCATCATTTCTATTTCCCTAAAAAGTGTCTCTCATTTTCAGCTCTTCCTGTACCTACTTTTGCATTTAAATCTCCCATTATTATTGTTATATCATTATGACCAATCTTATTTAATGTGTCTTGCAGTGTGTTATAAAAATCTTCAATTTCATCTTCCACTGCTGTTGAAGTTGGTGCATATATCTGTATGAGAGTTGTGTTTTTTGGACGGCCTTTAAGCTTGATAGTGAGGATTCTATCACTAAGTGGGTTATATCCCATTAAAGCTTTTGCAGTTTTATCTAAACAAAATGCCACTCTGCTCTGGCTTCCGACGTCTCTACCAGAATATATGAAAAGGCTCCCATTTTCATTTGTAAAATGTCCCTTGCCTCTCCAGCGATATTCACTAATTCCTAAATTTGAATAGTTAACCTCTCCATCTCATCTCATACGACTTTAAGCTTTAATAACATGGCTGCCAGAGATATATATTTTTATTTTTGTAGCACCATGCAATCTGGGATCTAAATAGCTGGCTACCAGAGATATATTTCATTTTTCTGTAGCGCCGTGCAATCTGGGATCTAAATAGCATGGCTAAAGAGACAAATTTCAGTAATTTGTAGAGCCGTGCAATCTGGGATCGAAATAATATGGCTATCAGAGATACAATGAATTTTTCTAGGAATGAAAGTGGCCAGGCAGTGAGTTGAATCCACAACCCCATTATGCACATTTTCGTCTTGTTATTTATAGTCTTGGCATTTCCTTTATTTTTAATCTACGAATGTTTCACATTATTTACTGAAAGCAAATGCTTACTATTCGAAGTTTATTATGACAAGGTGTAGACAATTACCTGCGAGTCCAGTCCCAGGGTGAGCAACATAATGAAGAACAAGATTGCCCACAGTGTAGGAGGGGGCAAATTAGAGACTGCTTCAGGGTAGACCACAAAAGCTAATCCTGCTCCTGTCAAATAGATATCAGACAACAAAATCTAGCCCTGCTCCTGTCAAACATATATCATATAACAAAAGCTACTGCTCCTGTCAAACATATATCATACAACAAAATGGTAGCCTGACCATGGAAGTCATGGCAGTAAGTAAAGCAATAACATGGCTCGAGACACAGACATTCACTAGGGCATGTTTCCTTTGCGACTCAATGAACATGATCAAGAGGATAGAGGAGGGGTCGATCCGAAGAGAATGGTTGCTGCCTCTGAAGCGGTCTCGGCTGGCAAAGATTAGTTTCATCTTCGTGCCAGGGCATGCGAGAGTACAAGGAAATGAGCGGGCTGACAAGCTCGCATGTGAGGCAACTGTGGAGGGCGGACGCCCCATGGACCAGGCTGACATTCTGAATGCTCTACGAGAAGTAAGACTTTTGCGAGAACCAAGTGATGACTGTGAATCTACAACAATGGCCAGACTGCGAGAGCAGCAAATTAAAAGAGGGGTGGCCAAACAAGAACACTACGCAAGAAGCCAAAGAAGATTGATAAACCAACACAGAACTGGCGTCGTTAGCCGCTACACGCTGCGGGATTTGCTGAGGAGGGGATCCGAGCACTTATGGACTGAATGGTTCGATGTGCAACGAGGATGATCTGTCGACTAACTAACTAACTAACTAACTAACTAACAAAAGCTACTGCTCCTGTCAAAGATATATCATACAACAAAATCTAGTCCCGCTCCTAGTCCTGCTCCTGTCAAACATATATCATATAACAAAAGCTACTGCTCCTGTCAAAGATATATCATACAACAAAAGCTACTGCTCCTGTCAAAGATATATCATACAACAAAAGCTGTCAAACATATATCATATAACAAAAGCTACTGCTCCTGTCAAAGATATATCATACAACAAACTCTAGTCCCGCTCCTGTCAAAGATATATCATACAACAAACTCTAGTCCCGCTCCTGTCAAAGATATATCATACAACAAACTCTAGTCCCGCTCCTAGTCCTGCTCCTGTCAAAGATATATCATACAAAAAAAGCTACTGCTCCTGTCAAAGATATATCATACAACAAACTCTAGTCCCGCTCCTGTCAAACATATATCATATAACAAAAGCTACTGCTCCTGTCAAAGATATATCATACAACAAAAGCTGTCAAACATATATCATATAACAAAAGCTACTGCTCCTGTCAAAGATATATCATACAACAAACTCTAGTCCCGCTCCTGTCAAAGATATATCATACAACAAACTCTAGTCCCGCTCCTGTCAAAGATATATCATACAACAAACTCTAGTCCCGCTCCTAGTCCTGCTCCTGTCAAAGATATATCATACAAAAAAAGCTACTGCTCCTGTCAAAGATATATCATATAACAAACTCTAGTCCCGCTCCTGTCAAACATATATCATATAACAAAAGCTACTGCTCCTGTCAAAGACATATCATACAACAAACTCTAGTCCCGCTCCTGTCAAAGATATATCATACAACAAACTCTAGTCCCGCTCCTGTCAAAGATATATCATACAACAAACTCTAGTCCCGCTCCTAGTCCTGCTCCTGTCAAAGATATATCATACAAAAAAAGCTACTGCTCCTGTCAAAGATATATCATATAACAAACTCTAGTCCCGCTCCTAGTCCTGCTCCTGTCAAAGATATATCATACAACAAAAGCTACTGCTCCTGTCAAAGATATATCATACAACAAACTCTAGTCCCGCTCCTGTCAAAGATATATCATACAACAAACTCTAGTCCCGCTCCTGTCAAAGATATATCATACAACAAACTCTAGTCCCGCTCCTAGTCCTGCTCCTGTCAAAGATATATCATACAAAAAAAGCTACTGCTCCTGTCAAAGATATATCATATAACAAACTCTAGTCCCGCTCCTAGTCCTGCTCCTGTCAAAGATATATCATACAACAAAAGCTACTGCTCCTGTCAAAGATATATCATATAACAAACTCTAGTCCCGCTCCTGTCAAACATATATCATATAACAAAAGCTACTGCTCCTGTCAAAGACATATCATATAACAAACTCTAGTCCCGCTCCTAGTCCTGCTCCTGTCAAAGATATATCATACAACAAAAGCTACTGCTCCTGTCAAAGATATATCATATAACAAACTCTAGTCCCGCTCCTAGTCCTGCTCCTGTCAAAGATATATCATACAACAAAAGCTACTGCTCCTGTCAAAGATATATCATATAACAAACTCTAGTCCCGCTCCTGTCAAACATATATCATATAACAAAAGCTACTGCTCCTGTCAAAGACATATCATATAACAAACTCTAGTCCCGCTCCTAGTCCTGCTCCTGTCAAAGATATATCATACAACAAAAGCTACTGCTCCTGTCAAAGATATATCATACAACAAAAGCTACTGCTCCTGTCAAAGATATATCATATAACAAACTCTAGTCCCGCTCCTAGTCCTGCTCCTGTCAAAGATATATCATACAACAAAAGCTACTGCTCCTGTCAAAGATATATCATATAACAAACTCTAGTCCCGCTCCTAGTCCTGCTCCTGTCAAAGATATATCATACAACAAAAGCTACTGCTCCTGTCAAAGATATATCATACAACAAAAGCTACTGCTCCTGTCAAAGATATATCATATAACAAACTCTAGTCCCGCTCCTAGTCCTGCTCCTGTCAAAGATATATCATACAACAAAAGCTACTGCTCCTGTCAAAGATATATCATATAACAAACTCTAGTCCCGCTCCTGTCAAACATATATCATATAACAAAAGCTACTGCTCCTGTCAAAGATATATCATATAACAAACTCTAGTCCCGCTCCTGTCAAACATATATCATACAACAAAAGCTACTGCTCCTGTCAAAGACATATCATACAACAAAATCTAGTCCCGCTCCTGTCAAATATACATCGTACAACAAAATCTAGTCCTACTCACGTCAAGTAAACATACAACAAAAGCTACTGTCTGTAAAAACAGATGTTGATGAATCTTCTCTGGTTTCTACAAAATGTATGCAAGTTTTGTCACAGAGCAAAGTGCACCATCTGTGATTATGCGATCAGTTACTTCATTAGATGAAGGCTTTTCTTCAAGTACCTGCTGTAGAACAGATATCGTTACATTCCAATCTTCTCAGCTCTCTCATATTACAAAGGGATTGACGTTGCTTATATTATTGCTCGAATGTTTTCTTTCTACTTCAGCTACCAGTATACATCTTTTTCTGTCTTCTTTTGCTACTCTTACCTAGCATTCTTCCACATGAGGATAATTTATATTTTCCCCATTGGATTTTTATTTTTGGCATACATTTAATGTGTTACTTCCTTATAGTTTTGTGAGTGATCTTGTAACATCTGAATGTTTATTGTTTTTTCTTGTCCACAATATTCTTAACATTCTTCTCAAAAACTACACCACCACTTTCTCGGGTCTCTTCACAAATTCATTACTTATTGTCAGTCTATTATACCCATAACCTTTCAGTGAGCAAATGTTTGTGCTCAAGGGCCTGTGTTTATTTGTCATGATGTGACTTGTTCTAATATGAGTCCTTATATAAGGCAACCTTTCTGTGGGCATCTTCCATTGCTTGCATTTGACATCTTCCCTGTTAAAGAGCATATTGGAATTTGTTTTGTCTTGGAAACTACCATGTATGAAGTTTTGCTGATGCTTGATACCTTCAAATATCACTATCTTCGACAATTATATTCAGAATGGTTTGCAGAATCTCCTCCTCTTCCTCCTGTTTCTTCATGTGATTTGTGTCATTGATGAATACACTGTCAGGTGAGTTCTCACGGTGAACTTGACTGTTTTGTGGAGTTCCTCTTTAATTCCCTTTAGCCTGGATTTCGGATTCCATGATTGATTCAGTGGGCAGAATATGATTATTAGCTGGCTGTATAGAGGAAAATCCTGCAGAACATATTCAGCAGTTTGTTTACTCAGTCCACACATGCACAGTGGTAAAGCAGCATCATCTTATTGTATTAGAACAGTGCATAAGAGACAAATGACACATTCCAACTTGGAACATAACTTATGCATGTATCAATTGTCTTTTATGCCGCACTCTGAGGCAAACAATGGTGGCCCGTGCCTGCTGGTGAACTGTGTGGTAGTCATTGTTTGGTTGATTCTGTACCTGTCGGTTAGCCTAGATGTGTTTTTTATTGTTTGTTGTCATTATGGCATTTGTGCGCACGCATGCACGCACTCATGCACGCACGCACGCACACACACAGAGGGTGTGTAAAAACTAAGAAAAGCAGTATGTTAAAGTGATATAAAACTAACTAAAAGATAAATTACCTCTGACAATATTGTTTGCACCAAAATAAATCAAAACTGTTCAAGTTTAATCTCTTACATTACAATTGATCCATGTGTAACCAGCATTATCTGGTTTACATCTAACCAATAGTGCAAGTCTCCTCACGCTCACTGCAACTGATTGTTTGTTATTTGTCCCACAACAGCCGTAATTTGATTCTTTAGTCCTCGGAAATCTCAGGGTGACAATATTCGCACATAAATGTCTTGTACGAAGCCCCACAATATGAAATGACAGTGGAAAGTCATACCACCCGAGTAGCAGTGGTATAGAGCAGAGTTATCTCCCAGCAGATGTGGTAGAACTTCACTGGAGGGTTTTGGGTTTATTCTGAAAATATTTTGATTCCCCATGTAACAGAGGAAGGGGTTTTGATAGTATTTAGGTGGGAAACGACTACAGCACGATTGAGCATCGGGGTCGAATGAGAGGAGAGATGCTCAATTCGTGACGTGGTTTGTTGTCAAAGGGGCAGTTAACATCAAGATACCGAACAGAAAGGTTGCCACACTAATTCCAGCTGTCATCAACACGAATAAAGTATATTTATAAAGATCCACCAGACTCCACTCATGTTATGAGTTATCAGTTATGAGTTGACTTCGTTACAATAAACGAAATGGTGCCCACGACACAGGATTCGAACCTGGTGTAACGCGAAGTCATGCCGTATACTATATAACATCGCGGAGGCCAAAAACTAAGAAGATGATCCTTGCTCCGTTTGTCTCAGTCGCCAGAAATAATTTCGGCACGCTTTTGAACAACCATTGAATGTAACAAGGCGCAGTGAAAAAAATGGCCAATAACGTATCAGCGAAAAATACAGCGACCAAAAGCCCGCCCAGGGGTGGTCGTCTGTAAGTCTTTTTCAAGACTGCTGGCTGTCAAAATTTTGCTGGCGTCAGGAGAAAAGTGAAACTGGCCATAACGAATTGCGACACCTGAGATCGTTATCAAACCGGCGAGCGTCAACTGTGGACACCATACTGGCGACTCCTCTTATCCGTTCATCTAACGGACGTGTCAGGAGCAGAAGTTGTCCTGAAGGTCAAGCCGTCTAACCGATATCTCGAGCGAGCAGGAGTGTGCTGAAAGTCGGCCCAGTTTAATCGTGTCTTGACCGAGCAAAAGTTTGGCTAAAGGGCAAATCCAGTCGGATCGTTGTTGCAGGTGAGAAAGAACTTTTCAATAGGACAATCAAGTTCAGCCTCAATGTTAATAGGTTTCGTTCTGAACGCTAACAACTAGAAAAAAGAACGTTGGTAAAAGAAGATCGAGACAGCAAATAAATAAGGCATTATTTCATGGATTGCCCAATGTTTTGTTGACGAGTCAGACTATCTCGGGGCTCTACTGCAGTTGAGAGCCGCTCGCTGTTGTGTGTCAGACTATCTCAAGACGTCGATGATGTACTCCATCTCAGAAGGGACCCAACCAGGGGTTGAAGTTTATCCAGGCATCCCAAGAGAAGTAACTAACTGAAGAGACGAAGTACCTGGGAGAAGAGACAGACTACCTGAACTCCGCTACCTGAACTCCGCGACTGATTTTCAGCTGACGCAGAATCCTAGTGTTTGAGTGTAGCCTGAAGACGAGTCTAGAGGAATACACGAAACTTGCTTGGATCAGGAACCGAGAGTAGGGTAATCTGTGACCCTATTATCTAGTCGAACTGTTCTTGTGTATATGTAAACTGAATTTCTTTAATTAGCTGATTACAAATGAGCTTGTGATTGTTTGTTATATATAATAATATTTCAGCATGGCGGAACAAGACTATTTGATACAAGTATTGACGGGGGTAGGAACAGCGGTAGGTAGACTTGATACGATTATTAAACAACAGGGAATGGCAACCGAAATTGTTAAGTTTAGTGGACAGGCCAGAGAGTTTAAGAAATGGATCACTTCCATAGAAAAATATGCGTATTTGGTATCTGCATCAGATGAAGAGAAAATGAGACTTGCATATCAGGCAGCCACAGAACCAGTTTCACAGCATATTAGAAGAAAGTTAGAGGCTAGAGTAGATGAAACATGGGAGCAGTTCAAAACTGACCTGGCACACAAGTACGCAGAAATAACGGATCCACAACATGCCTTTTCGGTATTGAGACAGTCTAAACAAAATAGTGGGGAGACGGTACAGTTGTTCAGCGATAGGTTGATTAACCTGGCTGAAGAGGCATTCTTGGGACAGAATGTACAAGGAGAAGAGGTAGAGAGGATGTTAGTCGGCATTTTTGTAGATGGCATAAAATCCGATGGTTTGAAATTTAAGTTGATGAGGGAGAACCCTGAGAGGTTGTCACAGGCTGTAGATATTGCAGTACAAGAAGAAAATTTGAGACGTAGGTTTAGATTGAGAACAGGACGAGAAATAGGAACTAGTCGAGAAGATAGAGTTGAGGAGCCCATGGAAATAGGACAAACAAGGTTCGGATGGAATAGGAGGGGAGGTGTACAGATGGTACAAGGCAGAAATAGAAATGAGTATGAGGAAAGAAGACAAATGAGGTATCCTACAGCTGAGACGGTAGGTAACACAAATAACACAAATATAGTCTGTTATTCTTGCGGTCAGCGGGGACACATGGCTCGTTTTTGTGGAAATAGGCGTGTCCAATCGAATACACAGAGTAGAAATGGCAATAGGTTAAATAGGAATGTAGAAGATAGACACAGAAATTTTACAGGTACAAGAACAACGCAGGAAAACCGGCGCCCTACCTATTAAATGGGACCTGGAGTAGGAAGGGAAAGTATAAGGTTCCAAGGTTTAAAGAAGACGTTAATAACAGGTATACTAGGACGAACAGAGAATATTTTCAACTAGATGAAGTCAAGCAGTTTATAGAAAATAAAACAGCTTATAGTTCTTGTATAATAGAAGTAGGAAAGTATAGAATTCGTACATTAATTGATTCGGGAGCTCAGGTTAGTGTAGTAAAAGAAAGTTTTCTATACAGAATAGTGAGAAATTGTAGGATATTTAGGAGTCATAATAATCTTCACTCCGTTACGGGACAGAATTTACAAGTAATTGGGCAAACGATGATAAATTTCAAGCTAGGAGGGGTCAACGTAAGACATCTTTTTTCATGTAGTGAAAGATTTAAATAGAAACATGCTGTTAGGAAGAGATTTTTTGATAAAAAATGGAGTAAGACTTTTATTTGATTTACACAAATTAAAATTTAAGGACGTCTATGTAGATATGGAGGAAGACATGCATATATCAGCACTAGTGAGAGTTAAAATGTCCACGACGTTAAAGCCACAGTCGATTAATTTGATACAAGCAAAGCTAAAGAGAAACCCATATTATGTAGCAGGAGACACAGTCAGAGTCACTGAGTTACAAGAAGAAGTAATTGATGAACCTGGTTTGGAAGTTCCGGATGGAATAATAGCGTTAGATAAACACTTAACCTTTCCAGTTATGGTGATTAACAACACAGGTAGAGAAATTAAATTATACAGAGGCTGTGTAGTAGCAAAACTAGACCGTAACGTTAGTGAAATATTGGCAACAGATAGAGTAGAAATACCGGGAACACAATCTTCTAGTGAAAGAGTTAATAACAGACGCGGACGCGGAAGTAGAGGAAACACACGAATGGATGAATTGATCCATCCATTCAAAAGAAATACAGCACAAATACATTCACTAGATAAAAAGACAAGAGAACAGGAATTGTTGGCACAGTTAAAGACTTCACCAGAAAATAAAGAAGTGTTGGAACAGTTTATAAAGGAGAATCAGGATGTGTTTGCAATTAGTGATTTAGAGTTGGGTAAGACAAAAACGGTAACAATGGAGATAGATACGGGAGACCATCCGCCGATTAGCTTAAAACCATATAGAACTCCCTTAAGAAATAGAGAAATTGTAGAAAAGGCAATAGAAGAAATGTTGAAAGCAGGAATAATCACAAGATCAAAATCAGAGTGGTCATCTCCGGTGGTAATTGTGGCCAAACCTGATGGTTCGAGTCGATTCTGTTGCGACTATCGGGCGTTGAACAAAATTACTAAAAATGTAGCATATCCACTGCCAGTGATCGATGATATTTTGGGGCTGCTTAATGGCGCTACATTTTTCACGACGTTGGACGCAAGATCAGGATTTTGGTGTATCCCGATGTCAGCAGACGCGCAAAAGAAAAGTGCTTTCTGTACTCATATGGGTTCTTATGAGTTTTTACGTATGCCTTTTGGAGTCAAAACTGCGCCATCTCACTACATGCTCTAATAAATGAAGTATTAGAAGGTATGCAAAGGTTTGCACTAGCCTATACAGACGATATTCTGATTTTTACGACAGGAGATGTAGGTGATCATTTAAAACATATTAGATTGGTATTCGATAGATTAAGGGTACATGACGTTAAATTGAAACTTAGTAAGTGCCAGTTTTTAAAGACAGAAACAAAATATTTGGGTTATATTATAAATAGAGACGGAATAAAACCAGACCAAGAAAAGATAAAGGTTATTAAAGAGTTACCTCCTCCAACTAATGTTAAGGAAGTGCGTGCGTTTATAGGAACCTGTGCGTATTATAGGCGGTTTGTCCCGGCGTTTTCAAAGATAGCAGAACCTATTACAAATTTAACAGGCAAATACGCTAGATTTAAGTGGGATGATGAGTGTCAAAAAGCGTTCGAGTATTTAAAAAACAGCTTAACACTGGTACCATTATTGACGCATCCAGATTTAAACAAACAGTTAATACTGTACACAGATGCTTCGGACAATGCAATAGGAGCATGTTTGGTTCAACCATATGAAGGAAAGGAGTCTGGAATACCAGGGGTTAAAAATGAAAGGCCAATTAACTTCTTATCTCATAAACTTAGCAAATCTCAACGCAAATGGACGACTATTGAAAAAGAAGCGTATGCCATTCATTATGCCCTTCAGAAACTAAATTACTGCTTACATAACGCAAATTTTGTTATTAGAACTGATCATATGCCTTTAAAGTCTTTTTTAGAAGCTCCAGTGCAGAACAGGAAAATACAGACGTGGGCATTGAATCTACAGGGATACAATACGAAAATTGAATACATTCCAGGTAGGATTAACACGTGCGCTGATTTATTATCTAGGATTCTCTACCCACAGTCGTCAGGTGACACAGAAGATGAAGGAGAACCAGAGATTGACGATCGAAACTGGCAAGTAAATATTTTAGATTCTGCCATAATAAATGGAGAAGACTTTGAGAGTTTACCATCGGATCAGGAGGTTGAACATAGAGTGGAAGAAGACCCACATTTAGCACAGTTTAGTATGAAAGAAGAACAGGAATTAGATCCAAAAGTCTTACAAATAAAACAGAAATTAAGTGAAACGGAGGAGAACAAATATAAGAAGAATTTTTTGGTTTTACAAGAGGATGGACAGTTATACTATATGTGTGAAAGGAACGAACAGCTAAGGAAATATATTCCAAAACATTTAGAAAATGAAGTTTTAAAAGCATATCACAATGATAATGGACATCTCGGTCGGGATAAATTGGTGAAAGCACTTACGAGTAAATATTATTGGCCAAACTTATTTAGATCTGCTTGCAAATATGTGGATACGTGTGAAAGATGCAGGTTAAGGAATATGAAAACAATTAAGTGTCCTTTACAAGATACATATATTCCTCAGTTCCCTATGCAGAAAATTAGTTTAGATATATCGGGTCCTCACCCTAGAACATTGTCAGGGAATGTATATTTAATTCATATAGTAGACGTTTACAGTCTTTGGCCGGAAGTTTATGCAATTCCAGATAAGAGCGCTGATACTGTCATTAATATTTTTTTACAGGAGTTTGTACCAAGATTTAGTTGTCCACAGATTATACTCACAGATAATGGTAGAGAATTTGTGAATAAGAAATTTGAAAAATTATTGAAGGATTTAAATATAAAACATGTAAAGACCTCATACTATAGACCTTCTTCAAATGCTAGGAACGAACGACAACACCGTACGTTATATGATATTATAGCAAAGATTGTGGATGAACATGAAAAAGACTGGGATTTATTTTTGGGACCAGCGCTTAGCGCCATACGTACAAATCAAAATGTGAGCACAGGCTTTTCACCATTTTATTTAATACACGGGAGAGAACCAGTATTACCAATAGATAATCTCTTAAAACCAAGACGGAAGTATATGGGAGAAGACTTTCAGGAGACCATTATACAAGAAATGCATAAAGCACACATGAGGTTGAAGAATAATATAGTTAAAGCTAGAGAAAGACAGAAAAAGTACAAAAACCTGAATACAAAGTTACAGGAGTTTAAAGTAGGAGATAGAGTGTATTACAAAAAGCATAGAAGGAACTCTAAGTTTGATGATCGTTGGGTCCCAGGTTATTATGTCATAGAAAGGCTAGGAAATGTGTCGTATAATATTAAGAACCAAGTGACGGGACATGTGGCAAGGGCACACGTGGAACACTTAAGAAGAGATGATGATGAGAAGGAAAATGATAATTATAATAATAATTATTGTTCAGACACCGGATACTTAGATGAACGAGTCGTTAGGGGAACTACAATAACCCCAGCTTTTAGAAAAGATCCGACACACAAGTTAAAAACGGCTTCAGATTACGATGATACTCAAGAACAAACAATACCGAAAACGATAGTAGGAGAAAAGTTGAATGAGACCCATTGTGATAGTATAGAATCTATGGAAGAAGAAGTAAGTGCTCCATTAAAAAATACTAGACAAGCAACAAAAAGAAGAATGGATAAACAAAGAGAAAGAGAAGTGAAAAGACAGAGGAGAATTAGAGAGTATTCAACAAGTGGTGAAGAAATGCCTTTACTAGAAAGATCCTTAAGAAATAGTGATAGACAAATTAGATGGGATATTGAACGGAAGAGATTAGCGGCTGCTAACGAGAGAAATACAGATGAAGAAGAAGAAATGGATGAGAAATCAGAGTCAATTAGTAGTATGGAGGAGGATGATAGGTTATACGGGGAGGATGATATTGATGTAGAGATAGCATTGATACAGAGAAACTTGGAGTTGTTGAAGAAGTGGAAACGTAAGAGATAAATTGATAGAAAATATTGCAGATTGCAAGATGTAAGTTTCAGGCTTTAAGGAAAGAGATACCTGATGAAGTGTGTGAGACGGTGGAAATGGAAAAGGCTTCTGTTGGTACTTTTTATAAATGATCTGGAAGAGTAGTCAAACAATGGATGTAGGTTCGACTGAGGTATATATATATTTTTGTTCTCTCAGTGACGGAATTACTAGTTGATATTATGTTTTGGTTTCTTATTGGATGGATAAGTTAATCAATGGTACAGCAGGTAGTTGTACTATATAGTAAATAGACAAGTTTTTACTGCTGCTAGGAATATCGTGGTGTATGGTAATGATTAAGTAGTTATAGGAATTTGTCCACGAGAAGCAATTGGGGTGTAGATAATACGGCCATTGTTAGTTAAAGGCTTGTACAAAAAGAACAGATATTGTTTTAAATTAGAATTTGGTCTGTAAATAACAGATATATATAGACCTGGCGGTGAATGGTTTCAAATTCTTGCTTATAAAAACAATAGAATGACTTGAGTGAATAGATATGACTTACGTTGATTCGTATAGGAGGAAAATTTTGCTTGGTTACTTTAAGTAGATAATTCTATGTGAATTATAATTTTTTTTGAAGAACTTCTCTTTAGCGAGAAGACACTTGTTTTATTGAGTCTGAGTTTGTAATGCCTCATATATAATATGTTTTTTTTCTTTGCTTAATTTGCTTCTGTAATATGATTGTTGTTACTTGATTTTAGAATAGGGTTATTGTGTTCTTAGACTTTTACGTACAAACTGTTGGTCCGTAAAAGAGACCAATAGTGTTAGGTAGTATTAGAAAATTTTATTTTGGTTTGATAAGATGCATGTTGTATTATTTTAAAATCTGTTTTCTTTGAATGAGTTGGGGGATATCTTGTTTTGACTTTATTTCGTTTAAGTTAATTAAGTTGTTTGGTGTATTAGGTTACATAGTTATAAATTTAATTAAGTAAGTTAATTTTCAAGTAGTTATGGTGTTGGCTGGAATAAAGAAAATAATATGAGGGCTAACAGAGAGACACATACTGAGGGCTAATAGAGAGACATATAGATAGTCGTCATGAAGAGGTTCTTATGGATATGAAGTGTTAGAAAATAGGAGCTACATTAAAGTCAGCATTATAGGAGGGGGGAGACTGTGAATGGCAGCATATAAATGGGAGTGTTTATATAAATATTATGGGAAGTGAGGGGGTAAGATATAGGTGCTGTGAAAAACCAGCGTTAATTAAATTGATAATGTTCATAGAATGTGAACATTGGCTCATGGTGAAAGGTGAGGTGACGGAAATATAGACAAGATTGTGGATGGCAATATAAATGTTATATATATATAAATGTTGAGAAAACGTATGTCAACTTGGTTTATAGAGAACAAAGATCTATTTTCATAAGACGTATTTAAAAAAAAAAAAAATTGTTGTACAAATTTGTTTTATTGGCAAGGGAGGTAAATGTGGTTGTGTGGACTATGCATTGCTTTATGTAAATGTGATCACGTTGTCTTTTCATCCTTTATGCTTATCACTGGGTGCGCACCCCTTCTTTGCTTTTCTAAGTATGTTGTTGTTCTGGTTGTCTTGTGTTGTGAGAAAGCGAGGGATTTTATAATGCCATGTGTACGATAACGATTATACGAACTATTCTTCTTATGATATGTATATTTGATACAGAAACGAGACAAGAAGGGACCAGAAATATATATAGTGGATGGCTATATAGTTTGAAGAAATAGATTTGGTTACTTAACATAAAGTGCTTTGGGGAGGTTTGGGAACTGTAAGAAAGACTGTTTGGTTTAAAAGAGTTACCATACGTGGTATGATATATTGTACAAAGCAAAATCGAAGAAATAGTTTATAGTAGGTTACTAGGGTGACAATATGACAGGGAAGAAGGGTTAAATGATATAATATATACTCAAATTTTAGTTGGGTTGGGGAAGATTAGAGGAAATGTGGGAGTAAAAGGAAAAGAAGGAATAGAGTAAGAGAGTTGGGAATAAAGAATTTTTCCTTTAGAGGAAAAATTCTTTAGAAAACATAGGGAGGTGTAACAGAGGAAGGGGTTTTGATAGTATTTAGGTGGGAAACGACTACAGCACGATTGAGCATCGGGGTCGAATGAGAGGAGAGATGCTCAATTCGTGACGTGGTTTGTTGTCAAAGGGGCAGTTAACATCAAGATACCGAACAGAAAGGTTGCCACACTAATTCCAGCTGTCATCAACACGAATAAAGTATATTTATAAAGATCCACCAGACTCAACTCATGTTATGAGTTATCAGTTATGAGTTGACTTCGTTACACCCATCATTCTAACCATAGGAACAGCCAGTTTTCTAGAATGTACAATCACTGTTCTCTCTGCACAAAAGAATAGCTCATACAAGTGCAAGAAATGACACAGACGATATTTAGCTTGGTCTGTCTTTTTGGGACTCAGTGTATTTAGTTCTTCATACGTTGTGGTCATGCCTTTTAGCACTTAAGTAAAAATATACTTCATAAAAAAACCAATCAGGCATTGTTGTGCAGAATGTGTATCTTTCCTTATTGTCTGCACAATGCACGGCAGAGAGTAACTAGCCATAAAGTTTTAATTATTAGTTGCTATAGAACAAGGCGTTGTTGTCGGAATTCCTCATTCATGACTAACTCACATTATTCACTTTGGCCGGAAAGCTCTGCTGACTTTCTTCTGATGGTCTTGGTTGGTTACTTTACACAGGCATCTTTTATACTGGACTTTCTTCTGATGGTCTTGGTTGGTTACTTTACACAGGCATCTTTTATACTGGACTTCCTTCTGATGGTCTTGGTTGGTTACTTTACACAGGCATCTTTTATACTGGACTTCCTTCTGATGGTCTTGGTTGGTTACTTTACACAGGCATCTTTTATACTGGACTTCCTTCTGATGGTCTTGGTTGGTTACTTTACACAGACATCTTTTATACTGGACTTTCTTCTGATGGTTTTGGTTGGTTACTTTACACAGACATCTTTTATACTGGACTTTCTTCTGATGGTCTTGGTTGGTTACTTTACACAGGCATCTTTTATACTGGACTTTCTTCTGATGGTCTTGGTTGGTTACTTTACACAGGCATCTTTTATACTGGACTTTCTTCTGATGGTCTTGGTTTGTTACTTTACAAAGGCATCTTTTATACTGGACTTGCTGATGCCACCTGGGAATGTTACCTGTAGCTGGTTCCAAGTTAAATTGTCTTGTTTATTTATTGCGACTGAAATTAAAACGTTTTTAAAACGGTAAATGTTCAGACTAGGACATTTAGGTATCAGAGTGGTGAAAACTTAAGACTGCTGACTTTCAGTTACTAAAACAGAACATCATCAACATCATGTGTAGAGCAAAGTGACATAGGCATTCACGTCTCTGCACAGATTTCAGTCTGTGGTGTTTTAGATAAATTTTACTGATGGTATTTCTCCATCATCTGAGATTATCAGGCATATTTCTCTACCTCTGATCTGTCCAGTCATCACAATTTCTCCAATGCGATTCTTCTCATCATATGAGCAAATAATATTGCCTTGTTCTTATACTGGTAGTTGTGTATAATGCGGGCAATTGTTGTTAGTTACTGTGGCCATCCAAGGTATTCACATCATCATCTCAGAAACCACATTTCCGATAGTATGTTTGATCACCACGAGAGAGAGAGAGAGAGAGAGAGAGAGAGAGAGAGAGAGAGAGAGAGAGAGAGAGAGAGAGAGAGAGAGAGAGAGAGAGAGAGAGAGAGAGAGAGAGAGAGAGAGTGTTTGGGGTGGCCCTGCATGCACAGACACACATCACAAGCAAGACTTAAGATCAGTGACAGATTTCAGAAGAAAAGGCCAACAGATACGAACTTACCATCGGCAGCAACATCTTCGATATTCACCTGCAGCTGTCCGGCCATGTAGCCCAGGTAAGAGAAAATGACAAAGCCGCCCAGTATACAAGTACCAGAATCACCGACTGCAACTATGATAGAGTCTCTTTTTGAGGAAAAAACATACTGCACTTGACATACACATCTATGTAACGTACATACGTTGACATTTCTAAATAAATTGCTCATCAATTGATCGAGTGAGATGGCAGAACATGACCGCCCACGCTTACCGGCATGGCACATGATGGATGGATATATATATATATATATATATGCATGTATGCATGTGTGTATGAGTGCGTGCATGTGCGCTTGTATTCTAATGTTTACACATTTAATGGTCCTTAACTGTTAAACATTGAACAGTTTCTTACAAAACATGGTCCTAAAATACTGGCTGTTGTGCATCTGTAAGTAGACAATGCAGTAGACACTGCAGCTGGCAATGTTAAGGAAACAATTATTGTTTTGTTGCTAGAAGAAGAACACTCTTTTTCAGAAACCCATTGTATTAGTTGTATAATCGTATATTATTATGTATTAATAAAATTTACAAGTGCCATTTAAGTCTCCTTCTAGTGTAAAACATTCGCAAAGGTTGAGCATACATCCCCAAAGAGAATAGCTCGCCACCAACTGTCTAGAAAGTCAGCACACATTTAGGCACAATGATGCTGACTAGACAGTATTTGAGGCTGGTTACACTGTAGGACAGTATATGCGCCAGGTTGGATTGTAGGACAGTATTCAAGGCTGGTTTTACTATAAGTCAGTATTCAAGACTGGTTGAATTGTAGGACAGTATGTGAGGCTGGTTGCATTGTGGAAATGTATTCGAGACTGGTTGGATTGGAGGACAGTATTCAAGGCTGGTTTTACTATAAGTCAGTATTCAAGACTGGTTGAATTCTAGGACAGTATGTGAGGCTGGTTGCATTGAAGAAATGTATTCGAGACTGGTTGGATTGGAGGATAGTATTTGAGGCTGGTGTTTGTGATAGCTGACCAGCATTTGTAGCTGCGACCAAACTTTTTGATTCTATTCTTCTTCTAATTTAATATCAACAATCTGAAACCTACCCAACCTTTAATTTTAAAAGAAAGAACAAATCCTACATCAAATATGGGCACACTCATGTATCATGTTGTAAATAGCTGAAGATATGCAATAATACCATTCAACTGCAAAGGGATTGGTGACAGCATGAAACAGGCATCCAAATGATACTCTTGCGGGTAGCAAAACAGATTTTGGAAGGAATTGACAGCTGCCCTAATAAGATGTCACTAAGCATGGCATTGTCTAAATTCTACGTCAGTGCTTAGTTACGTAAGGACTTAGAAAGACTGTAGAATCACTGCAGAATCACTGCTAGAGAGGAAAATATCTTATTAATGCAGGTGTGCACAGTCGAGAGATAAGATCAGAAATGAAGACATCAGGACTAAAGTGGGGGTTGTATCTGCACTAGATTTTATTAGAAGGCAGCAAGTCAAATGGTTTGGCCATGCAAGTAGGTTATCAACTAACAGTATACCACAACAAGCAATGATGTAAAGACCAGAGGGAAGCGGAGGAAGAGGCCGACCACGTAAGCGATGAACGCAAGGTATAACAGAGTCCATAGGAATATCGATACATGAAGCCCATAAGCGGGCACTCTCCCGCTGTTTATACCTCACCTTGACACCACAAGGTACAAGAGGAACAAGATGAGATGATGAGACAGTGGAGTATTAAATTAATTATATAGACATTGTCAAACAATGATTGTTAACAAGCAAGTCAAAGACCAATAACTCTGTGAAGTGTATTATAACTAGAGTTACATCTCCTTCTAAAAATAAACCAGGAATCTGTATTTGATATGCCTATATGAGGAACTACTTTTTGCCATTGCTTTATAACTTCCGAAGCTCACACCATTGTTAAATCAACCAAAGCAGTCTGCTTCCAAATCGCTTGCACTGATTTCGAACTTAGTATGCAGAGTTGTGAATCAGGTTGTTATCCCTTCGCCACAGCACGGGTTAAACCAGTAAATGCACAGTCTGCCAACAGAGGACGTGAGGTGTTGTACAGATCTCATTAATGTGTCAGTGGCGTCTGCAGATTACACACTTACCTGAGAATGTTGTTATGGAATCTGTTGTAACTGGACAATGTGATCAACCCACCACCAGCGATGGACATGGAGAAAAATACTTGATTAGCTGCATCCTTCCACACCTGTATTCACATAAACATAATTCACATAAATAGTATTCACATGACTAGTATTTACATACATAGCATCTTTAGATTTATTATTGCTTCTCATTTGTTATTGCTTTTCAGAGTTTCACAGAACTGTGAGCACGGACACACAGTCATTACATAAATACATATGACCCACTTACTATCATCATTATCAATTGCCTTATCAGCTGTTATCAGCTATTAACTTCTATCTCTTCTTCTTCATTCATCTTCAGATATTGGTATGAATAAACTCAAAGAAAGCAGCAGTCGACTCAAGCTTGTGGACATCCCCGTGTAGTTTGACCTCATATGGAGAGGGTGCAGACCAACATGCTTGTCTCTGTTCCATATATGCGGCAATCTATCTATTATCTTGTACAGTTCTGCGTGGTGCCTTGTTGGCTGCCTATCCTTGCTTGTCTAGAGTAGCCTTGATGTTGTCATCCACAGTTTTGCTTGTCATACTAGTTCCAGTACTTCACCCAGCAACAAGGTTACATGTTGTCATCCACAGTTTTGCTTGTCATACTAGTTCCAGTACTTCACCCAGCAACAAGGTTACATGTTGTCATCCACAGTTTTGCTTGTCATACTAGTTCCAGTACTTCACCCAGCAACAAGGTTACATGTTGTCATCCACAGTTTTGCTTGTCATACTAGTTCCAGTACTTCACCCAGCAACAAGGTTACATGTTGTCATCCACAGTTTTGCTTGTCATACTAGTTCCAGTACTTCACCCAGCAACAAGGTTACATGTTGTCATCCACAGTTTTGCTTGTCATACTAGTTCCAGTACTTCACCCAGCAACAAGGTTACATGTTGTCAGCTTGTCAGCTGGCAAGGCAGTCATGCTCCCCTACAGCTCTTGTATTTCAGTACAATGTATCCGTTCATCATTGCAAGCCACGAAGCAAGACTTTTCAGAATCTTCTCTGACTGCCTTCCGCTAGTTCTATTTCCATTACTCATACCAGTTATGATAATATGTTACAGTTTTTCTCTTCTCATATTGTGATAAACAATGTTGATTGCTTTCTTCTGATATGTATGATTAATTGTCCAAAGTCCTTAGTCTCTTTCATAATAACTAAATGGCCCATTTTGCCTGTCCATTACATTTGTTACGTTCTTCTGTAAAATCATAATATAATCCGCTTTGATATCTCTGACAATGAAAGATTATGCAATGTTGAGATAATTTTGTTAGCACTCATAGTGGTGGTGGGAGTGGCTTGTAGGTATGGTGTCTGCGTCTAGCTGAAAAAAGCAACATTCTGGTTTCAAATCCAGGTGATGTTAAGTAAATGAGATGTTATCAGACTTCATCACAATCACTGGGGAGTGGGTGTGCTGGCTAACAATGTCAGATGAGGATGAAACATGAGATCCTACATGTGCATATGGAGGCATTCTAGATGTGGTGTTACCCAAGAATTACAAGAATCTTCTAGATTGAAACATTGACAAATGAATACTTTTCTGAAAAATATAACAGAACAAAGAAGTCGTAGAATATCAAAGTCACAATCTAAGACACAAAGAAATAGGAAAGTCACAATCTAAGACACAAAGAAACAGGAAAGAGAATACTTAAGGGATTAACTCTGGGTAAACGAGGACGAGCTAGATCAAGGTCAACATTGATAAAACAGACATGCACAGATCTATCAATGTAGACATTTGTGGAATCACAGAGCTAGATTGAGGTCAACATTTATAAAACAGACATGCACAGATCTATCGAAGAGGACATTTGTGGAATCACAGAGAGCGACATAAGATGGAATGATCAGGAATCTTCATGACCGGTCCCAGCACTGGAATAATTGATGATGATGATGCTGCATATGATGATGCTGCTTCTGATGATAATGATTTGTGCTTTGTACATGCTGAAGATCTCTGCAGTTGGAAGTCATATGGAGCTAGCTAAAAAGGATCATTGCCTTGAGAAACTGTCACAGAGAGAAAACCACCCATAACATAATTAATATTTAGAGTGTGTGTTCAGTTGAAGGATAACAAACTTGACCCAAAATATGCCGTGCTGGGGTGGCTGGTGGTGACCGCCAGGCACATATTACACAGCTTAGCTGTAAACAGACACAACACTGTCTTTTCTTTTTCTTTAAACACAATGCAGGATAAGCAAGGAAGAAAAAGAAGATTGCTTATGCATGATCTGTCATCTGTGTCTGATTATACTCCTTCTCTGTTGATCCACAAATTGTTTGGTTTATTTTGGACCTAATTGCAATGTACCTGTTTACAATGATACTTGCACCTTTCGGCGGACATATCTGACTTCTTACAGGCATTTGTTGACCGGATCAGTACTCCCGGGGATTTTCGTAGGGCATTCCATGGTCCTCCAGGTTGGGGGTTGAAGCGTGGGGTTAACATCCCCACCTTTGTAAAAACCTTTCTTTGTTACGAAACAAATACATGAGCCTCGATACCCCGAGGTAGACCAAGAAGGCGGTGGAGAGATAATACATGTACAGACCTACAAGCACTTGGAATCAACGACTGGCAAGAGAAGGTCCACCAGAGAGACGAATGGAGACGGATTGTATTTGCAGCAAAGAACCTCAATGGCTCGGAACGCTGAAGAAGAAGAAGAAGAAGAAGAAGAAGAAGAAGAAGATTCCATGGCTGGAGAGTATTAATGCTATGTTTACAGACTTTCATCTACAGGTGGTTCGATCATCAGGTTCGCCCAGAGTGGTTGTGGGCATGGCAATCAGGTCTCAAGGGAAGGCAGGGACAGAACATGGGAATTTACCACCAAACAAGGAGTCTTCTTATAAGCGCAAAGCTGATACATTGATGATCTGGTACTGCGTTCACCAAGGAATCATCACATCTTGCACATGGCTGCTAACATGTTTATCTTGTACATCACGGGCTGCACTTTAGAGATCACAAGGATGCAATCTCTAGATGTGGGACTTTGGTGACCTTCACATAATGAGCAGTTCGATCCCTCAGCCCACAGCCAATAGCTCTGGTAATGTATTTTTCTTTTTATTCTAAGATCAGGGTGTCAGTTAGTGACTTCTACATTGGTTTACATGAAGAGGAGCATGTTTCAAGTAGTGCACCACCTCTGGACAGCCATGCAAATCACTGTAATTCCTTTGTCCCTAGAAGGTAGGGTAGCTTTGGACAGGGACCCGTCGAAATACTACAGCATCGTCAGGTTTGACATTGAAGCAAGGTTTTCTATTATAGCATCGATATTCCACCTTAGTAGAAAACATGTGGCTGCCATTTTAACCACACGGTTTTTCAGTAGAATTCTAGTAAGATGGACATTTAAATTCAAATGTCGTTTAGTAGGAATCACACTCAGTGGACATTAAAAACCATTTGTCGATCCAAAAGATAACATTTTTCATAGCCATCACGTACTCGCGATTTTGGGTTGGCTGATGAGTGCCAGATGCTTTTCTAAATTACAGTTTCAGGTTATTATATCTCCAGGTGCTACTTCGAGATGCCCTGCCAGTTTAGTTCAGGTTCATAATGGTCATTTATACAGAGGACATATGGCAGAAGTCTTGCATGGGATTCTGTAAAACTAGTACAGGGCCTCCTGATGTCCTAGATGTGCTACAGTTTATCCTCTTTTACGCGACAGACCAGCCTTAACTTTCCCTCATTCTTGTGCCCTAAATCATCACACCAATTATCAGTAATCATTAACCAAATATTTGTGACTGTCATTCACACATGAATCACCATACACATTTTGTCATTATCGTCATGAGAAAACAACAATAGTCAGATATTAAACAGAGAAATACATTTACAGGTAATGGTATGCACTCATGTCGTGTCTGTAACTGCTGATAATCTAGTTGATCTAACACAGTAATTCACATGTTTATATGGCCTGTCCTTGGTTTATAGATATGCCAGACACATACAAATGGCGGGAGCTGAAACCTGTCCAGTGCTATAGTTGCAGGTTCAGCTGGCTAGTAGCTAGTAGCTTAGGTTGTCTGTGTTTAAGTGCACTTTTTCTTTCAGCGGGACCCTGATGTTACCTCAAAGTTTAAATTTCAGTGTGGATATAACTTTTAATGTTGTTGTCTATTGCCGAAGCACAGTGGCTAGCATCTTTACCTTCTGGCCTGGAGGTCTCGTGGTCAAATCGCCATCGAGGCGTGGATTAGAAACATTGACCTGGATACCCATCCTAAAATGGGGACTAAAATTGTTTGGGAAGTAAAGGCGGCGGGTATGACATTGACCCCATCACCCATCAAGACTCGTCTATACAAATATGGGTTAACTCCATATATCCATACGCTTCAAGGCATGGAAAATAGTTCTTTACTGTTTATTTTTAATAATGTCTAGAGGTATGTGTCTCTCTCTTGTTCTTGTACGAGTGCCAATCAACGCCTGTCAGTGTATATCTCTAGTGATCAATGACCTGAGTCTAAATGAGACCTTACACCAGCATCAGCGAGCCTCGTGAAGTCGGGGGTGATGAAATACTTGATGCCAATGCTAGCGTTCTCCAGAGTAACTCCCCGAATCAGGAGGATGAACAGCACCACATAAGGGAACAGAGCAGTGAAGTAGACAACCTGTATCCAGGAAGAAACGTGTCATCATTAATGTTCACATGATATCTCTTATATCACGCATTTCTTAACTGTAAGAGTTTAAATGTCATTAATACAATTATTTGGCTATAAAAGTATTACTAAAAGAATATTTCAACCAGAACAATGCACTTAAAATAGTTGATAATATGTTATGAAAATAAGCACTTAAAGTACTACAAAGTATAATACAGAATACAGTAACAAAAAATAAATTTCCCAATATGTGTAAGAAAAATATAACAATAATACAAACCCTTCTGCAGAAAATAGAGGACAAGCAAAATACTTTTGCAGAAAATAAAGAACAAGCAAAACACTTTTGCAGAAAATAAAGGACAAGTAAAAACGGCATATTATAAAATGAATAACTTCTTACACATTAAATATACTGCCACTGGTGGCCGGGGGAGGCATTCTTGTATCTTCCATAGAACTAGTTCTAATGTGTGGCTGTGGTTCCTGGATAGTTAGTAAACATAGACAAAGTCCTGGACAGTTGGTAAACATTGACAAATCCCTGGAGGCTGCAGAGATGTGTTTTACATAGGAATGCTGAAGAAGAGCCAGGGGTCAGTCAGCATGAAGGTGGACACAGAAAATTAAAATAAAACACACATTGGACAAGACAATACAATTGCAGGTGAATTGGCAAGGGATAGGGGACTGTGACAGTAGCAATCGTGTACAATAGACTAGCACATGATGATAACGGTATACAATGCAATATGATATGTGTCGGAAATATGATGTTTGTTTGGCTGTAGTGCTTGCTGTATGTCTGTCTCTGTTCTTTTGTGGCATGTGTACTTGATAATGTTTCATTCACTCCTCAGCTTGTTTAGTTAGTTCTATAGTTTACAGTTCCTGATAAGTGTCTGTGATTCAGGACAGCTTTATATCTCTAATTCAGCACGTACCTTTCCAGTTGTTTTAATGCCCTTAATCAAACACAGGAAACAGATGATCCAGGCCAGCATGAGGCAAAGGACGAGATCCCATTTTGGAAAGCCATAATTATCAATGCCACTGCTGAAGCTGAGAACAGACCTGAAAATGGGAGGGGTCACCTGGTTTTATAACTTGTCAATACGGACATTTCCAGAACAGGAGGGCCATCTACACTAACACCATTCATGCCTTGTTTAGAGACTAAGCATTTTCCTACATTATTATCATGCATACATTTTGCCAATTCTTATTTTCGTTTCGCGGTTTTCATGTAACAGAGTCCAAGGGAATATAGACACATGAAGCCAATAAGTGGGCACTCTCCCGCTGTTTATAATTCACTTCGACACCGCAAGGTACAAGAGGAACATGATGAGATGAGATGAGTTATCATTTAATTTTGATATATCAAAGTAAACTTAATTTTCTCAGTATATTTCAAATATATGAATATATATGTTTATAGCCGGTCTCTCTGGCCGAGGGGTTACAACACTTTCTCCGTAATCCCGTTTATCACGCAGAGTCTCGTAGCTGGAAGTGGTTCGACCCCCGCTGGTGACTTGCGGGATAACTGAGCCGGCCGCTCAGAAAACAATGGCAAACTACTGAGCGTAATCTTGCCAAGACATCAACAGACAGCTGAAAGATTCTGCTGTTGACAGCGATGTCCTGTAAAGGATATGCGGGAAAAAAATATGTTTATAACCACAATTACAGGATTGTGTTGGTAATATTAACGCTGAAAATATATTCAAAGTTCAACTGTTGGCTTCTTTGGATTGTTATAATGAAGCTTTTTTTTTAAAAACAAAATGTAAAATCATGTCTGAATTATACTTATTCATTAAAGAAAACTATACAGATGCATGTTTAGTTGAATCTGTTAAAGTGTGATTTAAATGTGTAGCAGATTCTACTCTTCCTGCTTCCTCGTTCGCTTTCTCCCTCTCATTCACCTTCCCTTCCTCTGATGTCGGATCCAGAGCAGACATCGGTGTTCATGATTCGCTAATGATTTCTGTCATTTGATACTTTGCTGATGTTGTAGTTGTTTATATATTGGGACTATATTATTTGTTGCCCAGCTGTCCACTCTTCTACAAAGCCAACGGTCATGTGCCTTCTTTGTCTACGCCGATTTATGATCACAGGTATCACTCAGCCAGTCTAATATGGGCATACCATCAGGATGTGTATAACTTATACTATAAGAACTAATTTAGAAACACATGTGTACAAGAACTCAACGAAATATTTACGCTTACAAATAAGAAGTCAAATGCGAGCTCAGTTACATGAGTATCGGACATTTAGTCGGGAAATATTAGTTACCCACCTGGATGAGTGAAACCCTAAAGCCTTTCAAAATACTCTCCTTGGGATATAAACAATTCTCCCCGTGATCCCACTATTGCTGGAGGCATTCCTAAAATGCTTCTTTGTGATTGAAGTACAGCGTGGCTGATGCGTCCCACATAATGTCCTTTCATGACTGAAATCGAACTATTTTCAGCAGGGGGAATAGCCAAACATAGAAAGGAGTCATGTCGGGAGAATAGGGAGCCTGATGAACCAAGACATATTGTGTTTGGCCAAGAACGTCTGAATCAGATGAGAAGAATCAGGGCAGAGCCATGCTATGGTACAGAGAGGCGGCGGCATCAGGCGGCACTGTAAGGGGGCAGCATTTTTAAAGAAAAAAAAAACATGTAAGGGACGGCATTTCGAAGACTTGCATCATACTGAGAAAATCTACCGCACCTACCACCGAGAAGAATGAGCGGGTTCGTTGTCATAATGGAGCTTCCAAGATCCCATTACCAGTAAGTCCGTTCATCTGCATTGCACAGCATCATGAAGGCGATGGATGACTTCTGATTAGTACTCTTTGGTAATGTTTTAGCCTTGTGGTGTGTATTCGTGATTGACCACCAAAAAAAATTGTTTTATAAAGTCCAAATGATTTTTATTTTGCGTCACTTTTACCTTTGCTGACACTCCACATAGTGAAATCACACTTCGAAATGGAGTACAGAGAACCAATGCTTATCGTCACGACCCCTCGAGTTCTGGAACGGTAACTCGATGGTTTTGCAGAGTGTAAGACGCACTTGGTCAATGACCTCGTCATTTCAGCTTGCTGAGGGTCGACCAGACCATGGTCTACTATCTACTCTCTGCCGATGTTTGACTGCCTTGGAAACGAGTGCACCTCTCTTATACTTATATCATGTTATGATTGTGGCATCTCCCGCGTGTAATTTGTTTCCACGGAGAAAAAAAAAACAAAAAACAAACTAAAGTCAAATAAATTTTGAACAAACCTCGTGTCTATTTCCAAAACTATCAGTTACCTGTGTTGGTAGCTTCGTGGCCAGCGCACCCACTCACCGTGGTCACGAGTCACGGGAAACTACCGCAATAAATATATAATAGTTCTTCCGAGTCAATTGCCACGATTGTTGACTATATTTGAATGTTGTAGACAGGTTGATAATCAAAACAAAATGGCGTGAATAATGACGCCCGTCTGCTTTACTATGGCCAGCGTTGAACAATCACTAATTGATCTGAGACATAACGATACATACCGCTCCCAATATTCTTGAGATGGAGACTGCAGACTCCTGCCAGTGGCTTCTGTAAACAGTGTTTTGTTCCACAAGCCCACTTCTTTGCTGTTCTCGTCTAAACAGCGGCCGTCGTCAGCCTTAGCCTCTCCCTCGCATGTCATCACGGGCAGCTTGAGCTTGCAGTCTGCAAGGTACATGACATTTAATGCTACCACATCTGTGATATTTGTCGTCTCTGGCAAGTTTTAACACCTTACACTTACTTAGTCAATTGTTAAAGAGTTAAATTTACCAGAGAAAATTACATAAATTGTTTCTCATCATCCTCATCACGTGCCTTGCCGACTGGCGTGGGTGTTAATGCTTCTCCACATCTTGCCACCTCCAACAGCAACATGTTTCTACACGTCATAATTACCATCTTCACTGAACAAAACAACATATATGAGATCACATTGAATGACTTTTGGTTTGGAGTGGAAATTGCCAGCAGCATGATTAGTATCGTAATATTATCAACACCTACACAAGGCAGCTGAATATTCATATAACATTGATCAGAGCACCAGGGACCGAGATCTGTGGAAATGCATGATCGCCTACACCAGTTGACAGTTTAATGACAGGGTGGATGTTGATATTATTCTTGAAAAATGTAGTTTCAACTAAATGGAAAATAGCAAGTATACATTTGTTGGATGTCTCAATTGTCCGAACAATAAACCAATCCTTGAGTTGTAATGCCTTTTAAATGTACAAACTGAAGAAAATGTTATTTAAAAATTGTATTCCTTCATGGACAAATAGAATAATACAGAAAATAAATGATTTGTAAAAATATAACATAATAATAATAATAAAAAACAACAAACAAAAGTAATGATGAAATATAACAGCATGTTAATGACATATTTTCATGTTTACATGGGGCATAGTTTGATGAACCATGATGGAAAAATAGAATTATTAATTATATTTTTGTACAAATCATGATAATAACATTTTCTTTTTGCTTCCATGTATGGTCAAAATCATCTCAATGTGATGTAATCTTTTGTCTTCTGAGCATGATTTGTGTTAATCTGATACTGGGATTATAATGATGAAAGAAATGTCTTCATTTTCTGGTAGGTTTGAGAGATTATGGTAAACAATAATTTCAGTGCCAATATTTTATGAAATATGGCTCAATAGAGACAGAGAGGTGTCTTAGCATCTGTATGTTCTAACCCCGAGCCGATGTGGCATAGTGGCCATTACACTTGCTGACCAAGACCCAGTTCCATCTCTTTATAGTAATATGGGTTTTCATGACAATTACGGTTCTAGGGTAGTCTTAACTTAACTGAATATGCATCAGATCAGTTTCACAATTTTCTGGAATGTATGTGGAAATGACAACTCATAGGGACAGAAAATGGTCATCCCATCTTCTTTTGAATGACCTAATATATGTGAAGATCTAACATCACACACCCATTCTGCAATAACTCATCCATTTAAACATGCATTTTACGACAAACGTACGAGACATTTTTATTGGTAGAGAGGATACATGGATAAGCAATGACCAAAATTATACAGAGTTAATGTCAAATTGTTGGCAATATGAGGGAGAAAACTTACCCGGGGTATTCCATTTGTTATTGCAGCTAGCAAACGGCAAGTCACTTGTAAACGAGGAAAACATATAATGCAATGACCAACCAATAATCATGTTGTAATAGACCGAGGTTAGACCCGACACTGCCACCATGGCTATACCTAAGCCTAGGAGACAAATACATATTTAAACATTGATTAACTTCAAACTGCTACTGATACTCATATAATTATGTCATTCAACAGTGAAATATAAAGGAAGTCATATGCGAGCTTTGTTAAATGAGTATCGGACATAATTAAACACTACAGGAAGGCATATGTGAGCAATATGCAGATGCTACCATTGATACATTTTTGAATTAACTAAATATAACTTGTCTTTGTATCTATCTGACTCATCTTTGTATCTGCCTGACTTGTATTTGTATATATCTTACTTATCTTTGTATCTATCTTACTTATCTTTGTATCTATCTTACTTCTCTTCGTATCTATCTTACTTATCTTTGTATCTATCTTACTTGTCTCCGTATCTATCTTACTTATGTCAGTATCTATTTAACCTGTCACTGTATCTATCTTACTTGTCTTTGTATCTATCTTACTTGTCTTTGTATCTATCTTACTTGTCTTTGTATCTATCTTACTTGTCTTTGTATCTATCTTACTTGTCTTTGTATCTATCTTACTTGTCTTTGTATCTATCTTACTTATCTTTGTATCTATCTTACATATCTCAGTATCTATTTAACCTGTCACTGTATCTATCTGACTTGTCTTTGTATCTATCTTACTTATCTTTGTATCTATCTTACTTATCTTTGTATCTATCTTATTTATCTTTGTATCTATCATACTTATCTCAGTTTATATCTAACCTGTCTCTGTATCTATCTTACTTGTCTTTGTGTCTATCTTACTTGTCTTGATATCTATCTGACTTATCTTTGTATCGATCTTACTTGTCTTTGTATCTATCTGACTTATCTTTGTATCTATCTTACTTATCTCAGTTTATATCTACCCTGTCTCTGTATCTATCTTATTTATCTTTGTATCTATTTGTCTTATCTTTGTATCTATCTTACTTGTCTTTGTATCTATCTGACTTGTCTTTGTATCTATCTGACTTGTCTTTGTATCTATCTTACTTATCTTTGTATCTATCTTACTTGTCTTTGTATCTATCTGACTTATCTTTGTATCTATCTTACTTGTCTTTGTATCTATCTGACTTATCTTTGTATCTATCTTACTTATCTTTGTATCTATCTTACTTATCTCAGTTTATATCTAACCTGTCTCTGTATCTATCTTACTTATCTTTGTATCTATTTGTCTTATCTTTGTATCTATTTTACTTGTCTTTGTATCTATCTTACTTGTCTTTGTATCTATCTGACTTGTCTTTGTATCTATCTTACTTATCTTTGTATCTATCTTACTTATCTTTGTATCTATCTTATTTATCTTTGTATCTATCTTACTTATCTCAGATTATATCTAAAATGTCTCTGTATCTATCTTACTTGTCTTTGTATCTATCTGTCTTGTCTTTGTATCTATCTGACTTATCTTTGTATCTATCTTACTTATCTTTGTATCTATCTGACTTGTCTTTGTATCTATCTTACTTGTCTTCGTATCTATCTTATTTATCTTTGTATCTATCTGACTTGTCTTTGTATCTATCTGACTTGTCTTTGTATCTATCTGACTCATCTTTGTATCTGTCTGACTTGTATTTGTATCTATCTTACTTATCTTTGTATCTATCTTACTTATCTTTGTATCTATCTTACTTGCCTTCGTATCTATCTTACTTATCTTTGTATCTATCTTACTTGTCTCTGTATCTATCTTACTTATCTCAGTATCTATTTAACCTGTCACTGTATGGAGAACCAATAAGTGAACAAAAACACATCCTAATAAGATGGAAGCAGTATTTCGAACAACTTCTCAACATCCCATCAGATGTCACAGGAATTCAAGAGACCTACACAGATGTCACCGAGGAACTAGAACCAGACATACTAAAAGAAGAAATTATAGAAGCCATCAGATTAGCCCCATTGAACAAATCACCAGGACAGGATGAAATACCAAATGAACTAATTAAAGCAGCAAGGGAAGTAGGAACAGCTTGGCTACATAGACTATT
Organism: Cepaea hortensis; assembly: GCA_963921405.1. NCBI lineage: Eukaryota > Metazoa > Mollusca > Gastropoda > Stylommatophora > Helicidae > Cepaea > Cepaea hortensis. The sequence goes on along the minus strand of OY992882.1, from coordinate 63,609,577 downwards.
CAACCATGTTTGGGTAGAACAACAGACACCACGAGACTGGGGAAACGCCATAATTATCCCAATTTGGAAAAACAAAGGCAGCAAAAGAGATTGCACACAATACAGAGGCATTTCACTGTTGAGTCATACTGGGAAAATATTTTGCAAAATTCTTGAAAAAAGATTACGAACTACTTTAGAACCCCAGCTAAGCGAAACGCAGCTTGGATTTAGGAAAAACAAAGGATGCACAGACGCCATTTTTGCTCTTAGACAACTTATAGAAAAATCAATTGAATTCAATGAAACACTCTACTTAGCCTTTGTTGACCAAGAAAAGGCATTTGATAGGGTAGATAGAAACAAGCTTTGGGAAATCCTTAAACAATATGGAGTGAGTACACATCTAACAAACCTATGTAGAAGTTTATACGACAACAGTGAATGCATAGTGAGAGCAACTGGAGGACACTCAGAACCCTTCACCATAAGATCTGGAGTACGACAAGGTTGTGTCCTGTCCCCTCTCTTGTTCATAACATATATAGACAACATATGTAAAGAAACCAGCCAAGCAGAGACAGCAAGAATACCGCATGACGAGAACACAGAAGAAGAACCATCTGCAAATCTAACCATTAGAGAACTCCTGTTTGCGGATGACCAAGCACTAATAGCAAAATCAGAAGCTGAATTACAAGACCACATGAATAGTCTAAACGAAATGTGTAGGGAACATAACATGAAAATTAGCACAAGCAAAACAGAGGTAATGACTATAACTAAAGAAGAACAAACAGCAACAATTCACCTAAACGAACATCCCTTGAAACAAGTAAAGAGCTTCAAGTACCTAGGAAGTATAATATCATCAAATGGCAGATCAGAAGACGAGATCGAAAATAGGTGCAATAAGGCAAATCAACTCATTGGACAAATGGCACCAATACTAAAGAACAAACATGTATCAATAACTACTAAGAAAGCACTTTACAACACAATCTTCCTACCAACTCTGTGCTACCAATGCCAAACCTGGACAATGACAGAAAAAGAGAAAAGAAAAATCACAACAACAGAAATGAGGTTCCTGAGAAGAATACTCAACGTATCAAGAAGAGATAAGATCAGAAATGAAGAAATCAGGACTAAAGTGGGGGTTAAAGCTGCTCTAGATTTTATTAGAAAGCAGCAAGTCAAATGGTTTGGCCATGCAAGTAGGCTACCAGTCAACAGCATGCCACAACAGGCAATGACGTACAGACCAGATGGAAACAGAGGAAGAGGCCGACCACGTAAACGCTGGACGGAGGGAATAACAGAATCCATGGGAATGTCGATATACGAAGCCCATAACCGGGCACTCTCACGAAGTTTATACTTCACCTCGACACCGCAAGGTACAAGAGGAACATGATGAGATGAGATGAGACTGTATCTATCTTACTTGTCTTTGTATCTATCTTACTTGTCTTTGTATCTATCTTACTTATCTTTGTATCTATCTTACGTATCTTTGTATCTATCTTACTTATCTTTGTATCTATTTGTCTTATCTTTGTATCTATCTTACTTGTATTTGTATCTATCTTACTTATCTTTGTATCTATCTTACTTGTATTTGTATCTATCTTACTTATCTTTGTATCTATCTTACTTGTCTTTGTATCTATCTTACTTGTATTTGTATCTATCTTACTTATCTTTGTATCTATCTTACTTATCTTTGTATCTATTTGTCTTATCTTTGTATCTATCTTACTTGTATTTGTATCTATCTTACTTATCTTTGTATATATCTTACTTATCTTTGTATCTATCTTATTTATCTTTGTATCTATCCTACTTATCTCAGTTTATATCTAACGTGTCTCTGTATCTATCTGACTTGTCTTTGTATCTATCTTACTTATCTTTGTATCTATCTGACTTATCTTTGTATCTATATTACTTGTCTTTGTATCTATCTGACTTGTCTTTGTATCTATCTGACTTGTCTTTGTATCTATCTGACTTATCTTTGTATCTATCTGACTTGTCTTTGTATCTATCTGACTTATCTTTGTATCTATCTTACTTATCTTTGTATCTATCTTACTTGTCTTTGTATCTATCTGACTTGTCTTTGTATCTATCTTACTTATCTTTGTATCTATTTGTCTTATCTTTGTATCCATCTTACTTGTCTTTGTATCTATCTTACTTGTCTTTGTATCTATCTGACTTTTCTTTGTATCTATCTTACTTATCTTTGTATCTATCTTACTTATCTTTGTGTCTATCTTATTTATCTTTGTATCTATCTTACTTATCTCAGTTTATATCTAACCTGTCTATGTATCTATCTTACTTGTCTTTGTATCTATCTTACTTATCTTTGTATCTATCTTACTTATCTTTGTATCTATCTTATTTATCTTTGTATCTATCTTACTGATCTCAGTTTATATCTAAACTGTCTCTGTATCTATCTTACTTGTCTTTGTATTTATCTGACTTGTCTTTGTATCTATCTTACTTATCTTTGTATCTATCTGACTTATCTTTGTATCTATCTTACTTGCATTTATATCTATCTGACTTGTCTGTATCTATCTGACTTGTCTTTGTATCTATCTTACTTATCTTTGTATCTATCTTACTTATCTTTCTATCTATCTTGCTTGTCTTTGTATCTATCTGACTTGTCTTTGTATCTATCTGACGTATCTTTGTATATATCTTACTCATCTTTGTATCTATCTTACTTATCTTTGTATCTATCTTGCTTGTCTTTGTATCTATCTGACTTATCTTTGTATCTATCTGACTTGTCTTTGTATCTATCTGACTTATCTTTGTATCTATCTTACTTATCTTTGTATCTATCTTACTTGTCTTTGTATCTATCTGACTTGTCTTTGTATCTATCTTACTTATCTTTGTATCTATTTGTCTTATCTTTGTATCCATCTTACTTGTCTTTGTATCTATCTTACTTGTCTTTGTATCTATCTGACTTTTCTTTGTATCTATCTTACTTATCTTTGTATCTATCTTACTTATCTTTGTGTCTATCTTATTTATCTTTGTATCTATCTTACTTATCTCAGTTTATATCTAACCTGTCTATGTATCTATCTTACTTGTCTTTGTATCTATCTTACTTATCTTTGTATCTATCTTACTTATCTTTGTATCTATCTTATTTATCTTTGTATCTATCTTACTGATCTCAGTTTATATCTAAACTGTCTCTGTATCTATCTTACTTGTCTTTGTATTTATCTGACTTGTCTTTGTATCTATCTTACTTATCTTTGTATCTATCTGACTTATCTTTGTATCTATCTTACTTGCATTTATATCTATCTGACTTGTCTGTATCTATCTGACTTGTCTTTGTATCTATCTTACTTATCTTTGTATCTATCTTACTTATCTTTCTATCTATCTTGCTTGTCTTTGTATCTATCTGACTTGTCTTTGTATCTATCTGACGTATCTTTGTATATATCTTACTCATCTTTGTATCTATCTTACTTATCTTTGTATCTATCTTGCTTGTCTTTGTATCTATCTGACTTATCTTTGTATTTATCTGACTTGTCTTTGTATCTATTTGACTTGTCTTTGTATCTATCTTACTTATCTTTGTATCTATCTTGCTTGTCTTTGTATCTATCTGACTTATCTTTGTATCTATCTGACTTGTCTTTGTATCTATTTGACTTGTCTTTGTATCTATCTTACTTATCTTTGTGTCTATCTGACTTATCTTTGTATCTATCTTACTTATCTTTGTATCTATCCTATTTATCTTTGTATCTATCTTACTTATCTTTGTATCTATCTGACTTCTCTTTGTATCTATCTGACTTATCTTTGTATCTATCTGACTTGTCTTTGTTTCTATTTGACTCGTCTTTGTATCTATCTTATTTATCTTTGTATCTATCTTACTTATCTTTGTATCTATCTTACTTGTCTTTGTATCTATCTGACTTATCTTTGTATCTATCTGACTTGTCTTTGTATCTATTTGACCTGTCTTTGTATCTATCTTACTTATCTTTGTGTCTATCTTACGTATCTTTGTATCTATCTTACTTATCTGTGTATCTATCTTATTTATCTTTGTATCTTCCTTACTTATCTCAGTTTCTATCTAACCTGTCTCTGTATCTATCTTACATATCTTTGTATATATCTGACTTGTCTTTGTATCTATCTGACTTGTCTTTGTATCTATCTTACTTGTCTTTGTATCTATCTAACTTGTCTTTGTATCTGTCTTTCTTTCCTGTGTATCTATTTTACTCGTCTATCTAACCTGTCTATGTATCTATCATACTTGTCTTTGTAACTGTCTAACCTGTCTCTGTATCTATCTTACTTGTCTGTATATGTATCTTACTTGTCTGTATACCTATCTTACTTGTCTGTATACCTCCTATCTTACTTGTCTGTATATCTATCTAAATTGTCTGTATATCTATCTAAATTGTCTGTATATCTATCTAACCTGTCTGTGTATATATCTAACTTGTCTGTGTATATATCTAACTTGTCTGTGTATATATCTAACTTGTCTGTGTATATATCTAACTTGTCTGTGTATATATCTGACTTGTCTGTGTATATATCTAATTTGTCTGTGTATATATCTAACTTGTCTGTGTATATATCTATATATCAGTATCTGTATGTCTGTCTGTCTGCCTGCCTGTCTGTCTGTCTGTCTGCCTGTCTGTCTGTCTGTATCTTCTTATTGCCAACATGAGTGACGCAACTATTCACTAATGAATGTTAGCAAGCTGCATGGTTGGCGTTGTATTTTATTACTGATTTCTTTAGTCAGTCTCTATAAAACAAAATTAAAGTACGGGATATTTTCCCACGACTTCGGGCCTATTTGGTACGTATATAAGGTGATTGTATAGACATTTGGATAAACTAAAACTGCAAAAGACAGCAGGAGTTTTAGTTTACTAAGGCCATTTCCCTAAGACCGATATTCATCTCTCTCTCTCTCTCTCTCTCTCTCTCTCCCTCTCTCTCCCCCACACACACACACACCACACCATCCACACTCCCACCACACTCACTCACTCACACACACACACACACACACACTCGCTCACTTTCACGCACTACACTTTGTATGCAGAATAAATTTGAAAAAATTAAGTACACGATGTCATCATAATATTTGCTAAACATTCATTATATTAGTTACAATAGTTACTGCTATGGTCTATCACTGTTTTGGGGAAGCTGGAAAGCACCAATGAAGCATTGTTTATTAAAGATGTTGAAAATGTCCAACCCGGGCTTTAAGACATGACTGTACACATCTCTTCATATAACAAAATACCATCTGCGACACTGTTGTTGTTATTTCTTGAATGTTAATTATAACTGCTTCTTTAAGGTTCTCAATTGTATGTACATTATTTTTGTAAGCATTTCCTTTCAAGAAATATAATCTATATCTATAAAACACAATGTATGTATGTATGTGGGTAGGGATGTATTTGATGCGTTCGATAACGGTCCATCCGATTGAGATGAAATTTTCTACACGTCTTCTTTTCATTCCCGTGCAACCAACTGTCATAGATTTTTTAAATTGTAGAATCAGCTATTTACTTACTAAAATTTAATAATTAAATTACATGACTTAACATAAGAAATAATATATAAAGGGACATAACTTTTAGTAGCATTGCTATATCTTAAGTTAAATCCCCTGACTATAGATAGATAGATAGATAGATAGATAGATAGATAGATAGATAGATAGATAGATAGATAGATAGATAGATAGATAGATAGATAGAACGAACGAACGAACAAACTTTATTTTCAAAGGGTTAAGAATTGGGCACGCAAGCCCGTCTAACATTCTGCCCTTCTATCACTCTCTTTCATACATTATTTCATTCACACATCATTCAAGGCTAACAGAGAACAGCAACAATATAAAAGATATAGATAGATAGATATATAGATAGATAGATATATAGATAGATATATAGATAGATAGATAGATAGATCTGACCCGATAGATGGAGAGGGTGGGATAGACGGAGGGAGAGACGGACGGACGGACGGACGGACGGGCAGGCAGATAGATAGATAAATAGACAGACAGACAGCCGGGCCGGGTCGTCAGACAGACAGACAGACAGTCGGGAACGGGAATTTATATGACTACTTATATGAATTAAATGAGATGCTCCCCATCAGGGGCTGGGCGAAGCCGGGCCGGGTCAGACAGACAGACAGACAAACAAGCAGACAGACAGACAGACAGACAGATAGATCCCCGCCAGGGCCTGGGCGAAGCCGGGCCGGGTCAGCTAGTAGATAATAATTTCTAACCGTAATGCGATGATGGTTGTTTATCTGGAAACCTTGCTATAAATCTTTGAACAACCATCCGTGTGTATCGACCGCTATTTAAAAACACTTGTTCAACCAAAGAAATACTTTCTTCTGCTGATTACACCATTCTGTTGTGAGCGCAAAGAATTACTCCAACAGACAACAGCCAATGGCTGCATTTTGCTTCATGATGGACTGTGGAGTACATTGTTTGATGACATCATCTACTTCATTTTTCAAATTAATTCTACATACAAAGTGTAGTGAGACTTTACAAACACCCTCTGTGTGTGTGCGCGCGCGCGCGTGTGTGTGTGTGTGCGCGCGTGTGTGTGTGCGCGCACGTGTGTGTGTGTGTGTATGTGTGTGTTAGTTAGTTAGTTAGTTAGTTAGTCGAGGTTCCAACTTTAAGGAAACGGTTCGTCCCCATTATGCTCCATTCCCGTGCAAGCGAATATCACACAAAATGCTCCACACTGTCCAATGTGAAAAGTGGAACAGACAGGAGTCTCGGCAATCCAACAGCCCGCACAGGTACACTGTGCATAATGCCGCCGCCAGAATGCCAACACAAAATTAATTCACGAAAACCGCAGTTCATCGTCGATGGACTCGGCAGTCACCAGAAAGACCTCATTGACCCTGGTTTTCTCCCATGGCTCGGTCTCTTACCGCAGGGCGAAGCGCCGAAAGTGTCGCACAAAGCACGAACTCCGCAGCTTCAGCGCCGACTCCCAGGAGTCTCTCGAAAAATGCACTCGTGAACCGAAAGGGCAAATATCAGTCAATTCAGCAGCAGCCGGTAGCCAGTGTGTGTGTGTGTGTGTGTGTGTGCGTGCGCGCGCGGGTGTGTGTGTGTGTGTGTGAACTGTTTATTACTCACAGTGTTATTATTGTAAAATAACGACTGCATGGAAGAGACAGAGCTAAGATACTGTAGCCAGCCACAAGTAAGACGATTACCTTTAAACAATGGAGCAAACTGCCAACATGTCAAGGCTAAGATGGGTTACCTTCAGAGAACGGAGCAAACTACTAACACGTGATGGCTAAAATTACGTTTAAACAAGGAAGAAAACTGCCAACACGCCATGGCTCTAAAATTACGTTTAAACAAGGGAGCAAACTGCCAACACGCCATGGCTCTAAAATTACGTTTAATCAAGGGAGCAAACTGCCAACACGTCATGGCTAAAATTACGTTTAAACAAGGGAGCAAACTGCCAACACGTCATGGCTAAAATTACGTTTAAACAAGGGAGCAAACTGCCAACACGCCATGGCTCTAAAATTACGTTTAAACAAGGGAGCAAACTGCCAACACGCCATGGCTCTAAAATTACGTTTAAACAAGGGAGCAAACTGCCAACACGCCATGGCTCTTAAATTACGTTTAATCAAGGGAGCAAACTGCCAACACGTCATGGCTAAAATTACGTTTAAACAAGGGAGCAAACTGCTAACACGTCATGGCTAAAATTACGTTTAAACAAGGGAGCAAACTGCCAACACGCCATGGCTAAAATTACGTTTAATCAAGGGAGAAAACTGCCAACACGTCATGGCTAAAATTACGTTTAAACAAGGGAGCAAACTGCTAACACGTCATGGCTAAAATTACGTTTAAACATGGGAGCAAACTGCCAACACGCCATGGCTCTAAAATTACGTTTAAACAAGGGAGCAAACTGCCAACACGCCATGGCTCTAAAATTACGTTTAATCAAGGGAGCAAACTGCCAACACGTCATGGCTAAAATTACCTTTAAACAAAGGAGCAAACTGCCAACACGTCATGGCTAAAATTACCTTTAAACAAAGGAGCAAACTGCCAACACGCCATGGCTCTAAAATTACCTTTAAACAAAGGAGCAAACTGCCAACACGTCATGGCTCCACAGCTGGAGAACTGGCCCAGAGCTGCTTCCAGGTAGAACACTGGCAGTCCTATAGTGGCCATCATCAACAGAAATGGGAACAGAAAGGCACCACCACCATTACGATAACAGAGGTAGGGAAATCTGAGGAACAATAGAAACACACAATCTTGTATATTTCAACAAAACTATTTGTCCAGGATAGTGCTATACTGACTATCATTGTACCATCTTTCCTAAACTTACACCAATACCATTCTTGTTACGTTTAGAATACTATATTTTCAAAAGAAATATAAATAAGAAAAATAATTTATTTCGTCTAAAATGTCCATAATTATCTCGTGTTATGAGTGTATAGCCACTCAAACATAAATGTTGAATCAAGTATATATTTTCTTCCTTTAAACCCCCCCCCCCTCCCCCCCACACACACACGCGCGCGCGCGCACACACACAAGAAAGAACAAAAACAAAAGCACATAAGAAAGATGACTACCAGGGAAGGTGCTGTGCAGCGTGAAGAGCAAGGCGAGACACTAAAGATCACCTTCATCATCCGCTGCATCTCAGTTTCTGTGGCAGTCGTCTTTATGATATCTTACACCTGGATCATACAGGAATCTGGACGGTGAATGAGTGAGACCGACTCTGTGCAACCCCCCCCCCCCCCCAAACCCAATTCATGCACAATTCTGATAGTTGCCATCCAGAATAATTCCTCTTACCCTGGATATCTTCCATACATAAGGGAAGGGATTCCTTCCCTTAGCTATCCCATGCATGTCCTGCCCATATTGTTTATTGTTCTCTCTAATTCTCACCCCATGTGTTTTAGGTCTTGCTCTATTTCTTTTAGCCTGTGGATTCCACAAAAAATGGCCTTTCTAGGTAAACGTACCTCATATATTCTCAATGTGTTCATATCCAGCGCTAGTTATGCCATACAAAAGTCAAGTCAATTTGCCTCATGGAAAGTCGAAATTCCCCTGTTCTGAGCGTAACAGCTGTTTCCTGGCTCAGGCTGGCCTAAACAGTGACCTCTAGACCTGGTCCAAGACTCCCTGTTTTCTACTAAAATGTGCAAATATTAGAGGCCAGAAAGCAAGTATACTGACCTCCATATATTCCCTAATCCTACAGCATAGCCGATCATGGATAGAATGAAATCAAATTTCCCAGACCAGTTGCCTCTTTCTTCATTTTCATCTTGACCGTAAACCAGCTTGTCTTCATCTGACTTCTTGACAGAAGGCTCATCGTCCTTGCCTGTCTTCTCGGAAACCTGGAAATGAGAATTCATAAACGCACAATCTCTCACTCCCATAATGCGAATATTGCTATCTTCATATCACACTATGTGAGTCATTACAGTTTTAAAAGAGGACAGATCTTGCTAGAAGTTTAAGAGATTTCTTCAAGATCACGGAGATTGCAGTGAATTCCCTAAATAAGTATGCAAAGGAACATGATCAAGAAAAGGCATTTGATAGAGTAGTTAGAAACAAGCTGTAGGAAATCCTTAAACAATATGGAGTGAGTACACATCTAACAAACTCATGAAGAAACGTATACAACAGTGAATGGATAGTGAGAACAACTGGGGAACACTCAGAACCCTTCACCATAAGATCCGGAGTACGACAAGTTTGTGTTTCTCTCTCTTGTTCATCTTCTTATATATAAAAAAGGATCTCCGTCCAAATGTATGTATTTCTGTCTGTATGTCCTTTATACGTTCGCGAATGGCACATCCGATTGAGATGAAATTTTCTACACGCCTTCCTTTCATTCCAGAGCTGCCAACTGTGATATTTTGTTAGTGTGAAATCGCCTGCTTACTCAGTATTATTTCATTTTTCATTTTTCATCATAATTTCATATATCTCAGGGGACCTAACTCTGTAAAAGTTATTTCAAGGGGCATAACTTTTCTGTATAACTTATAGTCATATTGTGGCATCGTTTTCAAAGATTTATAAACTCTTTGTCCATAGTTATGTACCGGCATATGAGTTATAATAAATAATGATACAATCTGTAAGGCATTTTCAAAGTTTTCATAAAAATGATGCACAATGCATAACATTGTAACTCATCTTTTTTTGCTTAAGAAGTTACTGTAGTCATGCAGGTGATTAGAAAAAGTTTTCATTAAAAATAATGGATGGTGTGTGGAAGAACGTTCTTTTAAGTTACTTTTTTTGTTGTATGAATTTAATGATGCCGGTCCGGGTCAGACAGACAGACAGACAGACAGACAGACAGACAGACAGTCAGTCGGTAACGGGAACGAGAACTTATATGACTACTTATATGAATTAAATGAGATGCTCCCCACCAGGGTCTGGGCGAAGCCGGGCAGGGTCAGCTAGTAACCTATAAAGACAAAATATGTAAAGAAACCAGCCAAACAGAGACCGCAAGAACGCCGCATGAGGAACAGAACACGGAAGAAGAAACATCGGCAAATTACACCATTAAAGAACTATTTGCTGACAATCAAGCACTAATAGCAAAATCAGAAGCAGAATTACAATACCACATGAATAGTCTAAATGAAATGTGTAAGGAACATAACATGAAAATTAACACAAGTAAAACAAAGAAGAAAAAACAACAACGATTCACTTAAACACCCCCTGAAACAAATAAAGAGCTTTAAATACCTAGGAAGTATAATATAATCAAATGGTAAATCAGAAGACGAGATCGAAAATAGATACAATAAGGCAAACCAACTCATTGGACAAATGGCACCAATTCTAAGGAACAAACATGTATCAATAGTTACTAAGAAAGCACTTTACAATACAATCTTCCTAACAACTCTATGCTATCAATGTCAAACCTGGACAATGACAGAAAAAGGGTAAAGAAAAATCACAACAACAAAAATGAGATTCCTGAGAAAAATACTCAATGTATCAAAAAGAGAGAAGATCAGAAATGAAGAAATCAGGACTAAAGTGGAGGTTATAGCAGCGCTAAATGTTAATAGAAGGTAGCAAGTCAAATGGAATGGCCATGCAACAAGGTTACCAATTAACAGTATACCCCAACAAACAATGATGTACAGACCAGATGGAAACAGAGGAAGAAACGATGGACGGAGAATATAGCATAGTCCATGGGAATATCGATACCCGGCACCCATAAACGGGCACTCTCCCGCTGTCTATACTTCACCCCAACACCACAAAACACAAGAGGAACAAGATGAGATGAGAGGAACATGAAGGAATGGAATTACAGTTGTGAGCCTAAAACAGAAACAGGTTGTGTGGAGATTGAAAAGAGACAGGCTGTGCAGAGACTGAAATCTAACATCAGGATCGGAGTATGCAAAAACACAAGAAATGGAACACGAACACGAACGAACGAACGAACGAACGAACGAACGAACGAACGAACACACACATACCCACCCACACACACACACACACACATACCCACACACACACACACATACACACACACACACACCTACACACCTACACACACAAATGTGTCACCAAGGATCACCATGTCATGTATGTCCACCATGTACCTACCACTGAAGCTCCGCTAGTGCAGCGGCTATGGCGCTATGGTGGCCATGTGGTTGAAACTCCACCGAGGCGGGCATGTTTGTACACATGTACCCACGGTTCCATGTCGGCCCAGCCTACGTTGTGTATCAGGAATTGTTATGACATGTAAAGGCAACCTCCGTGGACTGACCACATCAAACAATGAGCGCCGTTTGCTCTATAACTATATGGGACTAGAAGCACACGCCCAGATGCCCGCAGGAGTGAACAATTCTCCTTGAGTTATTTATATCTCCCGAGTCCATTAATGCCCCAACGACAGGTGAATGTGAAGCCAAACAGGTACCGAACAGTGTCGTTGTTTTGCTCGTTGATGAAAACTTTCGCTTGTTCGCTTGTTTCCAGATGTGTCCTGACGTCAAGCCTCCTGCTTACACTGTGTGCTCATTCTGACTACAGTCTTTGAATCCAGCACATCTCATGTCCGTCCATCCCCTCATGGCCTCACGGTTCATGTCCACACATTGAAGCACACCACACGCGGCAACCACACTCGTCTCACTATCCATTCTGAACCGAAGATGAGTTAAAGATAATAATCGCTTGATTGGTGAAGCCATTTCAATGGAGGCAACGTTGGTCATGTCAAACTGGTGGCAGCCAAGAAAGAAAATTTTGCAGATATGTTTTTTACAAATTTGTGAAATTATTTTAATATTTTCATGTTTGCGCTTTGTTCTTGTCATATTTAGAAAAAAAATATATAGACATCATCTGTGTTTAAGATTGCACGGTAACATTGCTACCGTTGATGACATAAGGAGCAATAACTCGACTAAAAAGTACACGACATTCGTCACCATACAAGTATTTTTGTGTTTACGTCCAGATAAACCATCGGTCCAGGTTTATATCCCAGCAGTGGCAACATTTATTTTCCCAACCGATGCGACTCAAGGGTCCAACCAGCTTAACAAAATGGACACATATTTTTCAGATCTTTCTGGAAATTGTCCAGGAAGAGAATATGGCGAGGAATTTGAAACTGATTGCCCTGCATCCTTACGACACACACGGACACCTACACACCCACAAGCACACATATATTTACACAATATTAACATAAAACTGAGAATATAACAGAAAAAGAAAAAGAATTAGTCGAAAATTATGATGCCAAAGTCATGATTAACAAGCAAACAGTGCAGACCTTGGAGTTATTGTTAAGATGCTGGTTGTTGGACAAAGGCAATGCTGACTCCATGTCAATCTTGACGTTTCCACCCTTGAGTGTCAATTTGCCAGTATGGTTATCGTGGTGGGCCTGCATAGGGCGGTCGTTCTCTTCTCTGTTGTTGGTTTTAGCGAATCCTAATAGATCTCTAGGTGCAAAGTTAAGTAGGTCGTTGTGATCCCAGGGATGATCATATCGGCCTGACGATGTACTTCCACTATATCTGTCAAGTGGGAACTGTGTGTTTATGTCTATGGACTGCCGCCTTGTGTGATGTCTGAGGGAAGGTGTGTCCCGAAATTCATCATTTGATGGATTGACTTTCCTATTCGGTTTGTTAGAAGGACTCAATTCATCTTCTTTGTCAGTAGAGAGCTGTTTACTTGGGCGAGATTCTGAAGGCAGATTGTTATGCCTATGTCTGCGTTTATCTGGTACAGTAGGTTTGTCTTTGCTATTTCTGTCTGACGGATGTAACTGTCCAGAATCATATCTATTTGATGGGTCTGATCTTTTTTTGTCATGTTCATCTGGTGAACAAGATCTATGACGATCATGTCTGTCACGTGGACTTGCTCTTCTTCTGTTGTGTCCGTCTGGTGAATTAGATCTGTCACGATCGTATCTGTCTTGCGGACTTTTTCTTCTTCTGTTGTCTTCATCCGCTGATCTATATCTGTGGCGATCGTACCTGTCTCGCGGACTTGCTCGTCTTCTATTGTGTTTATCTGGTGAATTAGATCTGTCACGATCGTATCTGTCTCGAGGATCATATCTGTCTGAAGGAGAGTGCCTTCGTTTGTGTGAAGCTCTATGCTCATCTCTGTACCCGTGTCCACTATTCGCAGATGACGTGTCAAACTCTCGACTGTCATCACTGTCATGTCTGTAGCTCATGTTGTGGGTTTTGTTGCGTCTCTTGTCCACCCTGAAGGAAAACAAAGGCAGCTGAGTTAATATGCACTTTGAAATGTTGTTTGAAAAAAAAAGTATTAAAAGTCGAGAGGATCGACTTCATTGCAACTGGTTTTATCCCATATGGCTCGGTTTCTTTCCACATGGTGGCCTACGAAAACGTCGCACAAAGCACGAATTCTGTAGCTCCAGCGACGACCCCCAGGAGTCGCCGAGAAAAATGCACTCATGAACCGAAAGATGTAGCCCGGGATCGAACCCACAAACTTCGGAGCGCGAGGCAGACGGCTTGACACTTGGCCAAAATAACAGTCACCAATAATTTTGCTCTGTAGACTTTTCATTAAACAAAACAAAAACATGTTTACGTCATATATTCATGGAGTGGCTTAGAGTCAGGGAGCTCTTTAGAGTGGCTTAGACATAGTGAGGAAGACAAGGTAGAGCAGTTCTTTAAAGTGGCTTAGACAGAATCAAGGAGGCACGGTAAGCGCAGCTCCTCAGAGTGGCTTAGACAGGGTCAGGGAGGCTCAGTAGCGCAACTCTTTAGAGTGGCTTAGACAGAGACAGGGAGGCAAGGTAGCGAAGTTCTTTAGAGTGGCTTAGCCAGTCAAGGAGGCTTGGTAGCGCAACTCTTTAGAGTGGCTTAGACAGTCAGGGAGGTTTGGTAGCGCAACTCTTAAGCGTGGCTTAGACCGTCAGGGAGGCTTGGTAGCGCAACTCTTTAGAGTGGCTTAGACAGTCAAGGAGGTTTGGTAGCGCAAATCTTTAGAGTGGCTTAGACAGTCAGGGAGGCAAGGTAGCGATGTTCTTTAGAGTGGCTTAGACAGTCAGGGAGGCTTGGTAGCGCAACTCTTTAGAGTGGCTTAGACAGTCAGGGAGGCAAGGTAGCGAAGTTCTTTAGAGTGGTTTAGGCAGAGTCAGGGAGACTCGGTAACTGGACGCTCGGTTGCCGACCCGTTGGTCATATGTTCTATCCACATTGAGGTAGATCGGGATTTGTAAAATTGACCTGGGTACCCTAGCCGATCCAGGCTAAATTGACCTGGGTACCCTAGTCGATCCACGCTAAATTGGGTACCAAGATTTGCTCTGAAATGTAAAGGCTGTCGGCGCGATTTTGACCCCATGACCCAGCGAGCGCCGACTGGTTTACACAAATATAGGTCTAGCACCATAAGCCCAGTGAGCCCTAAGGCGTGTAAAAGGTCATGTACTGACCTAACTGCGGCAGGGTCACGCGTAAAAGGTCATGTACTGACCTAACTGAGGCAGGGTCGCGTGTAAAAGGTCATGTACTGACCTAACTGAGACAGGGTCGCGTGTAAAAGGTCATGTACTGACCTAACTGCGGCAGGGTCGCGTGTAAAAGGTCATGTACTGACCTGACTGCGGCAGGGTCGCGTGTAAAAGGTCATGTACTGACCTGACTGCGGCAGGGTCGCGTGTAAAAGGTCATGTACTGACCTAACTGTGGGAGGGTCGCGTGTAAAAGGTCATGTACTGACCTAACTGAGGCAGGGTCGCGTGTAAAAGGTCATGTACTGACCTAACTGAGGCAGGGTCGCGTGTAAAAGGTCATGTACTGACCTAACTGAGGCAGGGTCGCGTGTAAAAGGTCATGTACTGACCTAACTGTGGCAGGGTCGCGTGTTAAAGGTCATGTACTGACCTGACTGCGGCAGGGTCGCGTGTAAAAGGTCATGTACTGACCTGACTGCGGCAGGGTCGCGTGTAAAAGGTCATGTACTGACCTAACTGTGGCAGGGTCGCGTGTAAAAGGTCATGTACTGACCTGACTGTGGCAGGGTCGCGTGTAAAAGGTCATGTACTGACCTAACTGTGGGAGGGTCGCGTGTAAAAGGTCATGTACTGACCTAACTGAGGCAGGGTCGCGTGTAAAAGGTCATGTACTGACCTAACTGAGGCAGGGTCGCGTGTAAAAGGTCATGTACTGACCTAACTGAGGCAGGGTCGCGTGTAAAAGGTCATGTACTGACCTAACTGAGGCAGGGTCGCGTGTAAAAGGTCATGTACTGACCTAACTGAGGCAGGGTCGCGTGTAAAAGGTCATGTACTGACCTAACTGTGGCAGGGTCGCGTGTTAAAGGTCATGTACTGACCTGACTGCGGCAGGGTCGCGTGTAAAAGGTCATGTACTGACCTGACTGCGGCAGGGTCGCGTGTAAAAGGTCATGTACTGACCTAACTGTGGCAGGGTCGCGTGTAAAAGGTCATGTACTGACCTGACTGCGGCAGGGTCGCGTGTAAAAGGTCATGTACTGACCTGAATGCGGCAGGGTCACGTGTAAAAGGTCTTTACTGACCTGTCTGTGGCAGGGTAGCGTGTAAAAGATCATGTACTGACCTGACTGAGGCAGAGTCGCGTGTAACGACCCCTGCTGGAAGCCCACTGCCATATGTGCCCTGTGTTTATTGACAACAAAATACAGAACACTGCCATCAACCTCGGGTTGATTTCCTACGTAAATTTACGTTCACTAGCTTGCCAGGGCTTTCTGGACGAGAAGTGAAAAGTCCAACTGTCCGTGTATTAGATCAACCCTTCTCACATTGTTGCTATTTCTCTGTTTATGATAAAACTGTTCACCAAGTCACTTAAAACTAATAGTATTCCACTTTACTTGTGTGACCTTGTATATAGGGATTCGTGCTCATGTGAGAGGTTGCTCTGCTATGCTTTGCAGTCCTCTAAGGCTAGTTACTCTTGATCTGTATCATAGTCTTATAGATTCATTGCATTAGCTCATATATTACATTAGTGCTAAACACTTTCGGTTGTGCGAGGGCATTCTCATTTAGCCCGAGATGCACACATGACAATGAAGAAAGTGGCGTTTTTGTCGTGACAACAAGCAGCCTTATCATGGAAACAATGGCTGTAACGAACGCCCTGAATTGGCTCAGCACGCAAACGTTTTCACACGTAAGCATACTAAGCTATTCAATGAACATGTTCAAGAAGAACCAGACTGGCTTCATACAACAGACTCGACGCACTGAGTACATCACAATACAACATGAGTGACTTGATGCACTGAGTACATCACAACATGAGTGACTCGACGCACTGAGTACATCACAATACGACAAAAGTGACTCGACGCACTGAGTACATCACAATACAACATGAGTGACTCGATACACTGAGTACATCACAACATGATTGGCTCGACGCATTGAGTACATCACAATACAACATGAGTGACTCGACGCACTGAGTACATCACAATACAACATGAGTGACTCGACGCACTGAGTACATCACAATACAACATGAGTGACTCGATACACTGAGTACATAACAAAATGAGTGACTCGACGCACTTAGTACATCACAACATGAGTGACTCGACGCACTTAGTACATCACAACATGAGTGACTCGACGCACTGAGTACATCACAATACAACATGAGTGACTCGATACACTGAGTACATCACAATACAACATGAGTGACTCGACGCACTGAGTACATCACAATACAACATGAGTGACTCGACGCACTTAGTACATCACAATACAACATGAGTGACTCGACGCACTGAGTACATCAAAATACAACATGAGTGACTCGACGCACTGAGTACATCACAATACAACATGAGTGACTAGACGCACTTAGTACATCACAATACAACATGAGTGACTCGACGCACTTAGTACATCACAATACAACATGAGTGACTCGACGCACTTAGTACATCACAACATGAGTGACTCGACGCACTGAGTACATCACAATACAACATGAGTGACTCGATGCACTGAGTACATCACAACATGAGTGACTTGACGCACTTAGTACATCACAACATGAGTGACTCGACACACTGAGTACATCACAATACAACATGAGTGACTCGACGCACTGAGTACATCACAACATGAGTGACTCGACGCACTGAGTACATCACAACATGAGTGGCTTGACGCACTGAGTACAATCACAATACAATATGAGTGGCTCGACGCACTGAGTACATCACAACATGAGTGACTCGACGCACTGAGTACATCACAATACAACATGAGTGACTCCATGCACTGAGTACATCACAACATGAGTGACTCGACGCACTGAGTACATCACAAAATGAGTGACTCGACGCACTGAGTACATCACAATACAACATGAGTGACTCTACACACTGAGTACATCACAATACAACATGAGTGACATAAGCCTGGGTCATTGACAGTGAGTTGAGTGACCGGGCATGAGAAAGAATGGAGATGAAAGTGGGAGACAGTAAAGTGACTTACCTGGCTATGAGAAAACAGCCAGTCCTGAGAAATAAAATAGTGAGGGTAGAGAAAAAACCCTAGGGTGGATGGGGCGAGAGATAGTGTATTTGAGTGCTGAAGTCAAGGGACTTCGGGGAGTTGAGTTTTAGACACTGAATGAGTCGGGAGTCCGGTAGTCGACGGGGAACTGTGTAGTGGGACTCTCCGAGCTGTGAAGGCAGTCCTAAAACCCAGAGTGGGTTACATAGAGAGCAGAGGCTCCGACCCAGTGGGTGGGTCGTATTGTGGGAGATCCAGCCGTGGATAGTAGCTGGACTAAATGTCTTGTGAATTTGAGATTCAGCAGGCCGCGAGAAGACAGTGATGTGTGCTGGTTAAATTGTGAGGAGGATATTTATATTCTATGGATTACATTATTTCTGGATGTATAAACATGTTCCGTCTGTCCGTGTTCTTTCTGGATTACAAGATTATGTGCGCCAACTCAATCTTGTTTCATGACTGGTGAAGGTGCACTGCTGGGGTGAGTTGGATTAAGAGACAGTTAGATAGCTCGATTGACACACCAGGAGCATCGTTACCTAGACAACGACCATCACACGCCCTTATCACAAAGAACATCGTGTGACATCTGAGAGCTCGTCTGATCAAGAAACCCATTGCATTATAGACATTGGTGTCATTCTGAGATATTTTTGGGCTCTTCGCTGAGAGAGGAGTTATTATCTGGTGACTTCGTTCCATCAAACTAGCAAACCCTTGACAATTTGGATTGTGTGACTTCAAGAGGGTAATGTGAACTCTTTGTGTGTGCGCCAGATAATTCACACAGACAGACGGGAGTAAAAACTCAAGCTAGCAGACAGTTCAAGTGAAGTTCACGACAGGTAAATTAACGGCGGTCAGCACACGTAAACAGACGAGGCGGGACGCCAGGAGAATTAACGCAGCACAAATCAACCGGGAGAGTCGATTACATTGACGGGGGGTAGTCACTAGTCACAAACAGCACGGAATGTCGGGTTGAGAGGCCAGGCGCATGTGTTTATAGGTCAAGAGACAGAAGCGCCAGCAGACAGCACAGGTAAAAATCACGTGAACAAGTGGACAGTGAGTTGTTTGCGACAAGAAGAAGTCAGTCCTAGGTGTGTGTAGGACATTGCTGTCGGTGATAAAGACAGGATTGAACCAAAGATTTGTCGACGCAGTTAATAGGACGGGTGGAGACACCAGCGTCCAGGTACTGGGGAAGTACATGTTGGAAAGCAGAGAAAATTGACAGTCGCTGATTCACCGGAAAGGGTCAACGACGGGGGGAAATTGGGAATTTCCACGGAGTTAAAAGAGCAGCTGGGTGGGGCTGTCAAGGTTGTGTGGAAACTGTTTTTACGGAGGAATTTTTCACTGAGGGTGATAAAGAGAAATTGAGGTGACATTGTGAGTTGGGGGTGGAAGGAGTAAGGGTACTCAGGAAAATTTCCACGGCCTATTGTGGTCAAGATGACTCATTGTGAATGAACAAAACAAGGTTGTTTTGAAAGAAAGCCAGACTTTTTGTTCGACTTTGTTAAAATCCCTTTGTGATCATTACCTTGTTATGAGCGAACAATTTTAACGTGTCATCACCGCACACAAGGGTGCATACAGTTGCCAAAAAGAACTGACGGTACAGGGTTATAGCACTGGGCATTTGCGGCCAATTTTTCATTTGAACTTTGTCTTTAAACGGCAATCCAGAATATTTTGGGATAATTACCATCATCTTCAAGTCGTACGACAATCGAAAGAACACTTTGGATAATTACTATTTACCGTCAATGTTTCCGACAGGTGGAACTGGTGATCACAACGCGAAATTAAGTCACCACGCAACAAATTGGGAATATCGTAGACATTTCGGAACATTTACCAATATACATTCCCAGCATATTGTGAAAAATTATTTAAAAAAAAAAAAAACGAACTTGTGGCGACGGATGAATAGGCACATATTTGTCGGCCAACCATTTGCACATTATTTTTTGTGTGTGCTCCCATCGTCATATTTATTGTTGTCGGGTGTTACGCAATTATTTGTATGTGGTCCAGTGTTTGTCAAGAGTAGGGGATTTTTGTGTTGTTTCTCGAAGGCCGGGAGACAGGGCGAAAAGTTATTTTCTGAGGTGCACCATATATAATTTCTGGGAAGAAAATCGAAAGGTCGGTTTATTTGGTTCTGCAGGGACGGTCCTGAATTATATAACGTGCCAGTTTGTGTTTAACGTCAGATCTGTGTATAAATTGATGCTATAATTGTTTTTTCTTTTTTTTTTCTCTTTCTTCTTTTCGTTATATTTACATATGATATTTGTTGTGGTCGGATATATGTTATTATTGTGATCTTTCGTCATGTCTGCTGTCTAGTGGTCTTTGTCAGTTTATATTTATATATTACGCGCACTGTGGGTGTCCCTACACAAGCTTGTGGTTGTTACTGTAGTTTATTTCTTTGTGATCACCGTCTCCGTGTACTTGGCTTGTGAGTCTAACGTTTTTAGAGACAACACTTACTGTTATCATTCATTCGTTTTGTATATGTATTTATATGTATGTTTAACAATATTTCCAGAAATGTTATACAACTATTTGTTATAGATATATGCGAGGGAGTATAGGTGATATTTTCCCTCACTACCTAGTGCTTATAGAGTGACTGGGTGAGTACAGAGTGATATTTTAGCACTACGAATTTACGTACACAGGGAGTGCTGGTGTACGTAGGGAAGTGACACAAAGACTAACAGCAGAGTCGTCACATTTATAGTTGGCTGACAGACAGCAACGTGTCCACAAGTACAAGATGCCTACTTTAATGGAATATATTGAAGCAGGTGAGCGACTAGGCCTGAAAGGTAAAGAGTTACAGGAGTATGCAGAAGCAAAAGAACAAAAACAGACGGAAAGAGAGGAGAGGCATAATGAACGCGAGGCAAAGCGTCTACAGGAAGACACACAAGTAAAACTAGCTGAAATGGAAAACAAACGTCTACAGGAAGTAAAGTTAGCTGAAATAGAAAACAAGCGTCTACAGGAAGAGACACAAGTAAAATTAGCTGAAATGGAAAACAAGCGTCTACAGGAAGAGACACAAGTAAAACTAGCTGAAATGGAAAACAAACGTCTACAGGAAGTAAAGTTAGCTGAAATAGAAAACAAGCGTCTACAGGAAGAGACACAAGTAAAATTAGCTGAAATGGAAAACAAGCGTCTACAGGAAGAGACACAAGTAAAACTAGCTGAAATGGAAAACAAACGTCTACAGGAAGTAAAGTTGGCTGAGATAGAAAACAAGCGTCTACAGGAAGAGAAAGAGACACAAATGAAAATGGAAATTGAGAAAGAGAAGATTAAGATGGAAGCTGAAATTGCTCTCAGAAAATCAGAACTATCTTCGAAAGGTCAAAGTGAGGAAAGCAGAAGACCTTCGCAGTCGTCACAGAGACTAAAACTGCCATATTTTACGGACCGGGATTGCCTTGAATCCTATCTTGGGAGATTCGAATCGTCTGTAAAAACATTAGGCATTCCAGAAGCGGAGTATGCGATGCGACTTGGCGAGTTTCTTACGGGTAAGGCACTAGACACCATGTTCAATTTACCTGTAGAAGAAAGAAACAACTACACTATCTTACGTCAACGTCTGCTGACAAAGTTCCAACTAACTGAACATGGATATAGAACAAAGTTTAGACAGTTAGTGCCAGAGACAAATCAAGATTTCACAGAATTTATTAACACAGTAAAGAACACATTTAACAAATGGATGGAGCTCGCAGAAGTAGGGAAAGATTTTAATAAATTAGTAGATTTAGTGTTAAGAGACAAAGTATTAGCTTCATGTAATACCAATTTAGTGGCTTTCTTTGAGGAACGTAAGCCAAAGGACATAGACACAATGTCTCAGTTAGGGCAAAACTACATGACTGCACATCCTAACGTATCTATTGGGAAACTATTGAGTGAGGAAATAGTCTGTGCAGCGTACACTAAACAGGACCAGAATCCAGTCATCAGACCAAGGGCGAAAAGTGTGGATTCAGCACAAAAAGGTGAGCAGCAAGAACTTCAAGATAATGGTTTCCGAGGAAACAATGTTGGTAGAGTAGTACGGTACCCATATATAGAAGAGGGAATTTCCAGAGACGTCCAAATTATGCCGGATGTTGGAATTGTGGGAGCTGGAGACACAAGGCAGCGGAGTGTCACGTGCAGCCAGCCAGTGAGCCAACAAGTAACGCAAGGAAGGAGATCATCTGTTTCAAATGTGGAAAGAAGGGGCATGTCAGCCATCAATGTAGGATGAGAGAAACAGAGCACTCAAATGCTGCGCAAGTAATTGAGACGCTGAACAATAAAGATTGTAGTGGGTGCAAACCTCTTTTTGAAAAAGACAGTCAGCCAGTCCTAATATGTGGTCATACAGTGAAAGCAGGATCAGCAGTGCATGAAGGAGGAAGTCTGAAGATGCACCATGGATTTGTGAATGATAGGCCAGCGTTAACAATTAGGGATTCCGGATGTACGTCCATCGGAGTTAGAAAGAGTTTAGTGCATCCCTCGGATTATACAGGGAACAAGATTAGATCCATAACATTTAATGGGACAGTAGAGTTCTACCCATTAGCCATAATAACAGTAAAAACACCATATATCACTGGAAGAGTGACAGCGTGTGTTTTGGACTGACCAGTGGCTGATTTGATCATAGGAAATGTTATAGGAGTTAAAGATTGTACAGAAGAGGAAGTAGTTTATTGGGACCGAAAATATAGTGTAAGCAGTAATGAGGTAGTTACCACAGGAGAACCTAAATTAGAGAGTATAGCTGAGGTAGAAGAGGCACTTGAAGTAGACACAGGAACTCAGGACAAGGATAGTACAGTTGAGCAGATGAGAATGGATCCCAAATATAGTGCTAGTGACTCCCAGAGACAAGATACTACTCTGAACAAATGTTTCCAAGGGTGTAGTAGAGTAGAAAATAGTCAGTCAGGGAAGGGTAGATGGTGCTTCGAGAGGAAGAACAATGTTCTCACTCGCCGCTTTGCAGATAGTGGAACTGCACATGGGCAAGGAGCAGTACCTTTAGCACATAGAGACCAATATACTAGAACAGCTCAGGATAGTGCATGTGCAGGGCACATAGGCATAAGGCGTATGCAGCAGAAAGCAAGGTGCCAGATATATGGGCCAAGATTGAATAAAGAGTTCAGACTAAACAGAGACTCAAGTGTAACGGTGCAATATGCAGATAGGAAAGTTGAGTCAGGTCAAAAGAGTGTTCGCGACATTACTAACCCAGGGCTAGGGATAGCAAACAGATGTTGTAATTGTAGAGGTACCATGAGTCATGGGTACATGAAAGGTAGACACAGCATCGACAGGAATCAGAGGTGGGTTGATGCAAGAAAAGAACCACCTGATATATGGTCGGAACATAAATAGCTTGTGTCTTTTTGAGGATGTTAATAGACCTGCCCATACACAGATATGATGTTTCCTATGATGTATTATTATGATGTGATGTATTAGATCATGCATTGTTACACAAGATAGAAAGTTGGATGTATTGATATGTGGGGAATATGGGAGTGTACTATGAGCATTTGATGTATTATTTAGGGTGGTAGCTAAAGTGAGATGGAGCCATACTTGGGGCTACCCAGGCAATATGTCTGGGTCACATGTTTAGTAAGTTTTAGTCTCCCAATATTTGAAAACGAAGTTTTCTTTTAAGAGGGGGGTGATGACATAAGCCTGGGTCATTGACAGTGAGTTGAGTGACCGGGCATGAGAAAGAATGGAGATGAAAGTGGGAGACAGTAAAGTGACTGACCTGGCTATGAGAAAACAGCCAGTCCTGAGAAATAAAATAGTGAGGGTAGAGAAAAACCCCTAGGGTGGATGGGGCGAGAGATAGTGTATTTGGGTGCTGAAGTCAAGGGACTTCGGGGAGTTGAGTTTTAGACACCGAACGAGTCGGGAGTCCGGTAGTCGACGGGGAACTGTGTTGTGGGACTCTCCGAACTGTGAAGGCAGTCCTAAAACCCAGAGTGGGTTACATAGAGAGCAGAGGCTCCGACCCAGTGGGTGGGTCGTATTGTGGGAGATCCAGCCGTGGATAGTAGCTGGACTAAATGTCTTGTGAATTTGAGATTCAGCAGGCCGTGAGAAGACAGTGATGTGTGCTTGTTAAATTGTGAGGAGGATATTTATATTCTATGGATTACATTATTTCTGGATGTATAAACATGTTCCGTCTGTCCGTGTTCTTTCTGGATTACAAGATTATGTGCGCCAACTCAATCTTGTTTCATGACTGGTGAAGGTGCACTGCTGGGGTGAGTTGGATTAAGAGACAGTTAGATAGCTCGATTGACACACCAGGAGCATCGTTACCTAGACAACGACCATCACACGCCCTTATCATAAAGAACATCGTGTGACAATGAATGACTCGACGCACTGAGTACATCACAATACAACATGAGTGACTCGACGCACTGAGTACATCACAATACACATTTTGTGACTCGACGCACTGAGTACATCGCAACATGAGTGAATCGACGCACTGAGTACATCACAATACAACATGAGTGACTCGACGCACTTAGTACATCACAATACAACATGAGTGACTCGACGCACTGAGTACATCACAACATGAGTGGCTCGACGCACTGAGTACATCACAATACAACATGAGTGACTCGACGCACTGAGTACATCACAATACAACATGAGTGACTCGACGCACTGAGTACATCACAATACAACATGAGTGACTCGACGCACTGAGTACATCACAACATGAGTGGCTCGACGCACTGAGTACATCACAATACAACATGAGTGACTCGACGCACTTAGTACATCACAATACAACATGAGTGACTCAACGCACTGAGTACATCACAATACAATATGAGTGACTCGACGCACTGAGTACATCACAATACAACATGAGTGACTCGACGCACTGAGTACATCACGACATGAGTGACTCGACGCACTGAGTACATCACAACATGAGTGGCTCGACGCACTGAGTACATCACAATACAACATGAGTGACTTGACGCACTGAGTACATCACAGCATGAGTGACTCGACGCACTGAGTACATCACAACATGAGTGGCTCGACGCACTGAGTACATCACAATACAACAGGATTGGCTCGACGCACTGAGTACATCACAATAAAAAAAAAAGGCCTTGACCAGCTCAACGTCATCAGATCAGACTTTATGGGCTGTATGGGAAGTAGCTTTTTTATGGGAAGTAGCTTTGGAAGTAAAGGCAGCTGCTGTGATGTTGACTTCATAACTCATCAAGTGTTAGTTGGTCTAAAAAAACAAGATGGGATGAGCACCATGTACCCAATACATCACATGGCATGAAAAGGGGTCCTTTACTTTACATTTGCTTGTATTAATAAGAAAGATTGTGCAATCACATTCTGTTAATTGATTCTTACTGTTAGAATGTGTTGTTGTCTTGATATCTTCATCGCAATCACATTTCAGCAGATGTCTTTCTAGGGTCTATTGCTTGCGCTGAAATTGTCTGCACAGCGTACTTGTGGTCTAGCCTGTGGCCACATCATTTCTGTGTGTTTTCATGAGCGTTATGTAAATAATTTTCAAATGTAAATATTATACATATTGTTGCTTGTCTCTGTAATAATTGATTGATTTATGTTGACAGTATTGCCAAGTTGTCACTGCCATTTTTTATTGTCATATTATTATATGGAAATCACAAATACTGAAGTATTGGAAAGATCAGGTTGTGTGACGGTGTATTCCATGCTCAGTCTTCGTAGACTTAGATGGATAGGACACGTTAGGAGGATGGATGATGGTAGAATACCAAAGGACATCTTTTTTGGTGAATTACAGACGGGTAGGAGATCTCAGGGTCGGCCTCTACTACGATACAAAGATGTGTGTAAGCGGGACATGATTGATACAGATATTGATAATGCACATTGGGAGCACGTCGCCGCTGAACGTGTTGCATGGAGGGCAACTATCAGAAATGGAATAAAGACAAAGGAGAAAATGATTGCAGATAAAGCACACACAGAGCGTGAGAGACGTAAGATGGTGCAAAATGGTGGAAGTGACCATGTTTTCACATGCACCTACTGTGGGCAAACATTTGCAGCAAGAATTGGCCTTACCAGTCACACTCGCCACCGTCATGGATCGTAGTTATTAAGCCTTTTTGAAGCACAATGTACCAAACTATCGTCTGTCAAGACGGAAAGGTGCCAATGAATGATGATGATTATTATTATATGGAATGCAACATCTATTCAAAGAAATCACCGATTCAAAGAGAAAAGAAAATAAGAGCAGACGGTAATTATTTCAGCACAAGATGATGAGAATGGACCAAGCTGACACTCTGAACGTTCTAAGGGAGGCAGGACAAGTAAATGACTAAAGGGATGCATGTGATTGTGAAACTTTACCAAACTGTAAGAACATTAAGTCATACGGTATCAAGCTGGACTTTACCGCGTCATGCGGAAGCCAATGAAGACTGGCAAGTCAACACAGAACTTGTGTTGTGAATACCCAATAAGCAGCCGCGGACCAACTGGCGGTGGACACAGAGGGCGAGGCAGGATCTCAGGGTGGGTTTTGAGTTCCTTAGAAAATGCCTCATATGCTCGGAGACGTGCCTACCAAGCGAGTCAGGGGCGCTCTAACCCCTCCCCAGGGTAGGTGGAACCTGTTAGCTTTGGACAGCAGTCCATCTGGGAGACGGAAAACTCCAAATATAAACTCCCAAGTTCAAGGTGGGCCAGCGTGCTGAGGAACTGGATGGCCATGGGTAAACTGGTCGTGAACGTTGGACGTCTGGCAGGCGTGTGGGGTGGCACCAGGCGTATGGACTCCTGCGGGACATCCCCTGCCTCTTCCCTAGCAAGCAGGCAATGCTAGGGCGACCGTTTATTTCCTGCAATATTCAAACTTTGCTTATGGAATTAATTCAACACGGGAATCGTCGCCGGAGCTACGGAGCACGTGCTCTGCGCTTGACACATCTTTCAGAGGCTAGGGAAGAGAGAGTGAGGAGGCGAAGACGAGGAAATGGTGTGAGAAGAAGACATAGAAATAGGAGGGCAGGCGCCAGGAGAACAAGACGAAAGTGGAGAGACTAGGTTTCAACTATGTAAGAGTGGGATACTGGAATTGTCGTAGTGCCAGGCAGAGAGGTCCTGTATTGGAGAGGCTTATATATGATTTTGATGTCCTCATGCTCCAGGAGCTAAATACAGACAAATACCATTGCCCTGGATACGCCAGTTATATAAACACTACTGGGCAGATGAGACATGGGCAAGGTCTGCTGGTGAAGGAAGGAGTGAAGCATGTGGAACTTGACTTGAACCAGTGGAATCACAGTGCAAGAGAGGTCCAGGGTATACAAATGGAGATTGGTGGCCTAAGTTGGAACATCATAAATGTGTATGCTACAGTGGACTGTTTTGTCAGAAAGGAACACTGGGACTGGCTTAAGGAATTGGAGGAATTACTAGGTGATAGGCTACTCATACGTGGAGACTTCAATGCGAGGAGCAGGGATTGGGACAGTAGTGGAGAAAATCGACAGGGAATTGCCCTTGCGGATGCCATGGTGGACTCCGATGTGGTCTGCATAAATGATGGTAGGTCGACTAGAATGGCAATGAGGCCTGGCGATGCAGACACGGCTATTGACTTGGCACTTGTCTCCCAGTCATCAGTCCTTGATGTAAAGTGGACTGTTTTGAATGACCATGGGAGTGATCACTTGCCATGCTCAGTCCTGATCTCTAAAGCCAGGAAAGTTAAGGCTGGGAGAGCGCGCAAGACCTTCCGATATGAGTGGACCGATAGCCTTCTTGGACGCCTCAGACAGCGGGCTTGCAACAGGAATGTTAAAACTCCTTTTTTGCAGACCCCATGGTGGACCCCAGAAGTAGACCAGGCATGAAAAGCAAAGAGAGCTGCAGTGAAGCAGCTAAGGAAAGTGCGACAGATACTCCGAAGCTCACGAGAGGAAGTGGACACAGCGGAAAATGTCAAGAAAGACAAGGTGGAGGTCTTCAAGCGCTGTGCTGCAGAGGCCAAAAACGCAAAATGGGAATGTTTCGTGAAGGAGATTGGAGGTGATAAAACACAGCGAAAATTCTGGAAACTGCACAGACAAATGCAAAGAAAAGATCGGCCTATGACAGTGGGAACAATTTATAGAGATGATGGTGTGCGCGTGACAACAGACAAAGAGAAAGGGGGGGGGGGGCGTTTCTCCAGAGATTTTTAGAGCAGACCAATCATAATGATGCGGACACCAGAGATGCAGTTAGAGAGGAATTTTCTGGCACCATGAAGAATATGCATTATGAAGACATCATACGGGTTGAAGATGTTAAACATATTTTGAAAAAGGCAAAAGACACGGCACCAGGGCCCGATGGGGCTAGGTATGGCCACGTGAAGGCTTTGAGCGATGCAGAACTGAAGGAATTGACCGACTGCTTTAACCAGAGCATTAGGACAGCATCAGTACCGCGGGATTGGGTGCACAGCTATCTCATCCCTCTCCCAAAACCATTCAAGGATCATTCAAAGCTTAGTGGTTTTAGGATCATCACCATTCAAAATACATTTGGGAAGGTTCTAGAGAAGATAGTCGCTGTCAAGCTGCAAGAGTTTTTGGAAAGCGGGAAGCTTCTTCCAAGAGGCCTGGGAAGCTACAGGCCAGGAAAAGATACCTGGTCAAATGCAGCCACTTTTGCCTTTGATGTTTATGAGGGGTTCCAGAGTAGACAGGAAGAGCTTGATCTCGAGGATGCATACAATAGAGTTCGATATGATATTTTGATGACAGTACTGATGGAGAAGGGGGTCAATCCCTGCTTTGTGAACTGGATAGCAGCCGTCCTACATTCTCGCCGGGTTGCTCTCCGTCTGGGTGCATGGACCTCAGAGCCACATATTTTAACCCCGGGACTGCCACAGGGATCAGCAATCTCATCGGTGCTCTTTGATGTGTATACGAGCAAGATTGCAAACCTAGAAGCAACAGGGGTTGGAAGGATACTAACATTTGCAGATGATATTCTTGTATATAGGCAGGGGAGAGATAGGGAGCAAACAGCCCAGGAGCTACAGGCAACAGTAGACAATGTGATTGACTGGTGCACTGAAATGAGTGCTGTCATCCACCCAGAAAAGGCAGCTATTTTGTGGTGCTCTCTGGACAACAGGATTGTGAGAGCTGATGTCCCAAGCCTCACGATAGATGGTAGAAGCGTCAACAGAGAGAACAAATTTGACAGGAGCCTATCCTTCAAGGACCATGTGGAGACGGTTGTGACAAGGTTTCAAAAGGGACTCCATGCACTTAAAACTATGGCTGCAATGGACACAGAGCAGAGAATGCTTTTCACACTATACCAGCACTTGATCCTCTCAGTGATTTATTATAGACATGTGTACACCTCGGAGGAGCAAATGGATCACCATATTCTGGCAAGAATGCGACAGCGAGGGGTGACGAGGGTATCTGGCCGACGATCGACGCTCAGAGGAAAGGCGAGACGGACATATAATCAGATTGCTACTGGTACTATTAGTGTTGGAACTCTTCGCTGGCTGCTGAGGATGGGGACGGAGCGCTTATGGGAATACCCCGAATGCTGTGATGTCGGTTCCTAAATCAATCAATCAATCAAACATTTCCTGAACATTCACGTCAAACCAAGCAGCCTTCCTAATGAGAGTTAACATTTCTATTAAAGTATATCACAGTAAGCCGTGCTGTTGGATCAGATGGTTTACAGTGCTGGCATTGCAACACACTTTCTCACAGACAATAAGGCAAGTATTTGGTGTCATCACACAAAGAAGGGATATGTATAGCGGTAAGACTACACCAGGACACGTCCCTCCCACCTGTGTCAAGTTGAAGTTAGCGAAATGAAGGGCAAACGTTCCTCCGCCACACTCGGTGTTTTATTGATAAGAAAGACCTTCAATTTATACGATTTCTACACATATATTTATTACAATAAACAAATGTACATAGACAGGTCCTTACTGATATCAGGACAGAACAATCGTAAGTTTTAGGTCACGTTATGATAATAGCTCTCCAGGTCACTGCGACAACAGGCAAGCTTGACAGTATTGGGGTCACAAATCGACAGAGGCAGAAAGTGCTGGCTGGCTGCCAGAGTGGCACGGAAGATAATTAATGGTTGAACTGACGAATGTGACAGAATGGCATGGGAGATTATTTGTGGTCGAACAGATGAAGTTGACTGAGTGGCACAGAAAGTGATGAGTGGTCGAAAGTTTCAAGAGCACAGATAACTGATGATTGTAGAGGATCATGATAGTTCGCAGTTATGCACATGGAGATGGTGGTTTACAAGTTTCTCTAGGTGTACAAAAAGAAACAAAAAGAAAATGATACTCATATATATTTGTGGTTTCTACATTCGTGAACGTCCTGGAATAATAGCACATCATATGAGTGAACCATTCACCTCGTGTGGATGTTCTCAGATGGCCATTCTGCTTCTTCGTGATGGATTATTTTGCTTTCTTTGTGTTCTTGTTATCTTGTTATCCTTGCACTCTGGACAAGTCATTGGTGCCCAGATCCTCCTCCAAACAAATGCATCAGTTAATAGGGCCAGTTCTATGCTGACGAGGCCCCTTCTTCATTATGGACAACGATGTGGATTCATTGGCGTCAAAGTCATCCGCTCTCGCCATCCCCCTAAGGACATTAATAATAACGGTACTCTCCATGGGTTGTCCATCTGCAAGGGATGCAGAGCCAGCAAGCTTATACGCTAATTGATTTCCCTCAACTCCTGCATGTCACAGAACGAAGATGAAGGGACTCTACGGACAACAGACCCCCGCAGCGTTTCAGTGGGCCGTCTACGTGCAGAACCCACCTCGACCTGTCGGATCATGCTCATTGAATATCTTGGTACACAAACGTTGGCGTGCTGCTCTCTCTGGTGCACGCCAATATGTGGCCATGTGATCCAGCTGCTACACTGGCGCTCCTGTCTTTGGTGCACGCCAATCTGTGGCCATGTGGGACTGGCGCTCCTTTCTTTGGTGCACGCCAATATGTGGCCATGTGATCCAGCTGCTACACTGGCGCTCCTGTCTTTGGTGCACGCCAATCTGTGGCCATGTGGGACTGGCGCTCCTGTCTTTGGTGCACGCCAATCTGTGGCCATGTGATCCAACTGCTACACTGGCGCTCCTGTCTCTGGTGCACGCCAATCTGTGGCCATGTGATCCAACTGCTACACTGGCGCTCCTGTCTCTGGTGCACGCCAATCTGTGGCCATGTGATCCAACTGCTACACTGGCGCTCCTGTCTCTGGTGCACGCCAATCTGTGGCCATGTGATCCAACTGCTACACTGGCGCTCCTGTCTCTGGTGCACGCCAATCTGTGGCCATGTGATCCAACTGCTACACTGGCGCTCCTGTTTCTGGTGCACGCCAATCTGTGGCCATGTGATCCAACTGCTACACTGGCGCTCTTGTCTCTGGTGCACGCCAATCTGTGGCCATGTGATCCAACTGCTACACTGGCGCTCCTGTTTCTGGTGCACGCCAATCTGTGGCCATGTGATCCAACTGCTACACTGGCGCTCCTGTCTTTGATGCACGCCAATATGTGGCCATGTGATCCAGCTGCTACACTGACGCTCCTGTCTCTGGTGCACGCCAATCTGTGGCCATGTGATCCAACTGCTACACTGGCGCTCCTGTCTCTGGTGCACGCCAATCTGTGGCCATGTGATCCAACTGCTACACTGGCGCTCCTGTCTCTGGTGCACGCCAATATGTGGCCATGTGATCCAATTGCTACACTGGCGCTCTTGTCTCTGGTGCACGCCAATCTGTGGCCATGTGATCCAACTGCTACACTGGCGCTCCTGTTTCTGGTGCACGCCAATCTGTGGCCATGTGATCCAACTGCTACACTGGCGCTCCTGTCTTTGGTGCACGCCAATCTGTGGCCATGTGATCCAACTGCTACACTGGCGCTCCTGTCTTTGATGCACGCCAATATGTGGCCATGTGATCCAGCTGCTACACTGGCGCTCCTGTCTTTGGTGCACGCCAATCTGTGGCCATGTGATCCAACTGCTACACTGGCGCTCCTGTTTCTGGTGCACGCCAATATGTGGTCATGTGATCCAACTGCTACACTGGCGCTCCTGTCTTTGGTGCACGCCAATATGTGGTCATGTGATCCAGCTGCTACACTGGTGCTCCGGTCTTTGGTGCACGCCAATCTGTGGCCATGTGGGACTGGCGCTCCTGTCTCTGGTGCATGCCAGTCTGTGGTCATGTGGTCCATCTGCTCGAATGGCGCTCCTTCTCCGGTGCACGCCAAAGTGTGCCCATATGATCAAGCTGCTCGACTGGCTTTCCAAAGATCGTAGGTTCGTTGTCGGACTCCATCATTCGGTTACTGAGAACACTATTGTCGGAAATCGCAGGGGTCGTCGTTGAAGTTACGAAGC
This sequence comes from Cepaea hortensis, assembly GCA_963921405.1. Taxonomy (NCBI): domain Eukaryota; kingdom Metazoa; phylum Mollusca; class Gastropoda; order Stylommatophora; family Helicidae; genus Cepaea; species Cepaea hortensis. The sequence continues at coordinate 63,576,789 of OY992882.1, read as the reverse complement.
TACGTGATCCGTGATACAGTTTCGGCAGGCAGTTCTGCTGAAAAAGACCAAGCCATATGAGATATACCTAAGTGCCATGAAGTCTTTAAACCCCTTTCAGAAACCACTTTTGTGTGAAGGTGAACAAATTTCCTGCAGGTGCATACTCATGTTGACTTGTTACAATATACTACAATCGAAGACGTATATGCCCAGTACTGAAATGGTGGGCAGACATTTAGACATGTAGATGTTGATGTTGATGATGATGATGTTGACTTATATGAGATATATATGAGATATATGAGATATATTATATGAGATATGTGTCATATAGTTTGTAATGTTGGCAGATATTTAGGTAGGGAGATAGTGAGGCGGGCAGATACCAAGTTCACATAAATAGTCTAATCATATTGTGCAACATGAAAATTAGTATTGGCGAAACAGAGGTAGTGACTATAACCAAAGAAGAAAAAAATAACAACACACAGATTCATCTAAAAGAATACACCCTAAAACAAATAAAGAGTTTACCAGGACCTGTGAATCGCCTGTAGTAATGAAATATTTAGGGGTGTCGAACCCAGGGACATTAGAAGCGACCGCACACGAGAGGGGGACGTGTCTGGCTATGAAGGTAGTCGATTTTGAGTCAGGTGATAATTTTGTATTAGAAAAAAAAAATTCCAGGTCGAGCTACTTATGTAGATGAATATAAAGTTTGCGTCCACATCAAAACCGTGCTCACAGAGCAACTACAATGATAGATTCGGTCGGGCGATAAATCCCGCCTTTATATGTTTCAAGGTGGCTATGCCTTTACATGTAAGTTCGTGAGTTGTCAATCGCCAATACATCTTAAACAGCTTGCCGCATTTCACACAGAAAAACACCACGAGGCCCTGTTAAGATCAACGATATACATGAAATGGTTTTTGTGAAGAAGAGGATTTATCATGTCTAGATTTTCGCTAGTACTTCTAATTTTCGGAACCAGATGCTTTTTCTCTGTAAAAGTAAACACATTGATTCTTATTTTATATAGCAGATTTCCAGCTTAGGTATGTCGCCTAAGGCAACACCGAGAAATTGCTTGTTTGATTTCAACCGTTTATACCACACCCATTGGTTGAACAGTGAGCGTGTGTGCTTTCTAACATTTCTATCAGCTCTTCCTCCCGCTTTAAACACATATATACAGCGATGTACACACAAGTTGTCTGTGTACGGCTTACTGTTGTTGCCACTTTCAAGTGTATTAATAAAATTGTTGTATTTTATATGGTTTGGAATATTAGCCATACAACAACCAACAGGGAACTCCACCAGTTTATAAACGGAGGTTATACTCGGGATTGATTCCACATAGAATATGGCCTACCGAAAGCCGCTGAAGTTAACAGGTCGATAGCATTCACTTTGCCCTCAAATGCTTCGAAATCAGACCTATTATTTACTTTTAAAAAAGTAGGTCAAACAATGAGGAATTATTCGGACATGCGTGGCAGAAGCGTAGGGCCTATGTCTCTCGATGTCTCAATAATGTATGCAGCACTGTATGTCACGACGAAATTGAAACGAGAGGTCTGAGCATTAAAAAGGGGGAATAAACGAGATTTCCAATCATGGGTGGTATGAGTATCCAATCGGTAAAAAAAATGTCCCTTCTGATAGATAGCGGACATGTTGTATGTGGGATCTAAGTGTAGCCCAATTATCGTCATACACAGCCTAAACATCCGGTGGTAAAGTCTGCAATAAAAGATATTCACTAGCTGATGTTGCGTTAACAGCAGAAGTTGTTGGTTCTGTGTCACTCCCCAAGAAACTAGATGATGAGGATTGCTGAACATGTGTTGACAAGCCACAAGCTGTTAATGATGCTGGTATTTCGCTAACAACAGAGGTTGTTGGTTCTGCGTCATTTGCCGTGGTACTTGACGATGCTGTTGCTACTGGTTGCTAGTCTGCAGACCTAGCACGTGATGATAGTTAATGATCTGATGACAAGACATTATATTTTGATGGTTGAGAAACCAACTTTCGATGTTTCAAGCCTAGTTGATTATCTGCGTTCGGCGGAACGTGATCGCCCGCGCCAGTCGGCAAGATACTGGATACTGATTGGTTTGTTGTGCTATTTGAGTGTCTGTAACTGACGACACTCTTTCATTCGACAAGACATCCGATGATTGTTGCTTAATTGATGTCCAGCGTTTTTGAGTAGGTTGTTCGTTTGTGGTCGTTTGTGATGCCTCTTGATGATGATGATTATAATTGCTCATTGCTACTGGACACGCAACTAGATGATTTAGTGAGCAACTCTATTCTTCTTTTGCGACTTGCGGTTTGGTATTTGTTAGCGAGCAAGCGGCTAGATGATACCGGTTGAGTAGTCGGCTCTCTTCTCCTCTTGCAATCTGTTGTTTGGTTATTGTTAGCAGACACACTGCTAGATAATGATGATGGTTGAGTGGTTGACACCTCACTGAATACCGTTTTATGTTCAGTCTTTATGCATCTCCGTGAATTATTGTATCTCTTGTAACTGCGATCACAATAATCACAATTAAAAACATCTCCATAATGAGTAGTCGCTACATGTTGACGTAGTTCAGCAGAATGTGTAAAGTTGTTATTACGCAAATGACAGCTGTTGTTCAGCGTAGCTGACATTCTCGATTTCTGATACACCAAACAGTGGATAAAATGGAGGAACCCTTTTCGGGTATTATTCAGTCGTACAAAGAAGTACCAACTTGCATGATGAATAAACCACTGTCTTGATAAAGCACATCCATCGTCGTTGTCTGTTAGCAAGCAACTGACTTCACTGTCTGTTTCGTAAGCAAATTGTCTGTATACTGAATGGTGTTGTGTATCTAAAATTACCAATGTTCTGTCATTTTGAATCAACCAATCACAGAACGGATAAATAATTAACACCAACGCACACATGTCATATCTCCTGTCACAGATGTATCATTTATCATGTAACCGGAAGCAACTCCCTCTTTGATCGAGTGTAACCATGTCCCGGATGTACCCCTTTAACATGTGACCATGTGATCAGTTGTACACCATCACACAATCCGATGAAGAATCATGTATTTCTAACCTACCGCCAATGGTATGATGATAGTGTTAAGTCCCATCGACTACAGACAGTAATAACTTCCATTATAATATACAGTCGGTTACTTTACAATAGCCATATATCAAAAAGTCCCAGGTCTTATGACGATCGGTTTCTCAAATATGTATCGAGATTGTTGATGATAGACCTCCTAACCCGCACCGCCATCTATACTTTTCACTTTACACATAAAATATTCTATTTTTATTATTACGTTTAGTAATTAAAGTGGTATCGTTTTAACTATACAAAACCGGAAGTAATTAAGTGCCCTCTTTCGCGAAATATGAAAATTCGTTTTCTTAAGGCTTGTTGCGGCGCCACTAAGTGTATATAAGACATATATTTAGGTTCATGCGCGACCCCGAAATGGAGATGCGTACTCACATGGCATACTACTAATTACCATTCATTAATTCAATAGCATGTCCTTTGCAGAATCTCGTTTATCTTCCGGAAAACTTCTCGAACACAAGCAAGATGTCCCGTGTCCAATACACCCATCTGAAGATCATCCGCCACATCCTGCACCCATCTTCTCTTTGACCTTCCTTTTCCTCTCTTCCCAGGCATATACCCCTCCATTATTGTTCTCTCCAAACTTTCGTGACGTTTTAAGTGACCAAATATTTCAATTTTCCTTGTTTTATCGTCTGTAAAGGTCAATCGTCTTCAAAATTCAGCTCTTGAAGTATGGATGAATTTGTTTTTTCTTTACCCAAGTTGCGATTGTGCATATATAAAGTTGTTTTTTCTTTTTTAAATTTGTAATGTTTGCTTTATTATGATATATTGCATTCTAAAATAATTAAAACTGAATATTACTTAATATTACAGTGGTATTTTCAGGAAAATTTTGTTATTTCGTACTAAATCTTAATTTTTCCCAAGCGTCCATAGCACAGTTTAGTTAAATAAAATCCTAAATTATGTGACTTTTAAAATGATTATACAATTGAAAACCATATTTTATCAGCGTTTAATTGTAAACATAAAGTAATAGCGTCAATAATTTATATATTTTACTACATAATAATTATTTCGTATATGTTTATAAATCTGTCAAATATACTGTATTTCTGTTCTAGAAAAAAAAACAAAAAAAAAAAAAAAAAAAACAAAACAACAACAACAACTGCTATATCTATAATATTGTCTATAATATATATACTATATTTTGTCAATAGTTACTATGTTGTTTTACTTTAACTCAAGCACTATTTCGTGTCACACACACACACACACACACACACACACACACACACACACACACACACACACACACACACATATATATATATATATATATATATATATATATAAACATCTTTGTAATGAAACAAGGAATACTTTGATGTATCATTCAATTACTTACTGTCCCCGAAATGAAACTTTGACTGAAATTACTACACGGACATTTAACTGTCAGGGACGCAGAGGTGTTTCCAATTCACCAGGGTCAGGTTCCATACTGGCCAAGACCTACTAACACGTCGTGCGTCCTGGGCAACAGGTCCTTCGGGGTCCTAGCTAACGTAGTAGGATCGCTGATTCTTCTGAAGTCAGAGAGTATCTACCTGCATGGCGAGGAACCACCTGTCTGCACACCAAAAAGCTAGACTTGGGACAATGGATACTCACGCAAACCTCAGGTCCTGTATGACATCACACTGATGTTGGACAATATGATGTCTTCATCCGACATACAGGACCTCACGCTGGAGTTCACAGCCAGCGAACACAAGCAAGCAATAAGCATTTAACAGCCACAGGGGAAAGGTTACTGCTGTACTGACTTTCACCTACCCTGTATGGGTTGTAAGATTGTAATTCACATCATATAAATAATATAATCAGTGGTGGAATGGAATGAACCCTGGACTTGGGTCCAGGTGATACTGGTTTGTGTCTTAATAGTGTATGTTTTTCCCCCCAAATATAAAATTCGTTTGCACGATTTAAACTCAACTGTAGTCCATCACAATTTCATATCGATGTTTACTAGATTTTTTTGAGGGTTGGGGGGGGGGGGGGGTGGGGGGGGGAAAACTATTTTATATTCTGCATTGTCACTATTTTACTTGTTAAGTACACCACATCTAAGAAGGTGTTAAACCTAGACACTTTGTAACATAGTTACAGAATACATCATCAGTATGTGCCATGGCAGTAAGAGCGGGTATTCTGGGTATATTAATCATTGTCATCCTGTTTCATGTCGCCTCGCGTAGGCGATCAGCTATAGTCTGTAGCTTTGTTATACCAACGTCATCACTATCATACCGAGTGTTTGTAACGAAAGAGCAGATCATTCTATTTACCATGGCGGTAAGCAGCGGCCGATCGTGGTATCAAATCACTATTATATGTCATTTAGCCTGGTGTTGGTAATCAGATATATCAGTGTGATCACTATCATCCTGTATAATACCGAGCATTTGTAACAAAAACACATAACAAAACACTACCAACAAGAGTCTATTTATTAATTTTAAATAAATTATGCAGTTTATTTGGGGGGGGGGGGGGCGGGGGAGGTTCGGAGAGGCGTTCTCCTCACAAATCATCATCATCACCACATACCATGCTGATAAGCTTTGTCTTTGTAAACCAGAGTACCACAGGCAAACCTGTCAATCAGATATATAGTTAAGTTGATTTGAGTTAAGAACCGACATCACTGCACTAAGGACATTCCCTATGTGCTCCGTCCCTTCGTTCAACAGCCAGCAAAGAGTCATACTACCAATCGTTCCCATCGCCATCTTATTGAAAGTTCTTCTTGTGTTCCCTCTGAGTGTTGAGATTCTTCTTCTTCTTCGTTCATCCGGATTTTTTTTTTTTTTAAGGATGTGATTGCGTTGTGCCTGTTTACAGCAGAGCTGCGTTCTTGCGCCGTTAGGCCGACACATCCGACTTCTGCGGGCATTTGTTGACCGGGTTAACCTTCCCGGGGGTTGAGATTCTACCAGAACCCCTACCGATTCCCCGCAAGCTCATCCTTTCTGCATACGGGTTCTCAATCTGTTCTTCCGCCTTCTCTACTGGTCCCGCAAAAGCATGACTACCTCCCCATGTCCATAGGCAATCTATCACCAAGAGGTGCATAACATGCCATCCTATCAGCCTGTTCATTCTGTGACCTCTGAAGCGACGATAGTCATTCCACATGAAACATTCCTTTCTCTACTCCACTAAGCATTCTCTTTGAATCCGTAATGAGCACAGTGTGTGTTGCAGTATTCTCCTCTAACCAGCGGTATGCCTTTATTACTACCTCCACCTATATTCTCACGCTGCAGGTCGTAGTCCCACATGCCATACTCTGCTTTTCAAGACTCGTCCATTAGCCTTTGCAGTAAAACCCTAACCACTACGGCTGTCTCTCACCACTGACCCATCTGTGTAGATGACCATGTCACCTTGATGTGATACTCTGGCTCAGTTGTTGCACCCCAAACTCAGTACAGCCCACTGCCCATTCTCTGCACTCACGACCCAGTGTTACCATTACACTGTACCAGTCGGTCATGAACTGGGATCTACCTCTACACATTGGTTTCTTTGTCTATATGACAAGCTGCGCATGCTAGCTTTTTACTATGACTTTCTCGACAAATTTGCCGCTGTTTTTTAAAGCGACAAATTAGTCTCTAAATACGACTACCAGCTCACCGAAATGGACACTGACTCTCTTTACTTGGTTCTTAGTGCCGATTCACTCTCTGAGGTGGTGCCCATTCTCTGCACTCACGACCCAGTGTTACCATTACACTGTACCAGTCAGTCATGACTTCCGGAACCTCAACCCACTCTCTTTTTCTCTCATGACTATCTAGAGAATACTGTCCGGGTGACAGTTAACGTTATTTGGGAGTGCGAGTGACAGAAACTAAACAGATCAAATACAGCAACTAAGCGTTTCCTGCTGAAAAATTTCCACCACCAGAACTTCCTTGGGGTTCGTTGACTGAAAAACAGATACTCGAGGCCGTAAAGACTGACACGTTTTTCGGTTTGGTTGAATGCGATATTGGGACCCCGGCTGATTTGTAAGACGTCTTTGCTGAGATTCCCCCACCATTTTCAAGTACACGGAAGTGCCAAGAGACGACATTGGAGAATTTATGAAAGAATACTCCATTAAAAAAAAAACTACTGACTACTCCATGACGGACTGTGATCGCTAATTATTTTGGAAAGAAAATATTATTAGCCAGCCCACTTTAAAGTGGTATCTAGATCATGGGTTAGTAGTTACACACATCTATCAGACAATAGAGTATCGACCTATTAGTTGTTTTAAACAATTTGCGGAAACAGTCTCTAACGTCCGCCACCAAGGGGACAAAACCCGCTGAGGCTATTTCAGCCGACACTATGAAATTGTTTGGTAACGCTGCTTACGGCAAAATGCTAACCAATAAAGCCAACCATACCGATGTCTCCTAATGCCAAGAAAAAGAGACTACCAAACTAATCAATAACCCCAGGTTTAAAAACAATTGCTATTACAGATGATCTCTTTGAAGTTGAAATACTAAAGAAGAAAACTGTCTGGGATCTACCTCTACAGATTGGTTTCTTTGTCTACCAGTATGACAAGTTGCACATGCTATCTTTCTGCTATGACTTTCTCAACAAATTTGTTGCTTTGGTTTAAGCGACAAATTTGTCTCTAAATACGGCTACCAACTCACCGAAATGGACACTGACTCTGTTTTATTGGCTCTTAGTGCCGATTCACTCTCTTAGGTGGTTAGACCACACCCACGATAAGAATATGATAGTGTCTACAATCAGTGGTTTCCCTCTGAAGTCTTCCCTGATAATACAGTTAGTACCACTACCTGTCAGGACTGTCAGGACATCAAAGCGTAAGAAAAGAGAACCCCTGGTCTTTTCAAACTAGAATACGAATGAGCTGGGGATGGTCTCCTTATGCAGCGAGACATATTGTTTTGGCTCCTATCCCAAGACGAGCACTAAAGGTCTGACCAAAAACTACAACGTTTTGGACAAGGAAACGTTCTTGAATGTCCTCACCACCCAACAGGCGGGTTGCTGAACCAATATGGGATTTATGACCCATGGGACGAATATCTACACGTATCAACAGCATCGTGCTTTCCTGTCATATTTGTACATAAAACGTCAAGTACAATCTGATAATGTGTCAGTCACACCTCTCCTCATTTAATATTCATTGTATTGTTTGTCTATCTATATTTTCCATGTATTAAAATTATTATACACCTTCTTTTTGAATCGTTTTGTTTGTTATTGTTTTATGTTAGTTAGTTAGTTAGTCGACAGATCATCCTCATTGCACATCGAACCATTCAGTCCATAAGTGCTCGGATCCCCTCCTCAGCAAATCCCGCAACGTGTAGCGGCTAACGACGCCAGTTCTGTGTTGGTTTATAAATCTTCTTTGGCTTCCTGCGTAGTGTTCTTGTTTGGCCACCCCTCTTTTAATTTGCTGCTCTCGCAGTCTGGCCATTGTTGTAGATTCACAGTCATCACTTGGTTCTCGTAAAAGTCTTACTTCTCGTAGAGCATTCAGAATGTCGGCCTGGTCCATGGCGCGTCCGCCCTCCACAGTAGCCTCACCTGCGAGTTTGTCAGCCCGCTCATTTCTCTGTACTCCCGCATGCCCCGGCACGAAGATGAAACTAATCTTTGCCAGTCGAGACCGCTTCAAAGGCAGCAACCATTCTCTTCGGATCGACCCCTCCTCTATCCTCTTGATCATGTTCATTGAGTCGCTAAGGAAACAAGCCCTAGTGAATGTCTGTGTCTCGAGCCATGTTATTGCTTTACTTACTGCCATGACTTCCATGGTCAGGCTACTTGTGGTTTCAGTGTAAGCACCAGAGTCCTCCTTCACAATTCTCCCTCCGGCCCTAGCTGTAAAGGCCCATGAGCTTCTCACATGTCGGACGACCGACCCATCTGTGTAGATGACAGCATCACCGTCTAGCGAATTCTCGAAAATCAACGCTTGTACTTCAGCCTCAACAGCAGCCGGATTTTCTTGTCTGCATTTTCTATCTAGTTGGATGCAAACTGAAAACGATGTGCAGAAGTCTGTCTGCACTTGCACCCACTCCTCGCCAGGTTCTAAGTCCTCAAGTGAACACACCTGTTGAAGAATGTCTTCGGCTTGACCCATCCACGACCGTCCTCTTTTTAACCTGCTGCCCTTCACCTTCCTAATTTCACTATGCAGTGGATGTTGTGTGTTTGCGTTAATTCTGAGGTAGGCTCGTGCCCTGCAACCTTGTATTCTCTCTTCAATGGTTGGAAAACCAAGAAGGTAGCGCATCGCCCTGCATGCTGTATCTCTTGTACATCCAAGAATAATGCGCATAGCTTCATTCTGTATCCTTTCCATCCTTTCTATCTGCTTATGGCTGAGAGTCAGGATTGCCATTGCATACTCCAAAACAGACATGACCAACCCCTCGTACAGAAGACATAGATGGCGCTGCTCACAGTTTGCTGCCGCCATCACCCGCATCGCTGCCAAACCCCGCTTGGCCTTTGTTATCACCTGGTCTATGTGCACATTATAAGCAAGGCTTCGATCAAACCGTATCCCCAGGTAATTCATTGCCTGCGTTCTTTCCACCGTCTCTGAACACAGCATTACAGTTGGTGTTGGAGTGTTGACAATATGATTATTCAACGAGAACCAAGTCACTGTTGCCTTTGTTGGGTTGACCATTGCCCCAGCTTCATCACACCAAGTACTTATGCGATTGAGTTCGGTTCGTAGTTCCACAGCAACCTCCTCTCTATCCTTCCCCTGACGATACACTAAAACATCATCGGCATATGACAATGTCCTGCCAGGTCCAGTGATCTGCTCACTGGTGATTCTCACTGTGTAGGCGTTGAAAAGTACCGGAGATAATGGTGATCCCTGTGGTAGGCCAGGATATATTGTTGTTGGTTCCGAAGTCCAACTGCCACATCTAAAAACTACTTTCCGTTGGAAGAGGGCTGCAGCGATCCAACTAAGGAGGAATGGACTTACGTTTAGTTCGAGAAGCTGAAACATTAAAAAATCCAGTGGTACTCTGTTGTATGCGTCCTCAAGATCAATCGCTGCAGCAACGGTTTCAGTGCCTGAGTGGAAACCTTCATAGAGATCCTGGGCAAAGACTGCTGCATTGGTCCAGGTTTCTCTCTTTGGACGGTACCCACCCAGGGTGGGTGGGAAAACACCTTGCCTCTCTAGTTGGCTTGATATTTTCCTGGCAATTACCTTCTCCAGCAGCTTGCCTATTGTATTCTGCATGGTTATAATTCGATATCCCTGAATTTTTTTGTGGTCTTTGTCAGGCTTCGGCAAGGGAATCAGATAGCTGTGTAACCATTCCTCCTTGATGCTAGCACTCCCTATACTGTTGTTGTACATGTCTGCTAGTTTCTCTAGCTCATTGTCGGTACACCTATTTATGTCGTCGTATCTTATGCCATCAGGACCTGGAGCACTGTTTTTTGATCGTCGAAGCACAGCCTTGATTTCTTTCACTGTCACTGTGTCTTCATCCGAAGTGTTCTGGGCCTTGCATCTGTCTGAGGTGACCTCCTTGGCCAGATTTCGACCTCCCATGTCTGTCTGGTTGCTTTGCTCAAGGTAGCGTTCAAAGAGGGCTTTGCCCTTGTCCTCGTCAGTCCTCTGCCAGATGAGGTCAGCACCTTGGAAGTCAGAAATGCTCTTATTCTTGACTACACCACTCATGCTTTTATGTAGTCGCCAGAACAATTTCAGTGACTTGTCTGTGCTTACTCTTTGACACACCTCTGCCCATTTTTCGCTTTTAACAACCTTGACCAGTTTTTTGAAGTAGCTTACTTTTGTGTGCATCTCTCTTTCTAAGTGCAAGCAGGGACTAGGATGACCAGCTCTATTCTTCTTGGCATTTTGCCATCTCCTTACAGCACTACGCTTATCCACCCAAGCCTTCTCCACCTCGAAACTCTACCACGGTGGCTGCTCCCAGCTTTTTTTCCTGCCCTGAAACGTTCTGCGCTTGTCACGTCTTATTTTACTCACCACATCTTGCCCTGTACTGTCATACTGGAACGTCTTTACCTTTAGCTTGTGCTGCTTGGTTCTGCCTTTCTCCACCAGTATGCTGCACGGGTGGTGGTCGCTGCCATGGTGTCCTAGGACACCCCATCTACACACTGTAGTGAGTGAAGGTGAAACTAGCGCCAGATCAATAGCACTGTCCTCATCACCCGGACGGCTTGCTGTCCTGGTGACACAGCCACTGTTGATACAAACCAGGTCGATGGTTTCCAGTGCAGTCTCGAGCTCCTCCCCCTGTGTATTGGAGGAAGTGTTTCCCCATGATCTGCCTTTAGCGTTGAAGTCACCACAGAAAATAACATTTCTCTCGTGGCCTAATATGCCACTTAAGCACTGCCACTTCTGGGCGTCCATACTGGCATTGCGGGCATAAACATTAACTACCACGAATGGTATACTGGAATGAACTCTCAACGCCTGTATTTGTATATCGTCACTGTCCCAACTGGACATGTCTAGCTCTGACGCCACCATGCTGTCGCGAACGAGAATCGCCATTCCCAGATGTCGTCTGTTGTAGAAACATTTGAAGCCGGAAATTTGGAGTAGCTGATCGCCCAGTCTCGTCTCCTGGAGTGCTACAATGTCGTTCCTGTAAACTAGGGTTTCTAAAATAGAGCCCCGTTGTTTTACACTGGCACAGTTCCAATATAGAATACGGGTATTCCTGAGTCCTAGTCGGTGACACTTGAGTCTAAAACGCCTCAAACCTCCACGCTTACCTTGCTTCTTTTTCCCTGCGCGGCTACCACGCCGCTTAGGTATGTTGACTGCTGACCGCACGAAGAAAACACGTTGTTCCGCCATGTTGAAATAAAGTAAACACAGACTGAGAACACCACACACGCTGCTGAAAATTAACTCAAGGATGGCTTCGCTCGATGCACGAACTTCGTAGCACCCGCGCAGATCTTGAGTAGAAACTCCTGGTTTTACATCCTGGCACACCAATTACACGCAAGAGATGAATAAATCCATCCCCTACGCGAAAAAGTTAACGAACACAAAACAACACGACCGTCCGTCGCCATCTTGAAACCCTGGTGTCAGAAGTGGGATTGGGGGATTGTTTTATGTTGTATACTAGACGTATCTAAATCTCGAGGGGGTCACTTGACTGCATCTTACGTCATCGCTAAGTTTAACCACCGCCATAATCCCAATCACACCCTCATCCACAATTTAAGGGGTCACTTGACCACGTCTTGACCACTTGAACACCTCTTGACCATTTGACCACCTCTTGACCACCCCTTACGTTATCGCTCACTTTAACTACCACCACGTCACTACGCGTACACTCCCTTACAATTTAATGGATCACTTGACTACCACGCCTACTTTATTCACGAAAAGGAGTTATCGCCCTTTGAAGCGCTAAATCGATAAATGGTTGATTGATATAGTGCGCCTCAAATAATACGCCTTTCTACGTTACTATACTACTCACGTGGCCAAACCATCTAGGTATTTACTTCTCTGCCTCCTCTTTGTTCTTTTCTTCTTAGTCTTGCCAGTTGTCACCAAGTTCTCCAATTCATTTCTTCTTATAACGTGCCCAAAATTTTTTGACTTTATGTGTCTTACCAAGTCTTCATCTTCGTCTTCATCAAGATGTCATCTCTTACTGTTCGAAAGCCTATGTGTAGTCAATAAAGTAGAGATGTAAGCCTTTATTTATAAAATACTTAGGAAGTATAATATCAAATGGTAAATCAGAACATGCGATCGGAAATATATGTAATAAGGCAAACCAATCCATCAGACAAATGGCACCAATACTAAAGAACAAACGCGTATCAATTAGTACTAACAAAACATTCTACAACACAATCAAATCACTCTACAAAACAATCTTCCTACCAACTCTATGCTACCAATGCCAAACATGGATAGTGACTGAAATAGAGAAAAGAAAACTTACAACAGAAATGCGATTCCCCAGAAGAAGACTCAATGTATCAAGAAGAGAGAAAATCAGAAATGCAGAAATCAGGTTTAAAGCGGAGGTTATAGCAACGCTAGACTTCATTAGACAACAGCAAGTGAAATTGTTCGGCCACATAACTTGGCTACCAACTAACAGTATACCACAACCAGGAATGATGTACAGACCAAATGGAATCAGAAGAAGAGGCCGAACATGGACAGAGGAAATAACAGTCATGGGGACAGTCTCCGTGGTCAAAGGCCTGCGAACGCGGTTCGCGAGTCGCTTACCAGCGTTCGAAACGCAGCCGCTACCGATTTGTCTAGCAGACCGTGTCGCGTTGTGTTATAACGTGTTGGTATAGGAGCCGGTCGTTCAGAAAGCAATGGCAAACTACTGAATTTAAAAACTTGCGTAGTATATCAAGAATACTGGTGTTGACTGCAACTTCCTGTAATTGATATGCAACATTAAAACAAAAATGAGGATCTCGATACATAAGGCTCATAAACAGGCAATCTTCCGCTGTTTATGCTTCACCTCGATAATGCAGGGTACAAGAGGAACAAGATGAGATGATGGACGGGCACTCTACCGCTGTTTATGCTTCACCTCGACACCGCAAGGTACAACAGGAACAAGATGAGATGAGATGAGTTACCAATATAAGTAGTTACTTAAGAATTAAAAAAGAAAAATAGAGTCCTTTGAAATGTCTCTCTACGATAAGCCAAAAGCTCTGTCTGTGTTAGTTAGTTAGTTAGTTAGTCTTTCCTCTTGAGCCTAAGTCGGCGCATAGGGCAGAAATCATGGCTCTCCATGTCCGGCGGTTCGCTGCTACATGTTGTAGATCCTGGATGTTCACTTGACCGTTGAATGAGCCTTCTCTGATGATGGTTCTACGCAGGGTCTCTCTTGGTTTTCCCCGTTTTCTTTTCCCTACTGGTGACCATAAGAGGGCTTGGTTGGGGAGTCCTGTCTTGTACATTCTGAGTACATGGCCGATGTAGTTCCAACGGCGTTTTCTTATAAAATTGGATACAATGTCTTGCTTAGTCTCTTGTCTTATTTGCGTATTGGTTCTGAAATATCTGTCCAGTGGAGGTTTAGAATTTTTCTAAGACATTTGTTCTCAAAATTGTCTGTCTGTGTTAGTAAATTAGTTAGTTAGTTAGTTGCAGTTCCAACTTCACAGCAACGGGTTGTCCCCATTATGCTCCGTTCCTGTGCCAGTGAATATCACTCAAAACGCTCCCCACTGCCCAAGGTGAAAAGTGGAAAAGACAGGCCATATCCCACTCATCTCTGTCTGTGTTGCTGTCATCTATAAATTATCTATCACATCTTGAGTGTATATGCGTTGTCGCCATACTCTTTTCCTTCTTGCAGTGCAATTCTCTCCATAATTATCTTTTGCAGATATTCGTGTATTTTCACATGTCTAAATTATTTCGGGTTTCCTATTTTAGTTTGTGATGGGGAGCCAATCTTCTTCGATACTGAGTTCTTGTTGGATAAATTCATCGGTTCTCATTCAGTCTAATGAAATTTGAATACTCTTCTGCAAAACTTATGTTCACAGGCGATTACATCATTTTTCAGCTGGTTGATGAAATATGCATGTGTCTCAACATATATTGCATTAGGAAATATTCTTGGTACTCCGACTGTTCTTGTTCTACCTATTCCGAGCCATTAAAAGTTTGACTTGCGTTAGTTCTATGCACATAATTTTTTTTTTAAGGATGGCTCAGGCGGAGGATACGATCAGACAGGTGTACCCCTCGGAGAACATTAGGCGAGGAGAGGAGTGGGTCAGAGTGCTAGCGGAGCAGTCAGACTTGTGCAGAGTTATAATCACATTGAGTAGGGGGTGCAGGGAGTGGCCAGCAGGGGCCACGGAAGTGGAAATCCAGCAACTAATTCAGGATAATGCTCGCCCGGGTGATGTGATTTTCTACACAGATGGTTCGGTGTTGAGAGGTAGTAGAAGTGCCTGGGGGTTCTTGGCAAAAGCTAATGGTCGACGTTTGGTGCAGGAGAGCCTGGCATATGATACCACAACATCTAGCTTAAGAATGGAGGTGGAGGCAGTCAGCGCAGCTTTCCGCTGGATGGAGAATACGACACACACACACACACACACACACACACACACACACACACACACACACACACACACATCGTGATTGTAACTGACTCAGAAAGCATGCTGAGTAGGGTGAGGATAGGCAAGCTTCGTGCAGAGTTGCTTGCTTCGCTTCGGAAGTAACGGGTGGCAAGCATCGTCTGGATCTTTTCTCCGGGGCATGCTGGTGTGCTGGGGAATGAACAGGCAGACAAATTGGCTGGCTCTGCAAAACTTGGTGGAGTATTGATGCATGATAAGGCAGACGTGGTTGCGGCCTTGTGGGAGCACGTGTACACCTCGGAGAAGCAAATGGAACACCATGGTCTAGCAAGAATGCGACAGCGAGGAGTGAAGAGGGGATCTGGCCGATGCTCGACGCTTCGAGGAAAGACGAGACGCACATATAATCAGATTGCTACTGATACTATTGGGGTTGGAACTCTTCGCTGTCTTCTGAGGATGGGGGCGGATCGCTTATGGGAATGGCCCGAATGCTGTGATGTCGGTTCCTCAATCAATCAATCAATCAATCAATCAATCAATCAATCAATCAATATATTTGTTTAAAAATCATATATCGCCGGGTCTCTTTAAGCAGAGCGGCGTACCGAAAGCGTCGTAAAAAGCACGAATCCCGTAATTCCAGCAACGACTCACAGGAGTCTCCGTGAAAGTTGCAGTCATGGACCGAACGACGTAAGCGAGAATCGAACCCACAATTTTCTTAGCGCGAGGCAGGCGGCGTAACTAATTCGCTATGGAGACTCGCTGGTGCTTGTAGAGTAATGTTTGTTCTCTTCATGTCTGTCATGACACTCTCAGCGTCTGCTGTCAGCCAATCTAAGTCATGGCACTTCCAGCGTCAGTAAGCAGTCAAAGTCATGGCACTCCCAGTGTCTGCCGACAGTCAGTCTAGGTCATGGCTAGGGTTGCCAGATTCGTGGGCACCAAAAGGAGGACATAATAAGACAAATGGAGGACAGAGGAGGACATATTGAATATTTCATTTAAATCGTTCCAGATTAAACCCACAATCAGTACAATTTTATTAAAATAGCTGCCAATAAATTTTTTATCATAGCAGGTAGTTGGATTACAGAAAGAAAATATTCTTTCAAAGCAGTAAACAACCTCAACAGCCTCTCAACAGCTGGAAATAAACTGAGCCATCTAGTTTTAGAGTGATAGAGTAGTTGCTGATAGTTAATGTTGACATAGTCACAAAAATCCTTTAAAGTTTCTGTTCTGACAGTGTATATAGAAAAGTAATTGCATTTCTTCAAGACAATAGATTCAACGTCAATCTGCATTAAATCTGCTCCGCGTTGGATGCAGTTGGGCAGAACACGAGCAGAACGCCTACTAATGGCTTGCTCAAGGCTTCCTTCAAATGCGAGAACACATTTCTACCTTCTCTTCTGTTAATGCCTCCAAAATTCACATTGGCATTGTCACCAGCAAAAGCAACACATTTGGAGTACACATCATGTTTTTGGAGTGTTCTCAAAATATACTGAGATGTAGTTTCTGAGGTTTAATTTGGTGTGTTGTCTAACTCGAGAAATTTAGTTTGGATTCCATCTGCTTTCCAGTCAAAGTACTAAACAACGATCTGAAATATTTTCTGCGAACCGCGATTGCTAGCATCTGTCGAAAGACCGAAACATGAAATACCACTTAAAGATTTATCCAATTCATCAACAGTGTGGGGACCAGTCACCTAGTTTATTATTGCTTCAGTCTTTGTTTTTGCACAAGCAATATTCTTAGCAATTTCTGAATCTTCAAATAATGTGTGCATCAAACCAGCTGTGTAGGTCATCGAGTTGTAAGACTGATGATGACAAACTGTATGAAATGCCAAAGTTGCTTCAGCTGCTTTGCCGCATGCGCTTTCAGCAACACATTTGAGTACATCTTTTTAGCTGCATGTCCTTCACAGGACGTAGCAGTCAACTGCAGCATTTTCCCTGTTCGTGATTCCTCGGCAAATTTTACGTTCAGTAGTTTGCCATTGCTTTCTGAACGACCGGCACCTATACCTTTTTCGAAAAAACCAGCACCGCTGTGATTCGAACCCGGGTATACGGTCTCACAAACCGCGTTCACAAGGCCTTATCCACGGAGACCGGCTTTGAGTACTTAGGCTGGGAAAAAAAGACGTCAATGTGCTAGATGACGCGGACACTTTGATTAGGTTTCTATGTCTCTCACTGTCAACATGGCGCTCCAAGTCAGTAGTTCCTTTGTTAGCAACGGACAAGTAACTATCGCAAATCGTACACTTTGCCTCATTCTCGTTGCGTCCTTCAACGAAGCATGGAAACTTATTTTTCATAGTGTTCGAGAAATTGCATTTTCTCTTTTTAGAAGCCATTTTCATAAACATAGAGGGCCTAAATTACTAATTAATAAAACAATTTTAAGTGGCGTCTCTGCTACCGGAACCGGAAATAACATTAACATTTTGATCATAGAGACTACAGCATTGTCAGTGTTGCCGAATAAAGCAACAGTTAGATTCAAATTATACAAATAATTGGTGTTTCACATTTGGTATAAATAGGAAAATTAAATAAATATTATTAAGCAATTGGTTTTAATAAAGAATGTAAACACACGGTAGAGTGTAGATACATTGTAAGTTGTAACATACATAAAAAATGATAACATAAAATATTTAAAAAGCCAGACATTTTAAAGGTTTTTAGCTTTGCCTTCCGGACGGAGGACATTAGGCTGAAAACGAGGACATGTCCTCTCTTTGCCGGACTTTCGGCAACCCTAGTCATGGCACTCTTATTGTCTGCCGGCAGTCAGTCTAAGTCATGACACTTCCAGTGTTTGTCAGCAGTCAGTCTAAGTCAGTGGTTCTCAACCGGTGGGGAATTCCCCCCTCTCCCCCCAAGGTTTCAAAGGGGGGGGGGAGGAATTAAGATTATTTCAAGATCGCATTAACACAAGAACCAGTTACTTGATATTGTATTTCACTCTAAATTTTACGGTTCTGTACATCTCGCCCTAATGAAATTCGTTTTATAACGTAAGTAGACCCGCAAATCACGTTTTATGTAGATGTCTAGACATGTTCTAGTATGTGTTATTAAATTTAGCTTCCATTTTTATGTATACTGTAGGGAGGAAATTCGAAAATGGGGGGGGGGGGGGGATGATGTTCTCTACATATGGTAAAGGGGGGGGGGCATGGGTAAACAAGTTTGAGAACCACTGGTCTAAGTCATGATACTTCCAGCGTCAGTCAGCAGTCAATCTAAGTCATGGTACTTCCAGCGTCTGTCAGCAATCAAAGTCATGGCACTTCCAGCGTCTGTCAGCAATCAAAGTCATGACACTTCCAGCGTCTGTCAGCAGTCAGTCTAAATCATGGCACTCCCAACGTCTGTCAGCAGTCAGTCGTGTCATGGCACTTCCAGCGTCTGTCAGCAGTCAGTCTTGTCATGGCACTTCCAGCGTCTGTCAGCAGTCAGTCTTGTCATGGCACTTCCAGCGTCTGTCAGCAGTCAGTCTTGTCATGGCACTTCCAGCGTCTGTCAGCAGTCAGTCTTGTGATGGCACTTCCAGCGTCTGTCAGCAGTCAGTCTTGTCATGGCACTTCCTGCGTCTGTCAGCAGTCAGTCTTGTGATGGCACTTCCAGCGTCTGTCAGCAGTCAGTCTTGTCATGGCACTTCCTGCGTCTGTCAGCAGTCAGTCTTGTGATGGCACTTCCAGCGTCTGTCAGCAATCAGTCTAAATCATGGCACTCCCAACGTCTGTCAGCAGTCAGTCGTGTCATGGCACTTCCTGCGTCTGTCAGCAATCAGTCTAAATCATGGCACTCCCAACGTCTGTCAGCAGTCAGTCGTGTCATGGCACTTCCTGCGTCTGTCAGCAGTCAGTCTTGTGATGGCACTTCCAGCGTCTGTCAGCAATCAGTCTAAATCATGGCACTCCCAACGTCTGTCAGCAGTCAGTCTTGTGATGGCACTTCCAGCGTCTGTCAGCAGTCAGTCTAAGTCATGGCACTTCCTGCGTCTGTCAGCAGTCAGTCTTGTCATGGCACTCCCAACGTCTGTCAGCAGTCAGTCTTGTCATGGCACTCCCAACGTCTGTCAGCAGTCAGTCTTGTGATGGCACTTCCAGCGTCTGTCAGCAATCAAAGTCATGACACTTCCAGCGTCTGTCAGCAATCAGTCTAAATCATGGCACTCCCAACGTCTGTCAGCAGTCAGTCTAAGTCATGGCACTTCCAGCGTCTGTCAGCAGTCATTCTTGTCATGGCACTCCCAACGTCTGTCAGCAGTCAGTCTTGTCATGGCACTCCCAACGTCTGTCAGCAGTCAGTCTTGTCATGGCACTCCCAACGTCTGTCAGCAGTCAGTCTTGTCATGGCACTTCCAGCGTCTGTCAGCAGTCAGTCTTGTGATGGCACTCCCAACGTCTGTCAGCAGTCAGTCTAAGTCATGGCACTTCCTGCGTCTGTCAGCAGTCAGTCTTGTCATGGCACTCCCAACGTCTGTCAGCAGTCAGTCTTGTCATGGCACTCCCAACGTCTGTCAGCAGTCAGTCTTGTCATGGCACTTCCAGCGTCTGTCAGCAGTCAGTCTAAGTCATGGCACTTCCTGCGTCTGTCAGCGGTCAGTCTAAATATTAAAAGCGATTCACTTCCTGTAATTTCTCACTGTTGATAAATATATATTGCTAAATTTGATTTCCTTTGTAGTCATTATTTTTGTGTTTGTTCCATTAGCATATACATTTTGTTTTTCATTTTGTTCTTGATCTAACTGAATTATTTTCTCACTTCTTATTTGTATTGAGTATTGGTAATAATGCTGCTTCATCAACATACTGAAGTTCCGGTATTTTTATTAATGTACACAGATATTTAAATAGGTAGTTATGTAGGTGGGTAGGTATACCCACTATGGCAATATACTCTAAAAGGACAGGTAATTAGGTGGGCAGACATTTAAAGAGGCAGGAATTGTGATAGGAGATAGTTAGATGTGCTACATGTAGGTTATTAAAATACACACCACCCTACCGCAGTACGAAAATACAGGTGCCTGATCTTCACACGACATTTGACAACATACAAGTAACACATCTACGCTCACTTACTCCTTACCTCTTGATACAAATCTCTGGATGTACCTTCTTTCATGTTACGCACGAACACTTATATATAATCCAGGGCACAGTAGCGTCATATTGACACAGTTAATGTGTTTTTGTTTCTCTATTGTTCATTGTCTCTCAGACTTAGTTCTGCTGTAGCAAATACGTTAAGCTACTGTCCGCCGGTGGTTGCTATCTGCACTATCACACACGGGTGTCCTGCACAGGTGAAGTCACAGCACTTTAAACCGTTTGAATGAGAGATTTGATGTCACACACGCAGCACGTCAGCACGTCTCAACACACCATAGTTCTGTTGCTGAATACCTTCAGACCTGCAATTTTACCTGGTTCAGGTTCAGCGATTTTAAGCGCACAAAGGTCAAAATAGACACTGGCCTTCTTTATTCTGGAGGTTCAGCTAGGGTTCAACGTCGTGGTCTTGATATTGTTTTATTCTGGGGTGGGATATGTGGCAACTACATTGGATATATCAACATTGATGGGGAAGATTTAAAGAATAATAAAGAATATTTACTGGAACCAAGTAGTAGCAATTAAAATGGGAAATAAAGAGGGTAGTTACGAACAGATAAAACTAGGAGTACGACAGGGGTGTGTCTTGTCACCAGATCTCTTATCCCGATTTTTTTTTTTTTTTTTTTGCATATCCTTTACAGGACATCGCTGTCAACACCAGCATCTTTCAGCTATATGTTGATTTCTTGGCAAGATTACGCTCAGTAGTTTGCCATTGCTTTCTGGGCGACCGGCTCACATACCCCGTAAGTTACCGATGCAATTCGAACCACTGCTGATTCTCAAGGTCATCACGTTACCCACGAGAGTATACGAGATTACGGAGAAAAGTCATAACCTCTAAGCCACGAAGCCGGCATAACTCCCTATTTTTTTTTTTTTTTAGCATATCCTTTACAGGACTTAGCTGTCACCACCAGCATCTTTCAGCTGTATGTTGATCTCTTGGCAAGATTACGCTCAGTAGTTTGCCATTGCTTTCTGAGCGGCCGGCTCACATACCCCGTAAGTTACCGATGCGATTCGAACCACTGCTGATTTGAACCGTCATCACGTTACCTGACGAGAGTATACGAGATTACTGAGAAAGGTCGTAACCTCTAGGCCACGAAGCCGGCTAAAATGAGAGAGATCAAAGAGATGCCAGGAATACTAGTTGGAGGTTATAATATAAATAATATACGCTATGCAGATGACACAGTATTGGTGGCGGATAAATCAACAGACGTACAACAATTGTTGGACACAGTAGTAACAGAGAGTGCAAGGAAAGGACTCTCCTTGAATATCAAGACAACAGTAACAATGGTGATATCAAAGAAAATGGTGACACCAAAATGTGTCATAGAAATAGAAGGAACAATTCTTAACCAAGTGGATAATTTTAGATACCTAGGGGCAATCCTTGGACTGCCAGAGTAACTAACAACGATTGCCTGAAAGAGGCTAATGAAACTAGAACACTATATACAACAATACGAAAGAGACAAACAGCTTTCTTTGGTCATGTGATGAGACGAGAGGCATTGGAGAACATCGTGACAACTGGAAAGATCAAGGGGAAGAGAGGCAGAGGCAGACCAAGAGAAATGATGCTGGATGGATTGAGACGGTGGCATGGAGGAATATCATCAGCAGAGTTGATCCAGAACACCAAAGACCGAGATCTGTGGAGAGCCATGAACGCCTACGCCAGCTGGCAGGGCACTTGATGATGACATTGGATACTCTGGAGCAGCGGTAGTACACTCTAGCTCCAGGACGCTTGCATGCTAGCCCGGTGATCATGTGTTCGGATCCTCCTTCAGGCGGGGATTTTGTTCAAATGACATGATCGCACAGGTCAACCCAGCCAAACATTGGTACCAGGAAATGGTATGGGAAGTGAAGGTGGTCGTGTGGTATTGAGGACATCAAACATGAAGTGCCCACTGGTCTACACATATATTGATTACATCACACATGAAGTGACTACTGTCTATACAGATATTGACCACATCAGACATGAAGTGACTACTGTCTATACAGATATTGACCACATCAGACATGAAGTGCCCACTGGTTTATACAGATATTGACCACATCAGACATGAAGTGCCCACTGGTTTATACAGATATTGACCACATCAGACATAAAGTGACTACTGTCTATACAGATATTGACCACATCACACATAAAGTGACTACTGTCTATACAGATATTGACCACATCAGACATAAAGTGACTACTGTCTATACAGATATTGACCACATCAGACATAAAGTGACTACTGTCTATACAGATATTGACCACATCAGACATAAAGTGACTACTGTCTATACAGATATTGACCACATCAGACATAAAGTGACTACTGTCTATACAGATATTGACCACATCAGACATAAAGTGACTACTGTCTATACAGATATTGACCACATCAGACATGAAGTGACTACTGTCTATACATACATTGACCACATCAGACATGAAGTGCCCACTGGTTTATACAGATATTGACCACATCAGACATGAAGTGTCGACTGGTCTATACAGATATTGACCACATCAGACATGAAGTGCCGACTGGTCTATACAGATATTGACCACATCAGACATGAAGTGCCTACTGGTTTATACAGATATTGACCACATCATACATGAAGTGCCGACTGTCTATACAGATATTGACCACATCAGACATGAAGTGCCGACTGGTCTATACAGATATTGACCACATTAGACATGAAGTGCCGACTGGTCTATACAGATATTGACCACACCTCATAAGAAGTGCCGACTGGTCTACACAGACATGAAGTGCTGACTGGTGTACAGATATGGTGCTGGCAGCATGTAGCGTGTTGGCTTGCAGACGTGGGGAGGGCCACTACTTGACTTATTGAAGTAGATCACCAATATTATGTGCCCTGTCAACTGGCGTATAAATTGTGATGATGATATCCTCCATGTTTAAGTCACATGCTTTCCGCATGAACGCTACACGGTCGTACGTGTCTCTGTGTGTGTGTCTGTCTATCTATCTATCTATCTATCTATCTATCTATCTATCTATCTATCTATCTATCTATCTATCTATCTATCTATCTATCTATCTATCTATCTATCTATCTATCTATCTATCTATCTATCTATCTATCTATCTATCCATCCATCCATCCATCCATCCATCCATCCATCCATCCATCCATCCATCCATCCATCCATCCATGCATCCATCCATCCATCTATCTATCTATCTATCTATCTATCTATCTATCTATCTATCTATCTATCTATCTATCTATCTATCTATCTATCTATCTATCTATCTATCTATCTATCTATCTATCTATCTATCTATCTATCTATCTATCTATCCATCCATCCATCCATCCATCCATCCATCCATCCGTCCGTCCGTCTGTCTGTCTGTCTGTCTGTCTGTCTGTCTGTCTGTCTGTCTGGCTGGCTGGCTGTCTGTCTGTCTGTTTGCGCGCGCACTTACTACGTACATATGTATGATGTGTGCACACATGCAAGAATATATTAGTGTATGTGTGGTGTGTCTGTGTGCAAGAATATATTAGTGTATGTGTGGTGTGTCTGTGTGCAAGAATATATTAGTGTATGTGTGGTGTGTCTGTGTGCATCTATGTGTGCTTTTGTGTCTGTCTGTTTATAGGTAGATAGATCAGTGGTATATATGTACACACTCCTACACCCTCGCGTGTATTTGTACAAGGACGTAATTCTTTTGGTAAAGTATGTATGATAAATTCCAGTGATTATTTCCCCTTCGACGTTACATAAAGCTCAAATGCTTTTATAATAAATACATTTTTGTTCATATCCTATTTACAGGACATGGCTGTCAACACCAGCACTGCTGTTGTTGATGTCCTACGTTCAGTAGTTTGCCATTGCTTTCTGAACGACCGGCTCCGTTACCAACACATTAAAACCCAACGCAACACGGTCTGCTGCCAAATCGGTCGCAGCTGTGTTTCGAACGCAGGTAAGCGGAATTACTAACCGCGTCCGTAACGCCTTTACCACAGACACCGGCATAATAAATACAGTCAAACATTTATATACAAGTGAGCAGCAGTAGCATAGTGGCTCCACGTCTGCCTAGCGGCCCGCATGTAATGAGTTCAAATCCGCATCATATTCTAAATATTGACCCATATTACAATGAATACTTGGAAATGTCTTGGGAAGAACAGGCGGCTGGGCCAACCACATCAAGCACCATCTACAGAGATGTGATTCTTGAAACAGATACCAAATATGCCTTCAAGAAGGTCAAAAGATCATTGACCTTTATCTGACCTGTGTGTAAAAGGAAGACTAGGAAGGTGATTCCTTGGAAGAATTCCAAACTTGGAGAGAATCCACGGTTACGTTGATTTTCCTGATTGGTTTCACCTGTTGCCCGCCCTCTTTATCCGTAGTTCTTGTGATGTTGTCAGTATCTGGTTGAGATCAGCTTCCTCAACAAGTTAGTGTGGGGGATGTATACAATATAACGTGGCTTCTACTTTTCCTCTATTCCGTGTTCTGCTGCTTGTTCTGTTTCTACTGTTACTAAATATCTATTGTAATTAAAGTTTGCTATTTCGATTATTTCCACACATTCTAAATGTCAGTTTTATTAGTGGTATGCTGTCTAGAAGTTTTATCACATGATCGTAGGCTATGTTTGACTGTATTTATATTAACAGAAATTATATTAACTGGATTTTTGGATGAGATGACTTTGCGACTGGCTTTAGTTTAGCTAAAGATTTATAGCTACGCCAATTTGCGCACTGTAATGATGGTATAGTTAATGCTGAGTATATGCTGAGAACATTGAGTGAAAGTTCTATAGATGTACAGAAAGACCTACATCTTTGCTTTATTAATTACACAGAGGGTTTCTATCAAGTAAGACATGTCAACATGATAAAGATGCTTGCAGATCTACACATTGATGGGAAAGACCTTAGCCTTGCAAAAGATTTATATTGTAAACAGCAAGCTGCCATAAGGATTGATAATGAAGTACGTCAATATCAGTCTATTAAGAGAGGTATCAGACAGGGATTATAATGTCTTCAGATCTTTTGTTTTTTCCTGTACAGTGAAAATATTTTCAGAAATGTAGAAGATTATGAAAGGAATCATCATTAGGGAACGTAACATAGATAACATTAGATATGCGAATGATACAGTATTGATTACAGATAATGAGCAAAATCTGCAACATTTAGTAGATGCGGTTATTGCACATAGTGAACAATTTGGGTTAGATTTAAATCGTAAGAAGACAAAGATTATGGTCGTCACTAGGAAGAAGGAAATACCACATGTAATATACGAGTAAATGGGCATATTCGTATACAAGTGAATCGGTGCAATTATTTCGGAATAGTCATAACATCTGATGGGAGATGCCTTGAAGAGATTAGAACAAGAATCGCCATCGCGAAGGTGGCGTTTTACAAGATGAAAAACATACCGACCAATAAAAATATATTATTTGCAACGAAAAATAAAAAAAGAATATTGAGGTGTTACATAGAATCTGTATTTTGTGTGGATGTAAAACGTGGACACTGGACAGACAAGATGAAAAACATCTGATGGCTGTGGAAATATGGTATCTGAGGAAAATGTAAAGAATACCATGGACAGAGAGAAAAACCAATGACCAAGTCCCACAAGAAGCAAATGAGAATCGTAAACTGATTAGAGAAATTAGACGTAAACAGTCAACATTTTTTTGGTCAGGTTATAAGAAGAAATAAATTGGAGAACTTGGTGACAACTGGCAAGATCGAAGGGAAGAGAACAAGGTGAAGGCAGAGAAGTAAATACCAGGTTGGCTTGGCCACGTGGCATGGTCGAGACAAGAACACTGAGTTGATCCACAACTCTAGTGAACGAGTGAGATGGCGAAACATGACCGCTGACGCTTATTGGCATGGCACATGATGAATGAATGATGGAATGAGATTAACGTCAATTATACTTAAAAAATAAGTCCCACTTAAGGGTTATGGCTCTTGTGTTAGGAGAACAGTGTTATTCTCCACGGACATCTTTTACTGACGAACTTATCTTGTCTCCGGAACGGTTGTTCACCGGAGTGTTCGCTTCACAGCAGTATAACAGAGTCTCTCTAGTGGGGAACTTGGCTTGGTGTGCAATGGGAAGACTCTTATAAGCACGGATGGGCACATCGCTAAGGGGTAGCTAGGGGTTGTCGTCCTATGACAAGGCTCTAGGGAACGTAGGTTAGTTGTGACCATACGATCGGACGGTAAGGTAGCATGAAGCTTTTGGGTACCACCTGGAGTGGGATCTAAACTCTGTTGTAACTACATTTCGATTGTTTATACTCAAGAACTGTGAATTTGTTACCTGAAATCTCCAATAAACAACGAGTTAAACTACAGAAGGAGTTAGATTGTCATCTATCGTTACCGTCCGCCTGAATGACATCGCCTCCTCCTGCATCTGTTACAGCAGGTGTAGTAATAACATTCGGGTTCAGTATATAACCTACATAATTCGTGATGAATCCCCTTCCCCCACGACGTGAGAAGCGATGGGTTCAAGTCCCCTGTCGTTCAATGTTGAGCAGTTCATTGTAGAACATCGCGCTCATCATGACCCACTGAGAAGTTTCTCGGTCTCTG
Organism: Cepaea hortensis; assembly: GCA_963921405.1. Taxonomy (NCBI): domain Eukaryota; kingdom Metazoa; phylum Mollusca; class Gastropoda; order Stylommatophora; family Helicidae; genus Cepaea; species Cepaea hortensis. Next base: position 63,549,676 of record OY992882.1, on the reverse strand, counting down.
CCCATTTCTCCCGTCTCATGCCCAAGGTGTCTGCATTGTTCTGTGTCAGGCAAAGGTAAAAGTCGTGTCAAAGACTCAAATATAGAGGAGGAAGACCACCCTGAATGAGTGGTCTACCTCCAGTAGATTAGAGGTAACTCAGTGCCCCTACATGAGGGCAGGGTAGGTGATAGGAAGGGGAACTATTAAATAGTTCTCTCATGAGACACGGAGGTGTCAACCAGAGAGTTAGCACTCTGGTCACGGCATGATCACGGCAACGTGAATCTAGAATGTAATTCAAGAGAGGCCACTACTCGAGCGTGCTAAATGAGGCCGCACGCAAAAAGCCGTAGTGCGCCCTGAGTCCTTCCGCGTACTGTGTAAACAGCACGCGGAGTAGAATCAGACGGGACACAGACTTCATAGTGATAACATCGCTTAGCGATGCTTGTTTCGTTAGCCGAATAGATAGATTAGCGATAGGGTTAGGAAATGACTAGTGATAGGATATTCTGTGCATTTATTCTTGTGTGATTTGTTAGCGACTGTTTGTTGTACATTGATGTGATACAAAGAGCCAGTGGCAATAAAATGTGGAACCTATTCCTCTTGTACGACTAGCAAGTCTTTTGTGTGGTGCGAGAGAAGTATCCTAGAATGCCTGTGACAGCGGTTGCTGACAGGCTAGGATAAAGTGGTGTCAGAAGTGTGGCTTGGACAATTGTTCAAGCCAAAACACTCACCCACGGCTCTAAAATAGAATAACGGCTAGATAATCACAGGTTTAATTTGTGTTACTGACAATGGCGTGTGCAGACAGAGCAAGGTGCGAGCTGTGTCCATCGTGACCAATTTACATTTATTTGTGCTTATTTACTTATTTTGTGCTTATGAACATGTTTTCTTCTCATTTGTAAGTATTATTATTATAGTTTTGTATCATTTATTTCTATAATTACTTATTTATTTACGATATTTGTCAAATATGATTCACGGCGGAGCGATACACAGAAATGAGCCGAGAAAAATTATCGATTTTTCCAAGCTAAAAATAGCGCTGCGCCTCTGACGTATCGTGACTGACAAACAGCTGCGTTACGCCATTTGCAGTCAGCGTCTGATTGTTGACAAATCGCAAAGCGGCTCCTCGCCTGAATCGTTGACTTATATCAAACATTATTTGTTTATAATAGTTACTTATTCAATATATTTACTTATTTAAACATTATTATTACTTTTATATTTATTGCAAAGCATTTATTGAATTATTTTCATAGTTTTTCTATTTGTTACCGTCGCGATGGCACTACTTCTGCGATGCAAATGAGACGCAGTCTGCACAGCACTTCCATAGATTAAACAGATAGAGATAGGAAAGGCATAAATACGTTAGAACGAAGACAGGACAGTGACATTTAATATTATTTAAACCACATTTTTTTTGTCCTGCGGCATTTAATTGTATAATTGTCTAAAATTATATATCGTTTGCAAGTGGTTAATTGTTGATGCTCTTGATAACCAGGGTGAACGACAGCTGGTGATAAGCATTACGCAAGCTGTGTGCGGTATTGCCAGACTAATAGACCTGAGGTGCCAAACGAGTGTACATGATTGATCTGGAAAATTAAGATGAGCATACCCAAATGATTTTGCATGCAATATGATTAATAATGCATCTCTTTTTCAGCGTGTGAGGTATTAGCATATTTTTGGTGATCTGTATTTCAGGTTATAAACTAAGAGTACAATTTTTTTTTTGTGCTCAGAGACTTAAAAACCTAACGTATCTAATATAAATAAGTGAGTAAATATTTTAGGGCCTATCAAATCTAGCTAATTACCAAACAACATGGCAACTTTAGCTGATTTCATAAAAGCAGGCAAAGAATTAGAATACACTGGAAAGGAATTAGAGCAATATGCTGATCAAAAATTTAAGGAAGCAAAAGATGCTGAGAGAGATGAACGTGCACGAGAAAGACAACATCAAAAGGAGATTGTAGAACTAGCTGAGATAACAAAACAGAAACAGTTAGATCAAGACAAGGAGATTAAATAAAAAGAATTAGAAATAAAACACAAGCAATTAGATCAAGAGAGAGAACTAAAACAAAAAGAGATAGATGAAATGGCAAGGGTGAAAGAAAAACAAATACAAGTTGAATCAGAGACACAGTTAAAGATGAAAGGTATGGATGTAGATTCACACTTAGAGATCTCCGCTACAAAACTAAAAAGTCAGCAAGAGGAAAATAAATTTAATAAGTACAAAAACATTATCAAACCATTTTGTAAAGACGATTCTATATCAGCCTGGACAGAAAATGTCGAGTATCAACTAAAGTACCACGAAGTACCAATCGATATGTGGGCCATGATCTACATGAAGAACTTAAGTGGTGAGCCCCTTAAAGTAATAGAATCTATACCAACTGACCTTAGATCTAACTATCAGTACATCCATGATAGGATAATGCAACATTTCTTACTTGATGCCCCTGGGTATCAAGTACAGTTTTCCAATTTAAAACCTAAGCCAACCGAGACCTTTATCGATTATGTCTCAAATGTCCAAAGTGTACTAAATAGATGGCTTAGTGCATCAAAAATAGGAAAGGATTTTGATAAACTTAAAACTTAATAGCCATGGATAAAGTCATACCCACAATACCATCTCTTTTCGCTAAATTCTTGCAGCAGTCAGACATTGAGACCATAGAACAGTTTGAAAAGAAAGGCTCGGCATATTTTTCTTCAAACAGAAATATTTTTAAGACATCAAATAGTGACTCTGAAATAGTTTCTTTTGTAAAGGACCAACCTAAAAACTATCAGATTAATAGAAAACCATTTCATAGAGTCGACAAGAAAGATAAGAAAGTATCAAAATGTGTCTATTGTCAACTGTTTCATGATACTTATTCTATGTGTGATAAATCACCAAACTATCCTGCACATCTGGAGACGGTCATTAAGAAGCAACAAAACAAAAGAACTGCATACAGGCGTGCAGTCAAATGCTTCTTCTGTTCTAGCTACGGGCATTATTCCAATAAGTGCCTGGGCCGCCAAAGAATGAAGGCCAATAATGCAATTTTGATTGATACATCTTCTGATAGTGGTAGTGAGACTGAGTGTGATATCGAGAATGTATTACCTTTTAATCAATCTGAAGATGTTTGCTGTGTGAACGATGTATTAAGCTTTGACAATTGTGAGCGATGTCACCAATTTCATGCAGACGGCAAACTTACATGTGGGCATATTGTAACATCCTCCTTGGAGAATGCAAATGCAGCTTTAGCCTCCAGAGGCAATCTATTGTTTCACTCTGCAATGGTCAATGAAAAGCCATGCCGATGTTTGCTTGACAGTGGGAGCTCTATTATTGGTGTTAAAAAGGAACTTATTAATCCAAAGGATTATACTGGTGACTCTGTAAAATGCCGTACTTTTTCGGGTAATATTGAAATTTACCCTTTGGCCAAAGCCCGTATAAACACTCCTTTCCTTTCTGGTACCTTTACTTGTGCAATACTAGACAACCCTTTTACTGATTTGATTTTGGGATGCTTACCCCAATTGAAACATTGCACCAACGAAGATATAGCTGCATGGGAAAATGTAAATGCAGCTAATGCAACAACCAGAGCAGATACTATGAAACACCAAGACACACTACAAGATGAGAGATTGCTATTGCTATCACCAGCTAGCACAGATGATACCACTAGACAAAAATTCATAGAACAGCAAAAAGCTGATCCTAGTGTGTCTCCATATCTAAAGCTATTGAAAAAAAAGCCAAAGTGACGAAAAATGCATCATGGTTCTTTAGGCTTAATAATGGTATTCTTACTCGATATTATACAACTGGTAACCATGAGATTCAGCAAACGGTGTTACCTGTACAACACCGCAAAACTGTGCTAAAGATTGCACATGAGTCACCGTTTGCTGGTCATCTTGCATACGACAAAACCAGGGCCAGAATTCAGACTCATTTTTATTGGCCAGGTTTTTGTAATGATATAAAACAATTTTGTCGTTCATGTAATGTCTGTCAACAATTAGTACGTAAGGGTAAACATCCTACAGCTGAAGTGCAACCTTCAACACTGGCCTCTGCCCATTTCTCCCGTCTCATGCCCAAGGTGTCTGCATTGTTCTGTGTCAGGCAAAGGTAAAAGTCGTGTCAAAGACTCAAATATAGAGGAGGAAGACCACCCTGAATGAGTGGTCTACCTCCAGTAGATTAGAGGTAACTCAGTGCCCCTACATGAGGGCAGGGTAGGTGATATGAAGGGGAACTATTAAATAGTTCTCTCATGAGACACGGAGGTGTCAACCAGAGAGTTAACACTCTGGTCACGGCATGATCACGGCAACGTGAATCTAGAGTGTAACTCAAGAGAGGCCACTACTCGAGCGTGCTAAATGAGGCCGCACGCAAAAAGCCGTAGTGCGCTCTGAGTCCTTCCGCGTACTGTGTAAACAGCACGCGGAGTAGAATCAGACGGGACACAGACTTCATAGTGATAACATCGCTTAGCGATGCTTGTTTCGTTAGCCGAATAGATAGATTATCGATAGGGTTAGGAAATGACTAGTGATAGGATATTCTGTGCATTTATTCTTGTGTGATTTGTTAGCGACTGTTTGTTGTACATTGATGTGATACAAAGAGCCAGTGGCAATAAAATGTGGAACCCATTCCTCTCGTACGACTAGCAAGTCTTTTGTGTGGTCCGAGAGAAGTATCCTAGAATGCCTGTGACAGCGGTTGCTGACAGTCGCCTACGCTCATCGTCCGCTACCATAAGGGAAGACTGATCCCCTACTCCCCGGTGCTCTTCGGTGTACAAAATGTGATTGTCTCAGCACATCGCAGACCATAGTCTGTTCGTGCTACGGGAATTTAATGTTTAAAATACGGAGATTAGAGCTAGACTTGTAGTCGGGTCTTAGTCAGATATGACTGAGCTACCGTATGACAGTAGACGGAAATACATGATTTCTGTTAGCGCCGAATGTTGGGCGCCGTTTACCAAACCCGACACCCGACATTGTGCCAACGGCTTCGGGTGAACGAGCACAATTGGGAGGGTACAAACCATATCCTGGTGCGAGGAAATGCAACCTAAAGACAAAATGTCATGGCAAGGCAGACCAGGCCTTACGCCTTGGTTGGCAGCTGGTCTAGAATCGAAGCTCCGACAGGCGGACAGTTAGAGCATTGCTTTGTGACATGGTTCTCTTTGAATAATCATATTGTCAACACTCCAACACCAACTGAAAATCTGTGTCCAGAGACTGTGGAAAGAACGCAGACAAAGATTTACCTGGTGATACATTTTGATCGAAGCCTTGCTTATAATGAGCACATAGACCAGGTGATAACAAAGGCCAAGCGGGGTTTGACTGCGATGCGGGTGATGGCGGTAGCAAACTGTGAGCAGCGCCATCTTTGTCTTATATATTAGGGGCTGGTCATGTCTGTTTTTGAGTATGTGATGGCGATCCTGATTCTCAGCTGTAAGCAGAGATAAAGGATGGAAAGTATACAGAACGAAGCTATGTGCATTATTCTTGGATGTACTAAAGATACAGTATGCAGGGGGATGAGCCGCCTTCTTGATTTTTCAACCATTGAAGACAGAATACAAATTTGTAGAGCATGTACCTACCTCAGAGTTAACGCAAACACACAACATCCACCGCATAGTGAAATTATGAAGGCGAAGGGCAGCAGGTTAAAAAGAGGAAGTTCGTGGAAGGGTCAAGCCGAAGACATTCTTCAACAGGTATGTTCACTTGAGGACTTAGAACCTGGTGAGGAGTGGGTACAAGTGCCAACAAATTTTTTTTTCAAAACAATGTTTTCCGTAGTGAATTTGAATAACGAAGACACAAACAATAGATTGCACGATTTATTGCCTGGCATATTTAGCTGCATCTCGTCAGGTACATACTGCAGAAATCACACAACTTACGTGAATTAACTAGATAAATCCTTCAAGTTGAAATATACACAATTTCGCACAGTAATGTCAATTATCTACCACGGTAATTTTAAGCTGACTAACATGTCTTTCTGTTTGCACAATTCTGGCTTGCGTTGATAGATCATAATTGCTTCTGCAAATTTTAACAAGCGAGTATTTTGTGTGTTAAATAACACGCGAAAGGCAATGTCTACACTGTCTAGATCAGGGATGGCCAACCTTTTCAGCAGGCGGGCCAAATTTCGGAAATAATATTTCCTGCCGGGCCACGCACCTAGTTTTTAACAATTGTTGTTATTGATTAAAGTAAATAAGCAAGCGTGCTACAACTTCGACCACATAGTCGCTTCCCGGTAGGTGAGATCGTGCTCAAACGCTTGCCTGGTTTAATGTAAACCAAAAAAATATATTTAGTTAATTAATTTACCTTTCCCTTGTAGATGAGCATTATTATTAACGTCATTTAGGTGGCTAGTTATATCGACCAGAAATGCAAAGTCGCAAACCCACTCTTTGTCTTCAAACTCTGCGATACTTTTCGACTTGCTTGCAAAGAAATATTGTATTTCGAGTTGCAAATCAAACAATCTTTTCAACAATTTGGCACGGGTCAGCCATCTTACTTCTGCATAAAATGTAACGTCATGATAATCTGAGTCCAAAGAATAGAAATTCTTGGAACTGACGGTGACTAAACCCGTTCGACTTCATGAAGATCACTATTTTGAAGACTACTTTCACGACATGGTCCATTTTGAGGGGCTTCGAAAATAAATTCTCCTGATGATTAATGCAATGAAAATTTAGCATTGAAATGTTACCTACTTTGGAGGCCTAATTTTCAATCAATTTTACTAAATCTTCGGGTTTCCCAACCATTGCTGGGGCACCATCCGTTGTTAAGCCCGATAAGTTGTTAAGTTGTAACAAAAAGCAATTCAATGTCGATGTAACTACTTCTAACAAATCTCGTAACTTAGTAGTGTCCTTAGGTGGATACAGCGCCGCTAATTCTTCTGTCTTTTTAAAATGGATGTCAACTATTATGCTATTATCAGACAGACTGTGGGATCAACACCTTGTGCCACATGTATTGAAAGACAGAAGATCAAGTGGTTTGGCCATGTTGTTAGAATGCAACACCAGCATCTACCATCACTGGCCTCACATCAAAGATCATCTGCGACGAGACCAAGAGGACGTCCAAGAAGAAAATTGATTGACGACATAAAAGACCTTGTACAGCCACACGGAATGACACTATCCAGTGCCGCCCACCGGGCTCTGGAAAGTAAATTATTCCTTCCCACGACGTTTGATGGCAGAAATGGAAGAAGATGATGATTATCAACACCCACGATAAAAATTGCCAGTTGTGCAGTATCTGCCATATCTGTGCTTTCATACACTGCTAGAGCATAAAATATAAACTCGGATGCTCGACTTTTCAAATTATTTTCAATATGTTTTCCAATGTCGTCCACATGCCTAATAATAGCCTGACGAGACAGACTTATTTTTTGAGAAATCCTTCTTATTTTCTGGACAGAGTTTCAACGACGCTCTCCAAACATCCCTTAACCATTTCACCATCTGAATATTGCTTCGTTTTTTTTTTAAAATAACACATAACTAGCTTTTAATTAGCATGTTGACTCTGAACCGGCTCTATTAATTGTCCTTTGTTGTGCAGAAATGTGTTTTTGTAAAGTCATTTACTTGATCTTGTCGAAATTGCCCTTTGTACTTATAAAAACGTATTTGCATGTTTAATCTCGTAGTGCCGTTTGATGTTATTCTCTTTCAACACAGAAACAGGTTCGTTGGATATCAAGCATATGAGCTTTGTTTTAATTTCCACGAAAAAATAGTATATAGTCCACCTGTCTTGAATACTTCTTAATTCTTCTGTGATTCTTCTCTTCTTTGGTCCAACGTCTTTACTAGCTGACGCCATGCTTACGTAATACCTCAAATACACATAATGAATATTCACACAACAAAAACCCACATCAAAATAATATTAATAATCTATATTAATCATACCTTTCTCGCTGATGTTCTCAGCCAACATCCAACCAATATTATTTCTTCCTTCAACAACACCCACTCAGAGAAATATCAGGAACAGAGAGTTTATATCTAATACCACAAGGTCTTTTCACAAACTAAACCACCATGGTTCCTACAGTCTATGGTCCATAATATTCCCTTTACGAATGTTCATGTTTAAGTCACTGGAGTAGAATTAGCCAGGTTAATAAGTTCCCAAGGTGCACATATTCATTCTGCTAAATGTTCCGGATTTGGGAGTATCCAATGAAACATTCCTCAAGCGGTGAAATATACCTGATAATAAATTTCCTCAGAAGTTATGAACATCCACAGGACAGATTAACTTCAGGAGTTATGAATGGCCATAGTTCAGATAAAGTTCAGACGTTATAAATATCCACAGGGCTGGTAAACTTCAAGAGTTATAAATATCCAAAGGGCATATAAACTTCAGGAGTTATACACATCCATAGGGCAGATAAACACCAAGAGTCATAAATATCCATAATGATACCAGTCAAGGATGGAAATTATCCATACATGATATATGTCATGAAATCACTGCCGATTTACAATCAGATGATAAAAATACCAAAGACAGTTTGATTCGCAACTACAAGTTGTTTATTACGGAGAGTCGGCGAGATCAAACAGTGGAGTGTCCTTGAACGTCCCCGCAAGACGGGAAATTGTAGGCTTGTTCTTGAGACCCGAATTGGGAGAATGCAGGAAAACAGACTAGTTCGTGTTGGTTGTCAAAACAGGGGGAGATAACTTTTGCATTGGTTGAGCAAAGGGGAGAGAAGATTGCTGAAATAGTTAGTGCCCCTGAGGACACCTGCGTGACATCAAAGGAAGTCACTGGGACAATCGAAGACTGTTTGAAAAACCCAGCTTGTTACAGGGATTGTAAACTAGAGAGTGGCCGAAGACGGATGGTGTTTTCGCTAACTCTGTTGGAATTGGAAGAACATCTACCGTGTGCGGGATTAATTAAATTTAATGTACACGTGCCTGTCATGGCAAATTGTAGATGTGATTCAGGAGAAAAGCAGTATTGCATAAGGTATTAAATAGATAGTATATTTAGGCCTAATTAATATAGGCAGTAGCCTTGGTAAAACTAGCTAGAGTAAGGAAGTGATGATTAGCTCTGTTAGTTGAGAATAGAGTAGGGAAGGGAGAATTAGCTCTGCTGGTGGGAATAGTGTAGTGGGGTGATATTTGGAGAAATTAAAGATGGATTGGGAAATGGGAAAAGTGTCAAATAGTGGGATCTTTCAGAGGGGTGCCCACTGGGGTTCTGCACTCTGTTTATTGGTCTTTCCTTGTAATAACCTTATTCGGACCTAGGTGATAGGCTCATCTGCTCTATGACAGAGTTTAGTTCACTGATAATATCTGAGCAAGGCTGTAGGCCTACGCTCAGCTGGTAGGATCAGTGACTGGTGCTTTCACCCGGTGTATTATTTCTCTAACAAGTTCCCTGCCAATTACGAGGAAGCTCTACACTCGTTTTGAAGAAGAAAAACTCCAATTGGGAAGAACACCAGTTGAAAAGTAAATGTTTTTCTCTTACGGAAAATGAATAACGTCAAAGAAGAAAGTTGTTCAATATTGTTTGGGCTGGGCATGATCAGGAGGGTCCACCGGAACAGGGCTCATATGAGCGAAACAATTTAACGATTCCAGTTTGTTAAGGTTCACCTAGGATGGGTGATGTTTGTTGAGACACCACACGTCATATAAACATTACTAACTACACGAGAACTTTAAATGTAACATTCAGATGGTATGGTAGATTCCAGAGAAATATTACAAAGAACATTGTAATTTAGACACTATAGACAATAGATAGGATCAAATCTATTTCCAACAACAGTGATACTTATTTTCACAGTACAGTGATTTGTACATTTGTTTAAAAAACTATAGGGACTTATAATGTGCAGTGTGCAACCGGTCCATGATCAGTGGTGAATATTAAACTGTATCTATTTCGAAGAATCTTGTCGATGGATTACCAGGTAGCTACAGAAGAAAGTCAGTGTCTGGCAGGAGAGATACATCACTGGGTGAGATGGACTTGTTTTGACCTAACGTGCTGTGGTGTGTCCTTGCAAGGATGAACTGACTGTGCTATTGATCTGAAGGTCCGATTCTACACACATTATAGAACACGTCACACATTCTTCGCATACGCTTCTCACATACATTACACTTTTCTTTTAATAAATTAATTGTTATTAATTCTTAGAAACTAGAGTTGTTGAGTATGTTGCGTTGGGGAAGAATGAGAGGGGGCATGATACAGCAGTGATAGAGAGAGAGAAAGAGGTGTCCATAAACTGACGGAGTTTTGTAGACGGATTCTGGGGGTTTTCTCCAGGATAATTAAAAGGGGTTTAAATAAAATGTGGGTGTTGATTCCTCTCACTCCAGGGACAACACTTTAAACGGATACACGACAATAAATAACGGGCAGTAATAAGTTTCAGGGGGTGAAAAATATCCACGATAATGCCGTTCAGGTTTTCAAAATGTCCTCATAGATAAAGTTCAGGTTTTAAAAATGTCCAGGTGGAAACAATGCATGTTTTGTAAATGTCCATCTGGATAACTGCCAGGTTTCGACAATGTTCATAACCCTTCTCCTGAATTAAACAACTAGCCATGAAGGGAGGACTCAGCTGGTGCATTTACTTGAGTAGTAGGTACGTTGGTGTTGGCCAGGCCATCCTCTTATATACATTGATCATTCACTCAATAGACGTCTGTAATGTTGAGGCTGTCGTAAACTTGGAGAGCAAATAATATTAAGGAAATTCCGCTCTTACAGCAATATAAAGGCGAATCCTTTTCATCTTATGCCGATGAATCAGCCACTCCAAATGATAACTAGAGAATTTGTACTATGCTTCAGGTTCGGCCAAGGCACAGTCCACCATCCTGGAGTCCAAAGAACCCCTCTGTATGCAATACGGAAAATACTGCTGGTCGCTAGAAAAGCATTTCTCAGACTCCTTACAGTTCTCAATGTTAAAACCCTAAAAACTTCTCAATTCAATCCACACACTCGATTTCCTTTCATGTACCTATCCTAGGCGAACTTTTAGCACGAAACATGACAGCTTGATGGGGATGGTGTATCGGAAAGGGCCGGGCTGGAGAAAGAGGTGTGGGGTGGGGGAGCAGTAGTGTTGCTATCTCCCGTCTTCTTGTCACCAACCAGATGGTCGTGTGGACGCAGTTTCCAACTCCTGTCAACTTCAAACGAAACGTACCGGCGGCTTAGGGTTGTGGTTAGAAAATTGGGCTTGGCCTCGAATTAATATTGTGATCTCTGAATACACAGTTTAATAGGGAATCCAAGTGTCGTTGATATCATCATCATCAAGTGCCGTGCCGGCTGGCGTAGGCGTTCATGGCTCTCCATAGATCTCGGTCTTTGGTTTTCTGGATCAATTCTGCTGCTGATATTCCTCCATGCCACCTTCTCAATCCATCCAGCATCACTTCTCTTGGTCTACCTCTGCCTCTCTTCCCCTCGATCATTCCAGTTGTTACGGTGTTCTCCAATGCCTCTCTTCTCATCACATGACCGAGGAAAGCTGTTTGTCTCTTTCTTATTGTTGTATATAATGTTCTAGTTTCATTAGCCTGTTTCAGGCAGTCGTCGTTAGTTACTCTGGCAGTCCAAGGAATTCGCAACATTCGTCTCAGGAACCACATCTCTGTTGCTTCTAATTTCTTCTTAATTTGTTCATTTACATTCCAAGATTCACTGCCATACAGCAAAACTGGTTCTACATAGCATTTCAGCACTCTCTTTCTTACATTCAGTGATAGTAACTTATTGCACAAGATACTCTTCATTTTCTGAAATGCGGCTTTTGCCTGCCCTATTCTGCTCCTAATCTCTGTTGTACATCTTCCATCTGATGTTATAAATGCCCCTAGGTATCTAAAATTATCAACTTGGTTAAGGATTTTCCCTTCTACTTCTATGTCACATTTTGGTGTCACCATTTTCTTTGATATTACCATTGTTACTGTTTCCTTGATATTCCTAATATTCATAATAATTGTTGTAGGTCTGTTGAATTATCCGCCACCAATACTGTGTCATCTGCATAGCGTATATTATTTATATTATAACCTCCAACTAGTATTCCTGGCATCTCTTTGATCTCTCTCATTATTACTTCGCTATACAGGGAGAAAAGATCTGGTGACAAGACACACCCTTGTCGTACTCCTAGCTTTATCTGTTCGTAACTACCCTCTTTATTTCCCATTTTAATTGCTGCTACTTGGTTCCAGTAAATATTCTTTATTATTCTTAAATCTTTTCCATCAATGTTGATATCTTCCAACATTTTAATCAGTTCATCATGTTTTACTTTATCAAATGCCTTAGTATAATCTATGAAGCACAAATATATGTCTCTCTGTTTCTCTATTGACCTTTCTATTAGTGTCCGTAATGTATAAATTGCATTGTTTGTGCCCTTTCCTTCCACAAATCCATACTGTTCTTCACTAATTTCCATTTTTATTTTCTTTTTGGTTCTTCTCATTATGATTCTGAGTAGAAGCTTAGTGATATGGTTTATAAGGTTAATTGTACGAAAATCTTCACAATCAATTGCTCCTGGTCTTTTTGGTATAGCTATAAATACAGATTTCAGCATATCACTGGGTAAATATCCACTGCTGTAAATATCATTCAACATTTTGGTTAATATATCTACTCCAAATTTTCCCAATACTTCTAATTCTTCCTGTTGTGATTTCATCTGGCCCAGCTGTTTTTCCTTTCTTCATACGTTTCATAGCGTCAGCGACTTCTTCTTTCAGAATAGGTGGACCTTCTAAGTTACTATCTTCTGTTAATTCTTCCCTTTCTCCTTCATATAATTCTCTTATATACTCAACTCACCTCTTCATTATAGCATCTTCCTCTAATATTATCTTTCCTGTTTTTGATTTCAAACACCCTGTATTTATTCTTATTTTTCTTCCTGTAAGCTCACTGATTTGTCTGTGCATATTTTTTGTATCTTTAATGGAATTTAATTCAATTTTTTTGCATTGCTCGTTTAACCAACTTTCTTTAGCCCTCCCACATTTATCTTTTATTTCTTTATTTATCTTAGCGTATTCTTGTTTGTCATTTTTACTCTGTTTTCTTTTGTCCATCAGTTTTAAGATATCTTCATTCATCCATTTTTTCTTAGCTATTTTGCCTCTCTCCGGTAATACTTCTTTGCTAGTTTGATGAATGGAGTCCCTTAACATTTCCCATTGTTCATCTATACTCTGTATTTTAGTTATTGCATTGTACCTATTTTTCACAGTCACTCTGTATTGTTCTTGTATTTCTTTATCTATTTTCAGAACCTCTTTATTAAGTCTCATGTTCTTAACCATTTTTTCCCCTCTCTTTAATCTTACTTTTATTTGTCCACATAGTGGTACTTGATCACGATTACAGTCATTGTCTTTACATTAATTAAAGCATTTCTAAATCTTTTATTAATTAGTATGTAGTCAATTTGGTTGCGTATTTTCTTATCAGGGCTTATCCATGTGTACAGTCGTCTTTTATGGTGTTTAAACCATGTGTTTCCAATTATCATATCATTGATATTTGCCCATTCTATTAGCTTTTCCCCTCTTTCATTTCTTGTACCTAAACCATAATTCCCCACTACATCCTCCATTTTTCCCTTTCCTACTTTTGCATTAAAATCACCAAGTATTATCTTTATTTCTTGTGATCCAATTTGAGCCATCGCCATTTCTATTTCGTCGTAAAAGTGTTGTATTTCTTCATCACTACTGCTTGCTGTTGGTGCATATACTTGTATAATATTTATGTCTATTGGTTTGCCTTTGATTTTTACCATAATAACTCTATCTGAAATACACCAGTATCCATTAATTGACTTGGCTGTTTTTTCGTCTAATATTATTCCTACACCTTTTTCATGTGTATCCCCTCCAGAATAAATTATTGTGTGATTGTCAGCTATAATTTTGCCCTATCCCTTCCATCTCATCTCACTAACGCCTAGTATATTCATTTTCATGCTATCCATCTCTCTTAGAACATTGGTCAACTTTCCTAGCTCATTTAATGTCCTAACATTCCATGTTCCTACTCTAAATTTATTTATTTTAGTTAAGATTTTGCCATCAGTAGCTGGATGACGGTCTGGTGCCACCTGTGGCTCATGACTGTCCCTACCGGACGAGGATGCCCTAAGACAGCCATTAACGTCCTTCACTAACTTTGATATATGTTTTGCCATGAAGTCTTGGAAAGATAATGTGGTGGTTTCCCCTTGCCTTCCACATTCACATGGTAGGCAGACAATAGTTGAAATATGTCACAACGACTCATGATGTAATGTTTTTTGGTGATATGTACAATAAAGTTAACATTTATGTTCATTTAATCTAGCTCCGCGGGCCGCAATATGACCCCCGGCGGGCCACATGTGGCCCGCGGGCTTCGTGTTGGCCACCCCTGGTCTAGATAAAAGATGGAAAGTATACAGAACGAAGCTATGTGCATTATTCTTGGATGTACTAGAGATACAACATGCAGGGCGATGAGCCGCCTTCTTGATGTTCCAACCATGGGGGACAGAATACAAATTTGTAAAGCATGTGCCTACCTCAGAGTAGAAAATTTATTTTTCAGTTTGCATCCAACCAGACAGAAAATGCAGACAAGAAAATCCGGCTGCTGTGGAGGCGGAAGTACAAGGGTTGATTTTCAAGAATTCGTTAGACGGTGATGTTGTCATTTATACAGATGGGTCGGTCGTCCAATATGTGAGAAGCTCATGGGCCTTTACGGCTCAGGCCGGAGGGAGAATTGGGAAGGAGGACTCTGGTGCTTTTGTTGAGACCACAAGTAGACTGACTATGGAAGTCATGGCAGTAAGTAAAGCAATAACATGTTTCGAGACACAGACATTCACTAGGGCATGTTTCCTTAGAGACTCTATGAGCATGCTCAAGAGGATAGAGATGGGATGGATCCGAGGAGAGTGGTTGCTGTTTCTGTAGCAGTCTTGGCTGGCAAAGATTAGTTTCATCTTCGTGCCAGGGCATGCGGGAGTACAAGGAAATGAGCGGACTGACAAGCTCGCAGGTAAGGCTACTGTGGAGGGAGGACGCCCCATGGACCAGGCTGATATTCTGAATGCTCTACAAGAAGTAAGACTTTTGCGAGAACCAAGTGATGACTGTGAATCTACAACCATGGCCACACTGCGAGAACAGCAAATTAAAAGAATTGTGGCCAAACAAGAACACTACGCAGGAGGCCAAAGAAGATTGATAAACCAATACAGAACTGGTGTCGTTGGCCGCACACGCTGCGGGGTTTGCTGAGGAGTGGATCCGAGCACTTATGGACTGAATGGTTCGATGTGCAATGAGGATAAACTGTCGACTAACTAACTAACTAACTCGAGTTCTTGGCCAATGTGCCTTGGAAAATACATCGGTCGCATGAATGAAAATGGGCACAGGATGTTGGAGTATTGCACTAGAAATAACCTATGTATCATAAACTCCTTAAAAAAACAACAACAAAACAAAACAAAACAAAACAAAACGAGCAGCATAAGGTCGTATGGAAACATTCAAGGTCCGGCAATTGGCATCAGCTGGATTTCATCATCACATGGAGACAACATCTGAACCAACATCATTAACTCGATATTACCACAGTGCTGATTGTGATAGGATCATTCTTTGGTTGTTGCAAGGGATAGACTGAGACCAAAGAGAATCTACACAGCTAAACACAAATCTAGCCCCAGGATTAATACTATTAACACCTGATAACGATCCTGATAAATGCTTTGAGGTCCAACAGCAACTTGAAGACCCCTTCACTGATACATCATAAATTTCTACCGCAAGTGAAAAGTGGGGTAAACTTAAGGAAACTCTTTATAAAACAGCGATAGGGTTTTACGACACTGGGGATCATAAGAGGCAGGATTGGTTTGCGGCAAACAGCCAAACACTACAGCCCTTGATTGATAAAAAGAAGATAGCTCTAACAAGAAACATGGAAAGAACAACTCGTAACACTCTCAGTGAGCTGAAGCAAGCTAGGAAGGATGTGCAAAAGGCTGTCAGGCAGTGTGCAAATGACTATTGGATCAAGTTATGTGAATCCATTCAAAATGCCTATGATAAGGGAAACAGAAGCATGTATGTGTCATGATCGTACATACTCATAACTCTGGCTCGCAATTCAGGACAGAGGTGAAACAATTGCATGCATACAAAATAGCACGCGCACGTACAGCCGTTGCAGTTGTAGAACAGTTTATTCAATTATAATATCTACGTGCGCAATCTCGCACGGGTTGCGCTTTCAGCAATGCGCAACATTTTCCACAAATACCGTAATAACATTATAATCATCCATAGTATATTACAAAGCTCACGCTGTCTCTCAACACACGCTTCCCAACTCAGCCATAGTTAACTCTACAAACTCTGTCACACCGTCGACCCTACTATCAGAACAAAAACACTCAAGAATTACAGTCACAGCCCTATGTCGGTCAGTCTCGCAGTCCTGAACCCGTCGGTCTCAAAACAGGTACGTTCCGCCAGTTCACGGCTTCTTACAGCCCCTGAGTTGCGTGGCGCTTGGGGCGGTCCGCTGGTCTAACCCGAGTACAGGTTTCTCCGCACTCTCTCTCACTAACCATGACCTCTGTGAAGGACACCTGGCTACCTGCCCTGTTATCCTGCAGCTAACCTGTCTCCTGTCTAATACTGGATATCCAGTACTATGGGTCCTTGAGACCCCCCCCCCCCCTCTTCTCTATGAAAGTGGTACACTTTCATTATGTGTGTGGGTAGTCACACATTATGTTTTTTAAGTTTTAGTTTATTGTCAAGACCCAACGGTGGTTAGTTGGTTTTCATATGGTAGACTCGTCCAATTGTACGATGGCAAGGTGCCTCTTCTGTTGGAAAATGATGTATAGTCTGTAACTTCTCATTGCCGTCATTTGGCTAGCTAGTATCTGGAATGGTCTTCTGTTTGGACCGGTACTTTGTCTGACTAATGGACTCAGCACAGGCCGGAAGTAAACGATGACTTATGTTATCTTGCAAATCACGTCCTTCCTCTCAACAAAAACATGTTAGGCGTCATGCTATCACCATGTGTGATAGCATCAGGAGAAGTATGCTAGACATAATGGCCAGGCACTCAGCTCCAGGTCTAGTCAAATTTCAGTACCACTAGTCCACATCTAGATGACCATATTTGGTACACAGTTGTCATTTGACTTTTTGAATAATATATTGAATGTACCAATTTTGCCATTGGTAGATTGCTTTCCTTGGATGCAATCATAAATTGTTTTTATGATAACCTTTACAATATTACAATATTACAATTAATGGATTATTAAAATTTGTTTACGCCGAAGTGACACCCAAATAGATTGGAAAAAAAAATCCTCGGCTACACAAAACATGTTAACTTAGACTGTAAAGACAAACAGTTTCACTAACTCTAACCACGTTTCTAATGTTAATTAAAGTTTGCAGCACGTTTAAGTGCTGTATGAACACACGATTATAAGCTGTTGGAATGTCCGTAAATGTAACACATTTTCTACACTAAGCTGAAGTCCTTGGCACAATTAAACATACATAGAAGTGTCAATGTGTATTTCTGACTCATATCACTTATTCAACGCATTCTCATCATTGTTTAAAAATGTAATTTTACATTAAAACACAACATCGTGAATATCACATTACTTAATACTATGTCAGCGTTATCGATTGACGGGGTAGTTGTTTGCACTAGTATGTAATTTAGGCGTTCTAGGCGCTACATATATATCCCTCTCATGATTTGCGCTCAGGCGTATTTGGAACGCTGGTTGATTAATCGAGAGGAAGTCTGGACAATAGGTCTGTGATCGTATTATCTGTCCTCTTAATGTTTTGTATTTCAAAACTGTAATTCTGGAATAGGAGACGTGGCATCTGGCGACGCGATGATTTAATGGTTTCTCTTGGCATAAGACTTTGAGTGGGCTATTGTCCGTTTGGACAATAAAGTGTGTGCCAAGTAAATATCTGGCTAATTTAGTTACCGTATACACAAGTGCCAGACATTCCAGTTCCTGTGTGCTATATCTTCGTTCGCATGGTGATAGCTTGCGACTGACATATGCCACCGGATGTAAGATGTTGTCATACGTCTGTAGAAGGACCCCTGCCAGGCCGATGCCGCTTGAGTCAGTTCTAACTGTGAAAGGTAATTTAATGTTTGGTAATTTGAGAATAGGAGGGGTTGAGAAATACATGTTTATTTTTGTAAGAGCACTTGTTAGGTCTAAACTTTGTACAATTTCTTTGGGTTGACGTTTCGTCAACAAGTTGGTAAAAATTTCTGTTAGGTCTGAAAATTTTGCGATGAACTTTCTGTAGTAATTCAGTAAACCCAACATGCTTCGTACCTCCTTCTTTGTGGTTGTAGTAGTTAAATTCAGAATTTTGGAAACGATTCTATCGTCACTTGAAATGTTACTGTCAGAAATCTTATAACCCAAAAATTTTATTTAATTTAAACCAATTTCAATTTTGTTAGGTTTTATAGTCAGGTCATGCTGCTGGATGAGGTAGAAGATCTGTCGTAGTGTTACCATGTGTTATGTCCTGTTATTTGTTTAGATGTAAGTGACGTTAAGTAACAGTCTCGTCTTTGTAAAACACGATGAGTGTGTTTTGGTTGAGTTAAATGTAACACATAGCCATTGATGTAAATTGCATGGTATGGTCTATGGTATTAGCTGTGTTGAGTTATCTATAGTCATTGTTTGCATGTTACTATTTGTCGTTTTTTGTTTTGATGGTGCCGTCTCTGTCATGTGCCTAATGCAGTTGTTACAGTTTGGCGTTGATTTTGTGTGTAATTTGCTGATGCACTGTCGTGTAGAATGGTTATCTCCCTTTCGGGTCTGGTTTGTTAGTCTGCTATGGTGTTTGATGTTGGTTGTACTTTGTGTTGCGTCAGTGTCTGTATGATGGATTTTTGTATGGCTTGGTGTCGTTTTGTCTTGTTCCGGGGTCAATGTCACTGTTTTGGTTTCTGTGTTTGTGTAGTCTCTGTACATAACGTTTGTCTGCTGTCGCTATTGTTTGGTAATGAAGAATGAATTCATTGTTTTGTAGTGGAGATTGGGTGATTTATCTTCGTAAAATGGTTGTAAATAGGAATTTGGCCATATATTATTGTTGGGAATACATTTGTAATGTCACAGTGTACAGGCAATAATGCCGCATAATGATACAATAGTTAAGCAATAAAGGAATGCTATTAGCATTATTGTAATGTTTTGATTTGCGTTGCTTGGCTTTGGCTGATGTTTGATTTGTGATGTTGAATTTACTTCACTGTTTTTGCTTCTTGGTTTCTGCTCATTTGGTTTGAGATATTGATGAACAGATATGCTAACATTTTCTAATCCAGTGAAATTTTCTTCCCATATATTGGGACAATCTATAGTAGAGCTTTCTAGTTGTGGAGTCTTAGTTTGGTTTCTCTCAGACTCTCTGTTTGTTGTGGCAGTTGTAACGACTGGTATGAATTTACTATTCCAGGCATTGATCTGTCGTTATAAGGTGTCTGTTACTTGTTGTAGATTTCCTATAATCAAGTCACAACAGGGGCTTTCGAGGGCCGCACATTTTACTGTGCATGTTAGGAAAGGCGTTTGAAAATGTGCCCACGCAAGTGGATATTTTTCGACATTACCGGAAAATGTTCTACATGTGACAAAATTCCCTGTATAATCTGAGGGGTGTGGGAAGTCTTTTCGTACACCTATGAGTGTACATAAACTATCCCCAAGTATGTTGGCTAGTCTGTTATTTACAAAGCTTTGATGGATGTTGAGTTTACCTTTTGAATCGATAACTGCGTTTACCTGTTCGTTCGTAATGGCATGCTATGTCCACAGTTTAAAATACCATCAGTATGAAATTGATTACATGTAGTACATTTATCTAAATGGAATACAACAATACTTTCTACTGAATTTACTGGTTGTTTTTGCTTTTGTCGTCGTCGTCGTCGTCGTTGTCGTCGTCATCGTCGTCGTCGTCGTCGTCGTCGTTGTTGTTGTTGTTGTTGTTGTTGTTGTTGTTGTTGTTGTTGTTGTTGTTGTTGTTCTTCTTCTTCTTCTTCTTCTTCTTCTTCTTCTTCTTCTTCTTCTTCTTCTTCTTCTTCTTCTTCTTCTTCTTCTTCTTCTTCTTCTTCTTCTTCTTCTTCTTCTTCTTCTTCTTCTTCTTCTTCTTCTTCTTCTTCTTCTTCTTCTTCTTCTTCTTCTTCTTCTTCTTCTTCTTCTTCTTCTTCTTCTTCTTCTTCTTCTTCTTCTTCTTCTTCTTCTTCTTCTTCTTCTTCTTCTTCTTCTTCTTCTTCTTCTTCTTCTTCTTCTTCTTCTTCTTCTTCTTCTTCTTCTTCTTCTTCTTCTTCTTCTTCTTCTTCTTGAGAAGATGAGCTATCAAACACTGCTGCATTTGCTCTTTTTGCAATCTTCCTCCCTTCACAAGATCGTCTCCAATGCCCGAAAGCCTTACGAAAAAACAACAACAAACTTTTGGTTAACCTCTTACACTGGTTACGTTTATCTTCTTCTTGATTTATTATCTGTTGTAGATAGCAATGATAAGTTGAGTTCTTGTCACACATTTCATTTTCTTTGTGATTGTTGTGACAGTATTTACACTGTTAGTTTTTAAACTTTATAGTACTTTTGGGGTTACTGTAACTGGTAGTTCTTGCTTGTTAAATGTTGCTGCTGCTACAAACTCAGTATTCTTAGTTAGGCTAGAAAAAATGTCTTTATGTGTTGTGTAGTACACCGAACCTCGCTTCTCCAATTTTTTCATAGATTCACATTCACTTTCTTGCAAAAATCTTGAAAATGGTAATGGTAAAGAAGAGGTTAGCTTTCTCTTAAGATGAGATCTTTCAAGAGTTCAAATTCGTTATTTACTATAGCTGCTGAGAGCCATTTACAAAAATATCCTGCACATTAGAAACGTAGTCTAAGAAAGTTTGTGATGGTTTTGGAGATAGTTGTGAAAACTGAACACGGTACCCTGTTGCATCTAAATAAAAGTGTTGCACAATACGGGTCTTAATGTATTCATAGTCTTTCCTTAGTTCGTTAGGAATAGTTTCTATCACTTTCAATGGTTCAGTAGAAAGGCTTTTCATGTAAATTATATTCCAATCTGATAATGGGATTTCATAGTGTTAAATGATAGTCTAAAAATTTTGAGTCCATGCCGAAATGCAATCGCCTGCGCGAAATTCTTAACAATCCCTTGGTATTTCTTAAATTTATTTTCTTTTCCCTTACTTTCTATTTTCCTAGTTTCTGATTTGGTTTGTGCTTCTATTTCTTGCTGTTTTAGTTTAAGTTGCATTTCCATCTCTTCTTTCCTAGTTTGTGCCTCTAGTTTTGCTTTTTCCTTTTCTAATTCGGCTTCTTTAATTTTAGTATCAAGCTCAGCTTTCTTTAGTTCTCACACAGCAGCTCTTTGTCTTTCTTTTTGCTTTTTCCTCTATTTGAAGCTGTTCTTTAAATCTATTCTCACTCCAGTCTGATAACTCCTTTCCTGTATATCCTAATTTCTGGCCTGACTATGAAATCATTTAGAGTAGCCATAAGTGTTTCTAGTTATATTAACAATGGTACTATATTATAAGCCGGCTTCCTGGCTTAGAGGTTAGCGACTTTTCTCCGTAATCTCGTATACTCTCGTAAGTAACGTGACGACGGTAAGAATCAGCAGTGGTTCGAATCGGGTCGGTAACTTACAGGGTATGTAAGCCTGCCGCTCAGAAAGCAATGGCGAGCTACTGAGCGTAATCTTGCCAATAAATCAACATACAGCTGAAAGATGCTGATGGTGACAGCGATGTGCTGTAAAGGATATGCAAAACATAACATAACATAACTATATTATAAAAAGTTACAATATAGAAGCAATTTGCAATCGATGTGGAATACACACTAATATATACTATGTGAACAATGAGAAAAAAATACAAAAAACAATGTTTAGACCTGCACGTCTTATACAAAAATAGTGAAAAAATACTTAGCTGAAGATGACGTTCGGAGCTTTACTCTGGGCTTGGATTTCAACAACAAGCGGGGAAGGGGGGGGGGCTGATCGTCGTGATGGATTCACCCAGCTGTCAGTTTATTGAGATATATCTGGTTGCTTTGAAAGAAAAATATCAGTAGTTTTTGAATGTGACTCCGTCGTGTGTGTAAGGTCGATTTGTCTGTGTATGTATTCAGGTTTGTATGTATTTAGTCGTGTATGGATGTGTATTTTTTACTGTCAGTGGTCGTGATTCAGTAGGATGATATTGGAACTTCTCTGGTTATGGTATTAATTATTAACCAATCTTTCTTATGCCATTCTTTCTTTTTTCTCTCTATTACTTTACTCTCTATACATCATACAGTTCAAAAATGGAGAATAATTTACGCTTTCTCTCTCTCTCTCTCTCTCTCTCTCTCTCTCTCTCTCTCTCTCTCTCTCTCTCTAAAACATCTCTCTAAAAAAATAAAGTCTGTTCGTTCGTTCGTTCGTTCTCTCTCTCTTTTTCTGCAGTGCAAAAATTAAGACCGTAGAGTTAACACTTTCATTCTCTTTCCTTGTAGTACGATTGAAAATAACCCACTCTCTTTTAGTTTAAGGTTTCAATACTACTGGAGAGTCAAACACTCTTACTCTCTGACTTTATCTATGATTCAAATAGCACTGGAGATCCACCCACTTTCATTTTCTTTTACTTTCGTATACTCTATGTTTCGTTCTGCGGTTCAAATCGCACCGGAGAGACCCCACTTTCACTCCCTGTCATGATGGTACATACTCACAACTCTTGCTCGCAATTCAGGACAGAGGTGAAACAATTGCATGCATACAAAATAGCACTCGCACGCACAGCCGTTGCAGTTGTAGAACAGTTTATTCAATTATAATATCTACGTGCGCAATCTCTCACGGGTTGGACTTTCAGCAATGGGCAACATTTTAAACAAATATCGTAATAACATTATAATCATCCATAGTATGTTACACAGCGCACGCTGTCTCTCAACACACGCTTCCCAACTCTGCCATAGTTAACTCTACAAACTCTGTCACACCGTCGATCCTACTATCAGAACAAAAACACTCAAGAATCACAGTCACAGCCCTATGTCCGTCCGTCTCGCAGTCCTGAACCCGTCTGTCTCAAAACAGGTACGTTCCGCCAGTTCAGGGCTTCTTACAGCGGATGAGCGCGTGGCGCTTGGGGCGGTCCACTGGCCTCGGGTCTAACCCGAGTACAGGTTTCCCCGCACTCTCTCTCATTAACCATGACCTCTGTGAAGGACACCTGGCTACCTGCCCTGCTATCCTGCAGCTAACCTGTCTCCTGTCTAACACTGGCTATCCAGTACCGTGGGTCCTTGAGAGTATGAAGGGATACAGAAAGCCTGTGGTGCACAACTGAAAACTTTGACTGGAGAAATAATCACTGATACGAAACAGCAAATGGATAGATGGGTAGAGCACTATTTGGAGCTTTACTCAAGTGAGGCCAAACTAGGGGATGATGCCCTTAACGCCATAGAGGCCCTGCCAACTAGAGACAACATGGACACACTTCCCAGCATAACAGAAGTTAAGTGTGCTATAAATAAACTTGCATCTGGCAAGGCTCCAGGTAAGGATGAGATTACTTATAGGTTATCAGGAGTGGGCAAGACACACTCACTCTGCAGATCCACCAGCTAATAGAGCTATACTGGCGAGAAGGACAAGACCCACAGGAGTTCAAAGACTCAAGCATCATAACAATTTACAAGAACAATGGCGATCGGAGCGACTGTAACAACTATAGGGGTATCTCACTTCTGTATATTGTAGGGAAAGGTATTTGCCAGAATTGTTCTACGCATACTCCATGTCATGGGAGATCAAGTCTACCCTGAATCACAGTGTGGCGTCCGACAGAACCGGTCTACCATTGATATAATATTCTCATTGTTACAAATGCAAGAAAAATGCCGAGAACAGGATCAACCTCTGTTTATTGCTTTCATCGACTCCACAAAGGCATTTGATTTGGTCAGTCATGAGGGTCTGTTCAAGGGACCAAAGAAGATTGGCTGCCCACCAACTCTTCTGTCCATTGTGGAATCGTTCCACACAGGCATGAAAGGTATAATCAAGTTTGATAGTGCTACTTCAGAAGAGTTTGAAATCAAGAGTAGAGTTAAACACGGTTGTGTACTAGCTCCCACACTCTTTGAAATATACTTTTCACTTCTACTGAAATATGCCTTTTGTGATCAGGGTGGTGGTATACACATTCACTCACGCTCAGATGGCGGCCTCTACAATGCTCAGAGATTGAAGGCCAAGACCAAAATTAAGAGGGTACTGATCAAAGAGTTGCTTTTTGCAGATGATGCTGCAATTACAATCCATTCTGAGGAAGAATTACAACGTCTACTATCTGCATTCTCCAATGCTTGTTCTGAATTTGGTTTAACAATTAGCAAAAAGAAGACACAGATTATGTCACAAGATGCACATGGGGTACCATCAATCTTTATTGACGACGCCTAACTGGAGATAGTAAACAATTTCACATATCTAGGATCCGAGGTAAATAGCAAATTATCCCTAGATCAGAAAATCAACATCAAGATTGGTAAGGCAGCAACAACAATGAACAGGTTAACAAAAAGAGTCTTGGAGAATAGGAAGCTCACTGCCAAAACAAAAGAACTTGTCTATCAAGCCTGTGTCATAAGTACACTTCTTTGATAATGCACATTGGGAGCAAGTCGCCGCTGAACCTGTTGCATGGAGGGCACATATCAGACATGGAATAAAGACAAAGGAGAAAATGATTGCAGATAGAGCGTATGAGACGTAAGATGGTACGTGATGGTGAAAATGACCATGTGTTCACATGAATCCACTGTGGACGAACATTTACAACGCGAATTGGCCTTATCAGTCACATTCGCTACCGCCATGGGTTGTAGTTATTAAGCCTTTTTGAAGCACAATGTACCAAACTATCGTCTGTCAAGACGGCAAAGGTGCTAATGCATATTGTAAACACACTTGATAGGAGGTCACAACAATTTGGTCTAAAATTCATTGGAGAAAGACAAGATATTGAGAATAAATGGAACAAATGATACCATTGTCAGCGACTTGCTTGCGACAGGTATTTCAGGACTCCCCTACTTTTGCACCACACGAAATAATAACTCGTGTCATTTGCAAAAGGTACAATTTATTTAGAGCTGATTACAAACAAGCTCCGCGAGCGGAATACTTCATTGACAATAAACATCATGGTACGTTACACAGATGCAATGAAGAGGTGATAATGATACTATTAAATCACTGAATGGAATCTAAAGCCTAACAATCACTATTGTCTATAAACTTATAGTATTCATAAGGAACACGTCTACTCTCCAGTCGTCTCAGTCTCCGTCTGTCCTCACGCTTCTAATTGCGTGTTCAAACACGGACGTTCGATCCTCCGTGCGCTGATGAGTATTGCGTGCTTGGTGTGCCAGCACGCTGGTCAGTTAACTCGAGTAACCTGTACTCCATGGTTACTCGTTGAGGCTAGTTTCCTAGTGTCTTGGGAAACCCTCGCTCACTTGAACTCAACGCCCTCTTGGTTACACAAGTGTGTCCCGTTGTGAAGCTATTTATAGCGCTGGTGTCTCTCCTGTCTGGTGTCCTTTAATAGTCTCTGTCTTAGCTCTATTACTTATATTCTTAACTCTGTAAACTTCTATTTAGATCTTTGACACCATAGTGAAACCTCACTTCAAGAGGAGAAATCACATATATATATATATATATATATATATATATATATATATATATATATATATATATATATATATATATATATATATATATATATATATTCGGGTAACAATGTAGACAGGCACGTCGGAAACATAGAGACATTACATGTAGAATTGTTTGTATAAATGCCAAATCATGGTAAACAAAAATGAATAATTAACTTTTGATTCTGTCTTGCATTCAATAGCTGAAATCAATATTTACTTTATATTAGGAGAGTCAGTGGAACTGTCAAACTGTTCTTGATTTTGAAGTTATTACCCACATCCCCCTTTCCCCCACATTTACATATTTGTGAAAACATTTTGTACAAGCGTCTTTTCACAGAGGCACTTCTCCTTTCCGCTCCTGCCTTATATTTCTAAATAAAGCGTATGACTTTAAGCAACTCACACGAAGCCCTCATATCTTTTGTCTCCTTGTACAGCTCCCAGCCTCACCCCTATTTCCTGCCCAAGGTGTTAAGGTAATGTCTCTAATTCTCTCCTCTGTGTGTCTAGGTCTCCTTGTACAGCTCCCACCCTCACCCTTATTTCCTGCCCATGGTGTTAAGGTATTGTCTCTAATTCTCTTCTCCGTGTGTCTATGTCTCCCTCTATTTCTTCTAGCGCAGTGGCTAGCACACTTGCCCGCCACCTTTATGGTCATGTGTTCGAGTCCCATGGAGGTGGGTGTTTTCTATTGACTTGGACTCAATGGTCGCCGCAGGCTAAAATGGATACCAGAAAATACCTGGGAAGTAAAGTCAATCTGCTTGACGTTGACGACACCAGACACGGATTGTCGATCGGTCTAATATTGGGATAGCACCATGTACTCAATGCGTCTGGTAGTGTCAAATTTGGTTCTTTTCTTTTCTAGCCACTACACTTCTCTGTCTCCCACAGAGCGACCACCGTTGCCGGCCGGTAGGCGAGCTTCTAGCCACTACACTTCTCTGGCTCCCACAGAGCGACAACCGTTGCCGGCCGGTAGGCGAGCTTCTAGCCACTACACTTCTCTGTCTCCCACAGAGTGACCACCGTTGCTGGCCAGAAGGCGAGCTTCTAGCCACTACACTTCTCTGTCTCCCACAGAGTAACCACCGTTGCTGGCCAGTAGTTAGTTAGTTAGTTAGTCGACAGATCATCCTCATTGCACATCGAACCATTCAGTCCATAAGTGCTCGGATCCCCTCCTCAGCAAATCCCGCAGCGTGTAGCGGCTAACGACGCCAGTTCTGTGTTGGTTTATCAATCTTCTTTGCCTTCCTGCGTAGTGTTCTTGTTTGGCCTCCCCTCTTTTAATTTGCTGCTCTAGCAGTCTGGCCATTGTTGTAGATTCACAGTCATCACTTGGTTCTCGCAAAAGTCTTACTTCTCGTAGAGCATTCAGAATGTCAGCCTGGTCCATGGCGCGTCCGCCCTCCACATTAGCCTTACCTGTGAGCTTGTCAGCCCGCTCATTTCCCTGTATTCCCGCATGCCCTGGCACGAAGATAAAACTAATCTTTGCCAGCCGAGAACGCTCCAGAGGCAGCACCCATTCTCTTCGGATCGACCCCTCCTCTATCCTCTTGATCATGTTCATTGAGTCGCTAAGGAAACAAGCCCTAGTGAATGTCTGTGTCTCGAGCCATGTTATTGCTTTACTTACTGCCATGACTTCCATGGTCAGGCTACTTGTGGTTTCAGTGAAAGCACCAGAGTCCTCCTTCACAATTCTCCTTCCGGCCCGAGCCGTAAAGGCCCATGAGCTTCTCACATGTCGGACGACCGACCCATCTATGTAGATGACCGCGTCACTGTCTAGAGAATTCTCGAAAATCAACGCTTGTACTTCAGCCTCCACAGCAGCCGATTTTCTTGTCTGCATTTCCTATCTAGTTGGATGCAAACTGAAAAGGATGTGCAGAAGTCTGTTGGCACTTGCACCCACTCCTCGCCAGGTTCTAAGTCCTCAGGTGAACACACCTGTTGAAGAATGTCTTCGGCTTGACCCATCCACGACCGTCCTCTTTTTAACCTGCTGCCCTTCACCTTCCTAATTTCACTATGCATTGGATGTTGTGTGTTTGCGTTAACTCTGAGGTAGGCGCGTGCCCTGCACACTTGTTTTCTCTCTTCAATGGTTGGAAAATCAAGAAGGTAGCGCATCGCCCTGCATGCTGTATCTCTTGTACATCCAAGAATAATGCGCATAGCTTCATTCTGTATCCTTTCCATCCTTTCAATCTGCTTATGGCTGAGAGTCAGGATTTCCATTGCATACTCCAAAACAGACATGACCAGCCCCTCGTACAGAAGACATAGATGGCTCTGCTTACAGTTTGCTGCCGCCATCACCCGCATCGCAGCCAAACCCCGCTTAGCCTTTGTTATCACCTGGTCTATGTGCACATTATAAGCAAGGCTTCGATCAAACCGTATCCCTAGGTAATTCATTGCCTGCGTTCTTTCCACCTTCTCTGAACACAGCATTACAGTTGGTGTTGGAGTGTTGACAATATGATTATTCAACGAGAACCAAGTCACTGTTGCCTTTGTTGGGTTGACCATTGCCCCAGCTTCATCACACCAAGTACTTATGCGATTGAGTTCGGTTTGTAGTTCCACAGCAACCTGCTCTCTATCCTTACTCTGACGATACACTAAAACATCATCGGCATAGGACAATGTCCTGCCAGGTCCAGTGATCTGCTCACTGGTGATTCTCACTGTGTAGGCGTTGAACAGTACCGGAGATAATGGTGATCCCTGTGGTAGGCCAGGATATATTGTTGTTGGTTCCGAAGTCCAACTGCCACATCTAAAAACTACTTTCCGTTGGAATAGGGCTGCAGCGATCCAACTAAGGAGGAATGGACTTACTTTTAGTTCAAGAAGCTGAAACATTAAAAAATCCAATGGTACTCTGTTGTATGCGTCCTCAAGATCAATCGCTGCAGCAAAGATTTCAATGCCTGAGTGGAAACCTTCATAGACATCATGGGCAAAGACTGCTGCATTGGTCCAGGTTTCTCTTTTTGGACGGTACCCACCCAGGGTAGGTGGGAAAACACCTTGCCTCTCTAGCTGGCTTGATGTCTTCCTGGCAATTACCTTCTTCAGCAGCTTGCCTATTGTATTCTGCATGGTTATAATTCGATATCCCTGAATTTTTGTGTGGTCTTTGTCAGGCTTCGGCAAGGGAATCAAATAGCTGTGTAACCATTCCACCTTGATGCTAGCACTCACTATACTTTTGTTGTACATGTCTGCTAGTTTCTCTAGCTCATTGTCGGTACACTTATTGATGTCGTCGTATCTTATGCCATCAGGACCTGGAACGCTGTTTTTTTTATCGTCGAAGTACAGCCTTGATTTCTTTCACTGTCACTGTGTCTTCATCCGAAGTGTTCTGGGCCTTGCATCTGTCTGAGGTGACCTCCTTGGCCAGATTTCGGCCTCCCATGTCTGTCTGGTTGCTCTGCTCAAGATAGCGTTCAAAGAGGGCTTTGCCCTTGTCCTCGTCAGTCCTCTGCCAGATGAGGTCAGCACCTTGGAAGTCAGAAATGCTCTTATTCTTGACTACACCACTCATGCTTTTATGTAGTCACCAGAACAATTTCAGTGACTTGTCTGTGCTTACTCTTTGACACACCTCTGCCCATTTTTCGCTCTTAACCACCTTGATCAGTTTCTTGAAATAGCTTACTTTTGTTTTCATCTCTCTTTCTAAGTGCATGCAGGGACTAGGATGACCAGCTCTGTTCTTCTTGGCATTTTGCCATCTCCTTACAGCACTACGCTTATCCACCCAAGCCTTCTCCACCTCGAAATTCCACCACGGTGGCTGCTCCCAGCAATTGTTCCTGCCCTGAAACTTTCTGCGCTTGTCACGTCTTATTTTACTCACCACATCTTGCCCTGTACTGTCATACTGGAAAGTCTTTACCTTTAGCTTGTGCTGCCTGGTTCTACCTTTCTCCACCAATATGATGCAAGGGTGGTGGTCGCTGCCGTGGTGTCCTAGGACACCCCATCTACACACTGTAGTGAGTGAAGGTGAAACTAGCGCCAGATCAATAGCACTGTCCTCATCGCCTGGACGGCTTGCTGTCCTGGTGACACAGCCACTGTTCTAGGCGAGCTTCTAGCCACTACACTTCTCTGTCTCCCACAGAGTGACCACCGTTGCTGAAAAGTAAGAACAAGTTATCACTTTCAGACTCTGAGGGAACATAGTAAACCCCGCACCCATGAAAATACAAATGGTGACTGGAGCACCAGCTTGGCTTCACCTGATGGGAGAATGATTGCTTGGATTACACTCACGTGCCACAAGGGGAACTAGGGTATTAACCAGATAAAACTAACACCGCAGAACAAATATGTGTCAACTGATACAAAGAGATCATTGTTCGACCTCATCTTCCTACCAGATTGTGCTATGAGTGACGTAACTGGATAATGGCAGCGATTGTTAACAGAACTCACGTTTTAATATGTGTCAAAC
This sequence comes from Cepaea hortensis, assembly GCA_963921405.1. NCBI lineage: Eukaryota > Metazoa > Mollusca > Gastropoda > Stylommatophora > Helicidae > Cepaea > Cepaea hortensis. Next base: position 63,519,155 of record OY992882.1, on the reverse strand, counting down.
GCCTCCCAATAATAATACATATGACAAGAAAAGACATGGTGAGACATGATGACATCAAGAATCACACGGACACATTGTCGGAAATGGTTTTTATGGAGAGACAGCTCAGGTGGTTCAGTCATGTGACAAGACTAGAAAAACGAAACTTCAACTATCATGAAAAAGATACACGCGTGGGATGAGCACAGAGGTAAGGGGGGGGGAGGTGGGGGAGGGGAGGGGGGCTATGAAAGCACACCATAAACACTATTAGAAATGTGGGAATGACAGACGAATGAAGAGAGAAAGGATCAGATAGAGGACAAAAATAATTATTATAAATAAATGAAACTGTGTTGGACCCTGAGGCACGGCACACAAACTGTGTTATGAGGTGAAAGACATTACATACGATTTCTCTCGAGGACACGTGTTTTTCAGCTAAATACCATTACATTAAAAATCTCTTGTGCCTATAAATAACAATTTTTAAATTAATTAAAACCATCTTCTTATTCTTCATCGCACACCTTCAGATGTCAACATGAAAATAATCCCCCCCCCCCCCCCCCCTGCCTCCCCCCATCCGCCAAAGAAAAACAAAAGCAGCGGAATACTCCTAATCTTTAGTTGGTTAAACGTGTTATTCCAGCCTGTTGTGTCCTATGCAGGCTGATGATTGTTAATTGTCCTCTACTACGGAATTATGACAGTTTTATGACAGTATGATGATAATTGTGAGCTGAATTTCTTCGCCCCACATAAGTCGTTAGACAGGAGACGAGTACTTGTTACTTCCTGTCTGTCTGTCAGGAGGACGTTCTGTGCAAATTGCAAGCCACTGATCTTGCCACAAATTCCAGAATTGTCCGTGCTTTCTTAATCACGCACAGTTTAGTTTCTTATTTTAATATTCATATATATCCGAAATATATTCTCAAAAAATATTTCGTAAAGACCGTCATCGCGCGGACATATTTCTTTCCACAAAAATCCCCACTCATTCCTGGATATACAGTAACAACATGTATCGTAATCCACTTTCCTCACAACTTAGATACTTCCAAAATTTACGACCGTGACCTCAGCATCCTGTGCTCAGATTCTGGCATTCAGCGGATCTTCAAGTAGAACCGTATGGCGGTCTACATGCGAGACAAAAACCTGAAGGCCATACTTGTCGGAAGCTGAGTTCTGATCCACAAGGTACTTCCTCTAGACATTACACAAGGTAATTGTCTTAAATGTGAAGCATGTCGCTATATCACCCATACCATGTCGAGATGTCACCCATACCAAGACCTCGCGGGGGAAGGACGCGTTTGTGTGTTCTCCTCTTTTTTGGATTAATTTTCCTGTTTATCTACATTCGTATGCAATGGGTTTTATATGTTTGTGATCACAATGATGCCGTTCAACTGTTGAACTTGTTTTAAAGTTGCTATATGTGCAGTGTTAGATATAAATACTAATAATATTGTATTCAATGACACTATGAATAAATTATTCATGGAACAGCGGTGCGTCAGTAAGTGATAGCTTGAACTAGCCAATCACATCACTTAGATTTAAACCGTGTGTGGCACTACAATGTTTCCGTGTTTGTGCAAACGTAATATTATGTAATCACGTCTGTCGAGGAGGAAATTCCTGTGCTGGAGTTAGCGGGAGAAAGGGGACGAAGTGGATTACGATCTGCAGTAACAAGAAACTACACACTTAACAAAGAGCGGACAATGAAAAGCAAACTAAAGAACTGTCTTAGCTCGCCATCACTGTCTGTTAAATGTATGGACGACGGTAAATGTATCTCTATTACATTCAATAATACAATACACTATGAGACATTTCGAAAACGTCTGATCAATTATTACCATGAGTCCAAAGTTGATTATAGAAAAGACCGACAAGGAGCGGAGGTAGAAGTCAAAATATCATCTCCCCTACACACGTTACATTTGTACCACACGCAAAATAAGATTTAACTATAAGGAGCAAACGCCGTCATGTCTGAGTTGCTCGCGACAGAATTCGTCGAAATTCAACAGATAGCACTGAAACTGACAAGTGACTCGCTAAACACACCTGCCGATCTCAGCACGCTAGTGTCTGCAATAAAACCAACACAGCCTACAGCGGTCACGCTATTGTCAGACGAAACCATAAAATCAACACAGCCTGCAGCGGCAGTCGTCACAGCATCAGGCGATAGTAACAGCATACTTGAACATGCCAAGACCCAACACAGCAGCAACTCGAACGCAGCTTCTTCTGATCAACCAGTGTTGCTAGCCATAGAATACCCGATGAGGCGCCTAGGGGACAGTACACAACCAAATGAAAACAATTCAAACCAAATAGAGGTTGCACCATCGGTAGTTGATGACAGCCCTGCTACAAATCAACACTCGTGCGGTTGTCAGCAGCACATTGAAAAGTTAGAGGCAAGTTTGAAGGTACTTCTAGACGCCGCCTCTGACAACACAGACAAGATCACCAGGATCACTAATGACTATATCAACCTCAAGTCAGAGGTCGCTCTCCTAAGAGAGGGAAATGATATTCTGAAACACACTATTGAGACTTCACAACGCGCACCGACTATTGATCAGGCAGCACAGACTAACAGCTTCGAAACAATACAACCATCCCTGGGAGCGCCAACTATACAGCCAACGAACACGCATCAACAAACAACGTCATTCAACAGGACTCGACATTTCCCATCGAAGTAAAAGTCAGCAATCGATTTGAAGTACCAAAAGAGCAATTGGTAAACGACAGCCAGTACGGCGGGACATTGCTGAGAGACAACATGCATATTCAAGAAACTGCTGGTAACTTGCAAGAAGGCAGCCCACAGCCGGATACTTATCACTGGCAGAAACAACGTATAAGACGTACCAGAAGCCAGTACATACAGAGACTACCAACTGACTGCACCCACGTGATAATTGGCGACTCCTTGATGAAAGGCATATACAGTGATCGTATGTCCTCATCACACGCCGATATAGCTACAACAATTCCACTTCCAGGTGCAGGGGTAGACAGTCTAACAGACAGTATACGTAGAATGGAAATTTATGAAAATGTTAAGAGAATTACAATACATATAGGAATTAAAGTGACACTATGAGAAACCACAATATCACCATTTCTCAGTTAAGAAAACTACTAAACTTATTACACCATAATTTTCCAAATTCTAAAGTTTTTTTTCTCTTCCATCATACCACCAAGTTATGGCTCCGAACATCTACTATCCGACATAAACAACAACACCCTAGAGAAATTCTGTAATCAGTATAATGTACACTTCATCAACAACACACCATTTTTTACATCGCAAAGAGGCGCGAAAAAAAAGAAACGACTGTACAGTGACCAGATCCACACATCCACTTTAGGTAGTAGCTTCCTGGCAAAAAATATTAAATATCCAGAGAGGACACAAAACACACAGATACGACGAACATTGATTACTGAAGCCAGTCGAAATACCCCCATCACCCCAGATAAACGTCTGCTAGCGTCTGACCCCCGAATTCCTGCCACTCAAGGTGCACACATGCTACCAAGAATAAATCAACCTCTTCTTCCTACCCCCACCCTCACACGTGAGGGAAATAACTACCAGGAATATTTCTCTAACCTCACTTCCAACGAACCCTCGTTGCAAGCTGTGGTACACACGCACGGCAGTAATACCACTTTGATACACCACGCTCAAGACAGCCATGGGCCCAAAGCAGACAACAAAAGGCTCCGCATTACCAAGTTCCCGCCAGCAATGAGCGACAAAGCAGACAACAACAGGTTCCGCATCACCAAGTTCACATCAGCAATGAGCGACCAAGCAGCAACAACAGGTTCCGCATCATTGGAGTCCAGAACTTCTATACTTGATGCAATTTAGTCCGGCCACACTGAATCAAGCCCTTATGATGTCACTACAATGCAGACCTGTGAGACAGGATACGTATTAAAAACTGAACCTATATGCATTGATACCAGCAACAGAGCTTCTTCCTTGAACTTTAATTGCTTACTGTTTAACGTTTTATTTCCCGTGTGGGATACTCCGCTTTAAACAGAGACATTGACTTGTATAGTCATTTATTCATTGTTTTGGATAACAGTTGGTTACTTGGCTTGTGAAGTAGTTCTTTCAGGTTAATTATTTGTTGTATGTTCTTTAATTCGTTTTGTTCCGTGTTTGCATTATATTCGTTGGTCTAATTAGTTATATCGTTATAATATTGTCATTTACATGTCGATTTGTAGTACTGATATTTTGTAAGTTAATGTAATTGGGATTTTTTATGATCTTGTATTGTTGCTTAACTTTAACTAATTTACATTTACTTCATGGGTGAAATGTCTGAGAAGTGGCAACACTGGCTCAACATGTCCGGAATACGCCTTGGACACTTAAACATTTGCAACTTATTTAACAAGCTGCCAGAATTATCTTCTATTCTTAATCAAAATTTTCATTTATTCGGCCTTAGTGAGAGTAGACTAAATGAAAACATTTCAGATGAGGACATCTCTATTAAAGGGTACAACGTTTTTCGAAGGGATCCCTGTCGGAAACAAGAGACAGGCATTGTAGCTTATGTTTCTAATTTACTAAATATTCACCGTAGGCTAGACTTTGAAACTTGCGAAATAGAATATATATGGTTAGAGCTAAAACTTCAAAACCGCACACCCCTGATAATTGGCTACCTCTATCGAAATCCCAGTGCTGGACACGTCTGGTACGAAAACTTCACTACCATGATGGATGTGGTTTTCGCTTCCGGGAAGGAAATTACACTACTCGGAGACTTTAACATTGACACCAACAAATCCAACATAATATGGGGAAGTATAATTGCATCATACAATTTCCAACAAATAGTACAACAAGCTACAAGAGTAACAAAATCATCTTCAACACTCATTGATCACATTTACGTAGCTTGCTCAGATAACATCACAGAATGCACCGTACCCAATTGTGCAATGAGCGATCACTACCCAATATGCTGCACGTAGTCTAAAAAGGAATTAAAACTCCTAAACATAAACACATAAGTGTAAAACATAGAAGGTACAAAAATTTCAACCAAAACGCATTTTTACAGGACTTGCCCAGTTCACCTCTAGGCAATGTCTATCAACTTCCTGACCCGGATGATGTTCTGGAATTCTGGATGAAAACTTTTATTTATGTTTTTGACAGACATGTGCCAATCAAGGAAGTTCGAGTCAAACACCACGTCAAACCACCTTGGATCACCCAGGAAATACTTGAAACAATGAGAGACAGAGATAAAGCGCATAAAAAGCGGGATCTCAGCACATACTGTACTCTTAGAAACAAAGTTCAATATACAATACGACGGGAAAAGAAAAATTACGTTAAGAGCTTAGTAATGGATAAAATAAATAGTAAGGATATATGGAAGGCGATTAACACCTTGACAAACAAGTATAACTTCCGAAATTCTTTACCATCAAATCAGATTACATACGACCAATTCAGTAATTTTTTTTTCAAACTTGACATAGACCAGTTGAAGGCTTCAATACCTAATTCTCCTTGCAACTTATCTTTACTGACATCGTTTTGCGAGAGCAGATGCTCTCGTGATATTCTTTCTGACATCCCGCTAATGACAATCACTGAAGTATTCACTTACCTCAGTAACCTAAAAAACACAACCTCATCTGGGTTAGATGGAATCAGCAACCGGATTCTCCGTTGTGCTACGCCAGTCATCTGTATATCACTAACCTATGTATATAATCAGTGTCTCACCAAAGGCCACTTTCAATCAGCTCTCAAACTCGCTAAAGTGTACCCTCTTCTTAAATCTGGTTCATTGGACAATGGTTTCCCGAACAATTACAGACCCATTTCTTTACTATCATCACTATCTAAACCACTAGAAAAACACATCCATAAAGTTACATTACAGTATTTAGTTCGCAACAAGCTTATTGTTGACAGTCAATCAGGATTTCGACCAAAATATTCTTGCCATACGGCCCTTACAAACATGATAGAAAATTGGCACCAGAATATAAACAACAACAGTCTATGTGGAACTGTGTTTATTGATTTCAGTAAAGCATTTGATATGATAGACCATGTTATTTTAATTAAAAAACTTGAGACAATGAAAATTGGCTCTAATGTAGTCACTCTAATAACATCTTTTCTATCAAACAGAAAGCAAGTAGTATCACATAATAAGTCTCTGTCTCAAACCACCACCTTCAATATTGGAGTACCGCAAGGCTCTATTCTTGGCCCTCTATTATTTGCCATATACATTAACGATCTACCTTTGCATCTTTTCTGCGATCTATTTGCAGACGACTGTACAGTGTATTCAAACGCTGAAAACTGTATTTTGCTGGAGTCGTCTTTGCAATAAGAATTAAATAATGTAGTTAGGTGGAGCTATGCAAATCGTATGCAAATTAACATCACTAAAACAAAATCAATGTTATTAACAACCAGAAAACGACTTCAAACTCTAAACTCACATACATAACTTCAACTTCACATCGATAACATGCCAGTAGAAAGTGTAATTGAGCACAAAACATTAGGCCTAATCATTGATAGAAACCTAACCTTTAATTCCCACGTTCTAGCGCTCACTAAACAAACAGCTAAAAAAGTCTACCAACTCGCCAAAATCAAAAAATTCCTTGATGAGGACACAAGGAAAATATTCTATACTTCTCATATACAGACACATTTTGACTACTGCTCTACAATCTGGGACCGTTGTTCTAATTCAAGCACCAAGCGACTTTACTCACTCCAGAAACGGGCCATGTGTCTAATTTATAGCAAACATTTATCTGACAATCCTAGCCTGCATAAACGCCTTCAGTTGCTACCACTCCGCAAACGTCTGCTTTTCAATAAGGCTAAACTAATTCACAAAATCCTACATCGGAATGCCCCAAATTACCTTTGGCCATTGTTTAAATATAATGCTAGACACAGTAAACGATTAAATATATTACACATTCCAAAGCCTAGGATTGACTTATACAAAACAAGCTTAACGTACTCTGCAGCTCAGCTGTGGAACAATCTTCCACTAGAAATCAAAGACATCACCAATCCCTATACATATAATCGCAAATTATTCGAACACTATCTCAGTACGGATTATCTTCCCCCTTAATAATACAAATAATAATAACAAAACCCTAGTATAACAGCCAGTCCCATTTTGGTAGGCCAGTATATTCCACATGGCTAATAACAAGTGTCAGACCATTAGCTAATATTACTAAGTAGTATAGTATTGATGTTCGCATTTTGCCCATGCCTTTATAATGCATATCTTTTATATTGTTGCTGTTCTCTGATAGCCTTGAATGATGTGTGAATGAAATATATGAAAGAGAGTGATAGAAGGGTAGAATGTTAGACGGGCCTGCGTGCCCAATTCTTAACTCTTTGAAAATAAAGTAAAGTAAAGTAAAGTGATGGCACCCATACCATGTCACGATGTCATCTATACTATACCATGTCGTGATGTCGCCTATACCATACAATGTCGTGATGTTACCCATACAATGTCGTGATGTCACCCAGACCATACCATGTCGTGGTGTCCCCCATACCACGTCGTGATGTCCCCCCATACCATGTCGTGATGTCATCCATACCATGTCAGGATGGTCCCCATACCACGCCATGATGTCCCCCATACCATGTCATGATGTCACCCATACCATGTCGTGATGTCCCCAATAGCATGTCGGGATGTCACCCATACCATGTCGTGATGTCACCCATACCATGTCGTGATGTCCCCCATACCATGTTTTGATTTCACCCATACCATGTCGTGATGTCACCCATACCATGTCGCAATGTCACCATGTCGTGATGTCACCCATAACATACCATGTCGTGATGTCACCCATACCATGTCGTGATGTCTCCCATACCATGTCGTGATGCTCCCCCATAACATGTCGTGATGTCTCCCATACCATGTCGTGACGTCCCCCATACCATGTCGTGATGTCACCCAAACCATACCATGTCTTGATGTCACCCAAACCATACCATGTCGTGATGTCACCCAAACCATACCATGTCGTGACGTCCCCCATAGCATGTTGTAATGTCACCCATAGCATATCGTGATGTCATCCATACCATGTAGTAATGTCACCCTACCATGTCGTGATGTCACCATACCATGTCGTGATACTTTCCGAACGTCATGTTTTACCACGTTTTAAAGCAAGGATGAATTTGCACGCGAATCTCGCAATCAAGCTCATGCCATCTTTTGCAAAACATGTATCACGTGTGAATCCGACAGAAGGCTAGCGGTTCGATTCTGTTCTATAGTGTATGGATATTGACAGGGAGACTGACAACCAGTCCTACCCTAGTGTGTTTTTTGCTTACGGCAAATGGAACAAAGTCAAGTTCCAATTCTTCCAGTCGGACTCAAAAGGAGATTACACCACCACCACCACCACCACCACCACCACCACCACCACCACCACCACCACCACCACCACCACCACCACCACCACCACCACCACCACCACCACCACCACCACCACCACCACCACCACCACCACCACCACCACCACCACCAACAACAATAACAACAACAACAGCAGCAGCAGCAGCAGCAGCAACAACAACAACAACAACAGCAGTAACACCTCGTCAACGTTCACTATTGTTAACTATTTCTGAGCCAGGCATCTGATAATCTCCAGTGGCGTCACTGGGGTTGGTGTCACCCAGTGCGGTAAACTCTTGGTGTCACCCCTCTAGACTTTCACCATGGTCTTCTTCCGAGTGTTCCTGTACCATATATAATCGCATATAGTAATGTTTGTAAAATAAGTCAAAAAGTTAATAAGGACATAAGAAAGAAAACAAATTGAACAATATAACTTCAATACTTCAGGTAAAACATAAATAAAGAACTTCGACAAACTCGGACAAAGTTAAATTTTTGTTATTTTGCTATGTCTGCTTTGTCAAATTTGCAATTATTTTTATTTTGGTGTCACCCCTTGATGGTGTCACCCGGTGCGGCCCGCACCCCCCGCACCCCCCCCCCTAGTGACGCCCCTGATAATCTCATTCTATCCCAAGCAGAGGTTACTAGTAAAAACAAACAATTTAGTTTAGTTTAGTTTAGTTTAGTTAATGGATCAACATCACGGCTCACGGGTGCAACCTATAAGTGCTCCGTTCTCCTCCTAACTCAAACCTGAGTCTGGAGAAACTCAGCTCAGTGCACGAACTCCGTAGCACCGCCGAGGATCCTGAAATACTTTGGGTAGATTTGTGGCTACTATTTTTCGATTTCCAACTGCCAAGGGAGTTTTTAAGAGCGCAACAATACACACGGGCTTCCGATCTCACTACCCAGATACCAGGGGAAATTACTCGAAGTCACGGTGGATTTTTTAAATAAATCCTGGTCCTCACCAGGGCCTGAACCCGGGACCTCCAGCACTCGAGGCGGACACCATAGCTCGAGACTACTCATCCCCCAAACAAACAGTGCTTGTTGATAAAAACTGAACATAGAAGCCCTGCTAGAGAACACCTTTAAAGTAAACATTGGAATGGGATCGGTAATGTAATATGTAGCAGTCAAAGAAAGAGTCGAGACAAGCATACGCATGGAAGTACTAATACAAACACATATTTCTTACTTTTGGTACATAATTGGTCTAAACAAATCAAACTGTTGCATACGAAAGTATAACAATAATTCCGAGATATCCTAGCGGCTTTATCAAAGGTCAGGTACGATATGGTGAACCAGGAAGTCGTTGAACACGCCAGCTTTCCAGGGGATAAATATTCAATTTTTGTCACAGTGTTTTGACATTTTATCCGGTAATAAGAAGTAGCACATGAATCTTTAAACATCACAAATTGATCTCCTCATTCTCAAGGGATTGAATGTTTCCCAAACGACAAGTTTAATGCGAAGTACCACGTCGATTGGATAATCTGATACCTTTAAACAAAGACAGCATAAACACAATAATGCCCGGTTTCTTGACTGGCATATCTCGCCGCATCTCTTCAGGTGCATACGACAGAGTTGTATATCACATGAAGTGTATAAATGAATAATATTGTCGCTGAAACTTTGGCTGAAGCAAAATCACTAATATTGTTCCAATGTGGTGTACGAGATCCCCAAGGTCATCTAATATTTAACGTTACGTCCTTCTTTTTGCATAGCAACGGATGGAATAGCATAATCGATAATGTTTCGATATATTTGAGCAATCGATTATTGTTCGCTGAATACAGTATGTACGAAATGTGTTTTGTTTTTAACTCTATGATTGCAACTCAATGTCATTTGCAAACCTCTGACCACGAAAATGTTTTTTTTTTTTTCAAGGAAAGTCAAATGGACTGTATGTTGAATGTGTCAAAGCCTCAGATTTCACGCACTGTTTGCGCAGTTCTATGAGGGCGGGCATTGTCGTGCATCAACTATATATATTCCTTTAAGAGAAAAGTTCCCTGTGTTTCAATAGTATCGCCGGCTTCAATTTGTTTACTAGTATGCCATTGCATCGAGCACCATCACAGCTTCACTCATTTCCTGGAAATGCAACAATATTGTTCCCTTGATATCCTAAAAGATGGTCATCATGACTTTCATAGTCGACAGTGTTGCAGCAGATTTTGGAATCAATATTACACATGTGCAAACTGTTCGATCATCACGATTCCTACATGGGGTATTGCTTTAGTGTCAGTTTGTTTCTTGAAACAATATTTATCGCAGCCCATACTCTTCCATGCGCTTTATAATTACATTCCTGTAACTTAATTATTCCACCTTCCCCTCCCCGTAGATCCCGTACATCCATACATTATACATCCCACGAAACTAAAAATGGAAGTCAATAACGAATCCCACAGATCTAATGGTGAGTTCTCCCAGGTCGGGAAGGTCGTTTACTACTGCTTTTTTCGTGTGGGTTAACTTTCCCTATTGCCAGTGTTACCGCCACTATGGAACCCCTTCAGACTGCTGATGTAATTGTAGTTTACGTCCCCAAGCCAAGGACGAGAAATCAACATTTAAGTTCAACTACCGGTGTGTGGAATGGACGCAAGAAATAAACTGCCATACTGTGATTCAGGGAACACAGATGGGGCGGAACAAGGACACCGTGTTAGAAAAACAGGAGAAATTATTTCAGAAAGGGGCTGGTTTCCTCTTGAAAAAGAAAGTGTTTTTTTAAATTTCTTGGGTACAGTTAAGTCAGTAACCAACGTCTCACCACGAGAGTTAAAATAATAATAATAAAACAACAACATCACAAATTAGCAAGTTTTCACGCACTGTGTCCTTCTGTACAGACAGGGGAGAATTAGAATGTAAATATCTAGAGTCGTGCAGGTCATCAACGCTGAAACAGCACCCGTATTATGGTCATCATCATTATCATCATCATCTTCCACTTTTGCCGTTAAGCGTCGTGGGGAGGAATAATTGGTTCTTCAGCGCAGTGTGGCATTGGGTAGTGTCTTTCCGCCTGATTGTACAATGTCTTTGATGTCGTCAATCCATTTTCTTCTCGGGCTTCCACTTCATCTCGTCGCAGATGGTATTTGATGTAGGGCCTGTGATGGCAGTTGATGGTGCTGCATTCTAACCAAATGGCTAAACCATTTGATCTTCTGTCTTGCAATATTTGTGGCACTAGGTGTTGATTCCACAGTCTGTCTGATAACATAATTTCTTTCGAGGTCTCGGATAGTTAAATTAACAGCTTTACTCAAGCATCTAATCTCACAAGTGTGTTGTGGTACTAATAAATAAATGTTAGGGGTGAGATCCTAAACATCACAGTATATGTTAGTCCGATCAAGAGACAGAACACAATTAAATACGTCTGAATAACATTTGACGGAAGTTTGTAATTTAAGGACTACGTAGGAAAGGTGGATATGGAACATATGTGATTATAGACTGACTATCTTAAACAGAAGTAACATAGCAGAAACTGGCTGTAGGTATGTGAACCATCCCATATTTGTTGGCCTGAGCTCAAGGAGGCAACGGTGGACAGCCTTTCCCCCGCGTAGCAAACGACGAGAGCTGGCATCGAAGCCTTGTCCAACCGCTCATGCCATTGTCAGCATAACATCCTAATCGTTACACTAACGCACCTGCTATACATTCTATGTGATCAATTAATTATAGCAGTGCATTCAGTATGCTCCGGGGTTGCTGACAATATAACACAACCAGCTGGATACGCTGAAATATATGCAAAATGAGACAATGCGAGTTATTTTGAGCAGGACAAAGAGCCCACGTCAATGTGGGCATGTAAAAAGTATTTGCTCTGCCGTCCATAGATGATAGGCTCTAGGAGCTCCATGCAATGTACCTTAAGTTCGAAGCGGACAATGAACAGCCTCTACCTGGGGCTTCATGTGACACCAAGGAGCACACTTTGAGGAGAACCAGTCCTCGGGTGGGACATGCGGAAGTTACGATTAGGCATGTTTGTGAAGTGGGTAAGATAGTGCGGTAAATTAATGGGCCATGGTGACGCTCAACGAGACAACTTTGTATAGAGTGATAGTCACGTAGGGAGAGAGAGAGGGAGAGAGAGAGAGAGAGAGGGAGAGAGAGAGAGAGGGGGAGAGAGGGAGGGAGAGAGAGAGGGAGAGAGGGGTAAAGAGGGAGAGAGAGAGGGGGAGAGAGAGAGGGAGAGAGGGAGAGATGGGAGAGAGGGAGAGAGGGGGAGAGAGGGAGAGAGGGAGAGAGACAGGGGGAGAGAGGGAGAGAGGGGAGAGAGGGAGAGAGGGAGGGAGAGAGAGAAGGAGAGAGAGAGGTGGGAGAGAGAGGGAGAGAGAGAGGATGGAGAGAGAGGGAGGGAGGGAGGGAGAGAGAGAGAGGGAGAGAGAGAGTGAGAGGGGGAGAGGGAGAGAGAGTAGGAATGGACAGCGGGTGAGATGGAGGTTTTTGCACTCTTGCCCACGTGATGAGATAATAAACGCGGTCTATGGTGTGAGGTAAAGGAAGTGAGAGGGGCTTCATTACAAAGGTTATGGCGCAATGTGTAGAAAAGGAGCGCCTGGCATATGATATCGCGACTTTCACCACGAGAATGAAGGTGATGCAGTATGGCGGCGTTCCGATAGCTGCAGAGCAGTACAGCGAAGGATACTACTAAAATAGAAACTATTATGTTTCGCGTGGAGTGACTTACATCTCTCGAATAGACGAAGGTAAACAGCGTATCATACTCAACATGCATTTAATAACAGAGAAGTATAGAGCAGTTAATGTAAACATGCTCTTATGTTATGTGGATTATTCAAAGGCTGTTTACAACATCAGAAACTGTGGGAAATCATAAAGAAAATGGGCTTTCCATCACATGTAATACAACTCATAAAATTCCTCTATCTAGATCAACAAGCACAGGTTAGAATAGAAGGCGAGACATCAAATTGATTTGACATCAAGCAAGGAGTCCGTCGGGGTGTAACAGTACAGATCAACGCCTAAGTCCTGATGTGTTTCTTATAAACTGGTTTATTGGTTGATAACATTATACAGAGATCTTTCTAACATGATGTTCTCTTGTCTCCGTTCAGGCTGTAACTACCCAACAACAAACTACGTCACGACTTGAGCATCTTTCTTACTGTTCTATATCGATGCTCAAGCGTGCTGTAGTCTTGCACCCCTAAAGCTAATACTAATATGATATTCATTCTGCTACACCTCCCTGTCTTTTAAAAGACTTTTCTTCTTCAAAAGTCTTAACTCCTAACCCCTTTATTCTCTCCTTACCTCCCATAATTTCTCTAAGCCGCCCCAAACTAACTCTACCTTAGGTGAACATTTCCCTCCAATTATACCATATAGCAAACCACTAGGAAATTACATTTCTTCTTCGTTTCTGGCTCTTCACAGTTTCCTTATCAAATATATATATATATATCATAAACATGGCTCGTATCAACCGTTATCGTACACTTGACATTATGAAATTTCTCATTCACACAGCATAGGATAGACAGAAAAAAAGTAAGGAAGGGGTAAAGAAAGGGTGCGCACCCAATTTATGAAAAGTATAAGGAAATAGTCAACACAATCACATTTACCTCTCTTGCGAACGAAAAAACTTTTGTAAACAGTTTTTTAAAATATATCTTATGAAATGCATCTCTGTTCACTATAAATTAAGTTGATCTAAGTTTTCTTTTATATACTCAACATTTATATTGCCATATATTGCCATCCACAACCTTGTCTATATTTCACTTATCTCACCTTCAACCACGAACCAATGTTCATATTCCATGAACATTTCAAATTAATTAACGCTGTTTTTTCACAGCTCCTACATTTACCCCCTCATATCCCATGGTACGCTTCCTTGTTTATTTATTCCATATACCCAACCTTATATGCTGCCATTCACAGCCCCCTTTTTATCTATTCTCTTTTAACCATCTATCATATCGTTACTCATAATATGGTATTCAATCCATATATCTTCAATTAATGCTGACTTTAATGCAGCTCCTAACTTTCCCATAACCATCCCCGGCATATGTTTCTAATGCTTCATAACCATATCAACCTCTTTATGCTGATTATCACAGCAACAGAATATACCCATAAACATATTATTCACAAAGATAATGTGTCTCTCTACTAGTCCACAGTAGTTTATTACTATTTTCTGAACGAAGGGTCCTAAATAAAGCCCCATGTATTGTCTTTATTCTAGACAAAACCATGTAAATTAAACTTAACTTAACTAATTTCTAACATATATATAAACAAGGTAATTACCATTTAACATACAAGACAATTCACTTAAATTATGAGTGAAGCGAAATAAAATCACAACAGGACATCATACCCGCCCCCCCCCCCCCCAAGTTTTTATACATCATTTATGTTTCCCCTCATATCAATAAAAGGTATTAACTCATTCAAAGAAAAACATATATTAAAATAATATAACATACATCCTATATTTTGTTAGTCTCTTTTTTTGGACTAACAATAACTAACTTATTTATCTATTTAAGAAAACTCAAGAAGTCAAACCATAAAATCAATTTGCAATCAAATTACAGTAAAAAAAATATACCTCACTCGAATTTATCTCCATATTAATTATCTTAATACCTAATTATGTCTATTCTTCAAGACAACTCATTATAAGTATCAATAGAACCGTTTTCCATAACAAATGTGTCATATACATCCTCAAGTATCATTTTCCTTTTTTAAATCATGAAATTTATATCTTGCTATCTGCAGTATTTTCTATCAATTTATTTCCTACGTTTCCATTTCTTCAGTAACTCCAAGTTCCTTTGAATAAGTGCTATCTCCACATCAATATCTTCTTCTTCGTATAAAGCATTACTTTCTTCCATACTACTATTTGATTCTGAATTTTCATCCATTTCTTCGTCATCTGTATGTCTATTACTAGCAGCAGCCAATCTTTTTCTTTCTATATCCAATCTAATTTTTTTATCATCGTTTCTTAACGACCTTTCTAATAGGGGTATAAATTCGTCGCTTGATGAATTTTCCCTAATTCTTCTCTGTCTTTTCACTTCTCTTTCTCTCTGTCTCTCTATTCTCCTTTTCGTTGCTTGTCTAGTATTTTTAAATGGAGCACCTATCTCTTCTTCCATAGATTCTATGCTATCATAATGACTCTCATTCATATTTTTTTCTATCGTTTTTGGTATTGTCTGTTCTTGAGTATCATCACAAACTGGAGTTGTTACTAATTGACTTTGTGCTGGATCTTTTCTAAAATCTGGGGGTATTGTAGCTCTTCTGACGACTTGTTCATCTAAGTATCCGGTGTCTGAATAATAATTATTATTATAATTATTATTTCCCTTATCATCACTATCTCTTCTTAAGTGTTCTACGTGTGCCCTTGCTATATGTCCCGTGATCTGGTTCTTTATACTGTACGATACATTTCCCTGCTTTTCTAAAATGTAATAACCTGGAACCCAACGAGCATCAAACTTAGAGTTCCTTCTATGCTTCTTATAATAAACTCTATCACCTACTTTGAATTCCTGTAATTTTGTATTCACGTTTCTGTACCTTTTCTGTCTTTCTCTAGCTTTAATTATATTATTCATTGATCTTACATGTGCTTTATGCATTTCTTGTATGATGACCTCCTGAAAGTCTTCCCCCATATATTTACGTCTTGGTTTTAACAGATTATCTATGGGTAATATTGGCTCTCTCCCGTGTAATAAATAAAATGGTGAAAACCCTGTGCTCTCATTTTGATTTGTGCGTATGGCGCTAAGCGCAGGTCCTAGGAATAGATCCCAATCTTTTTCATGTTCATCGACAATCTTTGCTATAATATCGTACAATGTTCTATGTTGTCGTTCGTTCTTAGCATTTGAAGAAGGTCTATAGTATGAGGTCTTTATATGTTTTATATTCAAATCTTTTAATAACTTTTCGAATTTCTTATTCACAAATTCTTTACCATTATCCGTGAGTACAATCTGTGGGCAACTAAATCTTGGTACGAATTCCTGTAAAAAAATATTAATGATAGTATCTGCGCTCTTATCTGGGATTGCATAAACTTCCGGCCAAAGACTGTAGACGTCCACCATATGAATTAGATATACGTTCCCTGATAATGTTCTAGGGTGAGGACCTGATATATCTAAACTAACTTTTTGCATTGGAAACTAAGGAATATCTTTATCTTGTAAGGGACACTTAATTGTTTTCATATTCCTTAATCTGCATCTTTCACACGTATCCACATATTTACAAGCAGATTTAAATAAATTCGGCCAATAATATTTATTCGTAAGTGCTTTCACTAATTTATCACGACCGAGATGACCATTCTCATCATGATATGCTTTTAAAACTTCATTTTCCAAATGTTTTGGAATATATTTCCTTAGCTGTTCGTTTCTTTCACTCATATAATATAACTGTTCATCCTCTTGCAAAACTAAATAATTCTTCTTATACTTATTCTCATCCGTTTCTTTCAACTTCTGTTTTATTTCTAAGACTTTTGGATCTAATTCTTGTTCTTCTTTCATATTAAATTGTGCTAAATGTGGGTCTTCTGCTCTAGGTTCAGACTCTTGATCCGACGGTAAACTCTCAAAATCTTCTCTATTTATTATGGCAGAATCTAATATATTTACTTGCCAGTTTCGGTCGTCTATCTCCGGTTCTCCTTCATCTTCCGTGTTTCCTGATGACTGTGGATATGGGATTCTAGACAATAAATCAGAGCATGTGTTGTTCCTACCTGGTATGTATTCTATTCTTGTATTGTATCCTTGTAAATTCAACGCCCATGTCTGTATTTTCCTGTTCTGCACTGGAGCTTCTAACAAAGACTTTAAAGGCATGTGGTCAGTTCTAATGATGAAATCTGCGTTATGTAGATAGTAGTTAAGTTTCTGAAGAGCGTAATGGATAGCATAAGCCTCCTTCTCAATAGTAGACCATTTCCGTTGAGACCTGCTAAGTTTATGAGACAAGAAATAGATTGGCCTTTCATTTTTAACACCTGGTATTCCAGATTCTTTTCCTTCATATGGTTGAACCAAACACGCTCCTATAGCATTATCTGAAGCATCTGTATATAATATTAACTGTTTATTCAAATCTGGATATGTCAATAGTGGCACTATTGTTAAGCTATTTTTTAAAAACTCGAACGCTTTTTGACATTCATCATCCCACTTAAATCTAGCGTATTTGCCAGTTAAGTTAGTAATAGGCTCTGCTATCTTTGAAAACCCTGGAATGAAACGCCTATAATACCCACAGGTTCCAATAAACGCACGCACTTCTTTTACGTTAGTTGGAGGAGATAATTCTCTAATAATTTTAACCTTATCTTGATCTGGTTTAATTCCGTCTCTATTAATAATATACCCCAAATACTTTGTTTCTATTTTTAAAAATTCGCATTTACTGAGCTTCAGTTTGACATCATGTATTCTTAATCTGTCGAATACTAATTTTACATGTTTTAAGTGATCATCTACATCTCCTGCTGTATAAATTAAAATGTCATCTATGTATGCCAATGCAAACTTTTGCATACCTTCTAAAACTTGATTAATTAATAGCATATAATACGAGGGCGCTGTACGAACTCCAAAAGGCATTCGTAAGAATTCGTAAGAACCTGCGTGTGTACAAAAAGCACTCTTTTTCTGGGCGTCTGGGGACAAAGGTATACACCAAAATCCTGATCTTGCATCTAACGTGGTAAAGAAAGTAGACCCATTAAGTAAACCCAAAATATCGTCAATCACCGGCAATGGGTACGCTAGATTCTTAGTGATTTTGTTCAACGCCCGATAGTCGCAGCAGAATCGATGTGAACCATCAGCTTTGGTCACGATGACAATCGGAGATGACCATTCCGACTTTGATCTTGTTATTATTCCTGCTTTCAGCATGTCCTCTATTGCTTTTTCAACAATTTCTCTATTCCTTAAGGGTGTTCTATACGGTTTCAAACTAATTGGTGGGTGATCTCCAGTATCTATTTCCATCGTAACTGTTTTTGTCCTTCCCAATTCTAAATCATTAATTGCAAATACATCCTGATTCTCTTTTATAAGTTGTTCTAATACTTTCTTATTTTCTGGTGGAGTTTTTAACTGTGCCAACAATTCTTGCTCTCTTGTTATTTTGTCTAGTGAATGTATTTGGGCTGTATTTCTTCTGAATGGATGGATCAATTCATCCTTCTGCACGTTCCCTCTTCTTTCGCGTCCGCGTCTGTTATTAATTCTTTCACTAGGAGTTTCTGAATAATTTATTCCCGACATTTCTATTCTATCTGTTGCTAATATGTCATTAATGTTATGATCTACTTTGGCTATTACACATCCTCTGTATAATTTAATTTCTCTACCTGTGTTGTTAATAATCATTACTGGAAAAGTTAAGTGTTTATCTAATGATATTATTCCATCTGGAACTTCTAGACCAGGCTCATCAATTACCCCCTTTGCAATTCAGTGATTCTAACTGTGTGTCCTACTTCATAATACGGATTTCTTTTTACCTTTGCCTGTATCAAATTAACCGTCTGTGGTTTTAACGTCGTAGACATTTTAACTCTAACCAGTGATGAAATGTGCATGTCTTCTTCTAAATCTACGTACACGTCCTTGAATTTTAATTTATGTAGATCAAACATAAGTCTTACACCATTTTTTATTAGAAAATCTCTTCCTATGAGCATATTTCTATTTAAATCTTTCACTATATGAAAAAGATGTCTTACGTTGATCCCTCCTAACTTAAAATTCATTATTGTTTGTCCAATTACTTGTAAATTCTGTCCTGTAACAGAGTGAAGATTATTATGACTTCTGAATATTTTGCAATTTCTCATTATTTTGTATAAAAAACTTTCTTTGATCACACTAACCTGAGCTCCCGAATCAATTAATGTACGAATTCTATACTTCCCTATTTCTATTATACATGAGCTGGGATCTGTTTTATTCACTGTGAACTGTTTGATTTCATCTAATTGAGAGCATTCTCTACTCGTCCTGCTATACCTGTTATTAAAATATTCTTTAAATCTTGGGACCTTGTTATTTTCCCTCTTACCACAGGTCCTATTTAATAGGTAGGGCGCCTGTTTTCCTGCGTTCTTGTACTTGTAAAACTTCTGTGTCTCTCTTCAACATTCCTATTTAATCTGCTATTGCCATTTCTACTTTGTGTATTCGACTGGACACGCCTGTTACCACAAAAGCGAAAAATGTGTCCCCGCTAACCACAAGACCAACAGACTATATTTGTGTTATTTGTGTTACCTACCGTCTCACTTGTAGGATATCTCATTTGTCTTCTTTCATCATAAGCATTTCTATTACTACCTTGTAATGTCTGTATACCTCCTCTCCTATTCCATCCGAACCTTGTTTGTCCTATCTCCATAGGCTCTTCAATTCTATCTTCTCGACTGGTACCTATTTCTCGTCCTACTCTCAACCTAAATCTACGTCTCAAATTCTCCTCTTGTACTGCTATATCTACAGCTTGTGATAATCTCTCAGGATTTTCCCTCATCAACTTAAATTTCAGTCCATCTGACTTTATACCATCTACAAAAATCCCGACCAACATCCGCTCCACCCCTTCTCCTCGTACGTTCTGTCCTAAGAATGCTTCCTCAGCCAGGTTAATCAACCTATCGATGAATAATTGTACAGTCTCTCCAGTGTTTTGTTTTGATTGTCTTAACACTGAAAACGCATGCTGTGGGTCCGTTATTTCCGCGTATTTATGAGCTAAATTGTCCTTGAACTGCTCCCATGTCTCATCTACCCTAGCCTCTAATTTTCTTCTGATATGATCAGAAACCGGTTCTGTTGCTGCCTGATAAGCAAGTTTCATTTTCTCTTCATCTGATGCTGACACCAAATATGCATATTTCTCTATTGAAGTTATCCACTTCTTAAAATCTTTCGCCTGTCCACTAAATTTAACAATTTCAGCTGCCATTCCTTGTTGTTTCATGACTGTGTTGAGTTTACCTATTACCGTTTCTACCCCAGTCAAAACTTGTGTCAGTGAACCTTGTTCTTCTGCCATGCTGAAATATTTCGCTATACACTTATACAAGCAAATTCACATTATAACAATTTATCTAAATGATCTTATTTAAATATTTAAATCACATTAAAAAAATGTTCTCTTAGCAGTTTTAATTAAATTAATTACCGTCGAGCATGTCTTTCCTTGATTCAAGAGAAGCGTGAATTCAGGTACGTTCTTTAAAAATATCCCTTGTTACGGTTCCTGTATACTCAAACGTCTGGAGTTCTTATTATTCAGTAACCATCCAAACGCGACTTCAGTGATGTTCTTCTTCCAGCGTCTCAGGTTTCGTCACTTTCCTTTCACTTTCAGCTCCTGGTTGAGCCCCTACCAGAATTGAACCTTCTCTTCACCCTGAACAGGGCTCTTCAAGGCGTCGACTTGAAAGCGGCTCTCATATGCAACAGAGCCCAAAAAGGATTAGCTAACGGCTCTCATATGCAACAGAGCCCAGAGATAGTCTGACAGCGTCCAAAAGACATGTCCCAATCGATAAATAAAGGAACTATTTAACTGTTGTCTTGATAATATTCTTTTTCTATAACGATTCAGTTGTAAGAAAACCCACAAACTTATTAACGTTGTCCACAGATCTTAGATAAGATTTGATTTGATGAAACGAGTTGTCCAAATTCATCATCATTCTGGGAATTTTTTTTTTGGATTAACCTCTGCAAATTTGATTTGAGGCAAGGGCTAAACTTGATTGAACTTCCGAAAAATTTTACTCACTTGAGACAACGACTAAACTGGATTGATCTTCAGAAAATTTCTTACTCACTTGAGACAACGCTGTGTTCTGAGTTCGCCCCAGGCGATCAAGGTTAAATTAAAGAAGATAACAGCTCCCTTGAAACATCTCCAGAAATATTGAAATATTGATGTTCCACAAGAAACGATTGCAGGCATTTTCTCAAGGACGTAGCACGACTGACAGTCCTGTCTTTTCACGATGACTTGTGGCTGCGACAAACCATGAGCCGAATCCTGATCAGTGGCTCCAGAAAGTACTCTTGTAACAGTACAGATCAACGCCTAAGTCCTGATGTGTTTCTTATAAACTGGTTTATTGGTTGATAACATTATACAGAGATCTTTCTAACATGATGTTCTCTTGTCTCCGTTCGGGTTGTAACTACCCAACAACAAACTACGTCACGACTTGAGCATCTTTCTTACTGTTCTATATCGATGCTCAAGCGTGCTGTAGTCTTGCACCCCTAAAGCTAATACTAATATGATATTCATTCTGCTACAGGGGCTGTATGCTGTTCTCCTATTTGTTTAACCTGTACGCCGAAAATATATTGAGAAATGTCAGAGATGATATAAGCAAGGAGCAATCATCATCATCATGTTTCATGCCGGTAAGCGTGGGCGGTCATGTTTTGCAATCTCACTCGATCACCAGAGTCGTGGATCAGCTCCGTGTTTCTGTCTCGACCATGCCACGTGGCCAAGCCATCCAAGTATTTACTTCTTGGTCTTCCCCTTGTCTCTTCTCTTCGATCTTGCCAGTTGTCACCAAGTTCTCCAATTCATTTCTTCTCATAATATGCCCTAAAAATGGTGACTGTCTTCGTCTAATGTCTCTAATCAGTTTACGATCTTCATTTGTTTCTTGTAGGACTTGTTTATTGGTTTTTCTGTCTGTCCATGGTATTCTTTACATTTTCCTCAGAAACCACATTTCCACAGCCATCAGATGCTTTTCAGCTTGTATAACGGACAACTAATCCGATCGAGCAAGTGAAATCTCAGCTAATAGGCTGCCTCTATATCAGAGAAGTTTGATCTGACAGTTTTCGCGCTACTGTGGTCTCATTCAGCGAATTGTCCTATTTCCTCCATTTGTGAATAGCTTGGCGTGACGTAAAACGGAGGTAATGGAAGCAAGTTAAATGTTTCTTAAGTGTTGCAAAACGCTGGCGAGCAATTTGCTTGACAAGGTCAGACTTGCTAGTCCTTAGAAATATTTTAGGACAGGAATAGACGATAAAGTATTTAAAAACAAAAACAAAAACAGGGTGTTGGGGATAAATTATGAAAGGTAGCTGCTACAAAGAACAGAGGTGTTCTTCCCTGGAGATATAGGTAGATGAGAAGTTTTCATGGTGACTGGGCGCCTGTAGACATATCTGAGAGAGACTGAGCTATTTGAGGACCTGATTACACTTCACAATAACAACGGAACGTGAATAATGGAAATGTGAGCTAGAGAGTGTAAAGCTACTGGAAAGAAATAACTTTGTGAGTAGAATGTCAACAGTTATAATTTCCTCTCAAAAGAACATCAAACAAGCAGGAATAATCAGTCAGCGATATAAAAGCAGTCGCCAGCAATGTCGTCAGCGAAGAACAAATATGAAGAGTCCATGACAGAGTTCACTGAGTTCCATTTGCGGCGGTAGTTATTCTTGTCTTCTGAACCCAGTCTATAGTCAGGCAGAATAATAAAGCTGACGAGCGGCATCGCTCTCGCACCCGTGTTCTTATTTCAAACGTTTCTGTTAGCTTTACCTCATGAACAACTCTGTATGTCCTGCCTATTCATTAATTTAATGATTTTCTGTGAGATGCCATAGGGTCTCTTCAACTTTCACGAGATTCCTTATTAATGCTGTTAAAGATCTTCTCACAGTCCACAAATTTAATGTTAAGTGGCGACTTCATTTCCGAAGTTTCTTCTGTTACAATCCTCAATATGACCAACACATGATCTATTTCTGTGTATTCATTCTTTAGTTATTTGTCAATGGCATCTTTTAATCTCTCTAGAATAATTTTTTTCCCGTGAACTGACAACAAAATAGGTTCTTTTTAATTGTGACACTTCTGCTTTTTCTATTGCTTAGATAGCTTCGTCAGATATTCTTCTTTCCAGCCTGTTAGCACTGCTTCAGTCTCCAAAACACCGCTAAATAATTTGGGCAGTAATTCACCTTATCTATCTCAGGTAAACTATGTTTTTATGGGTTCCCCTAGACACTTGATACACATGGGAGCCAGACTATAAATAAATGAATAAATCTCTTCTTCTTCAGCGTTCCGAGCCATTGAGGTTCTTTGCTGCAGATACAATCCGTCTCCATTCGTAAATAAATAAATAAATAAATAAATAAATAAATAAATAAATAAATAAATAAATAAATAAATAAATAAATAGGAGATTCATCAAACGGCTTCCTGTAATGAAATAAAAATGGCTGTATCATCATGGGGGCTTAACACAGATTTATTCAAATAGGTTTCAAGCTCCTGAGATACAGCAACCTAAATGAACTAGGAAAAACTAAATATGAACTAGGAAAACAACTAAGCACGAACTAGGAAAAACTAGACAAAGCCCAAAATTTGGGACTGAGAATAGAAAATTTGGGAAAAGAGAGGAAGGGGTGGGGGAATTGGGGGAACTTGGTGCCGACCCAGTTTTGCAGATAATAAAACTCTCAGAAAGTTCGAAAACCTCAAAAGGGTTCAAAATCATCTGTGGCGTTATAAATATTTCACGAGAACACCAAAACCTGTCTACTAATGAAAAGACTAAATCAGATTGAACGAAAAAACAAACAGACAAGACGCAGACGTACTAGAAATTGATAGTCAGAAGTATGAAGCTCGTACACCAGAACTACGTACGAGATGTGTCAAGTACAGTCCATGAAATCCCAGAAATAACATACAAACATGAACATTATGAGTCAGAACAAAATGCTCTTTCATTTCAGTTAGTAAAAAAAGTATCCCACTAACATCTGAGAACTGGTGTTTACAGACTGTTCTACCAAAGTGGCCGTAATATGTGGGAGCGGAACGTTTGCAACACATTCTATTGGAAACTCAGATATACACAACATACCGGCAGGAGAAATCTGCACTATCTTCGATGCACGGACAAATTGCCTTCTAGTTAATACACATGTGACCAATTTGATTTTATGTATTGTGATCTAACGTTAGCGACTTTGCTTTATGTAATCTTTGATGTGGAGAAACCCTTCTGTGACATAGTGATTCATCATCACCACGTGCCCAGCCAACTAGCGTAGATCTCGCTCCAAGGTCCTCTAGATCTATTTGGTTGATGATGTTCCTCTATGCCAACATCCCAGCCCATCAAACAGGATCTCTCTCGTTAAGCCCCTGCATGATGATTTACTGTGCAAAAGTTGGTGAATAAATCCCCTTGTCGTTCATTACGCCAAGTCCATGTTTCCCCACGATCTCTTCGTAACCCGGGATGTCCGATCCTAACTTGGTATTCAGGACACCTGTCAACATGTTTATATTGTCAGTTCGTTGATTACCTACAGAACTCTAAAGTTGAATATGCAATTGCACCGCAACTGATTCACCCTCTTCATTTATTCGTGCGTAACACTGGACCACATTCATGTTTAATTTAATTATTGTGGCTCTGAATATTACTTTATTGTTCTAGAACGCAATACGTCCCTGACTATTAATACCTTTTCTGTCTTTTAATAATGCATAAGGAAGTTGCCTTAGGAGGCTTAGTTAGTCTTTCCTCTTGAGCCCAAAGCGGCGCATAGGGCAGAAGTCATGGCTCTCCATGTCTGGCGGTTCGCTGCCACCTGTTGTAGATCTTGGATGTTTGTTTGGTCGTTGAATGACCCCTCTCTTGGGGGGCTATTGAAGATTAAATGGCAAGACAAGATCCCAGACACTGAAGTCCTAGACAGAGCGTCCATGCCCAGTATCCACACACTACTAATGAAGAATCAGATTCGCTGGGCTGGTCACTTAACACACATGCCAGATCCTCCTCCTGGAACGTCAAGCATTCTTTGCCCACGTTGTCAAAGACCATTTCGAGCCAAAATTTGCCTTATTAGCCATCTTAGAACTCACGGCTCCATACTTTCAACCCCACTGGATGAAATTAATGGTCATCATCATTCTTGATGGACAAACAACATAATGCATAATAGTAACTTCTTCACTGCAAGGCAAATGCACAAGAACAGCCATGTTTCACCTGCGGTTATAAGCTGTTTGTCTGCTCTCTTCCTTCTTGTTTCGCACAATCTGACAGCGCAAATTTTGTACTATTTCATTTTCCCTACCACTTGTGCTTTCTGATCTAAATCATGAACATTTCAGGTGTAAATTCTGGACATTGTCCTAGATAAAAGGAGTGCAGTCATCAAGTCAGGCTCTTTAAGGTTTTTTACCTCATTGCGTCATACTTCTAGGATATGATCCTCTTTTCATCTTGGCAGTGTTATTTTGGTTTCATTTTCTATAGGCTTATTCATGATTGATGGGGTTTTGTATCTAAAATTGTCTGCGGGAAGGGGTAGCCGGTCTAACTGCAACCCTCCATAGTTGTCTCTCACGGCAGTCTACATAATTATAATTATTTAATAATCCACGTCTTGTCCGCATGTCGATTCACTGGCTGAAGTTCGCTTGCAGATTTACTGGCAGAAATAATCAATTCACCGCGGGAAAGTTGATAGTATGACCGCCTGAGATTTCGTATAACACAAAACAAAATGACATAGACGTGTAGAAACAACCTTGTTGCTCAAATCTAGCACTGTGAACATATGCTGAATTTATAAATGAGAAAAACTCATCAGCACCATTATTCAGTATTACAAAATTAATACTTTTCAAAATTAGCTATATAAGGTACATAGATGCGCTTCAGATGTAAAGTGAAGAAAAAAAAAAACAAGCTGGAGGACACAAACTTGATGGCCATAGTCATGTCCACTGGTAAGTATGATATTAACAGAGTAGACATAAGCTGTAAACTAAAACTGCTACTGCCTTGTAAAACACACGAACACAAAGGTAACAGGGCGATCAAACCCTTTACATTGATTTCCGTTCGTTAGTATCTCTCTGTGCTGGAGGTGGGTGCTCTGGTCTTGGTTCTTGTGCAACCATGTTATCTATTACAGATGACAGAGAACATGGATTTGATGAAAGCCGCAATTTGTGCCACTCAGGTTAACAGCTAATGATTGATCAAACCAAGCTCTGCCTGCAAAACCAGTCCATTAAAAGTGGAAACTAAATTGGTTATTTCGTTATCTGTGAGAAATCGTGGTTCATACATCCAATAGATACATACATCATTTCAACACTAATACATTTGAAACAGATCACCGCCCCCAACCCCTCCCCACCACACAAACACACACACACATTCACACACACAATGTTGCTAAACAGAGCCAACATGAAGAAATATAAATGAAGCTATCGCTGTATTGACAATCAGAATAGAAAAACAGAAGCTTTAAAACATTAGAGTGGTTTTATTAAAAAAAAAAAATAATTGGACTCGTATTGTGCAAGTCAACGCAAAGACTTATCTATCCACGCCATTAACCAAGGATATCAAACCTGGCAACGATGATAAACAAACAGTCGATATAAACATGATACTATTTATTATTTACATCAGACTCAGGCGTTTTGTCGACTGACTAAAACTTCCGCCAGGTCTTCTAGCTATTGTTTGCTGGTTGTGATCCCCTGGAAGACTGTGAGTTTTAACGTTGAGGTCCCATACAATGGTCATCTGAGCTGTGGCCATGACTGGAATCTACTGATGTGTGGTTTGTGTAGAGACGTCTCTCCAGATCCGGCATCACGGTATCATCTCATGAGGACTGCAGAGGCCTCTTTCCCTTCCCCAAGCTCAGAGACCAGAGTGGTGTGCACGTCTGGTACTGAAATTTTACATCTGCAGAGAGAGATATACAAGGCTGTAAGCAGGTCATAATGCAGCACTGCACACACGGACCTGCTGGGACTAGGTCTGGACTGGCCACTGGTTACAGGTATTTCGTGTACAACAAACTCTAACCCAGTGCTTGCAGGATCTTCACATGTTACAGGTATTTCGTGTACAACAAACTCTAACCCAGTGCTTGCAGGATCTTCACATGTTACAGGTATTTCGTGTACAACAAACTCTAACCCAGTGCTTGCAGGATCTTCACATGTTACAGGTATTTCGTGTACAACAAACTCTAACCCAGTGCTTGCAGGATCTTCACATGTTACAGGTATATCGTGTTCAACAAGCTCTAACCCAGTGCTTGCAGGATCTTCACAGGTTACAGGTATTTCATGTTCAATGCCATATAGCTACTTAGAAAAAGCACACCTTGCAAGGAACCAAAAGATAAACGCAAGGCGAACTGCAGGGAACAGTGTAGTGGACAGCGCACGATCACTAGGACGTCACGCCACGTTCACCGGACAACGGGAACTTGACAACAAGGGATACGTTGTGTGAATTCAGAAGGAAACGGACGTGTTTGTGGTTTTCTTAGGACGGAGTATTTTGGTTACAAGAAATTGAAGTATGGCAGCGGACTTATTCGGAACTACGAATATGTAACAACAGTTACATGAAACGCCATGGATAAATGAGCGACCGGCAACCTCTAGACGAATTGATTCAGCACAAATGATAACACCAGAGACAGATTGATTCAGCAAAGGAAATATTGTGGAGATGATAACGGTAAGACAGAGGACATGCGAAGGTCAGTAAGTACCCGTAGTAACTTAGGCCGCTCCCCGAATACCTCGTGACACTAAGATGTGTGCTATTACCTATGTATATAATCTTTGGACAACCAGAATACATCTCACGTGTGTATTTCGTTTCACGCTGTGTCGACAATTTGTTTCTCAGGTTATCTTTATTGCCTATTGTTAATGAGCCAACGATACCATAGTGTAAGTCAATGAAATAAGACTTGGCTGTAATTTAAGAGGACTTGCATTATGGCATTCAACAAACTTTAATCCAGTGCTTGCAGGATCTTCACAGGTTACAGGTATATTGTGTTCAACAAACTCTAACTCAGTGCTTGCAGGATCTTCACAGGTTACAGGTATTTCGTTTCAACAAACTCTAACCCAGTGCTTGCAGGATCTTCACAGGTTACAGGTATTTCGTGTTCAACAAACTCTAACCCAGTGCTTGCAGGATCTTCACAGGTTACAGGTAATTCATGTTCAACAAACTCTAAGCCAGTGCTTGCAGGATCTTCACAAGTTACAGGTATGTCGTGTTCAACAAACTCTAACCCAGTGCTTGCAGGATCTTCACAGGTTACAGGTATGTCGTGTTCAACAAACTCTAACCAAGTGCTTGCAGGATCTTCACATGTTACAGGTATGTCGTATTCAACAAACTCTAACCCAGTGCTTGCAGGATCTTCACATGTTACAGGTATGTCGTATTCAACAAACTCTAACCCAGTGCTTGCAGGATCTTCACAGGTTACAGGTATGTCGTGTTCAACAAACTCTAACCCAGTGCTTGCAGGATCTTCACACAGAAAGCAGAACAAATGATGCATGTGTACAATTAGATGAATGTGTGGTATACATCTTTCTAACAAGGATAGATTTTGTTCAAGGATGAGAAGTTAATTTAAGGAAGGTGCATAACGTAATGTAGCAAACAGCTATTGTAAAATACAGAAGACAGAAGTTCACATTTTACATTTATTTAGCAAAGTTATTGTTATGAGAATTTCATTACAAGAAGGTATAGTTTCTCCCAGCAGATTAAACGCACCCACGAAACATAAATTAGAATCGTATGAAGTAAACAGCCATTGCAAGCACAAGAAATGTATGACTTGTTATTAACAGTCCACGTGACTGCATTCCGGACAAGTAAAAGTGTAAAAAATCCCTTGGTAGTTGGAAATCGAAAAAGATTAGCCTAACGGCGCTGTCCGGACAACATTTCAAGTTAACAGTCTACCAAAAGTATTTTCAGAATCCTCACCGGTGCTACGGTGTTCGTGCACTTAGCTGAGATTCCCCGGACTCAGGTTTGAGTTAGGAGTAGAACAGAGCACTTATGGGTTACACTCGTGTGCCGTGATGTTGATCCGTCGACTAAACTTAAAAAAACAAACTAAACAAGGTGTAGAGTTCAGTTAAGCCTTACTGTGAAGTTTCTCAGTCACACCATTCATAAGGCATCGAGCCAGAGTACCTGTATGATACGAGCAACTCTACGTCGTCCTTTTACCTGGTAGAACACCTTAGAATTTCCCCTGTTATCCATTTCTTCATCGCCGTCTTCTATATTTCTGGCATTTCCTTTGACGTGTGTTGATTGACTACTTTAGAAGTTTCCTCTTTCTGTTAACCTGCCTATTGTTTCTTTAGAATCATACCTATTATATATTATAGTGGTGTCGTATTTATCATTCATTTTCTGATTTGATCAAAGTATTGCCAAATCTAGCCTGATGTTTCTTGGAGCCTTCTTTAATTTCTTCCGTATTTTTCTTAGCTTTAAACAAAAGTCTCTTAAAAGTCGACAGAGTCTACTTCACTGCACCGGGGTTTACCCCATATGGCTCGGTCTCTTTCCGCACCAAGCACGAACTCTGTAGCTCTAGCGACGACTACAGGAGTCTCCGAAAAATTTCACTCGTGAACCGAAAGACGCGGCCCGGAATCGAACCCACAACCTTCGGAGCCCGAGCCAAACGTCTTGACCACTTCACCATGGAGACTCCCATAGCTTTCCCATTCTTAGCTTTCCAATTACTGGTACGTGTTCACTTTGCAATCTGATCCTGGTCTTATTTTTACTGGCAATAAGGTGATTTGAAGTTGATTGTTTATAAGGATGCCATAAATTTGATTATGAAAATTGTTTCCTGGACGTTTCCATGTCCAAAGGCGCTAAGGATGTTTCTGAAAGATGGTGTTACTAATGATTATAATATGTGCCCTTGCCCATTCAACCAGTTTTTCACATCTCTCATTTGTCTCCAAGACTGTATCCACCAATAACATCATCACTTTCTAGTCTGACGTTTGCATTTCAATTCTCCAATACAATAGTTGTTCCACAATTTGCACAGAACGTGTTCTGACAAGAGTTGGTTGCATACTCTTTACAGGACATCGCAGTCAAACGCACATTGTTTTGGCTGTTTGTGATTTACTGGCATGTTTACGTTCAGTAGTTTGCAATTTTTTTTTCTGAACGACCGACAGACATACCATTAAATGAAAACCAGCATAAGGCTATCAGCTTTCAAATTACCTACAGCTGTGTTTAGAAAGCGGTATGCGAGATTGCGAATCGTGTTCGAAGCGCCCTCACCAAAGCGCCATTTATGGGCATATGCGCTATCTTCGTCTTGGTTATATAAGGTCAGCACTGTTGTTGTTGTTCGTATGTTTGTTTTCTTCTTTCGCACACTTTTAGACTACAGCATGAATATATCCACAGAAAGTATCAGACAATTAAGACGTGTATAAGATATTCAATTGATCAACGCCGTAAAAAGCTATATACCCAATTTATATCAAGCACAGAATATTCCTGATTAATGTTGACTTTTCATAATGAAAAACACAACAGAAGCGGACACCGTATGAACTTCAGAAGCCAGATGGACATGACAGAGGACGGCTAACGTAAAAGACATAGGTCAACATCTGATGTCCACAAACTGGGTCAGACCAGCAACACATTAAAAAATCACCGTGAGCTGAATGACTATTGATTTTGCTGTCCCCTAGGATGTCCATGGGATGTATGCCCATTGACTGCTTCTTAATTCGGGTGCCAAGGTCGATACAGTGCAGACGACAGCCACGAGGGGAAAATGGCACTGGGAAAACAAAGGTGATATCCTTTAAGATGATGAGATATAAGTGGAAATTGTTTTGATGTTGTATCAAGTACATCGCCCCCCCCCCCCCCCCCCCCCCACACACACACACACACGCACGCACGCACGCACGCACGCACGCACGCACGCACGCAGGCAGGCAGGCAGGCAGGCAGGCAGGCAGGCACGCACGCACGCACGCACGCACGCACGCAGGCAGGCAGGCAGGCAGGCAGGCAGGCAGGCAGGCAGGCACGCACAGAATGAGTTATAACCTATTGCCTGTAAACAACCCCCCCCCCCCCACCCCCCACTGTAACAGGTCACAGTAAAGTATCCCCTTACACAAGCAGCACGTGACACCTGATGCTAGACTCATACTAGCTAGACCGGTCGCCAGTCCATGTGTCATGTGACCAGTATCATAGCGGACACCTTTACCGCCCAAAACATTTCCCGGTACCCATGTGAGACCGGGTCCGCCTAGAAGCCCATGTAAATAAATAAAACATCTGACGTCGATGTAATATGGATCCCATGACCAACAGGCGGGCAGGCAATCGTCATCCACCACGCTAACGCGTCCCCCAGTGTACCGTGCTCTATAAGCTACAGCAGCCCACAGTGTAATGTACTCTATACGCTACCGTGACTCCCAGTGTACTGTACTCTATACCCTACCGTGACTCCCAGTGTACTGTACTCTATACCCTACCGTGACTCCCAGTGTACAGTACTCTATACCCTACCGCGGCTCCCAGTATATTGTACTGTATACGCTACCGTGGCTCCCAGTGCACCGTGCTCTATAAGCTACAGCAGCCCACAGTGTAATGTACTCTATACGCTACCGTGACTCCCAGTGTACTGTACTCTATACCCTACCGTGACTCCCAGTGTACTGTACTCTATACCCTACCGTGACTCCCAGTGTACAGTACTCTATACCCTACCGCGGCTCCCAGTATACTGTACTGTATACGCTACCGTGGCTCCCAGTGTACCGTGCTCTATAAGCTACAGCAGCCCACAGTGTAATGTACTCTATACGCTACCGTGACTCCCAGTGTACTGTACTCTATACCCTACCGTGACTCCCAGTGTACTGTACTCTATACCCTACCGTGACTCCCAGTGTACAGTACTCTATACCCTACCGTGACTCCCAGTGTACAGTACTCTATACCCTACCGCGGCTCCCAGTATACTGTACTGTATACGCTACCGTGGCTCCCAGTGTACCGTGCTCTATACCCTACCGTGGCTCCCAGTGTACCGTGCTCTATACCCTACCGTGGCTCCCAGTGTACCGTGCTCTATACCATACCGTGGCTATTAGAACTCAAGGGCATATTACTACTGACAGTTTGTGTGTGTGTGTGTGTGTGTGTGTGTGTACATACACACACACGCACACACAGATATATACATCTCTACGTTATGTTGTGATGACGTTAGACCGCAAGCGCAGTAGCGCGAGCGGTTGTCAACACGAGGCCGCGAAGCGGAGATCAATTTTGACCAGAGAATTCGCCTTCCAAAGTTACCTAAAATAATTTTAACCGAACTTGTAGAATGATGACAATTTATACATAAATACTAAAATAGGTTTTGAATGCAGCCATTATAATTTCAGTCGCTCTGAATAATCCATAAGAAAATTAAATGTTAGTTAGTTAGTTAGTCGACAGATCATCCTCATTGCACATCGAACCATTCAGTCCATAAGTGCTCGGATCCCCTCCTCAGCAAATCCCGCAGCGTGTAGCGGCTAACGACGCCAGTTCTGTGTTGGTTTATCAATCTTCTTTGGCTTCCTGCGTAGTGTTCTTGTTTGGCCACACCTCTTTTAATTTGCTGCTCTCGCAGTCTGGCCATTGTTGTAGATTCACAGTCATCACTTGGTTCTCGCAAAAGTCTTACTTCTCGTAGAGCATTCAGAATGTCGGCCTGGTCCATGGCGCGTCCGCCCTCCACAGTAGCCTCACCTGCGAGCTTGTCGGCCCGCTCATTTCCTTGTACTCCCGCATGCCCTGGCACGAAGATGAAACTAATCTTTGCCAGTCGAGACCGCTCCAGAGGCAGCAACCATTCTCTTCGGATCGACCCCTCCTCTATCCTCTTGATCATGTTCATTGAGTCGCTAAGGAAACAAGCCCTAGTGAATGTCTGTGTCTCGAGCCATGTTATTGATTTACTTACTGCCATGACTTCCATGGTCAGGCTACTTGTGGTTTCAGTAAAAGCACCAGAGTCCTCCTTCACAATTCTCCCTCCGGCTCGAGCTGTAAAGGCCCATGAGCTTCTCACATGTCGGACGACCGACCCATCTGTGTAGATGACCGCGTCACCGTCTAGCGAGTTCTCGAAAATCAACGCTTGTACTTCAGCCTCAACAGCAGCCGGATTTTCTTGTCTGCATTTTCTGTCAAGTTGGATGCAAACTGAAAAGGATGTGCAGAAGTCTGTTGGCACTTGCACCCACTCCTCGCCAGGTTCTAAGTCCTCAAGTGAACACACCTGTTGAAGAATGTCTTCGGCTTGACCCATCCACGACCGTCCTCTTTTTAACCTGCTGCCCTTCACCTTCCTAATTTCACTATGCAGTGGATGTTGTGTGTTTGCGTTAATTCTGAGGTAGGCGCGTGCCCTGCAATCTTGTATTCTCTCTTCAATGGTTGGAAACCCAAGAAGGTAGCGCATCGCCCTGCATGCTGTATTTCTTGTACATCCAAGAATAATGCGCATAGCTTCATTCTGTATCCTTTCCATCCGTTCTATCTGCTTATGGCTGAGAGTCAGGATTGCCATTGCATACTCCAAAACAGACATGACCAACCCCTCGTACAGAAGACATAGATGGCGCTGCTCACAGTTTGCTGCCGCCATCACCCGCATCGCTGCCAAACCCCGCTTGGCCTTTGTTATCACCTGGTCTATGTGCACATTATAAGCAAGGCTTCGATCAAACCGTATCCCCAGGTAATTCATTGCCTGCGTTCTTTCCACCATCTCTGAACACAGCATTACAGTTGGTGTTGGAGTGTTGACAATATGATTATTCAACGAGAACCAAGTCACTGTTGCCTTTGTTGGGTTGACCATTGCCCCAGCTTCATCACACCAAGTACTTATGCGATTGAATTAAATGAACATCGCTGGATTATGACACGGAAAACCGCTATTTCCCGCGATGGAAATTACGGCATCATAGTATGCTATCTTTAATGATTTCAATTCGAGATGTAACTGCCAACTTAAATAGTCGAAAATTACACTGTTCGCGTAAAAATGGATGTTCAGTTGAATTATTCATACTAGATTAATTCATAACGTCTATATAGAACTTAATTTACGAGTCAACGTACGTCTTAAAAAGACAGTCTCTTTATCTCCGTAAGAAGAACAATTTGATAAGCCATGGTGTATAGATTCGTAGACATTGGAGGGAACTACAATACTCGGTAGTCGGTTTCTGTTTTAATGCGATCTTGAAATAATAATTTAACGCCACGAGTACTCTATATATCATTAAATTGGAGACACAAAAACAAGAAACCGAAATTAACGAAAAATAAAAACAAAAAATCCTTGGTAAAATTTGGCAAAACTAAAACGTAGTGCCTAACTGTCTAATCCTCTACTCAAATACGAACAGTTGTAAGTACAGAACCAGAATGGCATCGAGTATCCATTGATAGAACCACGTGTTTAGAATGCTGTGAGATCATAGTCAATACCAGATGCTCGGTATTGAATACATTCAAGTGTGTGTGCGTGTGTGTGTGTATGTGTGTGCGTGTGTGTATGTGTATGTGTGTGCGTGCGTTTGTGTGTGTGTGTGTGTGTGTGTGTGTGTGTGTGTGCGTGCGTGTGCGCGTGTGTGTGCGTGCGTGTATGTGAGAGAGAGAGAACTTTTGCACACAGATACCTCCGTCAGAGTTAAAGTCCCTGCCATAGATTACAGCAGGCAAATCCTAGCGCAGTGCACAAACTCTGTAGTACCCGAGAGGGTCCAAATTTATGTTTATCAGAATTATATATGTTCATCTGTGAATATCTTTCCTTCCTTGGTGTTCTGGATCAATTATAATGATGGCATTCTTCCATGGTCGCTTAAAAGTCGCTTTAAAGTTGCTTAAAAGTCGACATAGTCGACTTAATTGGACCGGTTTTTATGCCATATGGCTCAGTCTCTTTCCGCAGCGCGGAAAGCGTCGCACAAAGCACGAACTCCGTAGCTTCATCGACGATCCTCAGGAGTCTCCGAAAAAATGCATTCGTGAACCGAAGAACGCGGCTTGGAATCGAACCCACAACCTTCGGAGCCAGAGCCAGACGGCTTGACCACTTCGCCACGGAGAATCCCATTCCATACCATAGTCTTAGACCATGAAGCAGATTTTCTCTGTCTGCCTGTCTCATCTACTGTTGCTTGTTCTAGTCGTTACGGTGCTCCCCAATGCCAATCATTAAACACATACAAAATAAAATACCCAGACACTGGACACCATAGATTAGGTGAAGCAGCAACATTTCAGGTGACGCAGCTACATATCAAGTCAAGAACCTACATATTGGTTGAAACACCTACTTACCGGTTGAAGCTTCAACACATCAGTTGAGGCATTTAATATCAGCGGAAGCACCTGCATATTAGTTGAAGCACCTGCATATTAGTTGAATCACCTGCATATTAGTTGAAGCACATGCATTTTAGTTGAAGCACCTACATATCGGTTGACGCAGCTACACAACAGTTGAAGCATTTACATATTAGTTGAAGCACCGCATATTAGTTGAATCACCTGCATATTAGTTGAAGCACCTGCATATTAGTTGAAGCATCTATATATGAGTTGGTTAGTTGCGGGGGCGGTCTCTTGTCTACATTAAGTAAAAGTAAACCCAATGATCACAACAATATCTACGGATACTGTAACTGGAGGAGCATTGATAAACGGAGAGTAATGAATCAATCAATCAATCATGTGCCATGCCGGAAAGCGTGTGCGGTCATGATTCGCCATTTCACTCGATCACCAGAGTCGTGGATCAGCTCAGTGTTCCTGTCTCGTCCATGCCATGTGGCCAAGCCATCCAGGTATTTTCCTCTCGGTCTTCCTCTTGGTCTGTTCCCCTCGATCTTGCCAGCTGTCACCAAGTTCTCCAGTCCATTTCTTCTCATAACATGTCCAAAAAATTTTGACTGTAATGAATATGAACAACAATATATTGCACGATATATTGCCTGGCATATTTCACTGCATCACGTCAGGTACATACTGCAGAATTCACACAACATAAAGTAAAATAACTAGATAAATCCTTCCAGCTGAAATATACACATGTTCGCACAGTAATGTCAATTGTCTACCACGGTAATTTTAAACTGGCTATCATGTCTTTCTGTTTGCACAAAAGTGGCCTATGTAGATTAATCATTATGGCTTCTGCAAACTTTAATCAGCCACTATTGTGTGTATTAAACAACACGCGAAACGCACTGTCTCCAAAAAGTGCCGTGCAATTGACGCAAGAAGTTTATGGTGTGTTGGCCTTGCTAGGCTCCCATCGCCTGTGTGTAGTATCTTGTCAAACCAATTAGGTATGTGTTCAACGACCCTCCTGTTTAACTGCCGCTCTGTTCTGCCGACCCTGCCACGTAGCCAAGCCATCCAGGTATATACTTCTCTGCCTTCCTCTTGTTCTCTTCCCCTCGATCTTGTCAATTGTCACCAAGTTCTCCAATTTATTTCTTCCCATAACGTGACAAAAAATTGTGACTGTCTACGTCTAATTTGTGAATATTACGTAACTAAAACATGGAGGTAGACATGCCTTCACCATTACCTAGAGGGATAGCAGACATTCAATGAAAACAATGAGCGATATTTCGTAGCGAACAGACATTAGACTCATTGACAACAGACATATTAGAATAGTCGATAGTCTAACAGAGCAGAAGTATTCTCATAATAAGTCAACGTAGGAATATTATCACCACAGAGAATGTGGAACGGCAGCAAGGTTAAGATTATCCAGAACTTGACACGACAGGAATAATAATAATAATAACCTAATCCACAACGGTCGGTCTCCCTGGCCCAGTGGTTAGCAACTTTCTCCGTAATCCCGTATATCCATGTGAGGAACGTAACTTGCGCGAGAATCGATAACGGTTCTCGCCGCGTTGGTGACTTACGAGGTATGTGAGCCGGCAGCTCAGAAAGCAATGATAAACTACTGAGCGTAATCTTGCCAAGAAATCAACAATCAGCTGAAAGATGCTGATGGTGACAGCGATGTCCTATAAAAGGATATGCGAACAAAAAAAAAAAAAAAAAA
This sequence comes from Cepaea hortensis, assembly GCA_963921405.1. NCBI lineage: Eukaryota > Metazoa > Mollusca > Gastropoda > Stylommatophora > Helicidae > Cepaea > Cepaea hortensis. The sequence goes on along the minus strand of OY992882.1, from coordinate 63,481,477 downwards.
ATCCACAACGTGAGGTAGCAGCAATGCTATAGACAAAGTATTTAATTTTTGTTTGTTTCGCATATCCTGTTTCAGGACATTGCTGTCAACATCAGCATCTTTCAGCTGATTGTTGATTTCTTGGCGAGATTACTCTCGGTAGTTTGCCATTGATTTCTGAGCGACCGGCTCACATACCCCGCAAGTTACCGACTCGGAGAGAACCGCTAAAAATTCTCGCATATGTCACGTTACTGACGAGAATATACGGGATTACGGAGAAAATCGTGTAACCCTTAGACCAGGGAGAAAGTCGTGTAACTCCTAGACCAGAGAGACCGGCATAGACAATGTAACATGACATAAATATGCAAGAAAGATCGATAACCTCGTGGTACAGAAGAGCCGGGTAGCATTGAGGTTAGTGCCCTTGCTTACCAAGACACTAGTCGTTGAAACTTTGGTAGGCTTATTATTATTTCAACCAGTACGACTGGTACGAATTTAGACAATTCCCGGGAATTGTCTGGGAATTGTCTGAGAAATGTCTCTGGGAAATGCGTGGGAATTGCTTGAGAATTGTATGCGAAGGAAAGGCAGTGAGGACGGGATATGACCATACCGCCTAATTATTCGTTGACCTTGAATAAGTTCAGACATACCAGTTCACGGCCGGCACTTTAGGCTATCGGGTAACCTTAACTGTTTTTTTTTTTTTTTTACATATGTGAGATTAGGAAATTAGGATTACAAACAATGTAACATAACTTAGCTAATACAGCCAGTACAAACATCATCATCATAACCTAGAGGCATCTTCATACTCAAGATCGACTGCGTTGAGTACTGCTCTGTGTATACACGGTGCATTCATACAGTCTTCGTCCAGTACACCAGGTGATGCATCCCTACACTACAGACAGTGTGACGAAACAGAACTGTTTTATGCTCACAATAACGGGACAGTACATGAAGTGATGTGACGCACCACTCCTTCACTATAAACAGTGTGACGAAACAGAACTGCTTTATGGTCACAATAACGGGACAGTACATGAAGTCATGTGACGCACCATCCCTACACTATAGACAGTGTGACGAAATAGAACTGTTTTATGGTCACAATAACGGGACAGTACATCATTGAAAGATCATTTTGTTTAAAAGTAATATAAAACAACAGAGACAATTATTATTATGGTTGTAGTCAATATTAGATAGAGGAATATCAACAAGGTCATATATATCGTGCTATAACAGAAGATTGTCTATCGTATATACAAAGCGTAGCTTAAGATACATTTCACTGCTGGAATCCCACAGCCAGTAGGATTAGAAATAACGTTAGAAACATTGTAGAAACATGTCAAACTAAGAGAACATGCAACAATATTACTGGGTAGTTATCTGGACAGGGAAATCAACAACAAGTGAATAATATAAAACAATAAGGTTAAGGCAAACATCGATATTACGTTTTTCGTGGCATTTGCTGCGTTAATTGCCAGCTCAAAATAACAAGACCGCTATGACCTGGACATTTAAAATGGAAACACTGTAGGAGAATTAGAGTAATTAAAGGAAAATCCTCATGCTTCGCGGCAACACATTGAAGAATTGTTTTGTGGTTTCTGTGAATGCAGTATTGGAGAAGAAAACCGTTTGCGGTTTAACCACATAAATGCAGAGACGATTAAATCAGCTTATGTAGTTTAGTCGAAATTCTGGAGTCGAGTATAATTATATCTACTCAGTATATACGGCTGATTTTGCTGCTTCTTGCCGTAAAAGCTGCTCAGTAACACACAATTTAGGAACCCTTTAAGTGTAGAGAATTCAATAACATCGGGCTTGACTACATCCGATACCTCAATGCAAGACGGTTCTGCAAGTGTTTTGCTTAACTTGGCAATAGCAGGTAGACTGACTTGCCACAATGTTAGTAATGGACTCGTCAGTGCTAGGTGTTGTCTGAGTGAAGATCTCGGCGTTAGCTAGGCAGGTAGCCGGGCTCACTAGTTCGCGTAATGCTCACCAACTGAACGAAGTAGGCCTATTTTGTGGTAATAACAAATAGATGCCATAAGGCAAACCAACTCATTGAACAAATGGCACCAATACTAAAGAACAAACACTATCAGCAGACACTAAATAAGCACTCTACAACCAATCCTCCTACCAACTATATGCTCCTGTGGCGGGTATCTAGAGTGGAGGGCAATGTATTCTAAATTAAAGGTTGCCGACTACTACAAGAAAACCAGAGGTGGCTCGCGGGAATTCTGAACGAACTGGACCAGACAGGCCTGATCGGTTTACCTAGATAAGCAAGGGTGGTTTTCAAGTAGAAGACTAAGAGTGCACAGGAACGGCACTGCCGTCAGAGAAGAGACTGCTCACTCTTATATAAACTGATTCTATGTTGTCATTATAGAATGCCATATGTGCTGCTTGCGGTCGCTTAAGTGCGCCATAGTCGCACAATAAGTCCATACATCATCTGCAATGTAACCTTGTCCTGTACCTAACGTCAGGTCCTTACATCATCTGTTCCGGTTCAATGAAATGATGCGATGAATAGTCACTCATATAGCTATTGATAGATGTAGGTAACATCATATATCCAACTAGACATGCACCAACATTTTAATACAATAAGTTTCTCCAATATCCATAATATGCGCATGTCCAATCGTCTAGATCAGAGGTCACTAAACTTTTATCACGGCGGGTCGAATAACTGACTAAAGGACGAGCGCGGGCAGCGTAATTATCTGCACAATACTTGCAAGCCTGAAGTAAAGCTCGGGGACAAAAGACGAAACACTATGCTTAGCATCCCATGCTAATCATGGGTGAGTGGCGTGCAATGCACAAAAACAAAGACAACCAACATATTTATTTACTTAAAAAAAAGTTAAAGAAGGCAATGTTAGCAAAAGATAATTACATCAGAACTAGTATGCACATATCCGAATCTCACAAACAAAGCAGCAAAAAATGTTAGTGAGATTTGTGAAACTGACGTTTGGATATAAAGATATCATCAATGTTTGGTTTGGAATTGCTGCATCCAATCAAGAGAATTGCTTTCAAATGTTCATCAGTAAATCTCGTTCGATGTGTTGACTTCACATACTACATTTTTGAAAAAGTTTGCTTACAGACATAAGTTGTTCCAAACACTGATTCAATACCAGTGGCAAATTTCTTTAGTTTCGGAAACTCAACATCAGGTAAGCAACAGTAACATTCAACAAGTTTTCCTTCTCTGTGCTTCTCTTTCAACAAGCCTTAAGCTTGCAAATCAATTAACTTCAACTGTAGTTCGGCTGGCACATCATCAAGGTTACAATCAAACGGATTCTGGAACAGAAAAATGTCACTCTTAGTTCTGTCAAGATCTGAAAATCTCTCCATAAAATACTTCTTGAAGTCACGAGTAATTTTTTTTTCTCAAAAAATCGAAGCTTGAAGCGAGAAACTCTTTGAAACAGTGAAAATGAAAAAAACTTTCTTCTTTCCGTTGTGCTTCAAACAACGACAGCTTTCTCCGAAATCCTTAGATGATTCTGCAGAGATCACTGATGAGGTTATCCGTCCCATGAAGTTGAAAATTCAATTCATTCATGTGGGATATGATATAGACCAAAAAATGACACATTTGACAGCCAGACAGGATCTGACAACTGTGGATCAGCTCTATTTTTTTTCAGTGAGGAAAACATTTATTTAATTTTGGAGCTTGTAAAAAACGAAACATGACTTTACCGCAGCTAAGCAACCTCACAGATGTGTGATAAGGCAAGTCACAGAATTCAGAATTATTTTCTTCAAGAAAAGCCGGAACAGACGGTGATTGGGTGCAGGTCCCCGAATGAAATTTACAGCAGAAAACACTGGTTTCAGTACACAATAAATATCTACGTCTATAACAAAGAGTGCTTGAGTGCCAAAGAGTGGCAAGAGTGTATGAATAGAGCGCCCGGAATTAGCAAATCTTCCCAACTGAGTCCAGATTTGTCCCAAAAGACCTGACTCCAGCCATGTTTTCTCCTCCATCAACTGTAACACCACGAAGTTGACTCCACCGAACGTTCTTGTCATGAAAAATGTTTTGAATTTCCCCGAAAATGTCTTTTCTAGTAGTTGTTGCATGCATGCTGCAAACGGATGTCAACTCTTCCGTTATCTGAAAGTCCAAAATGACACCACGAATGAACACGGGACATTGTGACGTACTCGAGAGATCAGTAGGCTCATACAGAGAATACCACAACATGTTCCTAGTTTTCTCGCGTATCTGTAGCACTATGTTCTCTTGATGTTTTTCAGTTATCCGCAAAACTGAACTTGCCAAAAGGCTCATGTTCCAAACAAATCGGCTTTATCAAGACACAAGTCATTTGCTTCTTCCATCATACACTCTTTTATGAAGTTGCCATCAGTAAACGGGTTTCCTCGTTATGAAATCCCGTGCACTATTTTGTAACTTGTACGAGTGACAGAATCATTTTCAGCAAACATTATCGCAAGAGATTTCTTTGTGTTTATAAAACACATTTCATGGATTCATATTTCTCAGAGCGCAACTTTCCAGAAAACTTGGAATATGTTGGTAGATGTTTTGTTTTACAGTGACGCCGAAGATTGTACTCTTTCAAAACGGTAACACTTTGGCTGCATATTACGGAACTGGTTTTCTGGTCCTTTGTCTCCACAAAGAAGTAATATACTCCCAATTCTTCATTGAAAAAAATGACACTCGGCGGCCACTTTTGCTTTTCTTAGTATCTAGAACGAAGGGTGAATTAAACGAGATATAAAAATAAAAAAGACATTGAATTAGAAACATAATTAAACTCCTATCGAAACACAAGACAAGCAGAGGACTAGGTGAGCTAGGTCACACTAAAAGTACATTTATTGTTTATAGGTACCTCTGGTAATAGAATATATCACATAATGAGGTTTGCAAAATATGTAAATAGGAACAGCCTAAATAAACAACCTAGGGCAGTCTTTTTCAACCTGTATTCCGCGAGTGGCAGCCAGAGGTTCCACCGAAACAGACCGAAATCGCCTAAATGCAACATTTCTCCCTACCTGGTTTATCACGTAAAGAAGGACAGACACTTGTATCATCGCACAGAGTTCCTTGGGGAAAGTAAACATCTGCGTAAAGATCTGCAGCAGCAGAAATGTTGAAAAACACTGGTGTCGTATTATATATATATGTCGTCCCTGGGGTGAGGGGAATCAACACCGCCATTCTTTTAACCCCATATCATTATCTTGAGGATCTTCTGGATTTCTGTCCACAATACCCAGTCAATCCCTGGATTCTCTCTCTCTCTCTCTCTCTCTCTCTCTCTCTCTCTCTCTCTCTCTCTCTCTCTCTCTCTCTCTCTCTCTCTCTCTTACTACTGAACCAAGCCCCATCTCATTCTTTTCCAAAAACACACTACACAACACTGGCTCTAACAAAAAAACAAATTAGTTTAATAGAGAAAAGTGTCATGTATGTGAAAAGTGTATGTATAGAATGTCTGTCGTATAATCTAGTGTGTATGTAGAATCATACCGAATAGATCAGGAGCAAAGTCTGTTTCATCACTGTACTGGCCACACAACAGCACCATATATGATAGACAGAAGACCTCACCCAAATGATGCGTCTCTCAGGCCAAGTGTCGACTTCCTCCGATAGCTCTTGGACAATCCGGATGCTTGGTCATCAATAGTGGAAACAGTCCAATATTGATCATCAATCTAACACACACAGTGTAACTACTCTGTTCATAAAGGTTCTGTGATCAGAGAATCCTAACAATAATGTTACTGTCCCTTTGAAAAACTAAATGTTAGTATTTCACTTATTGTAGGAATTCCCCAATTGTAACACACACTGGTAATTGGTAATGATAGGAATTCCCCAATGTTAACACACAATGTTAATGTTCCAGATATCTATGTATCTAATAGTGTTCCTGGTACTGGTGTTGTTGTCAGTGTCTTGATTTTACTGTGATGTAAACTATCACTCAGGAAACACACTTATATAATGATCGTTTCCTGCTCAGCAGAGGCCAGGTTCTTGCAGACCCTCTGGGTTATGGGCCCAGTGCAAAAGCCTCTCAGTAAACTCTGCCTTCAATGCTCGAACCATGACTTTCTTCTAGTTGGTGGTAAAATCTAGTGGAACATGTTGAAGAGAGAACACACCTGGTGAGAGCAACCCGATTCCGACCTTTATTAGGTGAGTGTAGGCCACCGGCCGCACTCAGAAATATAACAGAAAACCAAACTCTGTCATAAGGCCGAGGAGCTCATCACATCGGTCTGAGTCATGGTAAGACAAGGAAAGACAAAGGAAAAGTGGCAGAAACCCAGCATATACCCCACCGGAAGATCCTATCATCTCACTACATTGCCCTTCACTCACTGAGTTGATTGATATCTCACACCAGCTAGTTTAAGCCACGCGACAGGTTACTGTTGCCGACGCTCCTATAATACGTTATATCAACGCACATTACTACACTCGATTCCTAAGAATAATCTAAGTTAGATCTATTTACTTAAATACCATATAGTTATTCCTGTTGGAGATGGAGACTATGAAATCACACACTGGGTAGATGTCCGCCGATATAAATCAACAATAGACACTATAGTCTCTCTCTAGAAACAACTAGGAATATTGCACACGTCCGTATCGTTTCACAACTTTTGGTCGACTACCCCAAAGTTGTTTATTCAGACTGTTTTTAATACTTTTGTCTGAATGACGTCACAAAACTGTCTAGACACTAGACGTCTAGAAGCTATTTTTCTCTCTCCGTTTCCGACTTAATGTCAACAACTGTATGTACCTTTCATCCGGGAAAGTGTCTCCTGTCTGTGATCTAGAGAATAATTTCTCCACAACAAAAGTTCTTGCCGACTTTTACCCAGACAATCTGTCTACCACATCAAAAGAATGGCCGCTGCCTGCAGACTTATGGCACGACAGTCCTTCCTCGATCAACAACACACCAAAGAATGACGGCTGCTTGCAGACGCATGGCGCGACATATTTTCATCGATCGACAACTTCAAGATTTTACGTGACAACTGGTCTAGAGACCAGCTCGATTAACACCTTGACCGGAGAATTTTTCTAGCTGGGGATAATATTTTCGTAATAACACGAGGCTTCTATTTGTTATGCTATGTTTGCTACTTTATTACTATTTATTCGCATTTGTAGTTCACTTACCTATCACTTTCAAACAAAGAAATCTTTGTTACATACCTATAAAATGGATGGCAGGCAAAAAGAAGTAAATATTTCTGGAGCGTCGGACCTGTGTTGACATCCGGACGTATCTGGGGGAGAGAAAGATGCGTGTTTATGTGTGTTGCCATGGAAACCATGGTAATGCCAGAGCATAGGAGGAACTAGCGCGAGCAGGGGAAGGACATGGGATGGCGCGAAATAAGCAAACATTACAATAAACAAAAAAATATAGATACACTAATTTAAGACTGAAAATAGTACATTTAAGGCAAAAAGCAGCCAGGAGGTCTCCGCACGTGTGTAGATCTCCTAGTATTCTGAACATAATATTTAAATTTAAATTTTATCACAACGTCTCGTGTTCCATACGTTTTATCAAGCAAATTCGAGTAACGTCAGCGGGCTTGATGAACTGACGTCATGAGCTGGTTTGATGACCCCTGGCCTAGATCAATGTGCGGAATCCAGATAATGACGGTATACATACAATGTTCTGGTGATATCAATTTACAGTGTAGATGGTTGCATATAATTATAATATATTCACATCTCACATAATTAGTAAAATATTATCTCATAAGTACGTCTAAACAACAAAGGAGATAATAAAGTAACTCGTAAATATACACCAGGATCGCCATTCCCAGGTGTCGCTTGTTGTAAAAACATTGGAAGCTGGTTATTTGAAGTGAATTACCACACAGTCTCGTCTCATAAAGCGCTACAATATCGTTCCTCTATGCCAGGCTTTCTGGAATTGGGCCTCGTTGTTTTGCACTTGCGCAATTCCAATATAGAATACGAGTATTCTTGAAGCCTAGAGGGACACATTTGAGCCTGGATCACCTGGCTCCGGTGTGCCTGCCTTGTCTACGCCTACCCCGTCGACTTCCAGGTTTGTTAGCCCTCTGTACGAGGCACAAACGCTGTTCTGCCATGATGGAAACCAAAACACAACACAGTAACCCACACGCTACAAAATACCCCCAAGAATGGATTCGCTCAGATGCACGAACTCCGTATCATTGGCAAAAAACTTAAGAAAATGAAAACAAATCAACTCCGGATTTATATCCTGGCGCCGAAATTACTCGGAAGTGATGAAATTATCAATCTCATACGTGAAAAAAGAAGCGGTTACTATGGGTGTGATTTGACCATAAACTTGTCCTCTTCTGATAAAATATATTCAGCTGACCGTACATTCTCTCGGTAGATTTACAACCTACCGTCACTAACCTTTATACACAAGTCCCTTTGGGCTATCCAATTTCGTGTCACTGAATGAAGCGGAAACTTACCTATCTATTGTACTATTACTATCGCCTTCGGCCTGGCAAGCTATCGACCGAACCATGGTAATACATTTTGGTGAATCACTATGTTATAGCTACCAATTCCTAACCTAAACAAAGGCAGAAAAAGAGAAAATCAGAAATGAAAAAATTAGGACTAAAGTCGGGAATATACATGCGTTAGATTTCATAAGAAAACAGCAAGTTAAATGGTTTGGCCATATAACAAAACTACCAACTAACAGTATACCACATCAAGCAATGATGTACAGAACAAACAGAACCAGAGGAAGAGGTCGACCATTTGAACGATTGGCAGAGGAAATAACACAATCCATGGGAATCACCATATACGAAGCCCATAAACTTGCACTATCTCGCTGTTTATGCTTCACCTTGACACCGCAAGGTACAAGAGGAACAAGATGATATGAGATGAGATGAGAACAGCGACAGCAGAGGTAATCAAGAGATATTTGGAGCCAATGTTTCAGGACAGTTTTAGCTCTTCTAATTTAAAAAAAAAAAACAGGCTGCAGAAAACTGATTTGCCAGTCACTATTATTCTGCTTATAGTTCATGCCTTTTAGAGTTTGTGATCATGTCTGTCTACAGAATTGTGTCTCGTGTGATGACAATCGTTTCTGATACGGACATTCCTTCATGCCATGATGTCAGACTGTTCAGCATCTTCTCTCTTGGTCTCCCCCCGCCAATTTTCATTTCCAAACTTCAGCTGTGGTGACATACTCTAGCTTTCTTCTTCTCATGAAATGTCCACATAATAAAGACTGTTCTCTTCTGATGCAAGTAACCAGTTCACTTTGTGTGTTAACCTCTTTAAAGATATCTTCATTGGTCATCCGATCGTCCTAGGTGTTCTCATAATTCATCTTTAGAAACACATATCTCCGCAGCTCTGACACAGTTCCTCACTTGTCTGCTAATTGTACATGGTTTGTTTCTATACAAAGTGAACAGATCACTGTTAAAGAAATGTACATTCTGAACATAACAAGTCTATTCTACCACCATTCTGTATGTTTATCGCTTATTCGCGCGACTAATACTCATGTTCTTGAGTGGAGGGAAAAATGTATGCCCAACCAAACATTCAATTTTTACTTGCAGGTAGCCAAATACAACATTCACAAACGACATGCGTTCTGACAAGGTCAATATTTTTCTATTCCACTACCAGCGAGAGAGAGAGAGAGAGAGAGAGAGAGAGAGAGAGAGAGAGAGAGAGAGAGAGAGAGAGAGAGAGAGAGAGAGAGAGAGAGAGAGAGAGAGAGAGAGAGAGAAGAATAAAAGGTGGTGGGTTGGAGATGAGAGGAATAATTTGTGAATAGCATTACAACGTTTATTTTGCCAATGTCTTATCCAATTTTCTGCCTACATGTATATGTCGTGTTGAGTGTCTGACAGTAAAAAGCTATGAGATTCAACGTATGTTAAACGTATTCAACTTCATGTCTAAGTTCACACTGTCACCAGCTGACATAATTTTTCGGACAGTCCTGCCTGGCATAGCATCGCTCAGCAGCGATACGGATAGAATAAAAATTAAGCAGGCGATTTAAACCAATGAGAGCGATTGCCTAAAGGCGGAAACAGCCATCCAGAACCCCTCTACGGACAATTCGGGGGAAAAGGATTGTTAGTTCAATCTTAACATTCTAAGTTGTTCACCACCTGGTGTGTTGAAGCGAGCAGTGTTCTAAACTTGGGCAGGCTCAGCCTTCATTGTGTGGTGAATTAATTCTTGAAGTTAAGAATGTATATGTATTTATATACGTGTATATATTTATAATAATGTCGATGTAATGTTTAAAATGTTTACAAATGATCAAAGTCTAACTTTGTGTTCCTGTGGGAATGAAAACAGGCGCCATGTTTTCTGTTTACGGCACTTGCTAGTTAAAATCTTCAGCTAGACATTTGGTTGCCGTTTACTAAAGAATATTATCTTACATCCCGTTGCAACGTACGGCTAAAGAATATTTTCTTACATTCTTTTACGATATGCGGCTAAAGGATATTTCTTTATATTCTTTTACATACGCAGCTAAAGAATATTTCTTATATTTTGTTACCATGTGCTAGCAAAAGAATATTTCTTATATTTTGTTACCATGTGCTAGCAAAAGAATATTTCATTATATTCTGTTACAATCTGTATATAACCACTTTTCTCAATATATGAATAATATACTTTTCAAATGTACTTGCTAGACAATTATGCTTTTTCAGAGAAAAGGTAGCTTAGGAGTCTATCTCTTTAAAACGATGTACACTGACTCACACCAGTAGGGATGTATATATCTTGTGATTCTTTTATTTACATTGTCCCCCCGAATATGGTTTGTGAAATTGTCATGTTTTGTTCTGAGAATAAATGCTCATTAATAAGAGTTGCACCATATACCCAAATGTTAGCCGGACATTGCACCCACCAACAACCTTACATTCACAGGATGATTAGGTAGTTCGTACGGTCAAGGGCAGGCCATTTATGTTCTGAACTATGATTATAAAACAGCCCATTTCTGACTATGTGCATGAGATAACCTGCAATCTTGGGTGGTTTAACAATGTCGCCCTCTAGCCTTTTGCTTAGAAGAGACCGCGGGGAATGACCATACTTGATTTGTTTAAACCAGTGCTTATGCTAAATACATAACTCATAAAGGCAGTTATATCAATACATGATGATGATGATGAGATTATATGGTGGACAATTAACTCTCAATACATGAGGATGATGATGATGATGATGCGATTATATGGTAGACAATTAACTCTCAATACTTGATGATGATGATGATGTTGATAGGCATGTGCGATACAAGCTGAGCCCAGAGTATGAGCTTATTTACAGGCACCTGATGAGGACAGTGATGATGATGATGTTAAAAGGTTGACCATTAACTTCACTTACATCCATCTCAACACACCCTGTCTTATCAAGCAACAGTCTCAACCTATCTCTGGCTTACTAGGAAGTGTCACTACATACACCTTTCCCAGGCATCTACCATAGTATGCATGTATCTCAACCCACCTTCATCACAATATGCCTTTATCTTATTCACATGCCTCTACCACAACCTACCTTCATCCCAACATGTCTGTTACATCCTTGATGACTATGAATCAACTTAATTTAATACCACCAGATAACCTGATCACAATCAGACTCCCTGGTCTTAAAGTGGGACTATCTTATTTCATTGTCCTGGTTGCACCAAGAGTTGATCCCATCAGGACCTTACAGCATGATATGGTGGATTGAATGCCATCTATACAGATAAGAGGGAGGTGATCTCACTATTGAGTGGACACATTCTTCCCCCTCTTATTGCCTTATTCACTTCTTTATTTTTCTTGATTGTTTTGTTTTCTTGACATGTTTTATGCTTTACTGATATGTAAATGTTAGCAAAATGCTTATGAAGTTATATTTTGTTTGGACCGTCAGATGTGACCGAAAGCCTACGGTTTTGAAGATGCAGACTAGGTTGCTGAGGCCAGGAAAGTAGAATGTTTATGTCCACCTCTTGCCAGCCCTAAGTTTATTGCAGCATCCTCCCTTGCATCCTCCACCACCCCCCATCCTTCAAGGTATAACCCATGTAACCCATGAACCCAATGAGAATTCCTGATGATCCTAACTGAAGACCCTTACCATCCCTCACTCACAGTGATGCCCTCTGATAGAAAACTGGTTCCAGGGAAGAATTGGAATCCTATACAACTGAAGTACCTACCGGCAGATATCAGCTGCACCGGAGACATGTATATCCTTTGTTAAATGGTATTTCCTTGATGAGACATAGTTATACTTTGGTGTATTTTGGATGATCCAAATGTGTGATTTTTCCAAAATTATGTATTCACATCAGTTGGTATTCCTTGTAAACCGTAAACCTGACTATGTTTTTTTTCAGTGATGTGTCCAATGTGAATATATTTTGTTGTTATATTTTTTTTGGATTTATTACACTTTATGTTACTAGACCATTTGTTGATTGATTCTTACATATTGTTTGTAACCACAAATATTATGTGATGTCACTGTATGTCCTGTTTATATTGTGAATGTCCTGTCATAATATTCCTGGTCTTGTCTATCACATACGTGTGTTAGTGTACACAACAAAAGTTGATAATAATAATTAATACCGCATGAGGGCGGACACCTGCACACTAGCCCCTTTTCCCCAGTGATAGAAAAGGGCATCCATTTTTGGGATAGTGGAAACAGTCCGTGGTCTCCACACCTTCCCAAGAAGCCTAAACTTACATATTTATATATTTTACATTAATTCGTGTAGATACGAAGACTACTTAGTATCTTCACGTTGGGGCACGAGCCATAAAATTTAGCTTCTAGAAGGTGATCTGGATAGAGGATAGGAACCCATCCCCTTTGGGCATACCCTGATAATATTCCTCAGATAATTAAATTCCTCTTAAGTGGGTGCTACATTCTAACAGATGTAACCCCTAATAAATAAACCTAACAGTCGTGTTGAGTGTCTGATAGTAAAAAGCTATGAGATTCAACGTATGTTAAACGTATTCAACTTCATGTCTAAGTTCACACTGCCACCAGCTGACATAGCTTTTCGGACAGTCATGCCTGGCGTAGCTTGAAAGATTGTCGGTAGGCGTTCAGTGGTTTTGCATGTATCACCGGGTACCGAGGGAGTGTGCAGATCGATTGCTACTCTTGGCCTGTGTGTGCCTGAATAGTCTATCTGTGTGATAGATATCTGGTTGATCTTGCCAGTAGTCATATGCTTGTCTCAAAGATTAAACCATGCATGTTTAAGTTCACACTGTTTCACGGTGAAACAGCGAATGGCTCATTAAATCAGTCGAAGTTCCTTAGATGACACGATCCTATTTGGATAACATGCTTACCACGGTACCGAAGCAGCACTGGAAATTCTTGTTTTCCGGACATGTTTACCCTGAATTGGTTTCCTTGCTCTATCAAAATCCCCCTGCTTGTGAGGACCTGGCCGTTACTCACCTTCTGCTACAAGGAGGTTGCGATGTTGAGCCGACAGCATCTGCAGCCTACCTTGTTCCATCAACCTTTCCTCTGGAGAAAACAAGACAAGACCGAGCGAGTGATTATGTTGCATGGGCAACAAATGTTCTCTGAATCCAAGCCCAGGCGTTGTGCGATGAAGGTTTAGATCCAATCCAGATACTTTCGTCTATAAAGACGGCAAGGTGGCACAACAACAACACGCAACAATATATGTACAGGGGGACAAAACACAGCCCTGACGGACTCCTTGCTTGATGTCAAACCAATATGATGTCTCGCCATCTATTTTAACCACCACTGCTTGTTGGTCAACATAAAGCATTTTTATGAGTTGTACTGCTGTGGCATAACCACTAACCACCATTATTCAGTTGACAAGAATGCACGCTAAAGAGAAGGAAAAATATAAAACAATTGACTTCACCAACGCAAACTGAAACCGAAACTTAAAAAAAAAAAAAAACTAACGCAACATCAAAACTGAAACTGGAACAAGTGACAGATGACGTCAATTCTAGGAAACATTTCATCAGCCCAAACTCAGGAGATCATTGGATAAGAACAGACACGTGGCAATGCCCCAATTCGGAAGCCCGCGTAGAATATGTTAATCGCGCACTTTTTCTGCAACCAGCCTGATGAACAGACGTAAAACTTGTGTGACCACATTTTCAAATAGGGACTGCAGAATGTCTGGATCTGAGGTAAGCTTGTTATTCCTTTGATTAAACTGATGACCAGATGTATCAAGTGACCAGTAAGGGTATCCAGTGTTTGTAATGTCAATTGAAATGTATTATTATAAATTTAAACCTCTGAAGTGAAAAATGCTCGACTGTAGATTCTGACGACGCCGAGCCGATTCTCGGGCAAACTGACAATCTACTACTCTCTTCGAATACTGCAATCTCTGATATTCTTAAAGATAGTTATTAACTTTAAGAAGTGCATAATAATACTACATTCTATTCTAGACGACTGTACGAAGTGATGATTCTAAAGCAATCTTGTGCATTTCAGCAGAAACACTGCTTAAATTGCTATCACTATCTACAGCTCATAAGACAGTTCGTGTACGAGAACAAGTGCCTCGTTTTAAAACAGACTTATCTATGCCTATTTACGATCTAGAAAGCTGAAGGAGAAATCAAATCTTTCCTTTCTCCTTCATCTAATGAATAAATAGGGTTTGATGGAATAATTATTTATATTTATGTCAGATTTTACTTAGATAAGGGCACTCATGAACTGCATTACATCAGAAAAGTTGTGCTTCGCGGAACTCCATCATCAGAAGTTAACTTAACTCATTACTCAACATAACTTAAAATACAACACCACACAACTCAACACTCAACCCCACAACAACAACCACAACAACAGGTAATGGGAGAGGAGTTATTATACAAAGAAGAAGAAAAAGTTGGTTAATTGGGAAAACACAGAGAACCATTTATACACACTACCAACCCAATTGAGTGATAGAAATGTTATAAATGTATGCCATTTATGCATATGCATTTTGACACCTCCTCACTCTTGTCACTGTCTTACTGTACACGTCTCACTGACCCCAGGTCCAATGAGAACTTACATATAGCAGGAACCAGTTGATACCAGGAGTGCACAGTGTGATAAACTCTGACCACCCAAAATTAACCCAACACTAGATTAGAGAAAAGAGGAGGGGAGGTGAACTAGTTCCTACTTCAGGAATTTAGGTTTCTTCTGACCTACTTCTAGAATATTGCATTGGTAGGATTGTACATATTTATGTGACTCTTACACAGTGAAATCTTGGTGGCAACCAACTGGCCAACCAACCAACCCAGACCAGAAAGAGGGAAGAGAGAGAAAGAGATGAACCACACGTGAGATGGAAGACGACTACGCCATGAGCAGAGTATGGGAAGCCTTCAGAGAAGCTACACGGGCGGAAATGAAGTGGATCCATCAGACAATGGACCGAGGCGTATCCTAATCTCCCACTCACAAGGTTACATTTACTCTGACACACAAAACCATTTCAGGAACAGATACCTAAATGTTGAATTATCATCTCCATATTTATAATGTACAACATTTTTATGTATACAATGTTTCCACACTTGTTGACATCTTATGCATTGATGTTTATTTGTTGATTGACTGTAAACTTGGGCCTATATGCCATTTTCTATTTTATCTTGTGTAAACCACAACAGAAAATGTATGTAACCGGCCTAATGACACAGGCCCAGTCAATAAATAATTAACATTAACTGATCTTCTGTAATTTGTCAGTCAAACCTATCAGTTGATTCTCCATCTTATGTGTGTAAAACCTGTGTCAATGTCTACTGGAATTTGTTAAATGTGTAATTGTCAAAACACATCCACTCATGATGCATTACTAAATTGGGGAGAGAAGACTCTAGGTCTATCAACTGCTCAACATCCATTCTTTCTTAACATAAATCAGACTGAGAGAATTCTCCAGTCTTTCCTCAGAATTGGAAAAAGGGGGCTCAAGAGCTAAAAGATTTATTGGAGAAGGGGCAGAATCCCAGTTAGTATTTACTATTCTCACCAGGGCCATAATCCATATCTCCTAGACATAATTAATAAGACGAGGCCTGCAGATAACTCGAGGGTCATATTCTGGGGTTATTGAAGATAGAAGAGGATGGGGCCCAACTTCTTTTGTTAGAAATGGGGCATGCACTACAATGATCTCCCACTCCCTTCAAAATATATGACAACTGCATGTGATGGAAAGCTCATTTCCTGATAATTTCCCAAAGTTTCTGATTTTGTACACAGTCACATGTTTATAATGCCAACATACATTATTGTGATGTACATACGTATATGATATGTACGAAAATTATTTACATTGAGATAAACTTTTGTACTCCATCAAACCCCCCCCCCCCCACACACACGCACGCACGCACACGCGCGCACGCACGCACGCACGCACACACACAAACAAAATGCCAAATATAGTTGGGAAGAACATTTTGTATGTTTGATCTGCTCGCTGTATATGTACCTGCATTGAAATACCAGAAGTAATTCTTCTCAGAGTAAATTAGGAGAAGGTAAATATATGTTCATTATTTGATTTGTTCGTCAGTATGCATGAATTGTTCAGATTCTTGAACCATGTCTATGTTCAATGATCCAGAGTCAGTCATAACATGGGGTAAACAATACGTGACAGGGATTAAAAACAGAATAGGCCAAGGAAAAACGAAATTTAAGAAGATAAAAAATGTCTAATGTAATATGTGACTCTAAACAGATATCAGAGTTAGAAATTCAGCTTAAATGTGATATAGAATGGACTTCTTATTGAATATTGCATTATTGTTATACACCATTAAACAACCATCTCCCCGTGTGGGGAAAGTCTGCTTTATGTGCAAAATTTCCAAGACTCAACAGGTTAAAGCAGACTTCACTTTCTGTCAACATTTTATAGCAGCTCAATTCACGTAGAACGTCTACCCCCAAAAAGAACACATACTTTCAGGTAATATTGGTAAAAGATTGCCACAAGTAATTAGAGTGTCAAGGAGGACAACTACATTTTTAATACATAAACGTGAACACATCTCTTATTTACTATGTTGGAAAATGTGAAAAGAGGTCGTAAATTGTATCGAATGAAAACATAGGGGGATCTGAAATTCTTGAAACTGTCTCGTGCTGATCAATTAATAAATGATGCATTCACAGCCCCCAGACAGTTATGTGTACTGATGGGGGGTCAGAAGATACAGTCCAGGATCACTCATAAAACATGCAGATTTCGTTGTGTGGGTTGTGGCATGGTGGGTGATGAACTGGCGTTCCAACAATACGGTCTGTATTCAGAAACTGGTTAATGCTTGCAGGATGTGGCCATGTTTAATCATGCTACCTCCTTCACTTGCACTGTTCAAGTGTTATTCTTGTTGAAATGTCAGTCACTTTCCATGCTTTTCACAACTGTAAGGACATTACCCATGATAACGCTGGTTTACACACATTTTGGTGCCTCACATTTAATAGCTGTTCTTAGGCAATTTTGTGTTGCTGATTCCAATAATCATACTGGGAAATATTTTGTAAAATTCTCGAGGAAAGATTACGAACTACTATAGAACCCCAGCTAAGAAAAACACAACTTGGATTTAGGAAAAACAAAGAATGCACAGATACCATGTTTGCTCTTAGAAAATTTAAAGACAAATCAATCGAATTTATTGAAGCACTCTACTTAGCCTTTGTCGACCAAGAAAAGGTATTTGATAGAGTAGATAGAAACAAACTGTGGGAAATCCTTAAATAATATGGAGTGAGTATAAACCTAACAAACTTATGTAGAAGCGTATACAACAACAGAGGATGCATAGTGAGAACAAATGGAGGGCACATAGATCCCTTCATCATAAGATCTGGAATACGACAAGGTTGTGTCTTGTCCCCGATCTTGTTCATTACCTGTATAGAAAGCATATGTAAAGAAACCAGCCAAACATAGACCGCAAGAACACCGCATGACGAACAGAACACAGAAGAAGAACCATCGGCAAATTACACTAGTAAAGAACTCCTGATTGAGGACGATCAAGCACTAATAGCAAATTCAGAAGCAGAATTACACAACCACATGAATAGTCTAAACCAGTGGTTCTCAACCGGTGGGCAATTTCCCCCCCCCCCCCCCCCGGGGGGATTTTAGAGGGGGGGGGGCAGAATGAAGACCATTTCAAGATCGCGTTAATACAAGAACCTATTACTTGATATTGTTTTTCCCCTCATACTTTACAGTTATGTACGTCTCATCCTTCTAAAATTCATTTTATAAAGTAAGTAGACCCACAAATCATGTTTTTTTGTGGATTCTAGATTTAGTATATGCTATTAAATTTACCTTACATTTTTAGGTATACTGTGTAGGGGTGGGGGATTTTTAGATAGGGAATATGAAGGGGGGGGGGGGGTAATGACGTTCTGAAAATACGGTGAAGGGGGCCACCGGCAAAATTTTTGATAGGAAGGGGGGGGGGGAATGATGTTCTGAAAATATGGTGAAGGGGAGCACGGGCCAAAAAAGGTTGATAACCACTGGTCTAAACGAAGTGTATAGGGAACCATCCATCCATCCATCATGTGCCATGCCGGTAAGCGTGGGCGGTCATGTTCTGCCATCTCACTCGATCACCAGAGTCATGGATCAGCTCCGTATTCCTGTCTCGACCATGCCATGTGGCAAATCCATCCAGGTATTTACTTCTCGGTCTTCCCCTTTGTCTCTTCCCTTCGATCTTGCCAGACGTCACCAAGTTCTCCAAGTCATTTCTTCTCATAACATGCACAAACAATTTTGACTGACTACGTCTAATGTCTCTAATCAGTTTACGATCTTCATTTGTTTCTTGAAGGACTTGCTCAATGGTTTTTCTGTCCGTCCATGCTATTCTTTACATTTTCCTCGGAAACCACATTTCCACAGCTATCAGATGTTTTTCAGCTTGACTGCTTATTGTCCACGCTTCACATCCATACAAAAACACAGGTTCTATGTAGCACCTCAACACTCTTTTTCTCGTTTCAACCGTCGCCGGAGCTACAGAGCACGTGCTCTGCGCTTGACACATCCCTCAGAGGCTAGCGAAGAGAGAGTGAGGAGGAGAAGACGATGAAATGGTGTGAGAAGAGGGCATAGAAATAGGAGGGCAGGCGCCAGGAGAACAAGACGAAAAGTGGAGAGACTAGGTTTCAACTATGTAAGAGTGGGATACTGGAATTGTCGCAGTGCCAGACAGAGAGGTCCTGTATTGCAGAGACTAAAATATGATTTTGATGTCTTCATGCTCCAGGAGCTAAATAACAACACATACCATTGCCCTGGGTACTCCAGTTATATAAACCCTACTGGGCAGAAGAGATATGGACAAGGTCTGCTGGTGAAGGAAGGAGTGAAGCATGTGGGACTTGACTTGAGCCAGTGGAATCACAGTGCAAGAGAGGTCCAGGGTATACAAATGGAGATTGGTGGCTTAAGTTGGAACATCATAAATGTATATGCGACAGTGGACTGTTTTGTCAGAAAGGAACACTGGGACTGGCTTAAGGAACTGGAGGAATTACCACAGGCTACTCATATGTGGAGACTTCAATGCAAGGAACAGAGATTGGGACAGTAGTGGAGGAAACCGACAGGGAATTGCCCTTGTGCATGCCTTGGTGGACTCCGATGTGGTCTGCATAACAGATGGTAGGCCGACTAGAATGGCAATGAGGCCTGGCGATGCAGACACAGCTATTGACTTGGCACTTGTTTCCCAGTCATCAGTCCTTGATGTAAAGTGGACTGTTATGAATGACCATGGGAGTGATCACATGCCATGCTCAGTCCTGATCTCTAAATCCAGGAAAGTTAAGGCTGGGAGAGCGCTCAAGACCTTCCGGTATGAGTGGACCGACAGCCTACTTGGACGCCTCAGACAAGGGGCAGGCAATAGGAATGTTAAAACTCCTTTTTTGCATCCCCCATGGTGGACCCCAGAAGTAGACCATGCTTGGAAAGCAAAGAGAGCTGCAGTGAAGCAGCTAAAGCAAGTGCAACAGACACCTCGAAGCTCACGAGAGGAAGTGGACATAGCGGAAAATGTCAAGAAAGACAAGGTGGAGGTTTTCAAGCGCTGTGCTGCAGAGGCCAAAAAGGCAAAATGGGAATGTTTCATGACGTAGATTGGAGGTGATAAAGCACTGCGAAAATTCTGGAAACTGCACAGGCAAATGCAGAGAAAAGATCGGCCTATGACAGTGGGAACAATTTATAGAGATGATGGTGTGCGCGTGACAACAGACAAAGAGAACGGGGAGGCGTTTCTCCATAGATTTTTAGAGCAGACCAATCATAATGATGCGGACACAAGGGATGCAATTAGAGAGGAGTTATCTGGCACCACGAAGAATATGCATTATGAAGGCATCATAAGGGTGGAAGATGTTAAACACATTTTGAAAAAGGCAAAAGACACGGCACCAGGGCCCAATGGGGTCAGGTATGGTCACATGAAGGTATTGAGCGATGCGGACCTGGAGGAGATGACCGACTGCTTTAACCAGAGCATTAGGACAGCATCAGTACCGCAGGATTGGGTGCACAGCTATCTCATCCCTCTCCCAAAACTATTCAAGGATCATTCAAAGCATAGCGGCTTTAGGATCATCACCCTTCAAAATACATTTGGGAAGGTTCTAGAGAAGATAGTCGCTGTCAAGCTGCAAGAGTTTTTGGAAAGGGGGAAGCTTCTTCCAAGAGGCCTGGGGAGCTACAGGCCAGGAAAAGATACCTGGTCAAATGCAGCCACTTTTGCCTTTGACGTTTATGAGGGGTTCCAGAGTAGACAGGAAACGATGGCGGCAGCGCTTGATCTCGAGGATGCATAGAATAGAGTTCGATATGATATTGTGATGACCGCACTGATGGAGAAGGGGGTCAATCCCTGGTTGGTGAACTGGATAGCAGCCGTTCTGCATTCTCGTCGGGTTGCTCTCCGTCTGGGTGCATGGACCTCAGAGCCACATATTTTAACCCCGGGACTGCCACAGGGATCTGCAGTCTCACCGGTGCTCTTTAACGTGTATACGAGCAAGATTGCAAACCTAGAAGCACCAGGGGTTGGAAGGATACTAACATTTGCAGATGATATTCTTGCATATAGGCAGGGGAGAGATAGGGAGCAAACAGCCCAGGAGTTACAGGCGACAGTAGATAAAGTGATTGACTGGTGCACAGAAATGAGTGCTGTCATCCACCCGGAAAAGGCGGCTGTTTTGTGGTGCTCTCTGGACAACAGGATTGTGATAGCTGATGTCCCAAGCCTCGCGATAGATGGTAGAAATGTCAGCAGAGAGAACAAACTGAAGTATCTGGGGGATCACATTTGACAGGAGCCTATTGTCGCCAGTCGTCCCTAGGGGGGAAGTGGAGTCAACAGGCACACTGTTTAAAATCCTTTTCCTTATCGTGGGCTTCTGCCGGACCTTGTCTACAAACCCCCTATCAGTCTTAGGTACCCTATCTCTCTCTTTCCTCTTCTTCTTCTTACCACTAAACAATACCCTTCATATTGTTTCCGAACATACCCACACAAGACTGTATTTTAACAAATGATAATATAAAACATTTAATACAGAAAAGTGTCACGTGTGTGTGTTTGTGTGTGTGTGTGTGTGTGTGTGTGTGTGTGTGTGTGCACTGTTTGCGTGTGGAAATATGTAGTATTTTCTATGGTGTATGGGAGAATAGATTACTGAGCTCAGGATCGTTCTTCATCATGTTAGGCCATGCCACATCACACCACAGTAAGTTCGGAACAGGTCTCACCGAATGAAGCATCTCTCCGGACAATGGTTGACTTCTTGGAGTTAATCATATATAGTCTGGGTGACTGTTCTCCACTACGGAATATGGCCTATTAATGTCCATGAATCAGGAACACACTATGTACCTATTATGTTCCTTAAAATCCTGATACCGACGAAGATCTCCCTATATCTCACACGAGTTTAAAGAAAACTTTCTGTCCGGTTGCAAAATGTTACTGAATGAGTGTCTTTACTCTGCAACCTCTCTACAACCTATAGTGATGGTCACTAGACATAGTCACCGTTACTTTAAAATCACTGTTATTCCACCTCTCTACCTAATATTGTCATTGTCTATGGAGGTATTAATAGTTTCATTAAAAAAAAAAAAACAATTGCCTTGGGCACTCCATCACTGCTGCACTGGCCCTTTCAGGATAACACTCTTGATTTCTATGAGTCTATAATTTTTGGAACGATGTCCCATTTCCGAGGCCATTTAATATAACTGCACTCAGTATAACTGCTATTTTCCTCCTCTCCCAGCTGTCCTTAATTTCTCCGGTACAGTAAAATATCACTCAGTGTGACTGGCATTGTCCACACCTAGTAGTAATACTTTCTTTCTGTTAAACAGTTGAACCTGGTGAAAAATAAAACATTCTGTGAGAGAAAAACCCTATTCGAATCCACTGTATGTGATTGTAGGCCAAGGGCCACTCAGACATATATCCTGGTTAACCTAGAACTACACTCTGGCATCAAGGCAGAATAGTTCTTCACATTTGGGTGGTAAGGAAAAGGAAAGACCAAACGGACAAACACAGGAGCCCCAGTAGGCCTCCTTACCGGAATATCCCACCATTTACATTTCCCTTATCCCCCCAGCCATCCCAAATCTCACCGAATATCATCCCATTACACTGGTCTTACCCTGCCGAGTGAAATGATATATCACTCTACCTCTTTTAAGCTAGGCATCAGCCAGCTGCGGTCGGCGCTCCTAGACTACGTTCCCTTCCCACAACACACTATCACTAAGTTCAAGTCCTAAGTCTATTTATAAATAAACTACCTTATGCTAGTGTTCCGAGTTGGAATTCACAATTCACAACATGAAAAACAATGTCCCCTGTTCCCAAACAACATGGGACAGTGTGAATCGCTTCTCCATTCGAATTGGAACACAAATACACTCCCGTTATCTGTAGTTCATCCACAGACTGAACGCAAGTTTTCGTTAACTTCAATCAGCCGAAACATGTTGTTCGAGTGACGTCATTCACGAGGCCAGAATTCAGGTCAAAGCGGCACTCCCCTCTTCCGATCGCGTAAACAGAATGCGAGAATTCTTTTGATGCCGGGCAAATCAACATGCCGCCGATTGTCTTTGATTCGGGGACTTCTCAGTGAATCCCGGTGGTGTCAGGCCTTTCATCAATTCTGGATCTGAATTCTCCAGTATTATGTGACACCTATCCTTCAAGCACCATGTGGAGACTGTTGTGACAAGATCTCAGAAGGGACTCAGTGCACTTAAAACTATGGCTGCAATGGACACAGAGCAGAGAATGCTTTTCACACTATACCAGCACTTGATCCTCTCAGTAATTGATTATGGATTAGGACTGCTCACTCTCTTAGAGAGTCGGCTGGTGAAGTTAGATCGCATACAGAAGGAAGCTATGCGGGTCATTCTGGGATGCACCAGAGACACCCCAGTAGTGTGTATGCGCTACATCCTTGGTTTGCCGACTGTTGCAGGTAGGCTCAAGGTGATGCAGGCGAAGGCATACCTCAGAGTAGCTGCAGACACAGACCACTCACTGCATGAGGCGCTGGATGCAGTTAAGGGTCAGCGACTGATAAGAGGGAAATCATGGATGGCTCAGGCGGAGGATACGATCAGACAGGTGTGCCCCTTGGAGAACATTAGGCGTGGAGAGGAGTGGGCCTGAGTGCCCGCGGAGCAGTCAGACTTGTGCAGAGTTATAATAAGCCGGAAGTGCAGGGAGTGGCCAGCAGGGGCCACGGAAGTGGAAATCCAGCAACTAATTCAGGATAATGCTCACTCGGGTGATGTGATTATCTACACAGATGGTTCGGTGTCAAGAGGTGAGAGAAGTGGCTGGGGGTTCATAGCTAAAGCTAATGGTCGACGTTTGGTCGAAGAGAGCCTGGCATATGATACCACAACATCCAGCTTAAGAATGGAGGTGGAGGCAGTCACTGCGGCTCTCCGCTGGATGGAAAATACGACACACACACACACATCGTGATTGTAACTGACTCAGAAAGCATGCTGACGAGGGTGAGGACGCGCAGGCTTCGTGCGGAGTGGCTTGCTTCGCTTCTGAGGTCACGGGTGACAAGCATCGCCTGGATCTTTTCTCCGGGGCATGCCGGTGTGCTGGGAAATGAACAGGCGGACAGATTGGCTGGCTCTGCAGAACTTGGTGGAGTATTGATACATGACAAGGCAGACGTGGTTTCGGCCTTGTGGGAGCACGTGTACACCTCAGAGGAGCAAATGGATTACCATGGTCTGGCAAGAATGAGACAGCGAGGAGTGACGAAGGGATCTGGCCGACGCTCAACGCTCAGAGGAAAGTCGAGACGGACATATAATCAGTGTCCTACTGGTTCTATTGATGTTGGAACTCTTCGCTGGCTGCTGAGGATGGGGACGGAGCGCTTATGGGAATGCACCGAATGCTGTGATGTTGATTCCTAAATCAATCAATCAATCAATCAATCTCGTTTCAATTTTATTGGTCAGTATCTTGCAAAAGGCTACCTTCACAATGGCAATTCTTGTTCTAATCCAGTGTTTCCCAACCTTTTTTGTGCTGTGCCCCACCTAATCCTTTCTAAAATTCTTATGCCCCCCCCCACACACACACACAACAAATGCATCATTTGTAATATTCAAAAATTGAAATGTTCACTAAAGAAACTTTAATGATAGGTTTTAAGAAGAAATCACTAGGAAATTATTGAGCAAACACAATAAGTAAATTTTCAAAATATATAATGGAGAAGTGAAATTCAAGTACAAAATAATTTTAATGAAAGATTTGTCTATATTATTTTAATTATTAGTAATTATTTATTATTTAAATTTAGTGAGATCCTTGTGCTTGATGCTTTCTGCAAAGTGATTTTATGTCGGGTTCCAATTTAGTTAACTTCAGTCTCAAGTCTCCCCGTTTTGTTATATCCAGCCGATTTCTTCCATTTTCGAATTGCCCCCTTTAACAATCGAATCCCCCCCCCCCCCCCCCGCGTGGGCCCGACGTTGGGAAACACTGTTCTAATCTCTTCAAGGCATCTCCCATCAGATGTTATGACTGTGCCGAGATAACAGTATCGATTCACTTGTTTAAGAATATGCCCATCTACTCGTATATCACATTGTGGTATTTCCTTCTTCCCAGTGACGACCATAATCTGTGTCTTCTTAATATTCAGTTCTAACCCTAGTTGTTCACTGTGTGCAACAACCGCATCTACTAAAATTTGCAGGTCCTGTTCATTTCAGCAATCAAGACTGTATCATCTACATATCTAATGTTATTGATGTACCTTCCCCCAATGTTGACTCCTTCCATATCTTCTATATTTCTGAAAATATTTTCACAGTACAGGGAAAAAATATCTGGAGACATTACACATCCCTGTCTCACACCTCTTTTAATAAGCCGATATTGACCTACATCGTCATTAATTCTGATGGCAGCTTGTTGTTTCCAATATATGTTTTTTTTACAAGTCTAAGGTCTTTCCCGTCATTAGGAAGAAGAATGCCAGACATGTATGGTTAAATGATATCAATAACATCCAAAAGGAAGAGCATTATAGAAATGAATGAAAAGAGGCTACAAAAATAGTCAGACAGCAGAAGCGAGAATATATGAGTAATATAATCAAAGACATGGAAACTAATCACCAGAAAAATGAATCCAGAAATTATTTTTAAAGAACTGAAGTCAATGAAACGAGGGCACCAACAAAACACATATGGTTTAAAAGACAAAAAATGGGAATATGATAAATACCAATGAGGAAATGTGCAACACATGGAAAGAATATTTTATTGAATTACTAAATAGTGAAGCTCCAAGTAACATTTTCCCACAGGAAGAGGTTCTAACATGCGAACCACAAATTGAAGAACCTACATTTGAAGAAATCCTATATGTAATCACACGACTTAAAAACAATAAGGCAACTGGGACTGATGGAATTGCTGCTGAATTTATAAAGGCAGGTCGCCATGCATTACATCTAAAGCTATACGAACTAATAATAAAAATCTGGAGGATAGAAGAATTACCCCATGACTGGAAAGAGTCATTATTGATACCTATCTTTAAGAAAGGAGACAATTCCAATGTGGAAATTATAGAGGAATATCACTACTGTCCACAAGCTATAAGATACTATCCGCAGTATTACTAAATAGACTAAAACCATATTCAGAAGACATATTAGGTGACTACCCGGCGGGTTTTAGACAAAACAGATCAACAATAGATCAGATATTTATCTTACGACAAATAGCCGAGAAACATTAGGAATATAAAAGAGATCTCCATAACATTTTTGTGGATTTTAAAAAGGCTTATGATAGTGTCCATAGGAATAGTCTATGGAATGCTATGCAGGAATTTGGAATACCAAGGAAGTTAATCAACATGACCAGACTATGCATGGAAGATACTTATAATATAGTAACATATAAAGGCAGGAAATCAGACCCCTTACAAATAACATCTGGCTTGAAACAGGGTGATGCACTATCGCCGCTACTCTTCAATCTGGCTCTAGAGAAAGTTGTAAGGAAGATAAAGGAGGAATGTGATATTGGAGGAACATCCAAGCTGCTTGGTTATGCAGATGATATAGATATTATAGGGCAAAGTGAACAAAAGACATTGGAAATATTGACTCACTTAAAGGGAAAAGCCCAACGGATGGGGCTGGTTATCAACCAAGATAAGACAGAATATATGGTAATTTCAAGAGACGGAATGGCTAAAAACTCTGGCCACATACAAATAGATAATATGACCATTAAAAGAACGGAAACATACAAATACCTGGGTACAATCTTCAACTGCTCCAACATCATAAGGGAAGAAATACAAACTAGAATCAACTCTGGAAATAAGATATACTATGCACTACAACATCTACTAAAATCAAAGGCGCTATCTCGTAACACCAAAATCACAATATACAAAACACTGATTAGACCAGTTGTGCTTTATGGCTCTGAAACCTGGAGTACAACGAAAGGAGACGAAGCCTTGTTACAAACCTTTGAGAACAAAATTTTAAGACGCATCTTTGGACCCATTAGGGATACACAAAGTGGAGAGTGGAAAAGAAGAAGTAACAAAGACATTTATGATCTGTTTAAGTCCCCGCTAATCACTGGTATCATGAAGGCTAATAGACTACAATGGCTGGGGCATATAGAAAGAATGGAAGATAATAGGGAAACAAAACTCGCTTACACTCAAGAAATAAATGACCGTAGACCCCGAGGTAGACCAAGAAGACGGTGGAGAGATAATACATGTACAGACCTACAAGCACTTGGAATCAACGACTGGCAAGAGAAGGTCCACCAGAGAGACGAATGGAGACGGATTGTATTTGCAGCAAAGAATCTCAATGGCTCGGAAAGCTGAAGAAGAAGAAGAAGGTCTTTCCCATCAATTTGTAGATCTTCAAGCATCCTTATCATGTCGACATGTCTCACTTTATCGAAAGCCTATGTGTAGTCATCGACCAGTATGGTCACTGCTAGGAAGGAAACAATGGCAAACTACCTTCTTTACAAATGCCAAGAATATCATGTACTGCAGTATAGGGAACATTACATGAAAATTAGCACAAGTAATACAGATGTAATGACTATAACCAAAGAAGAAAAACAACAACGATTCATCAACAAGAACACCCCTTGAAGCAAATGAAAAGCTTCAAGTACCTAGGAAGTATAATATCATCAAATGGCAAATCAGAAGACGAGATCGAAAATAGATGCAATAAGGAAAGCCAACTCATTGGACAAATGTCACCAATACGAAAGAACAAACATGTATCAATAGATACTAAGAAAGCACAATACAACACAATCTTCCTACCAATTCTATGCTACCAATGCCAAACCTGGACAATGACAGAAAAAGACAAAAAAAAAAAGACCACAACAAAAATTAGATTCCTGAGAAGAATACTCAATGTATCGAGAAGAGAGAAAATCAGAAATGAAGAGATCAGGACTAAAGTAGATGTTATTGCAGCGTTACATTTTATTAGAAGGCAGCAAGTAAAATGGCTTGGCCATGTAACTAGGTAACCAACTAACAGTATACCACAACAAGCAATGATGTTCAGACCAGATGGACGCAGAGGAAAAGGCCGACCACGTAAACAATGGACAGAATAACAAAGTCCATGGGAATATCGATACATGAAGCCCATAAGCGGGTACTCTCCCGCTGTTTATACTTCAACTCGACACCGCAAGGTACAAGAGGAACAAGATGAGATGAGATGATGAGATTCCAAAAATGTAATCATTATTTTTATATAATCTCTAGTTTTTGAGATAACTAAGAATGACATTCGTAGTGGGCAAATTGTTGTGTTAGTTAGTCAGTTAATTTGTTGCGGTTCCAACTTCACGGCAATGGGTCACTCCCATAATGCTCCGTTTCTGTGCCAGTGAATATCACACAAAATACTTCTCACTGTCCTATGTGAAAAGTGAAACATACATCAGTCCCGATAAAACAACAGCACGCACAGGTAAGTACATGGGTATGGCCTCTGTCAGAATATCAACACAACAGTCCGCCACGGAAATCTATAGTGTCAGTCACTAGAAAAGCAGCAAGATCACACACATTACTGCATAATGCAAAACTAGCTAACGCAGCAACCGGCCGGCCGCCATTCTCCGATCACGCAGTTCACAATACAAACAACCGTGGATAAATGTAAAATCACTCCACACGAAATGCACAGGTCAGTGTCACTCCAATTACTTAACCCAGTAACTGGGTGACGGAATAATCTACTACCAGTCCAACATGAGGGAAAAGCGTATGCAAACCGTAGCCAGGAGCAAAAACACCGGAGGCCTTAACAGCTCAACAGCCAATTGCCATATGGGACCGGAATTGTTAAGAACATGCCTAGAGCTGGATGCCATCAGTGGCATTTTAACTGTAATTTGCATGTATATAATATATAATTACTGTGCATTTATTACCTTCATATAATCATCACCATGTGCCGTGCCGATAAGCGTGGGCGGTCATGTTTCGCCATCTCACACGATCGCCAGCGTCGAGGATCAGCTCTGTATTCTTGTCTCGACCATACCACGTGGCCAAGTCATCCAGGTATTTACTTCTCTGCCTTCCCCGTGTTCTTTCCCCCTCATTCTTACCAGTTGTCACAAAGTTCTCCAAGTTAGTTCGTCTCGTAACGTGTCCAAAACATTTCGACTGTTTACGTCTAATTTCTCTAACCAGTTTATGATTTTCATTTGTTTCTTGTAGGACTTGGTCATTGGTTTTTCTGTCTGTCCATGGTATTCTTTGCATTTTCCTTGGAAACCACATTTCCACAGCCATTAGATGTTTTTCGGCTTGTTTGCACATTGTCCACTCCTCACATCCATACAAAATTACCCTTTCTATGTAGCACTTCAATACGCTTTTGCAATTTACATCTTTTAATTTGTCAGTATGGTTTCCTTCTTGTAAAAGGCTATCTTCACAATGGTGATTTTTATTCTAATCTCTTCAAGGCAACCCCCATTAAAAGTTATGAGTGTTCCGAGATAATTGTACCGATTCAATTGTTTAAGAACATTCCCATTTACTTATATATTGCATTGTGATATTTCCATCTTCCCATTGACGACCATAATCTATGTCTTCTTACAATTTAAATCTAACCCTAGTTGATCACTGTGTGCAACAATCGCATCTACTAAATGATACAGATTCTGCACTTTGCAGTCAATACTGTATCATCCTCTTATCTAATGATATTGATGTTAAGTCCCCCAATGGTGATTTCTCTATCTTCTAAATTTCTGAAAATATTTTCACTGTATAGAGAAAAAATATCTGAAGACATTACACATCCCTATCGCACACCTCTCTTAATAGTCTGATATTGACTTACTTCAATATCATTCTTTATGACAGCTTCATATGAAACACTAAAAATGTAATAAAACTGTATCACTAGCATGTTTTAAATCTCAAGTCAACATAAAAAGCTTCTTTTCGAGGACTTCCTGGAATGGGATAAGCCCGGACTGTCAAGCGTCTAGACTCCAACGGTAATCTGCCACCATACGGACATCTTAAAGTCCCTGGTATCTCTCATCCATTGTTTTTATATCTTGGTAAAATGTTTCACATTACTTCTCACTAAAGTCACCAACATTCCCGAGAAAGAAATGCAAATGGTTACGGAGGTAGTGCAATTTTATGCTCATGTTGCATCCAAGGTTACAAAAACTTGGCAGCCTATTTTCAACTAATTCACAATAATTGTCTGCTTTAAAGTTACCCAGAAAGTTTTACACAACTAAACTAAATGATGACTAGGCTGTGGACTCTTAATATCTTTGAATCAATAAAATTGGGATCGTGTAAACCCTCTAATTTGAGGCATAAAAAACTCCAGCATTAAATTTATCTATGCTCAATTCCAGAAACTTTCTGCCTAAGTAATTAAAACAAGTACCATTTTTGTCCAATGTCTTAACAAATTGCTTCATCTGGAAAAGCTTTATATGTAATGGTTTGCAGTATAACTCTTTTTCGATCAATGAGAAGCTTGTTGACAATGTTTTTCTCCAACTTTAAATGCACCCCTAAACGACCACTGTTGTTTTGTCCAGTGCCTATCTTTTGCTGTCAATGAAAAGTCGCCGCTTATCTGGTGTATAATGTGCACCAATTTCGTTTACAAACCCGAAATGTAAGTAAATAAGCAGTTTCATTTTGTAAGCGACTAGAAAGCAATAGTTTTTTTTTTGTTTTTGCATTATTTTGCTTTTACAGAAAATACTGCTGAGTTGAGTTAAAAACAGACATCATTGAACTCTGGGCATTCGCATACGCGCTCAGTCCTAATATTCAACAGTCAGCGAAGAGTCCCAATACTAATGTGCCCATTGCAATCTGATTAATGTCCGTCCTGCTTTACTTCAGAGTGACGACTGTCTAACAGATCCTCTGACCACCGCTTACTGCCGCATTCTCACTAGTGGTTCCCAACCGGTGGGGAATTCCTCCCCCCTCCCAGGGGGGAATTTTAGGTTTTCCACGGGGGAGGAGAATAAAGATTATTTCAAGATCGCGTTAATATAAGAACCGATAACTTAATATTGTTTCCCCCTCCATACTTTACACTTCTGTACTTCTCACACTTCTGAAATTCATTTTATAACGCAAGAAGACCCGCAATTCACGTTTTATGTAGACGTCCAGACTTGTTCTAGTATGTGTTATTAAATTTAGCTTAAAGTTCTACGTATACTGCGTAGGGGCGGGGGAAAATTTATAGGGAGGAAATACGAAAGGGGGGGGGGGGATAACGTTCTGAAAATATGGTGAAGTGGTGCACGGGCGAACAAAGGTTTAGAACCACTGCCCTAGACCATGATAGTCTAACTGCTCTTCTGCATTATTCACATGCTCCCACAGGGATCAGCCAGTTTGTCTGCTTGTTCATTTACAACCACATCAGAGTGTCTTGGAGAAAAGATCCAGCCAATACTCAACCCTATACCTCTCAATTGACGCATGCCATTCAGCATGAAGCATGCCAATCGTAACCTATGTCAGCATGTTGTGTAAATCCGTTGCAACCACAATATGCGTATACAGTTTGTTCTCCAGCCAGCGAAATGCTGCAGTAATCGCCTCCACCTCCACTCTCAGACTTTAGGTTGTGGTATCATATTCCATGCTCTCCTGTACTAAACATTGACCATTAGCTTTTCCTATGAATCCCCAGGCACTTTTTGCCGCTTAAAACATAGACATCGGTATAGATAGTCACATGTTATCTCATCTTCAGAAAATACTGTAATAATAATTAAATACATAAATGCCTGTACCTAAAAGTCCAGAGCTGCTACAGACAAATAAATCTGATGTTTGGATTTAGCAGGCGTCTATTATGCATGCAAAATCAGGTGTAAAATGCTGATACCAAAAAAAAAAAATTGGGGGGGGGGGGGGAGTTAGAGCTGTGTACTATATTTGAAAACTATAAACAGATATTGACATTTAATGCAAATAATAAAACACGTGTTTTTTCATAGTGTGCCTTAATTGTCTCAATTTGAGAACTGTCTGAAATTAATTGTGACTAATTGCGTGAAATAGCGAGTCATGACCGCCCACATGATTGATTGATTGATTGAATTGCGTGATCGCTGTTGTAAACGGCGTTTCTGTGATTAAATGGAAATTATTTGTAACAATATCAATGTTTGTAATGTCTGTGGGTTAGCATTGTCTATATGCAGTTTTATCGCAAAGCCACACAAGATTATTAAATATTGACCTAAACCTCCAAGCTCAGCAAAACGATTGAATGTAATTGTAGAAAACCAATGATCACAACCAAAATGGACGCGTTTCATTAAACAATCATCCCTTGACCTTGTACATTTACATTATATCAGCGGTCAATCTTCCTGTGATCACATTCGTATTGTCCATTCAAGGCCCTCGTGTATTTTCATTTACGTCGGCCTTTTTCACTAACAAATCAGTCCTGCTGATTTTCCATCTAGAAACAAAACCGTGCATTTATGTTAGTACAATCAGAATTTCTTGTGATTTAAATGTGAACTTCGTTCTTGTCACTGGCTTTCCTAGCCACTTTAGTAAATTTTCCTAAATTGCTTTTTAATTATATAACCTTCATAGTTGGATAGCTCTTGAAGAAACAAATCCAACGGTATCTTATTTAAGTCTGTAGGTCAATTTTAAGCCGAGATATTAATGTTTGCATGTAAGTTTATAATTTAAAAGGGACATATAGAAGAAAAACTGAAAGTTGTAAAATCATCAGAGGTCCTAATTGTCATGGGAGACAAGAACGCAAAAGTTGGAAAAAAATTAATATAAGCAGATAGTAGGGTAATATAGTATGGGAAACAGAAACGAAAGAGGAGACCTGCTGATACAGTTCTGTGAAGAAAACAATCTTATTGTTTGCAACACATTTTTCCAACATAACCCTAGGAAACTGTATACATGGAAAAGCCCTGGAGATAGAACAAGAAACCAAACTGACTACATTATGATTAGAAATAGATGTAAAAATAATGTTAAAAATGCCAAAACATACCCTGGTGCTGATATCAACTCTGACCATAATCCTGTAGTTTTAAAATTACTAATAAAACTTAAAAACCCAGGAATAAGGAAATCGAAGACACCTCAAGTAGATATATCGGCATTGAAAAAACCAGACATAAGTCAACTATTCCTAGTTGAAGTCAAAAATAGATATGATGGGCTAACCATTGAAAGTATGAAACAATATCGACGTGAAAATCCCGAGCATAAAATTAATACAAAATGGGAAAGTGTAAAAACCAGTATTCAGATTGCAAATACCACCTTGCCAGTGAAGATTAATAAGAAAAAAACAATTATGGATAACCGATGAAATCTTGAGTACAATGTCTCAAAGAAAGAAAGCAAAGAAGACTCCAGAATATATACTAATAGATAGAGACATACGTTACATGTGCAGAGTTGCCAAAGAGGAGTGGCTGCAGAACCATTGCAAAGAAATAGAGGATCTGGAAATAAAACACAACACGAAAGAATTACATGAACATATAAAAAGATTTACAAACAAGAAAAATAATATAACAGGAAACGGTTGTATCAGAGAAAAAAATGGAGAAATTATAATTAATAACATGACATAATAAAAAGATGGACAGAGTACACAGAAGATTTATTCTGGGACAAAAGGGTCAATAGACCAACATTGTATAATACTCAAGATGGACCAAACATACTAACGGCTATTAAAAAGATGAAAGAAGGAAAGGCTGCAGGTCCTGACAAGATAACAACAGAGATGATAAAATCCTTATTCAGCTTTGGCATTGAAACTATCACAGAATTATGTAATGATATATATATATATATATATATATATATATATATATATATATATATATATATATATATATATATATATATATATATATATATATATATATATATAATACTGGGTACATCCCCAAGGAGTTGAAAACATCCATTTTCATCACACTACCGAAGAAGCCAAGAGCTGTTGAGTGTGAGGATTACAGAACTATTAGCTTAATGAGTCACATAACTAAGATACTACTCAAGGTCATACAAGAAAGAATTCAACATAAAATAGACGAGGAAGTAGCTAAAGAACAATTTGGGTTCCGCAAAAACAGTGGCACCAGAGAAGCAATTATCTGTCTGAGGATGTTAATTGAAAAATATATAGAAGTTCAAAAAAGTATATATGTTTGTTTTATAGACTACAAGAAAGCTTTTGACAGAGTACAACATGAACGACTAATTAAGTGCCTTCAAGATATAGGAGTAGACGGAAAGGACATCAGACTTATTAGTAACTTGCACTGGGAACAAGTGGCGTCTATTAGATGCGGTAATAACTATTCGTCACCTATAGAGATAAAAAGAGGAGTACGGCAGGATTGTGTACTGTCCCCAAGCCTCTTCAACATATACACAGAAATAATTTTTAAACAAGTTGAAATGCCTGGACTCAACATCTATGGAGGAATCATAAACAATCTTAGATATGCTGACGATACCGTGTTACTGAGGAGCGGCTGGCCGAGAGGCTAGAACGCCGGACTCTCATTCGGGAGACCCGGGTTCGATCCATCGGTAAGGTGTGGGATTTTTTTCTGTCGGGGGCAAAAAGACAATCCTAACCTGCACAGTTCGCGGCGACTGCATTAGCCAGGCGGCCTTTATTCCTTAGGCTGAAAGACCTCTCTGCCATACACCGCAAGGTACTATATTGGCAGTAAATGACAGTAAATGACAGATGACCGTGTTACTAGCAGAAAGTGAGCAAGAGTTGCAAGACCTAGTGGAAGAAGTAAACAGGCACAGTGCAGAATGTGGCTTAGATATTAACATCCAAAAAACAAAAACTATGATAATTAGTAGTGAAAAGGAAAGGTCATCAATGAACATCACAGTAAACTGGCAGATACTAGAACAAGTAACAAGTTTCTCTTATCTTGGACATATAATAACAGATGATGGCAGAAGTGAAATGGAAATCAAAAAGAGAATATGAATGATATAACAGTACTGCTGTACACAAGGGATGGCACGTGTCGATAAATAACAAAGTCCGAGTTGACGATGTATTCAAGTTTATTTGACATCAGTTTATAAAAATATCGTCCAGATGAAAATCACACGTCTTGTTCTTATGGACGGCTAATATGGAAGACCCTACGTCAACGCGTGAGCAACCTTAGTTACCTAACACAAATCGTGCTCACGCGTTCACAAACTATTTCCCCATTTTGCACAGCATCCCTTAACTCTCTAAATCCCTAACAGAACAGAGATGGTGCTCTGTTACAATCCTCCCTATCCTCAACAAGACTTTTCCTTAAAAAGTCTTAACCCCTAACCTAATGTATTTCTCTCAACCCGCTTACTCATCCTAAACTAACCCTTTATAACCCAGTGAGCTTTAGTTATTACTCTTTGTATTCCTAAGAGTCTACTTGTCTACTTATATCTTATAGCAAACCGCTATGTTTCTTCACAGACGTTTGTGAAGTCGTACTTCTTCTTCGTTAATGTATACAAAATTTCATTTTTTCTAAAACAATTTATAAGGAATCTATTTAGATATTTCATTTCGTATATACATATGTTCATCAAAACCGTTGGTATATAAACACCATTGGAAATTTGTCGTGCGTTATGTAACCTCGCATATCCCTCTCAACAAAACAACACAGGATAGACAGAAAAGATGGGATGCACACCCAGAAGATATAAAGAAGTAGTCAGAAAGCAATCACATTTATCCTCCCTTGCAATCACAAAAACTTTATAAATAAAGTTTTAAAAACGCATCTTATAATCCATGAATATATACTTCTGTTTGTTAAAAATTAAGTCAGTATCTTGTAATCCATGAATATATATTTCTGTTTGTTAAAAATTAAGACAGTATCTTATAATCCATGAATATATATTTCTGTTTGTTAAAAATTAAGTCAATCCAAAATTTCTTCCTTATATACTCAGTATTAAAACTTGTAACATTTGTGCTGCCACCCACAACTATTAATGACTATATTTCCCATGGCTCATGTTCAACTATAAAAATAATATTGACAATGTTCATTTCTTATGAACATACTTTAAACCAATTAACGCTGTTTATCACAACTTTTATATTTACCCTCTCACATCCCATTATAACCATCCTTGTCCATGGGCGTATCTAACTTTGCACTAAACCATATACACTGCTATCTACAGCCCCATTAATGTCCACTCTCAATTAAATAGCTCCCTATATTCCCATTGATGCTGACCAACCCAGCCTCTTTCTATACCACCTATAGACGTTAGTCAAGCTAACTTCTTCTTCTATAACATGGCATCTACTCCATATATTTTCAATTAATGCTGACTTAATTCAGCTCCTATTTCAACTCCCCAGAACCCTATATTTCTACTAACTTTTATTTGTGTAGGATCCATTATGAAACCCCGTCATCTAAGCATGGCATGTGTTTCCAAAACTTCATAGCCACCATGTAATTAACCTCCCTATCCCAAAACATTAACGCTGATTGGCGCAGCAGCCTTCTTACC
Organism: Cepaea hortensis; assembly: GCA_963921405.1. Classification (NCBI taxonomy): domain Eukaryota; kingdom Metazoa; phylum Mollusca; class Gastropoda; order Stylommatophora; family Helicidae; genus Cepaea; species Cepaea hortensis. The sequence continues at coordinate 63,444,556 of OY992882.1, read as the reverse complement.
AGCACAAGGCCAAAGTTTTTGGTACTCCTGTTTACTACAACTTATTACTCACAAGGAGAATGTGTCTCTCTTCTAGTCCTCAGTCGTTTGTTAACTATTTTCTGAACGAAGGGTTTTAAATAAAGCCCCGTCTTATTACTCTTTATTCTAAACAAAACAATAACTGCTTGTGAACAAAATTTTTAACAATTTTCAACTTATTTGTAAACAAGGGTAAATACTATTCAATACACAAGACAATTCAACTAAAATCACAATTCATGAGCCAACCAAAACGAAGTCAAAACAGGATATCATACCCTCCAACGTTTTGAAGACAATTTTCATTCCCCTCATATTAAATAAAGGTAATCAACTAATTCAAAGAAAGACATTATTGAAAATAATATGACATACATGATGAAACAAAAGAAACCATTTTTAAATACATCCTATCCATTATTAGTCACTTTTATGGACTAACAATAAATTATTTATCTATTAAGAAACTCAACAAGTCAAATCTCAAAATCAAATGGTAATAAAGCATACATCCCCAAAAACAACCAAGAATTGACACCCATAAATTATTAAAAAAATATACAATATCATGACTACTTATTAAGACAACTCACAACAACCATTGATCAGGCTATTTGCCAATCTGTTTCTATAATTCATCTGTAATTCACAGCTACCGTATTTCATCAATTACCAATTTCCCTTTTAAACCACCAAATTTTCATCCTGCTATCTGCAGCATATTCTATCAACCTATTTACCATATCTCCATTTCTTCAGTAATTCTAAATTTTTCTGTATAAGTGCCATCTCTACATCAATGTCTTCATTTTCCCGTAGAGAAACATTTTCCTTCATGCTACTATCTCTATTAGATTCTGAATTTTCATCCATTCCTTCTTCTTCATCTGTATGTCTGTTGCTAGCAGCCGCTAATTTTTTTCTTTCTATATCTAATCTAATCTGTCTATCATAGTTTCTTAACGATCTTTCGAGTAGTGGCATATCTTCGTCGCTTGATGAATTTTCTCTAATTCTCCTCTGTCTTTTCACTTCTCTATCCCTCTGTCTCTCTACCCTCCTTTTCACTGCTTGTCTGGTATTTTTAAATGGAGCGGTTACCTCCTCCTCCATAGATTCAACACTATTATAACCATCATACGTATTATTTTCTTCCTTCATCAAAGTTTTCGGTATTGTTTCCGCTTGTTCGTAAGTATCATCATAAACTGGTGTTGTTATTACTTGACTTTGTACCGGATCTTTTCTAAAATCTGAGGGTATTGTATACTTAACTCTTCTGACGAGTTGTCCATCTGAGTATAACCCGTCTGAATAATAATAATTATTATTGTTATTGTCTCTCTTATCTTCATTATCTCTTCTTAAATGCTCCACGTGTGCCCGTGCCACATGTCCTGTGATTTGGTTCTTAATACGGTATGATACTGAACCTAACTTTTCTAAAATATAATACCGTGGAATCCAATGAGCATCAAATTTGGGATTTCTTCTATGTTTCTTATAGTAAACTCTATCACCTACTTTAAATTCTTATAGTTGTGTATTTTTGTTTGGGTAATTTTTCTGTCTTTCTCTGGCTTTAATTATATTGTTTGTTAACCTTACATGCGCTTTGTGCATTTCTTGTATAATAACTTCCTGAAAATCCCCCCCCCCCCCATATATTTACGTCTTGGTTTTAACAGATTGTCAATTGGGAGTATAGGCTCTCTTCCGTGTAATAAGTAAAATGGTGAAAAACCTGTCCCTTCATTTTGGTTAGTGCGTATCGCGCTCAATGCAGGTCCTAAGTAAAGGTCCCAATCTTTTTCATGTTCTTCCACAATTTTTGCTATTATGTTATACAATGTCCGATGTTGTCTCTCATTTTTCGCATTTAAAGAAGGTCTATAATAGGACGTTTTTATGTGGCTTACATTCAAATCCTGTAATAACTTCTCGAACTTCTTGTTCACAAACTCCTTACCATTATCTGTGAGTACGATCTGTGGGCAACTAAATCTTGGTATGTACTCCTGTAGAAAAATATTAATGATGGTATCTGCGCTCTTATCCGGAATCGCATAGACCTCCGGCCAAAGACTGTAACAATCTACAAGAAGTAAATATACATTCCCGGATAGTGTTCTAGGGTGAGGACCTGATATATATAAGCTCACTTTCTGCATTGGAAACTGAGGAATGTCAGTATCTTGTAAGGGACATTTGATCGTTTTCATATTTCTTAACCTACACTTCTCACACGCATCGACATATTTACAAGCAGTTTTAAATAAATTCGGCCAATAATATTTATTCGTGAGGGCTTTTACTAATTTGTCACGACCAAGATGACCATTCTCATCATGATATGCCTGTAGAATCTCAATTTCCAAATGTTTTGGAATGTATTTTCTCAACTGTTCGCTTCTTTCATTCACGTAATATAACTGATCGTCATCTTGCAAGACTAGAAAATTTTTCTTACAACTGTTTTCACCCGTTTCGTTCAATTTCTGTTTTATTTCTACAACTTTCGGATCTAATTCTTGTTCTTACTTCATATTAAATTGTATTAAATGTGGGTCTTCTGCTATAGGTTCAGATTCTTGATCCGACGGTGAACTCCTAAAATCTTCTCTACTTAATATGGCAGAATCTAATATATTTACTTGCCGGTTTCGATCATCTATTTCGGGTTCGCCCTCATCCTCAGTGTTCCCTGATGTCTCTGGATACGTGATTCTGGATAATAAATCTGCACAGGTGTTGTCCCTACCGGAAATATACTCTATCTTCGCGTTTTATTCCTGTAAATTCAACGCCCATGTCTGTATTTTTCTGTTCTGCACTGGAGCTTCTAGTAAAGATTTTAAGGGCATGTGGTCAGTTCTAATAATGAAATTGGCGTTATGTAAATAATAATTAAGTTTCTGAAGAGCATAGTGAATAGCATATGCCTCTTTTTCTATAATTGACAATTTCTTCTGAGATTTACTAAGTTTGTGTGATAGAAAATAAATTGGTCTTTCGTTCTTAACTCCTGGAATTCCTGAGTTTTCTCCTTCATATGGTTGAGTGAGGCATGCTCCTATTGCATTATCTGAAGCATCAGTATATAAAATTAACTGTTTGTTTAAATCTGGATGCACTAATAATGGTACTACTGTTAGACTTTTTAAAAAAAAACTCAAACGCTCTTTGACACTCATCATTCCACTTAAATCTAGCGTATTTGCCAGTCAGGTTAGTGATGGGTTCTGCTATTTTTGAGAAATTTGGAATAAAACGACGATAATACCCACACATACCGATAAAAGCACGAACTTCTCTTATGTTGGTCGGAGCAGGTAATTCTCTAATAACCTTTACTTTATTCTGATCTGGTTTAATTCCGGCCCTATCAATGATGTACCCCAAATACTTTGTTTCTGTTTTTAGAAATTCACATTTACTGAGTTTCAGTTTAACATCATGTATTCTTAACCTATCAAATACCAATTGTACATGTTTCAGGTGGTCCTGTACGTCTCCTGCTGTGTAGATCAAAATATTATCTATATATGCTAATGCGAACTTTTGCATGCCTTGTAATACTTGATTTATTAATAACATATAGTGAGAAGGCGCAGTTTTGACCCCAAAAGGCATTCGTAAAAATTCGTAAGAACCTGCGTGTGTACAGAAAGCACTTTTCTTTTGAGCATCTGGCGACATAGGGATACACCAAAATCCTAACCTTGCATCCAATGTAGTGAAGAAGGTAGACCCATTAAGTAGCCCTAAAATATCGTCGATTACCGGCAATGGGTAAGCTACATTCTTAGTGATTTTGTTCAACGCCCTGTAGTCACAACAAAATCGGTGTGAACCATCGGCCTTGGTCACTATGACGATCTGAGATGACACATTCTGACTTAGATCTTGTTATTATTCCTGCTTTCAGCATATCTTCTATTGCCTTTTCAACAATTTCTCTATTCCTTAAGGGAGTTCTATACGGTTTCAAACTAATTGGTGGGTGATTTCCAGTGTCTATTTCCATAGTGACTGTTTTGGTCTTTCCCAATTTCAAGTCGTTAATTGCAAAAACATCTTGATTCTCTTTTACAAGTTTTTCTAATATTTCTTTATTTTCCGGTGGAGCTTTTAGCTGTGCTAATAATTCTTGTTCTCTTGTTGTCTTGTCTGCTGAATATATTTGAGATGTATGTTTTCTGAATGGATGGATCAATTCATCATTCCGCACGTTCCATCTTCTTCCACGTCTATTTCTGGTATTGATTCTTTCTATGGGGGTTTCTGAATAATTAATTCTCGGCATTTCTACTCTGTCTGTTGTTAATATGCTGTTAGAATCATGTTCTACTTTGGCGATTACACATCCTCTGTACAATTTAATTTCCTTGCCTGTGTTGTTAATAATCATTACTGGAAAAGTTAAGTGTTTGTCTAATGTCATTATTCCATCTGGAACTTCTAGACCAGGTTCATCTATTACCTCTCTTTGCAATTCTGTTATTCTAAATGTATGTCCTATTAAATAATACGGATTTCTTTTCACTTTCGCCTGTATCAGATTAACCGTCTGTGGTTTTAAAGTCGTGGACGTTTTAACTCTTACTAGTGCTGATATGTGCATATCCTCTTCTAAGTCTACATACACGTCCTGGAATCTTAACTTGTGTAGATAAAAAAAAAGTCTTACACCATTTTTCAGTAAGAAGTCTCTACCTATAAGCATGTTCCTATTTAACTCTTTTACTACGTGAAAAAGGTGTCTTACATTGATTCCTCCTAACTTGAGATCTATCATTGTTTGGCCCACTACGTCTAAATTTTGTCTGGTAACAGAGTGAAGAGTGTCATAACTCCTGAATATTTTGCAATTGTTTTAAAATTATTTTGTACAAAAAAACTTTCCTTGATTACACTAACTTGAGCTCCCGAATCAATTAATGTTCGAATTCTATGTTTCCCTATTTCTATTATGCATGAACTGGGGTCCGTTTTATTTATTGAAAGCTGTTTTATTTCACCCAGTTGAGACCACTTTCTACTCGTCCTCCTATACTTATCATTAAAATATTCCTTAACTCTTGGGACCTTGTTATCTTCCCTCCTACCGCAGGTCCTATTCAGTAAGTGGGACGCCGGTTTTCCAACATTCTTGGGCTTGTAAAATGCCTCTGTCTGTCTTCAAAATTCCTATTTGATCTGTTATTAACATTTCTATTTTGTGTATTCGACTGGACACGCCTGTTACCACAGAACCTAAAAATGTGTCCACGTTGACCACAACCCCAACAAACTATATTTGTGTTATTTGTGTTACCTAACGTCTCTCTTATAGGATTTCTCATTTGTCTTTCTCTATCACAAGTATTTTGACTATTATTTCCTTGCAGTGTCTGAATTTCTCCCCGTCTTCTCCATCCATACCTCGCTTGTCCTATCTCCATGGGCTCCTCGATCCTCTCTTCTCTATTAGTTCCTATCTCTCGTCCTACCCTTAGTCCAAATCATCTTCTCAAGCTCTCCTCCTGTACAGCTATATCCACAGCCTGTGACAATCTTGCAGGGTTTTCTCTCATAAGTTTAAATTTAAGTCCATCTGACTTTATTCCATCAACAAAAATTCCAACCAGCATTCTCTCTACTTCCGCGCCTTGAACATTCTGCCCTATGAATGCTTCCTCTGCTAAATTAATCAGCCTGTCACTAAACAACTGGACACTTTCTCCATCATGTTGCTTAGATTGTCTTAATACTGAAAAAGCATGTTGTGGATCTGTGATCTCCGCATACTTGTGGGCTAAATCGTCCTTAAATTGTTCCCACGTCTCATCAGTCCCTGCCTCTAATCTTCTTCGAATATGATCAGATACAGGCGATGCACTAGTCCTATAAGCTAAATTTTTCTTATCCTCATCTGTAGCGTCCACTAGATAAGCATGTTTTTCAATGGATACTATCCATTTCTTTAAATATTTCGCTTGCCCACTAAACTTCTCGATGTCAACAGCTACGCTTTGCTGTTTCAGTATTGTGTCTAATTTTGATATGGCCCTACCTACACCACCAAGCACCTGTCCTAAAGAAAGGTCCTGGGCTTCCATATTAAAATCTGAAATACAAAATACACCAGTACAACACAATATAGTATGCCAATATATATTAATACAACATTATCCTAAACTACGCAAGTTCTATAACTTCTCATCAATTTAAAGTTCAATTTGTTCAATTGGTAACGTTGTTAATATCGTTATTCTAACTTAACCAATTTCCTAAGTTACTTATTATACTTGCTTCCATTCCTCGTTTACGCACACTGTTCTGTTGTTTGCTCGATCGTTTCCTCGCTTAACAAGCTGTCCAGATGTCTGTCTTACGTTCTTGGGTAAAAATGACGTTAAGGCTCACGCAGTACAGTACAGCGTCCAAGAGATATGGCCCAATCGACAGAATAACGAACTATTTGACTGCCGGTTCTCGGTAGATCTTTGATGGAAAGCTTTTCTTCAGTGACACTTCGCCCATAGCCGGGTTCTTGACTGCCGCCTTGGATGGCCTTTGATGGAAACTCTCTTCAGAAAAACAATTTAGTTGCAGTGGCTTCAAAATTTGCTTCGACTTTGAATGAGACTCGACAAAACAACCAGTTCAAATTAATCGTCATTCTGGAAAATTTTAACTTTACTGACTTGAGATAACTTGAGCAGTCTCACAATTTTTACTGACCTGGTGTAACAGCCGACCTTGAGTGACCTCAAAAAAATTAACTGGGCTGAGGCTACGTTCGTACTTGTGTAAAGCTTAGCGTTATCGTGTCTTTGCTGTCCGATTAGACTTGATTATCCGGCTGCAGCTAGACAATGCCCCAGGTTTATAAGGTGGATGATGTATTCACCAGCGGCATCCTCCGAGAGTAGAGTGACGACGTGAAACAGCAGTGAATTGGCTTCGAATTCAGGAAAAATCACTGTACGTCAAGTATCAGGCCACTGTATAAAAATGACTCAGGCATGGCCATAGAACATCGGTACCTTCTTAGTTAAGCAATACAATACTGAGTAACTTCTTGACCTTCTTAGAGGACTATTGTGATAATTCAGTAGCCTGAGAAATCACAACAACTACCCCTGGGCGGGCTTTCAGACGCGGTCAAAAAAATGTCTCCGCTTGTGCACGATGTTCCCGCAGCGACCCATATGTTCGAATCCTGGAGGTCTACGGCAACAAAATGGATTCTATAACAGTACTGCTGTATACAAGGGATGGCACGTGTCGATAGATAACAAAGTCCGACTTGACGATGTATTCAAGTTTATTTGACATTGGTTTATAAAAATATCGTCCAGATGAAAATCACACGTCTTGTTCTTATGGACGGCTAATATGGAAGACCCTACGTCAACGCGTGAGCAACCTTAGTTACCTAACACAAATCGTGATCACGCGTTCACAAACTATTTCCCCATTTTGCACAGCATCCCTTAACTCTCTAAATCCCTAACAGAACAGAGATGGTGCTCTGTTACAATGGCCAAGAATGCTTTCAACGGCACGAAATCAGTATTAACATCTAGAGTGATTAATAACGCATTAAAAATGAGAATTGTCAAATGCTACGTATATTCAACGCTACTGTATGGCTCGGAAGCCTGGACATTGAACAAGCAACTAGAAATTCGCATAGAAGCCCTGGAGATGTGGATATATAGACGAATAGGTCGTATTTCATGGAAACAAAAACAATCAAATGCAGAGGTCCTAGAAAAACTGGGAAAACTGAAGAGAGAGTTGATGAAAGAAATAAAGAGGAGACAAGTGAAATATTTTGGCCACATTAAAAGACAAGTACTCTTATAAAACCATACTGGAAGGCAAGGTTTAGGGCAAGAAAGCAAGAGGTAGACAACGATACAAGTGGGAGCATAACATCAAGAGATGGACGAACATCAGCCTGACAGAATGTACAGTTAAGGCGAGAGACAGTGTTGGAGATACATTGTAGCCAACCTTCATTGTGGAGACGGCACCTGATTGATGATTGATAGAAGAAAAACGATTTTGACCTTTCACTTTTTGTGACCCTACCTACATACACACTCACACAACTATCGGTTTATACTGTCGCCAAGGGAGATTAATACAGCGGCCTGTCTAACTCAAGGAAAAATAACTCTGCCGGTTTATATATATACATACACGCACACAGATATATACATCTTCACGTCATCTGTGTGACATCAGGCCGCGCGTGGACTGCACGCGAGCATTGTCAGCCAGCGTAGATAGATGCATTTTGACAACAGATATTCCGTTGGAAAGATGAAAAATTAACAATTATCTGGTCCATGTAGAGTGATGAAAAATTAAACATACATACAATAATGGGTGTTGATGGGATGCATTCATTATCATAATTTCAGTGTGACATTGATTGCCAACTTAAATGGTCGAAAATTACAAAATACACGTAAAAATGGATGCTAATTTTAATAATATATAGTAGAACAATGTAAAACGTCTCATAATAAGGTATTTACGGGTTTACTTACCACTCAGAATAGGTAGCCTGGTTCTCCGGTATAACAAGGATTCCCGATGCACTAGAAATGCAGAACGCAAAACGGGTTGGGAAAAACTATATCAAGTAATCAGTGTCTGATTTAACTCGATCTTGATATAATCGTGGAATTTAACATCATGAGTACGCTTACCGTCCCCATATCGGAGACACAAAAACAAATATCCGAACGTAACCGCAAGAAATATTCCGGTAACATATGACAAAATGAACCGCAGTACCTAGGCTTTCCTGATCTGCGTTTGTCTCCACTGCTACTGTTGTTCCTCCCCCACGACGATTAAACCCACGTCCATGTCTACTACATCAGCCGTTAGCGTCTGTCGTATATCATTAGCTGACTACGGTCTTATCTGACACTGGCAGTATCCTTGAGCGATATTGTGCTTGCGATGCTTTAAGTCGTAATATTCTTTATGTCCACATTTCCCTTATTCACACAACGTCATCAGTATGTCAGTGCACAAATGATAGCAAGACCAATTGTGCTGACACTCAGATGACTAAAACAGCAGTTTTGCCTATCGGAGAAGAATGCATCAAAGAAATCATCAAAGTGACCTACCCATCGCGACAATACTTCTCAAGCTATTATCGAAACAGAAGAAGAATAAAACGCCATCCCACGGGTCCCCCCCCCCCCACCCCAACACAACTGACACAGGTGCCAAAGACTAAGACAGAGGACGGTTGGTCACGATTAGAAGTAGGTAGGAGAAGGCATAGCCATAACGGTTACCCAGGAACAGCCTATCATTTATTCTGCTTCCTCGGTTCGGTCGTGAACAAACATGAGGATGCTTTTCCTCATAAAATAACCACTTCTGAGGAAGACGGCGCTGACAATTCGGAATCAATATGGGAGGGTTCTAGTCCTCAGAAAATACTCGACATTAGGTTGGACAAAGCTAATAAATGGGAACGGTTTTGGGAAAGCTAAGAATTATCAGAAAAAGAGAAAGAAGAGTATAAGAAGGGTTTTTCGAAACATATCCAAAATTAGTAAATAACATTTTGGAAAGTCAAGCTCCTACCGCTAAGAAAGAAATCTGGAGTGGGTAGGTTTGATAAATTACTACGAGAAACTCATACCAAATTTTGCTGACGTGACTGCACAGTTTTCGGGCTGTTAAAGAAACGACAACCAACGAAAATTGTATGGATCGACAAACACGACAAGATACTGCAGCAGATTAAGACACTTTTTAATAAACACCAATCTTAAAATTACCATATATTACAAAAGACTTCATCACCCGTGTGTTGCCGGGGCCCATAAGCGAAGCGAAGAATAGTAACACTGTTGCCTTCCATGCATGTCGTAAGAGGCGACAAAGGAGGCTTGGGCTGAGACTTAGTCTACAGTCTATTGGGACCTCCGGTCCCCAACATGGCGGATAAGCATTTAAACCGTCTAGGCCTCTGGAATGTTTACGCTTGTGGCTACGGTTTGCATTCGCATTTTCCTCATGTTGGACTGGCAGTGCATGGTTCCGTCGCCCTGCTACTGAGTGAGTGCGCGGCGCGACATTGTGAGCTGTGAATTTCTCTTGGAGTGCTTTTACATCTGTCCGTGGTTGTTTGTAGCGCCCTGCGGAAAGACACCAAGCCATATGGGATCAAACCTGGGTCAATGAAGTCTTTCTGGTGACTGCCGATTCTGGCGGCGGCATTATGCACAGTGTACCTTTGGGGGATGCTGACTTGCCGATACTCCTGTCTAATTCATTGTTCACATAGGGCAGTGAGGAGAATTCTGTGTGATATTAACTGGCATAGACACGGGGCATAATGGGGACGACCCGTTGCCGTGAAGTTGGAACCGCTACTAACTAACTAAGTAACTAACTAACTAACTAAGTAACTAACTAACTAACTAACTAAGTAACTAACTAACTAACTAACTAACTAACTAACTAACTAACTAACTAACTAACTAACTAACTAACTAACTAACTAACTAACTAACTAACTAAACTAACTAACTAACTAACTAAGTAACTAACTAACTAACTAACTAACTAACTAACTAACTAACTAACTAACTAACTAACTAAACTAACTAACTAACTAACTAACTAACTAACTAACTAACTAACTAACTAACTAACTAACTAAGTAACTAACTAACTAACTAACTAAGTAACTAACTAACTAACTAACTAACTAACTAACTAACTAACTAACTAACTAACTAACTAACTAACTACCTACCTACCTACCTACCTAACTAAATAACTAACTAACTAACTAACTAACTACCTACCTACCTACCTACCTAACTAACTAACTAACTAACTAACTAACTACCTACCTACCTACCTACCTACCTAACTAACTAACTAACTAACTAACTAACTAACTAACTAACTAACTAACTAACTACCTACCTACCTACCTACCTAACTAACTAACTAACTAACTAACTAACTAACTACCTACCTACCTAACTAACTAACTAACTAACTAACTAACTAACTAACTAACTAACTAACTAACTAACTAACTAAGTAACTAACTAACTAACTAACTAACTAACTAACTAACTAACTAACTAACTAACAAAGACTTCATTCTACAGACAGACACTAGCTCCAATGCTCTGCCTTCAATCCTAGTACAGTACAATAACGGCAAGTTAGACTCAGTTTGATTTTACTGTCGTTCTCATACCTGGCGTAGATAGCAATCTAGTAGACATTCTAGACATCCAACCGACTGTAACGTAACAACACGCATCAATTTAAAACTGACTGACGACCTATGCAAACTAAAAAGTTAAGACCACATGTCATAAATGAAATCAGAAATCATTACCTCAAGTGGGCCTGAATATTTGACACACTTAGGGCCGTTGAATATCACATCATGCAGACTAGATTCAGTGCACTTGACGAATGTAAATTATTGTTATTAAATTTTAGTTACACTTGACTGAAGTTTTGTTACAAAGATTATACACTTTATTAATTTCATGATATTTTAGAATTGTATTCATTCAATTAATATTCATGGCATCTGATGGACTTAAGCAACATTTTACCACCAAGGCTCCAATGGTCTAGTAAATAGATGTGCTGGAAAGACATGTTATCAAGAGTCAAACGTCAAACTAGAGTCAAAGTTAAATATGGATGCCAGACGTTTATTACCAAGCAAAGAGACGGCCGTGGATGATAACGATTTAATATAATTCGATTAATTTGATTGCATGTTTTACTACAATGTTTGTGCTCTTTATAATGATTGTGTTAATGCCAAAATGATGTTGTGTTGACAATAGACTATATGCACTTCAAGACAATGACAAGACAGAATTGTTGATTACGACAGTGAAACAATAATCAACATAACTATTTATAGACACCCGATTTCGACAGTTGATTGACATAACAGACTACAAACACCTGCGTGAAACAATAACCAATGACATATGTAACGAATTTCAGAGATAGAACTACAATAGTTCATGGACATAACTGATTACAGTGACTTAATTACGACACTGGATTGACACAAGTCTTTACAGACATCGGATTTTGATAGGTAAACCTTGATTGAATTACTCATTAGAAATGAGACAAAACACGTGAGTATGACATTTCATCCGTTATTGACATAACTGATTATAGAAGACACCAGTTATAATACTGGGCAGAAAGAAACTTCAACAACTGTGACTGACAATAACACTGAAACAGCAATGTATTATTTAGAACATGCTTTCACTTTTTTTCTTCTTTTTTTTTCCTTTCAAATTGTGACATTTATTAGTTCATATTTGGATAAATAGTAATGACTGATTAACACTGATTAACAATGAACTGTTACTACCTCTACACCCTTGATAAACCTTTATTATACATTTGTAGATTACATGTTTTGCAAGTGATGGCTAACATATGCCAATAATTGCAAAGACTGTCAAACGTCTTCAAATAATGTATACATACAAAATGTGCATAGCTTGGTCAGTTTCGTATATCGTACCATCCATCCATCATGTGCTATGCCGATAAGCGTGGGCGGTCATGTTCTACCATGTCACTCGATCACCAGAGTTGTGGATCAGTTCCGTGTTCCTGTCTCGACCATGCCACGTGGCCAAGCCATCCAGGCATTTACTTCTCGGTCTTCCCCTTGACCTTTTCTCCTCGATCTTGCCAGTCTATTCAGGTATTCTTTGCATTTTCCTCAGAAACTACATTTCCACAGCCATTAGATGTTTTTCAGCTTGACTGCTTATTTGTCCAAGTTTCACATCCATACAAAAGTATAGGTTCTATGTAGTACTGCAACACTCTTTTTCTCGTTTCAATTGATATCTTTTTATTGGTCAGTATGTTTTTCATCTTGCAAAAGGCTACCTTCGCAATGGCAATTCTTGTTCTAATCTCTTCAAGGCATCTCTCATCATCAGATGTTATGACTGTGCCGAGATAACTGTATCGATTCACTTGCATAAGAATATGCCCAATTACTCGTAAATCACATTGTGGTATTTCCTTCCTTCGCAACTGCAATTATTTTTCTAATCTCTTCAAGGCATTTCCAATCCAATCTTATGACTGTGCCGAGATAACTGTATCGATTCACTTGCGTAAGAACATGCCCATTTACTCGCATATCACATTGTGGTATTTCCTTCTTCCCAGTGACGACCATAATCTGTGTCTTCTTAATATTCAGTTTAACCTTAGCTGTTCACTGTGTGTAACAACCGCATCTACTAAATTGTGCAGGTCCTGTTCATTGTCTGCAATCAAGACTGTATCATCTGCGTATCTAATGTTGATGTATCGTCCCCAATGTTGATTTCTTCCATATCTTCTATATTTCTGAAAATATTTTCACTGTACAAATAAAAAAGATCTGGAGACATTACACATCCCTTCTCGCACCTCTTTTAATAGGCAGATATTGACCTACATCGTTATCAATCCTGATGGCAGCTAGTTGTTTCCAATATATGTTTGTTTTGCAAGTCTAAGGTCTTTTCAATCAATTTGTAGATCTTAAAGCATCCTTATCATGTCGACATGTCTCACTTTATCGAAAGCCTTTGTGTAGTCAATAAAGCAAAGATATAGATCTATGTTTACTTCTATAGAACGTTCAGTTACTGTTCTCAGTTTATACACAGCAAACCCACATTGTTCTTCTCCTATTTCGGGTCATATTTTCTTCATAACCCTGTGCATGATAATTCTCAGAAGAATTTTCGTTATGTGGCTCATTATACTAATTGTTCGATGTTATTCGCATTTCAAGGCTCCTGATTTCTTCGGGGTTGCAATAAATATAGAATTACATCATTCATGAGGTATATCTCCAGTGTCGTATATTGCCTATATATTTAAATATACGCAATATACGTACAATATACATAGTGTACATGTTTAATTATTTTAAAATGTTCACAACGATTGATCAAAGGTCACGTATTGTACTAGTGTTATCTGGGAGTACTATAAAGCTTGATATAATGAAGTATTGCACTAGTTGTGCTGAGAATGTTAGAAAGCTAGAAAAGGATGTTAATTGAAAAATATACGGAATTTCAAAATAGTGTATATGTTTGTTTTATAGACTACAAGAAAGCTTTTGATAGAGTACAACATGAACGACTAATTACGTTCCTTCAAGATATAGGAGTAGACGGAAAGGATATCAGAGTACGGCAGGGATGTGTACTGTCCTCAAGCCTCTTCAACCTATTCACAGAAAGAATTTTTAAACAATCTGAAATGCCTGGACTCAGCATCAATGGAAGAATCATAAAAAATCTTAGGTATGCTGACGATACCGTGTTACTAGCAGAAAGTGAGCAAGAGTTGCAAGACCTAGTGGAAGAAGTAAACAGGCACAGTGCAGAATGTGGCTTAGATATTAACATCCAAAAAACAAAAACTATGATAATTAGCAGTGACAAGGATGGGTCATCAATGAACATCACAGAAACGGGCAGATACTAGAACAAGTAACAAGTTTCTCTTATCTTGGACATATAATAACATATGATGGCAGAAGTGAAATGGCAATCAAAAAGAGAATAGGAATGGCCAAAAATGCTTTCAACGGTATGAAATCAGTATTAACATCTAGAGAGATTAATAGCGCATTAAAAATGAGAATTGTCAAATGCTACGTATATTCAACGCTACTGTATGTCTCGGAAGCGTGGACATTGAACAAGCAACTCGAAAGTCGCATAGAAGCTCTGGAGATGTGGATATACAGACGAATAGGTCCTATTTCATGGAAACAAAAACAATCAAATACAGAGGTCCTAGGAAAACTGGGAATGAAGAGAAAGTTGATGAAAGAAATAAAGAGGAAACAAGTGAAATATTTTGGCCACATTAAAAGACATGCTACTCTTATAAAAAGCATACTGGAAGGCAAGGTTGAGGGCAAGCGAGCAAGAGGTAGACAACGATACAAGTGGAAGAATAACATAAAAAGATGGACGAACATCAGCCTGACAGAATGTACAGTCAAGGCAAGAGACAGACAGTGTTGGAGATCCATTGCAGCCAACCTTCATTGCGAAGACGGCACCTGATTGATTGATTGATTATCTTTATGTTTGTGAGTGTTGTTTCTGCAGCTTAGTTGACTGATTTCTTTAATATTTCCCATTGGTCGTTGACATCTTGAAATAATATTTCCATATCGGACAATGAATCAAATCTGTTCTTTACCCCTTCGTTGAATTTATCTTTTATCTCTGTCACAAAATGCGCCTGGAGGATGAGACCAGGAGATGCGGGATTGACCAGACACACAAGATCTCACGGCCTACAACAGCGTTCACGAATTATAGTACCTTTTGTGATCAAAGGGAGATAACCCCATTAATCCGTTACCCCTAAGAGAGTGGAGGATTACGCCATTGGATACCGGAAAGTTCTAGATGAGGATACCGGAAGTGGTGTTTTAATTGCGCAGTCGCAATAACCTGCCTAGAACAGAGAGAGAATATCGTGTTCTTGCCGGCTGGTGGGGACTTCTGTGTGGCTACAGTTCCCATGAAGAAATGGAGCCAGTGTTTACTATAGTTTAAAGACGTTGACATCAAGTCCATAGTTTGGACGAGGCTCCATACTTCGAACTGAATGTCAGAACGAAAAGGTAAGAATGCTACAAATCTTGAATCGAAATACCCGATGTGCAGATTGCATGCCGCGGCTGTTGCCGTAGGTCAAGGCCGAGCCTGTAATTTTCCATAACGGAACAGGCCTGTTTACATGACCAACATTCCTGGCATGTTGCCAACAGTGCACTGCCGAGACAGGACAAATAATGCACGACTTGTCCCGCCTGCCAAGAAAATGGTTGTGGGGGAGAAAATAGGATTGGCTTGGCGGTGTTAACATCGATGGCACTACTGGGCCGCCTTTGAACTCAGGCGTAGTCGACAAAATCGGAAGTCGGTGACGGCTTAACTAAAAGCTATCGTGTAAGATGTCCTCCGACTCGGCCGGTCAAGATGAATCTCATGGGAATGTCCACAGTTGGATCGATGGACATTTGAGCGATCCCGCGTGTGTAGAAGTTCACATCTTGTGGCGGGGCGACTGCTGGTTTTTTCTTTGCCTTCCTCATACGCTTTATGTTCAAGGTCTCCTTAAGGAAATACCAACCTAATCTACATCGGATTCCTGTGAGGAGAACAACGGGGAGGGGAAAGAGGGAGAAATGATGCTACAGACATGTCTGATGGTTGCAGGGGAGATGAACTGGGGAAAGCAGGACCCCAGGGGAAGAGCTGGAAGTGGGTTTTGCCAACGGCCCTCGTTCAGGGCCATCTTGCCTATGGGTACTGTAGACCTTCTAACCCTGTATGTCATTAGAAGACTTCCACTGGGGAACTGGGGGCAGACACTCATGACTAGTCACCGTGGGTTTACTCTATCCTCAGTCCAGGGAAACAGATGATCTATTCTGCTTCTTGTCAGACCCCAGACCTTATTCTTTCTCTGACCCTGAGGCATGGCCTGTAATTGAACCTCCGCCCACCTTAAGGGGGTAATTTCCTATCTGAGTACATGGAGGCGGTGTATCTCCATATGATGGGTCCTGGTCACGTGATTCTCACCGAGGGATTCCTGTGTCTTTTCCCAGATTCTACCTTCCTGAGAGGAGTGATGGACAGTCAGTAAAACCATCATTCTGTGCCAGCATCAGCAGTCTGGACAGACCAGCTGACGTGAGGTGATCTTACTACCCAGCACCCGGTCAGTCATCTATGCCCTCAGAGTAATTTCAGGATGAGTTGTCTATCAGTTTATAACAATGACGTCGGGGCAAGTATGGTGTGTATGTAATCGTCAAGCTGTTCCACTCATCATCTACCCGACTGCTATTCCACTTCGTGGGAATTCAAACAACCCTGGGTCCACTCAATTATGTTCTATCGTGACTCAAGCCATGGACACTGTTCTGTTGAAAATATAACTAAGGACATTGGACTACTATGAACATTAACGAACATTATAGATTAACACATACCTACGATGGAGGCATTTGCCTAATAGGATGTGGACAAGAACAATGAGTATCTTATAATCAATTGCTCGGGTGCTCCACGGTCATTAACCCGATTGGCTGTCAACTAGAAGGAGGTGCTATCTGGTCGAAGACTGAGGACCTGTTACGAGAGACACAAGCTAAAAGAAATACCTATGTGGTGTGATACGTTGACAGTGATGACCATTTTCATGTGGCTGCCTCAACTAACTGTTTTCTAGCAATTAACACACAAGACAGATCTGCACAATTTCTACATTATCTTCACTTTCCTTTGTACAATACACTTTTGCTATTCAGTTTGTAGATACCGGAGTTGCATCATTTGTTCAGGACTCGTTTATTCAGCCACAAGGACAAATGTAAGCAGGAACATGTAACAAAGGAGAATATCAAACAAGCCAATGCCCTTGCCATTGTCGTCAGTGTTTATTATTGAAAGTCATCGCCACTGTTTATACAATCAATTACCAACAGGTGCGGGCTGACATGCGATGATTCTAAATCACTCTACATAAAGTTCAACACTGCAAAATATCTCCTACACAATAGTTAGCTCTAATCACCAACTTACGGCCTGACTTGACCTTGACATCGGGCATGTGCTGTGCTCCACTGCCATTCACTCGGCGTACAGATTATCGAGCGTAACTGGCCTGTATAATTGGCCGCTCAACTTGGGCGACGCACTTTTGCCTCAGGTTGAAGTATCTGTGCAACCTTGAAGTAATGTCAACTTCATGTCGCTTGACTTCTGCACTCGTTTTCACAACCGTCTTCGACGAGGACCCTGGCAAGTCTGATTCTGTCTCGCCGCGTCTCCTCCGTGTACCACACAACTAGTGTCACGTGATACGCAACTCTCCGGAGTCACTTCCCTTTGTCCCTCATCACCATCTGTTGCTCACCGACTTCTCTCAACTTAATCGTGTGTTCTTTGTTCATAGTGATCATGTGAACTGTTCTCACTATGCCGATTCTTCTTCTCTTGTAACCATGTTCTTACTATATCCGTTTACCGCTGTCTACCTCATATCGGTTCATGGCATTATGCCCCCCCCCCCCCATTTTTTGAAAATGGTGTAGCCATTTTCACAGTCTATTTGGTTTTTCAATCCCATGACATGAAGCGATATGAGTAGTCAGTTTATTACTCTATACTATATCGTCGTACTTCCACAACCTTATTCTGTCTGATAATATGATAGCATGGCATTCCACTAACCACTGCACACACAAAATTTATTATTATGTTCAGGCACGCCCTATCAATCTACTTTCCGCGCAGACGACGTGTAGCCAACCTATGGGGGGGGGGGGGGGTGGTCTAACATACTATGAGCTTCACAAGGTCCCGTGGCCTCCCCATAGTAGTCCCTCATTTGCCCTATAGACAAGCAACCTCAAACCTATCAAGGCCATTACGCCCGAATGAGGGGATATGCGTGGTTAATAGGAACCATTGCCATCTATATTATTATTTATATATGGTATCATGGAATATGAGCAATATGTACATGACTTTTGTACCGCTGTACTTCTCAATTGTCATTTGGGTTTACCGTGTGACGTAATACTTTTATATTCATAGCTGGGGTTATTGCATAAGCCCTTGTTTGCTTGCGGTCTACTTATATTTCATGTGTCTAGGGTGATTACTTTTTCTTCGTGAAAGATGTCTTTTCATCTTATAACCGCAAGTTCATCTTATTGCCGATATTGATCTATCTTGTAGACTCATTTACCAATATCTTTGTGTCTGTCAAAGTTTATAATACTTTGATCTTCTATCTCCCCTGCTGGGTGATGTTGAACTGCTTTCAGTTCCTTGCGTTCTCTTTTCTGGTGAAATGTTTCTTTCCATCTCTATATTTCTTCATTTCACTCCAATGCCGTCTTTTAGCCGTATGTTGGTATGCTAGACTCGTTCAGTGTTGAACAATGGAGATGTACCTTAATATATATGTACATTTGTATGCATGATCATCTCTATCATGAAATATGTCAATCAATGAATACAATTATCATCAACAAATTTCATTGACATATGTGAGATATTCATGCAATATTATACACTGACAGCTAATTAAAAATGTGACATTGATTAAATTATCAATGTGATTATATGTTGTAGCATCAATATTAAAATTAAATAATACCATCCACTCGTGTCATTTGTTGCAACTTTGTTTCTTGACCGTTGTCATTTCAAGTTATTCTTGTTGCCACCGTTGTTATATTATATGATTTGTGTCTCTTGCTTTAGTCTTGGTTGGTGTTTCTCTTATCTTGTATTATTGCTGCAAAAGATACATTGTTAAGTACTCACATACTCTGCACATGTAAAAAAAAAATTTCACATAAACAATAATGTGTATGAAGACTTATATACCCCCATTGTTATCATCATTGTAATACGTGTGATGATATGTATAGCGGTGATTATACCTGGTCTATCATGGCTAGCCGTTGCCTCGGACCTAATCACCGTAGCCTGTGTGGAAATCATTAGGTCTCTGATGAAATCAGTGTTCTCGTCATACTTGTGGTTGATATTGTTGTCGTCTGTTGTAATATTCTCAATCCTCAGCTTTGCTGTGTTCTATTTTCGATACCGTAGGTTTCTCTCACTTGGTATCTGAAACTTGGCTGTTATACCTGGATTGGCTGATAGCTTACTTATAATGAATGAAACATGGAATATGATAGTTTACATCTGATCGATGGAAAATGCAATATGATAATTTACATCTGATTGATGGAATATGCAGCATGACAGATGAATTCATATTAACAATCATTAAATCTACTAGCACTCAATTATTTATCCATGGGTGTGGTTGGTCCTACTTGTTTAACCTGGGCTGGTCTTTTCCGCTAGCTCGTTTGTGCTGGTTTGGTGCCCTAGGATTGTAGACCTGGAATGCTACCTTTTCCAGATTTATGGATGGATTTACGGTGGTACTTGCATGGTCCCACAACTCTTTCATTCATCTTCTGTGCATTCTAGTAATTAATAAAAATGGAAAAAAATATGTACATATCTGACTCTTACTAATTAATTAAGTACAATGTCAAATTGACTGCTGGTATCTGTACTCATTCTATACGGCAGTTCAGAGTTTTAAGTAATATTTGGGTAAATGTGTCTCCTTGTTACCCTTACTGTACTCTGAATATACTTGTTTTAAGTTATCTCATTACCGTATAGTATCTTCCTTATGTAATGAAGTTAAAAAGTTGTTGTTTTTTATTGTGTATGTAGTGTGGAGTATGTATGTAGTGAATAGTAATGTCTTTAGTTGTATATGTATGTGTCTAAGTGCATAACAAGATAGTTTGAGATGGTAAGTAACTTGAATGTTGAATGTATATGTAAAGAGATGTTTCTTTTCTAATTTGTTAATAAGGTGATATCTTTATATTGTGATTCTACTGTGTTCTCAATGTGTGTGATAGTGCTGTTTGTTTTATGTATCCTAACTAACTAATTAAAATCATAAGATATTTATAGAATATCCGTGAAAGTTACTTTAATTATTATTACAGTTTTACAGTGGGATAAAATAAATATGTTTATTAAATTGAACTGTCCTTGATCTAATTGTCATTGTTTATATGCAGCTCAATGTATCTTTAGTCGTTATCTTTTGGTACCCTTTTTCTCTATTTGATGTTTTTTGTCTTCGATTTCGTCTTTTGTCAAGCCTATATAGCTCTCCAGTATCTTTCCCAGTTTGTTATTTTAATTTTTTGTATTCTTGTGTCTATCTCTGATTTAGATATCCCTGACTTTGTCCAAGTTTGTCTTGGTTTGTCAGTTTTGGTGTAGCATACATTAGGTATTTTCGGTGGAGTTTTATTCTGCCACCCTAATTGAGTATAGTCAATCTTATCAATTTGTCAAGGTTTTACCACATTTTTTGATTTTACTGGTCGATGTACCGTTTCTTCTTCATCCGAGGATGAAGTAGATATATATCCTAAGTGTGGAGAATACGTTTCTGCGGCATCTGCAATTGCTATTAGCTCGTTTTCTGTTTTTGTCTTTCTACATTTGTTTGTTTTCTCTTTTAGATATGGACCTATGATTTGTTTTACTGTTACTGTGCTTTCACTAAATGATGGACTCAATTTACTAAACTTTTCTATTGCGAAGGTTGCTTTGTCTTTTCTGCTTTGCTTAAATTCTCTCGGAGGGATAGTGACTTCCAGTCCACGTTTTTATCTATTAGCCATCTGGGTAGATTATCTGTGTCTGAGATGTTATCGTCAGTAGTTGCTAAGTTGTCATGTAGCTTTTCATCTATCTTACACATCGAATTGGCTTCGTATATGCACGCCTCATTGTCTGTATCGTTATCACTGTCGTTTTTTCCAGTCTGTATTTTCACTGCGTTTGTCTGTTCACATTCGTCTGGTGAACTACTAGTAAATAGGAATGCTGCACTGGCTTCATTCCAAATTTCCTGACCCGGCAATCTCTACTTACATGTCCGTACGTATTACATACATAACATTTTACATTCTTCTTGTACGCAGTGTACTTGCTGTTTTTTTTGTGATATCCAGTTCTGAAGATATGTGTCATAATCCGGGTTTTTGTCACACATTTCCAGGGAGCCGTGTTGTATCTTGCAATAGGGACAATGTATCCAGTATCCTTTTTTGGCTCTCTCTGGTTCTCTTTGTGCGTTCTCACTCTTGTTATATGGTCCTCTTCCTCGATATTGTGGACCATATTGTTGGAATGTATTTGGTTTTATATTATATCTTTGGTTGTACACATTGGCTGATGCCCCTATCTCTAAATCTAGCTGCGCCCCTTCTGTGAAAATATCCCTATGGGCGTTGTAGAATGCTTCGCCATTGGCTTCCATTTCTGCTACCGTTGTACATTTATTCTCGACTAGGAATGTTGCCATTTCTGCTGGGACTGAGGAAATTAGTTTGTCTCGAACCATGAGATCGCGTAGTTTATTGAAGTCCGACCCTATGTCGGCAGCTTTGAGCCATTTATCAAAGAGTAACGTCGTCTCTGCTACGTAATCTAGAAAATTATGATTGGCTTTTGGTGCTAAGGTTCTATATTTGGTTCGCAATCCTGCTTGATCTAGTGAGAAATGTGATAAAACTCGGTTTCTAACGTATGTGTAGTTAGTGCGATGGTTTTCAGGTATCACCTTCACCACTTTTAAGGGCTCAAGGGCCAAATGCCTGTGGAAGAGTATGGCCCAGTCTTCAGATGGAATTTTGTAGTGGTTCATTAACAGTTCGAAGTTTGTTACCCATGCCGAGATGGATTACCCTTGCGTAAAAATTCTAATAAGCCCGCTATACCGCTTAATAGGATCTAACGCTTTTGCTGTTACATTTGCTTGGGCTATCTTTTGCGTCTTTGTCTTTCTCTAGTGTCTTCACCTTTAAGTTGCCCTCGATCTCTTTGTCTTTAATTACTAACTCTGTTGCCAGTCTCTCTTTCTCAAAGGCAAGTCTTTCTTTCTCCAAGGCTATTTTTTTCCTTTTCTATTGCCAGTTCTTTTTCTTTATGTTTCTCTGGTGCTTCTCTTTTTTGTTTATCTATCGCTGCTTGTGCCTCCATTTTTTCTTTATCTATCGCTGCTTGTGCCTCCCTTTTTTCCTTATCTATCGTTGCTTGTGCCTCCCTGGCTTCCTTTGCAGCTGCTCTCTCTCTTCACGTTGTTGTGTTTGATGTTCTTTTAATTCTTGTTTGGCCCATGCTGCTAGGTCTGGCTCTGTCATGCCACACTTCTCTCCCATGGCTATGAAGTCTTGTAATGACGACATGTTTGTTACCTATGCTCAACTACTCTTCTAAGAATATGATGTATTAGTAGCCCAAGGTATCAATAGTATATAGCATATGTTGTTTTTGGTTCTGTGGTGACTGATGGTGTGCTTATTTAGGGTTTATCGTTGTGACGTTATTGAATGATACTCACAAATAGAAGTAACCTTTGCGTGGAAATATCGTGGTGTCACAAGGTTTCAAACATTACACCAGAAAAGATGGGTGAAGTATACTATGAGTGGTATAATATATATATATATATATATATATATATATATATATATATATATATATATATATATATATATATATATATATATATATGAAGTATACTATCTTAATTTCTCAGCACTGGAACACTCAGAACATATGTGTGATGCCTGTGGATCTTGTTTTTGATCACTGAGAATTGTTATTGAGATCTTGAATTAATTCATAAATTATCTCAATACTCTTGCTTGATGTAAGCTCAACACCTATAATGGAGAAAATGACAAAAACCTGTGGAGAAAATAACCAAATATCCACTCTAAACAGCCGCACAAAATGATACAAACACAGTCAGACACTTTCACTCGCCTGATGCCTTGTTGCTGCTGCTGTGTTGCGGTTCTTCACTGGTCCGGCATCTTCCTTCCAGTAGTCGAGGTCTTTAGTGTTGATAGTTGACGTAGGCTTAAACTTCAGATAGATCTGTCAGGAAATTCTGGCCTTCTCTGTAACTTGAGTGGAAAAAAGTTTAATATCATGTAGATTCACTGTGGTGATGTCTTGTTATTGTTCTGGACTGAATCGATATGTTGACTTCGGCTGTTTAAGTTGTTTCATGTTAGTTGGAGACCAAAGTTGAATTTTAGAAAAATATCTTAGAAAAATTCTGATTCTTGAATCCAGATGGAAATAACTTTGTATACTACTGCTAGATGGTTTCTACCCTTCTTCCACATGTAGTTGTGATCATCTTCGTCGTCTTGAAGTCTTTGATTGAAATTATGATTGTCCCACAAAGCCGACTCAATTATTGCCCCACTTACTACTTATATAACTGTAGTTATGAGATTTCAGTCAAAATTCAGCCATCATTGTTGTTTTGATATATTGTCTTGTATGATGCGTTTTAACTGTTGCCAGGACTGTCTGTTAGCACTTTGAACAACTGATCATGTGCCGTCGTTGTATTTGTGGGTTCACTTTCTTGACTCTTTTCCTTTTCAATTGTTGAATGTCTTCAGGTAATTAATGAGTCTTTCTTTCTGCTTGTTGACACTTAGTTCTTGACACTCGTGAATGTATTTAAGAGTTTATTTGGAGTTCACAACTCAAATGTTTTCTCAGCCAGGGTCAATATTTGTCAAAATTGATATTTCATTTGTTGTGTTCAGCGTTGTGGCTTAAATGTTCATATTACACAGCGATATTCACACCATGCCTTTGATAGCTGAACCTGTTTGTTGACGACTTCATTCAAAAATTGCAAATGGCGTCCAAGGTGACCTTCCTTGTTCTTTGTTTGAATGTTACCGAATTTTCTTGAAGGTAACTCTTATTTTGGTGCTCCTGCTTTATTATATTCGAGCCCCCCACTTGCCATATAGCTGATTCCCGGCTCGTTTATTCAGCCACAGGGACAAATGTAAGCAGGAACATGTAACAAAGGAGAATATCAAACAAGCCAATGCCCTTGCCATTGTCGTCAGTGTTTATTATTGAAAGTCATCGCCGCTGTTTATACAATCAATTACCAACAGGTGCGGGCTGACATGCGATGATTCTAAATCACTCTACATAAAGTTCAACACTGCAAAATATCTCCTACACAATAGTTAGCTCTAATCACCAACTTACGGCCTGACTTGACCTTGACATCGGGCATGTGCTGTGCTCCACTGCCATTCACTCGGCGTACAGATTATCGAGCGTAACTGGCCTGTATAATTGGCCGCTCAACTTGGGCGACGCACTTTTGCCTCAGGTTGAAGTATCTGTGCAACCTTGAAGTAATGTCAACTTCATGTCGCTTGACTTCTGCACTCGTTTTCACAACCGTCTTCGACGAGGACCCTGGCAAGACTGATTCTATCTCGCCGCGTCTCCTCCGTGTACCACACAACTAGTGTCACGTGATACGCAACTCTCCGGAGTCACTTCCCTTTGTCCCTCATCATCATCTGTTGCTCACCGACTTCTCTCAACTTAATCGTGTGTTCCTTGTTCATAGTGATCATGTGAACTGTTCTCACTATGCCGATTCTTCTTTTCTTGTAACCATGTTCTTACTCTATCCGTTTACCGCTGTCTACCTCATATCGGTCCATGGCAGATAGGTATCTGAAGACTGGTGGGGTCGTAGACTGAAATTGTCCCAGTCCCAGATCTGAAGTCATCCCGATATATATATATATATATATATATATATATATATATATATATATATATATATATATATATATATATACACACACACACATGCGATAGCCTGTTCCCTTCACCCCAGGGAAGCTATGTGACAATCTCGTCCCTCTTCAGTGCATGTAGATCAAATTTGGTGTTTCTTAGTTTATATGTGACTTTCTTTTATTTTTTATTTATATTGCTTAAGATTAATCTATCGTCGCTGTAGAAGTCTGCGGTTGGTATAGTTTTTGCGACTTTTAAGACATTTCGAAATCTTCTATTGATGAGAGTGTAATCAGTCTGATTTCTGATCTTATGATCAGGACTCCTCCATGTCATAATTTCCTTGGGTGCTGTTTATACCAGGTGTTTCCAAAAATCACATCATGCTCTTTTGCCCACTGTACAGGTCTGCAACCTCTTTCATTCTGTTCGCCTAGTCCATACTTGCCTACTATGCATCCGTCCTGTTGATTTCCAACTTTGGCATTACAGGGATGTGATTACAGGGCAGTGCAAATGTGATCAACTATATTGACCTTGATCTAAAAAAGCTATCTTGAGCGATTTTGGAAAGGCATCTAAACAAAAAATGCAGCAACAACTGATGTAACGAATGGAGGTGCAGACACTGCACACTCGCAGATGATACTTATATCATGAAGGTCATTGTAAGATAGTGTGTATGTCCAATATTAAATACTGCTCCAATTGTACGACTAACATTAAATCTATAGGGCTAGCTGTATAGGTGATATATGATATCGGCACTACCTGCCACTGGATGGTTGCCATAACTCGTAAAGTATCTGTTCCATAAGCTTTCCAATGTTAGTACGTTTCCCCAAATGAGAAGTGCACTTGACAATGTAGCTGCGACAAAACCAACCATACTGCAGTAGGTACCGTCCTATCCCATTTTCAGCCATGCTGACCTCTAAAAGGTAAATTAATGAACGAACGAAGGAACGAACAATCTTCATTTTCAAAGGGTTAGGAATTGGGCACACAGGCCCGTCTGACAATCTGCCCGTCTTCTCTATTTCCTCTCATACATTCTTTCATTCGACATCACTTATGAAGCAAATCTTTGACAACAAAATAACAATAAGCATTAAAACACATGGAAAATAATTAATAATACATGACTCACCGAGGCAATGTTTAACATGGGCATTATAAATACCTCAGGAAGGTGTAACGTGCCATACATATAAGAATGTGCTTTTTTTGGCTAGTTGTCGTTTGAGATAATTTACCATTATTATTGTCTTTTTTGTTGTTTTTTGTTTGTTTATGGGGGTATGTAGTCTGTACTGAGGTAGTGTTCAAACATGTAAATTACCTAGAAAGTAAAAAAGAGCCAGTAAATGCTGGGGTTGGACGTCATGTAAAGGATATACACCTGTAATACTTGTAACAATTAGTAAAGGAATTCTTCACCCGTGTAACCGAAAACATGTGTCAGTCGTTGTTAATTAACAAGCTGTCTCGTCTCTACAATTCTTGAAAGTCATGTTAGAAAGAAACAGTTGTAAAATCTCGCCAGGTAAAGTCAGAATTGATTACTGCAATCAAGGAACCAGAGCACAAAGTAAATTGCTTACTCATACACTAGGTAGACCACCGACTTGGCTCATCAGTGTAACACCTACTGTAACTGGGTTAATTATTGATGAACTAATATTGATTGTCACTGAAATAGCGCAACCCTACACGGGACATACAGATATGGGCGTGGTGCAGGAGCACTGACTTCAAGCCAATTTGTACAGCCACAGCGCCTAGATTACGGTTTTATGGGCATTAGTCGTTCATCCTAGCCCGAGCTTACCTGCTCTTCGCCCTGGCGTATAGAACAGGAAGCCATGCTTCTGTTAATACTGGGTGTATTGTTAATGACTGTGTGGTGTTTGAAAATATTGTCAGTCCAAGTTTTGTATTTACCTTTTATGATGTTTGAACTCCACAGAGGGTGAATACAAAACTTGGAACAACTATATTCTCAAAAACAGCACAGGCATTAAAAATACACTCTATACAAGGAGCTTTACACATTTCAGACACAGATGGCATATAGTGCTAGACCCCCACTTGACAGACCAATCGGCAGTCGTTGGGAGATGTGGCCAGGACACACTAAATGCCTTGACTTCCCAAGATATTTCCTGGTACGCATGTTAGGCTGGGTGTACCAAGAAGCCCAGGTTAATAAAAACACCTGGCTGCTGTGAGGAGTTAGGCTGGGTGTACCAAGAAGCCCAGGTTAATAAAAACACCTCGCTGCTGTGAGGATTTGGAAATATCAACGTATCAAAGTTCAAGTATTATCGCAATTCTATCAATACAAACATTTGTATCAATATGACAAATCTACCAGTACCTAAATTCTGTAAGGCCAACATTATATCAATACAAACTTTCTAACAATACGAACATTATGTCTATACCAACATTACACCACTATCACCATTCAGTCACGACTAGTGACACTTCCAATATCTCAGTTCTATGAATATCAACATTCTATCATTATATTAATTTAAACATAGAAGCAGAGTTATATATTACCTGAAGTGATTAGTCATTAGTCCCGGTTCCAAGTTCATTTCATTATGCTCCGTTCTTGTGCCAGTGAAAATCACGCAAAATGTTCCTCACGGGCCCATGTGAAAAGTGGAACAGACCGGAGTCACGACAAAACAACAGCCCGCACACGTACACTGTGCATAATGCCGCCGCCAGAATGCCAACACAAAAGTCCTCCACGAAAAATACAGTTCACCGTCTATGGAAGCGACAGACTCTAGATAACCAGCAGCCACACATTGCTGCATAAGGCAATCCAGTCAGTTCAGCGACATGCCGGTTGCCATCATTCCGACATGCAGTTCATGCTACAAACCGAGGACAGATTAATAATATTCCACACGAAATTCACAGCTCACAATGTCGCGCCACGCACTCAACTCAATAGCAGGGCAACAGAACCATATACAAGGAGGCCCCGATTAACGTCGGGATTATTTTCTTGGAAAACGCGACTTTAAGTGAAACGAAGTATAGCGAAAAACTATTTCCCATAGAATTAAATGAAATTCAGTGCATTATTTAATGTTTATTTTGATGGTTGTTAATATTTATTGGCTAAATAGAGGTGGGTTGGAGGGCGATTGGTAGAGTTATTGGGACGTAGAGGAATTAAATTCTGCCTCTTCATCTGAGGATGAAACTGTAACATTTTCCTGCCTCTTTTCCTCGCTCTTCTCTGCGTGAAGAAAAAGTTTGTCCACTGCCTGATGTACAGCCTATTTCCTTTTCTCTGAGTAAAGCTTCTTGTAACAGTTGATGGCGCTTGTTACTGCCCTCGACACTTTGTAGCTCCGTTCTCTGTTCTGGTCATCCTCATCAATTATGTCCATTTGTCCATTGCCACATAAATCAACTGAAATAATCGTGACAAACTTTCAGCTGTTAACATTCAAAGTGGGAAAAGGGGGGGGGGGGGGAGGTTACAACAGGGTGCTCCTCTTCCTGTTGAGTTCTCTGCACGTCGAGTTGCATTAGGTCATCCTTAGATAACTCTTCTCCATGTGATGCAAGCAACTCATCAATCTCAGCTTCCTCCATCCCTTCAAAGCCAGCTTTAGTGGCTAAGTTAGCGATCTGTTATCGAAGAGCATGAACGCCGTCAAATTCACAAAAGTCGTGCACACATTCTTGCCACAGTTTTCGCCACACAGCATTCTTGCATGCTGACGTTAGGTCACTCCATGAATCCGCAATGTTGTCAATTGCCTTGAGGATGTTGTAATCTCGCCAGAATCTCTTAATGGTAGGCTTGCCTTTACCGTCCGTAGCCTTGATGAGCTGTGAGAAAGTGCGACGCAAATAATAATTTTTGAATGTTGCAATTACACCTTGGTCCATTGGCTGGATCCATGAAGTCGTGTTTAGTGGCATGAATACGAACTTAACGTTCTCTGACAAGTCGTCCAGATTGACTGGATAACCAGGGGCGTTATCCAATAGCAGAAATATCTTAAATGCTAGGTTTTTTTTTACCCTTAGAGCAGTAATGGCATGGAGTAGCATGAAATTACCCATTCCTGGAATAACGTTCCTGTTATCCAAGCATTTGTGTTGGCACGCGATGTAACGCGCAAGTGTTCCTTTGAGTAGCCCTTCAGAGCCCATGGTGTCTCTGAGTAGTACACCAGTAAGGGCTTGAACTTGAAATCTCCTTCAGCCTTGCTCCTAAAAGAAGAGTAAGAGTATCTTTGGCAGCTTTAAAGCCAGTCGCAGTCTTCTCATCTGTCGAAATATAAGTCCTTGGTGGCAGTCTTTTCCAATAAAGCCCTGTCTCGTCAATGTTGATGAGTTGCTTGGAAGAGTAACCACCATCCTCAGTCATGGCCTGTAACTCTGCAGGGAAACGTTCTGCAGCTGCAGTATCAGCACTCGCCGCTTCACCTCCAACCTCACCAGTCTCCTCCTGGCACGGTGGCGTGTCTTCGATCGGTTTGCAAGACCTGTCCATACGTACTTCAAACCCAGAGTCTGACATTCCCTAAGACGACCTTCCACATCCGTGAGGGTTTCTCATGCATCAGTCGCAACGTCATCTATGCGATTACCTGCACACGTTGCGACATGAGATATGTCGGTGAGACAGGATTACGTCTTGGGGACAGATTTCGACAACATCTTTCTGACATCACCAGCGGCGCCCAGAAACCAGTATCCATACATTTCAACAGTCCTGACCACCATGGCGTAGCCGACATACAGGTCACGGCCATCAAATCATGCGCATCCCACGAACGGGATCGGAAGACATTGGAACACCGTCTCATCTTCCAGTTGGGCACACTCTCCCCTCACGGCCTTAATGTCCAACACAGCTTCATTTAACTTCCCACCCCACCGTCCAACCCCTAGCTTACAGTCCACCATCTGGGTACGTGCAGATCCTTTATATGACATCACAGTCAACTCTCTTGGCGGATTTACGTTCGGTGTTTTGCCATCATTTTCTGAACGACCGCCACTCATGCCTCTCTGTGTGTACTAACACTATATAGGTTTCCACAGCGGTGTTTCGAGCGCTTAACGATAATTGCTAATTGTCATCTGCGTCCGTAACATCTTTGCCGGTCTCTAATTTCACTTTTCCGCACACATGGGCGCGTCTCCACCCCACTCCCTTCCCGCTTGACCTTTGACCCGTGTACCATACATCCGGTCTATTGATCCACTGGCGCCCTACTTGTGTCAGACCTTCCAAGCTAGGACACGGTATTCAGATGAGTACATTCAATTTTAATTAGTTTAATAGTTTAATATTGTCATAGTGTGTTTCATGTAGTTTTGTGTTGGTTTGTATTTGTTTGTCCTGTGCTGACGAAGGCTTTGGCCGCAACGTCCAATTTGTCTCTTGTAGTCGTGTTTCAGTAAAGCTCACAATCTACTTCTCGTTTATTTGGGTGATTCATTCATCACCTGTTGTCTGAATGTTGTGCAGGTATGAACGCTTCTTAAAGCGCTCAAACCAACCACGACTCGCTCCAAAACTATCATCCGCACTACTAGTACTGCTCTCACCCGCTTTCTTAGCTAGATCTTTATAGAGGGACTTCTTCTGGTACGAGTGATTTTGGAAGCACTCAAAGGGGTTACGTTTATTGCACCCTCTTTGATTTTGTCAATACCTGCACGAGTTGTCCTTACCGTGGTTAGAGGTAAACCATGGACTTTACCAATATCAACAACCCGATCGCCAGCCTCAAGACGACGTTATGGCGGAACCTAGCGACGTAAAGTGAAGTGATGTCCCCTATGTGACAACGATGTTATAGCAAAACATAAACCGAAGCGACGTATAGCGGGGCCTGCCTGTACTACCAGTCCAACATGAGGAAAAGACGAATGCAAACCATAGCCACAAGCATCAACACTCCAGAGGTCTTAACCGTTCAAATGCCAATCCGAAATGTTGGGGACCGGATCCCCACACTGGAGTGAAAATGAATACTACTCATCTCATCTCATCATGTGCCTTTTGTACCTTGCGGTGTCGAGGTGAAGTATAAACAGTGGGAGAGTGCCCGCTTATGGGCTTCATGTATCGATATTCCCATGGACTCTGTTATTCCCTGCGTCCATCGGCCTGTTCCTCTGCTTCCCCCTGGTCTGTACATCATTGCTTGTTGTGGTATACTGTTGGCTGGTAACCTACTTGCATGGCCAAACCATTTGACTTGCTGCCTTCTAATAAAATCTGAATACTACTTAATTAAAACAATTAATTAGATTGCTCAAATATAGTGAGACGCTAGAAATTAGGCGTCTCCAGCCGGATTTGTACAAACAGAGAAAGTTGATTGTAAATTTCAAATTACCATGGGGATAACATATGTTCTATATACGAACAATACCTGTCAAAACAAACAAACAAACAAACAAAATGTCATTTACTGCCAATATAGTACCTTGCAGTGTCTTTGAGCCTGAGCAATTAGGGCCGCCTGGCTAGAGCAGTCGCCGTGAACTGTGCAGGTTAGGATTTTCTTTTTGCCCCCGACAGTAAAAAAAAAAAAAAATCCAACACCTTACGGAGGGATCGAACCGGACGCGAAGGAGAGTCCGGCGTTCTAGCCACTTGGCCAGCCGTTCCCTCAATACCTGTGACTGTGTGTTTTAATTG
Source organism: Cepaea hortensis (assembly GCA_963921405.1). NCBI lineage: Eukaryota > Metazoa > Mollusca > Gastropoda > Stylommatophora > Helicidae > Cepaea > Cepaea hortensis. The sequence continues at coordinate 63,412,513 of OY992882.1, read as the reverse complement.
TTTAAGCTTAAGTATTATTTATTTATTCACTTTAGATGATGTATAACTCTGCCGTATGAACATGACGATGTGCAGAGAAATGTGCCAGGCAATCAATCGTGCAACATATTGTTTGTGGCTTCTGTGTTTACATTCACTAAGGGAATGCATAATGTAAATATTCTATTGGTAATTACTACACTATTACTTCTAAAATTTATTAAAATCAACATTCTATCAACAAAGCAAAATGGTGATTATGACAAAGCTATATTAAGTAGAAAACATCCCGTGTGTAAATACAGGTGATGTCTGATTTCAATTAAAGAAAGCCTTCAGGCGGGAAAATGTTCAGATTATAAATTTGGATGCCAGAAAAATCAATCCTGTTTGTTTCTAGAATAAATGGCCAAGGCCACATCTAACTGTTGACGTATGCTTCCATGTATTAACTTATGTTGTTAGGATTGTCGTGATTATGTTGTTGTGGTTGTCGTGATTATGTTGTTGTGATTGTCGTGATTATGTTGTTGTGGCTGTCGTGATTATGTTGTTGTGGTTGTCGTGATTATGTTGTTGTGGCTGTCGTGATTATGTTGTTGTGGCTGTCGTGATTATGTTGTTAGGGCTATCATGATTATGGTGTTGTGGCTGTCATGATTATGTTGTTGTGGCTGTCATGATTATGTTGTTGTGTCTGTCATGATTATGTTAGAGTTGTCGCGATTATGTTGTTGCTGCTGTTGTAATTATGTTGTTTGGATACCGTGATTATATTGTTAGGGCTGTCATGATTATATTGTTAGGGTGTCATCAATATGTTGTTAGGGGTGTCGTGATTATGTTGTTAGTACTGTCATGATTATGTTGTTAGGGCTATCATGATTATGTTGTTAGGGGTGTCGTGATTATGTTGTTAGTGCTGTCATGATTATGTTGTTAGGGCTGTCATGATTATATTGTTAGGGTGTCATCAATATGTTGTTAGGGGTGTCGTGATTATGTTGTTAGGGGTGTCGTGATTATGTTGTTAGGGGTGTCGTGATTATGTTGTTGTGGTTGTCGTGATCATGTTGGTGTGGCTGTCGTGATTATGTTGTTGTGGCTATCATGATTATGGTGTTGTGGCTGCCATGATTATGTTGTTGTGTCTGTCATGATTATGTTAGAGTTGTCGCGATTATGTTGTTGCTGCTGTTGTGATTATGTTGTTTGGCTACCGTGATTATATTGTTAGGGCTGTCATGATTATATTGTTAGGGTGTCATCAATATGTTGTTAGGGGTGTCGTGATTATGTTGTTAGTGCTGTCATGATTATGTTGTTAGGGCTATCATGATTATGTTGTTAGGGGTGTCGTGATTATGTTGTTAGTGCTGTCATGATTATGTCGTTAGGGCTGTCATGATTATATTGTTAGGGTGTCATCAATATGTTGTTAGGGGTGTCGTGATTATGTTGTTAGGGGTGTCGTGATTATGTTGTTAGGGGTGTCGTGATTATGTTGTTAGTGCTGTCATGATTATGTTGTTAGGGCTGTCAGGATAATGTTGCTATGGCTGTCTTAATTATGTTATTAGGGCTGTCTTAATTATGTTGTTAGGGCTGCAACTGTTCCTGTCTCCCATGTTAAGGTTTGTTACAATTGTTGGTGTTTAATTTTCTCTTGTCAAGGAGTGTGATTTGTGTTGGTGATTAAGTTTAGGTTGTTTATTTTTATCAATGTACGAGTTGTTGCTGTCTAAGTGTCACATCGTTTGTTATGGTGTCTCGCTGTTGTTAAGTTTCACATTATGCCCAGACTTGGTGTTTAAGCATTCAGTTGTGGTATATGGAGTACCCGAGAGACTTGGTCTAGAGTGCAGAGATCTGGCTATTTGCTACTGAATGTTAATGTCTGATTTTAGACTGCAGTTGTCTGTAGTGTTTCGTTTTATGCTTTACTGTTTGTATGGACATTAATTGTCCCTAAATTTGTAGAAAATGATCAATTAAGAGATTTTTGTATTGTTCCTGATTTGTTAGTTTAATATACCAGTTTAGTTTGTGCATTCACTGTTGCTATTACAACCTAGCAGTTTAATCCACTAATGAGCCGGAGATATGAACAATTCATCCCCGCTTCTGTCTCTAGAATCCTGGAAACCTTCTGTTTCTTTTTACTTTCCCAGTTCTTGTAATGTGGTGGTGGCGGTGGGGGGTTAAAGACGATGCGGGGGTGATGTGGTTCCTGAGACGAGTATTGTGAATACCTTGTGTTGCCATTGTAACTGACAACGGTTTCCCAGAAGACGTTAATGAAAGCAGAACATTACACACAACCATAGGAAAGAGAAAACGGGCAGCTTTCTGTGATCATATAATTATAATAGAAGCACTGGAGAATATCGTGACGACCTGACAGTTCAATGGTAGAAAAGGCAGAGAGGGGGGGGGGGGGAGAACTGAGTGGTCTCGAAATATGGTGTCCGCCTCGAGTGCTGGAGGTCCCGGGTTAAACCGCCGGTTAGGACCGGGATTTTTTCACGTGGACTTCTAGTAATAATATTTCCCCTGGTCTCTGGGTAGTGAGATCGGACACCCGTGTGTATTGTTGCGCACGTAAAAAATCCCTTGGCAGTTGGAAATCGAAAAAGAGTATCCTAACGGCGCTGCCCGGGCAAAATTTCTAGTTAAAAATCTACTCAAAGTATTTCAGGATCCTCGCCGGTGCAACGGAGGTCGTGCACTGAGCTTAAGTTTCTCCGGATTCAGTTTTGAGTTAGAAGAAGAACGGAGCACTTATGGGTTACACCCGTGTGCCGTCATGTTGATCTGCCGACTAAACTAAACTAAACAAACAGCAAAGACAGACTGCGGGAAATGACTGGGTTGGCTGGCCAGCGACAGACTTGAGTTCCAACCTTTGAGTCCTCTGCGTTGACGCCCATGTGGCCCGAGTCCTGAGACGGGCTAGCATCTATCGATGTGAAGTTCCGGAACGTGTCCATTCAATGGGGATGTGTTGAAGAGCCCTCCTTCCCCTCTAAAAGCGAATGATCCAGCAGGTGTACACAACAGGTACCATAGCTGGACATCTGAGGAGAGACATGGCCACGCTTAGAAACAGCGGAATTACACAGTGATCCACGGACAGGTGCTGCACGTCGGTATAGATCCTGTTCCTGCGACCACTGAAGCCTTATGTTTGTCTATGTTGAATTCTCGCAACACCTCTTTCATCTCTGTGGTTGCGGCCCTTAGTTTGCATCGTTTTCTTATGAAACTTCTTCAGTCTCTGTTGTTATGTTGTAACATGCATAATTATTGTTGCTACACCGTGTCGCATTATCCACTTATGATTTTGTGATATTGGGTGTCATCATCGAACAGTTTAGGTACATATTCTATCTATGTTTTATGTGTATTTCTCCTTGTACAGTCACATGTGTTTGTCATTAAGTAAACATGTTGTGCTATCGTTACTTTAGAAGTGTTTCTTGATTTTTCTGCATTCAGAAATATTTTGTCATCTGCTGTTTTCTTAGATAATTAGTGTCTCACCGGTGTTATTTGTCTGCTTTCACACACTGCATTTATGCCTTGACTATTCAATATTAAGAGCTCTGTTCTTTTCTTATAGGCTATATTACGAAATGTATTGTTTGTAATCTATAGTGTGTTCATGGCAACTTGTGTGTTGTGTTATTGTTCTGTGTACAGATTATGCTCAAACGTGCATGTTCTTGCCAATGCTTACATGCAGTAAAGCTTTAGTCAAACATTGCCATAACAGGTTATCTCTTATCATGTCTAGTTAGTGTATATGAAAAGTTATCACGGCACAAGCTCGAAGAAGGACTCTCGGAAGTCCATCTCCTGGTGGTAGAGGACAGGACACACACACACACACACACACACACACACACACACACACACACACGAACGCACGCACGCACGCACGTACGTATACACACACACACACACACACACACACACACACACACATGGATGTGGCAAACAATATAGTCCACCGAAATGAGTGGATAATCCTGCAACGTAGCAGAACAGTAGACTCTCTTGTCATGGCAGCCGGAAATTGCTGTCAAAGTCACATTTGCGATGATAAAAGGTAAAGCGAAACCACAACAGTATCATCCCTTGAATAAGTTTATGGACCCATCACATATCTGAACTATTTCGAACGCTGAAATTAAATCTACCTTTGGACTGAATACCGCGACAAACAATATGTGGGTAGTGAATACCTTGACCAACACAATGTGTGCAGTTGTCTTCATCGATCAAGGCGTGCTGTACGTCTATTCCGGCATGGATTACAGACAGGAAGGCCCCACTGAGGTCTTCATTGACCTCTCATATTTGTCTGACATTTCATTCCCCCGGCATGGATTACAGACAGGAAGGCCTCACTGAGGTCTTCATTGGCCTCTCATATTTGTCTGACATTTCATTCCCCCGGCATGGTTAACAGACAGGAAGGCCTCACTGAGGTCTTCATTGACCTCTCATATTTGTCTGACATTTCATACCCCCGGCATGGATTACAGACAGGAAGGCCTCACTGAGGTCTTCATTGGCCTCTCATATTTGTCTGACATTTCATTCCCCCGGCATGGTTAACAGACAGGAAGGCCTCACTGAGGTCTTCATTGGCCTCTCATATTTGTCTGACATTTCATTCCCCCGGCATGGTTAACAGACAGGAAGGCCTCACTGAGGTCTTCATTGGCCTCTCATATTTGTCTGACATTTCATACCCCCGCAAAATCCAGACAGTCATGTAGAGCGTGCTCAGAAACTTGCTTTGGTGCTTCAGATTTGCAAATGACAACTCAATGGGATCCATTCGATGTAGATGTGCTCCGAGCTTACAGTGTCCTTCCCGTGCTAGTTCTGAAATGTTGGGTCTGCGCGTGTTTGCCAAGCCAATTAATGCTGTCATACTTTGGTCTGCGCTTTTCATTTTCTTCCCTTAATAGACTGATCTAGGAGTCTAGCAGCTTCTCTAAAGCTGTGGGATGGGTGGGGTCGTCTTGCAAGTCCATCTGCTTTTTCATTTCCACGGATACCAAGTGTTGTGGTATCAACTGCAGGACTAATTCTGTTCTTGTGGACATATTGGAATTGTGTCCTTTATTTCACTGATGATGTTGTCATGTTATGATTATGAAGTACCCTTAGAGCTAACTTCAAAGGCTGTGATAACAGCAATTTTTAAAATATGGTCTGCTAGATTCTTGAGTTGATAGTGTGCACAGCAGCAAGAAGGACTGAGCCTCTACTCCGAAGCTGTTTACGTTTCTCTTTCCGCTATGCAGTTTGTCTCTATGTCAATAAAGAGACACTATTTATATACCACACTTGTTAATTATGCATCTCATCGCCAAACAAACCCCCAGTTTCAGGTGGCTATTTCGCCAGTACGTTTCTAGTGAAGTTCAGCTAGGCTGGGTGACTGACGTAGCTAATATCAGCCACCACAGATCATAGTGAATCGGTGACTTCAGTGGGAAACTCACTAGCAACGTTAGGGCCGTAACAGCAGCTAGTTTACAGATATGTAATATGTGGTGTGTCCTCACACGCCAGAACAAGTTGGTTAACAGGTTTACTTAACACACGATGACCTGGGTTCAGTCACTTCTGTTATTTCTGGCATAGACATACCTTTATGGGAGCTTTTGATTGTAGTTTGTAAAATGAGCTAACAGGATGACCATTAACATTTTGTGAAGTTTTGTTTATAATTAGGCCGTCACCCATCTTTTAACATTTTCACTTGCTCGCCAAAGCTTTAACAACCCATCATGCATAAGAAACTGAGAAAATTAAAGCAGGGGTGCAAAGTATTTTAATTATTATCACGTACAGCATAATATAATGAAAGTACTGGATTCAGTAAGGCGTCATTGATGATACTGGAACATATTTTTTTAAATGATGCAATATAAATACATTGAAAACATTTATCAAACTTGTGACCACATATCACGTACAGTGTTCTTTATACAATCACCGGTAAATAGATCCAAAATTCAACACAATATATGTTCAGAAACAATACACAAATCACACTCAAATCTCTCTCTCTCTCTCTCTCTCTCTCTCTCTCTCTCTCTCTCTCTCTCTCTCACTATCTCTCTCTCTCTCTCTCTAGTAAGTAAGTAAGACCTGATTTACTTTTTAAGTCGCATTTGGCATATGATGCTAGACACATATTCTGTGTGGACCGATCGCCACTAGGTGGCTGATGAGGTCAATATAACGCTGACCCCCGTCCTGGTAGCCATGTTAGGCTGGTTCGACATGGGAGTACAGTTCAACTGTAACAATCGGCGTCGATGCGTATTCAAACCCATGACCTTCGGGCCGGAATGCAAGCGCTCAGCCCCAGCTTTATATAGTGAATGCCTGGTTACATACAAGAAGTGGTCGCTTCTCACATAACTGATTGTCTTCCATTCAGAGATCTCTTCCCTAAAAGGCTTCTACATCTACAGCCCAGACCATCTAATTATCCTCGGCAATGTTGTCTTTTATTATATGATTTATATGATTGTTTGGCTCCAGCATTGATAACTTGACCCCGCCTTATGACGAATTAGGTACACCATGATTGTATAAACCAACAGGCATTCGATAGGTCATGTGGTCAATATCACGCCACTACTGTTACGTCCCAGAACATATCCTGGTGCTCATTTTAGGTTGACTTTAGATTGACATGAAAGCTCAGATCAATTAAAAATAATCCACGCTTCGATAGAAGTTCAAATACATGAGCTCCGCGTCGACAGACAAGCAAACAGCTGCTCCCATCCACACCCGATAACTTCATATAAATAAGGGATCTATATTGCAGTCTCTCCACCTGTGGTTGCTACATGGTGAACACAACTGTTCAGGAATTACATGAACATAGAACAGACTCACAATTCTAAACTGCGCTTGGATCAGTTGTTAGGAAAAGTGTGAGATGGAGAATCCATCAATATTTAATGAATAAGTTCGTAAATAATTAATAGCCTTAGTGTATACAATATATGCACAGCTGTATGAAGACGAATGTTGTCGTATGGCAACAATAATAATATTAACAGAAGTCCACTGCGTTTCGATTGCATCGCCGGCTTCAGTTTGTTCACTAGCATGTCACTGTATCGAACACGACATTTGCTAGGAGAGACTCAGCTTCTATCAGTTCACCCCATGTTTATTCATGCTGATTTACAGTAAAGGTAATATCATGTATGTTTATATACAACTTAGTACGCACAAAACGTATGTAGAACGTACAAACGGTATGCTTATATTCTATATTCACATACAAAAAGGTATGTTTATATTCTAAGTAGTACGTTCAAATGTACGTTTATATTCTATGTAGTACGAACAAAAGGTATGTTTATATTCTATGTTCACATAAAAAGGTTTGTTGATATTCTACGTAGTACGTAAAAAGGTATGCCTATATTCTAGGCAGCCTGCGGTAAATGTATGTGTGAATTCTATGTAATCCGCTCAAGAGGTATGTTTATAGTCTATGTAGACCTTAAAAAATGCACGTCTGACTGTTATTATAGTCTACTCATTATATAATAGTTACAACCAAGTACCAAAGAATTCACTTATTTAATTATTAATTAATTGTAAAATAATGTTTAAAATAATTGGTAATAAGATACGGTGATTATCCTTCCACATTACCATCCATATACAAATGCTTTCTCGCCTGTAGATTACAAAGCCTTTCTCTAACAACCCCATGTAAAAGACCAGCTTCATGGTGTCCCTAAGCTATGATGTCATGCCTTATCTACACAGACAGCACTGTCATGTTGCAAGTATCGATTGCTTCAGCGTGAATAATAATCGTCTTTGGCAAGCAAGACTGAATGTGGTTATCGCATTAAGCCAATCGATGCCATTAGATGTACAGAAACAAAACACGCCATCATCTAACCAGGGAAGGATGACAATAGTTTCCCACGACCTACTCTATATAGCGTCTCAACCTCGACAAGGTTGCTACATAGAAGTACTTGTTTAAACGACCTTGCTATAATTGGCATTGGCTCACTTGTCCTGTGAAATGAACATAGTTTCATGACATGAGAAATGAATGCACAAGTACGGATTGGCACTTGTAGAAGTCACATGAATCAAGTAGAAATCAGAGGACACAGTGGGCACCAAAACACCACATCATCACTGAAGGTATGAGATCGCTACTATTTGAACATGTGACCCCACGTGATGGCATCGGTTACCTTGTGTAATAAATACCGACACGTGGCCTGCCTTGAACAATTGATGATATCTCAGTTTAGTTTAGTTTAGTTTAGTCGACGGATCAACACCACGGCACACAGGTGTAACCCATAAGTGCTCCGTTCTACTCCTAACTCAAGCCTAAGTCCGGAGAATCTTAGCTCAGTGCACGAACTCCGTAGCACCGGGGAGGATCCTGAAATACTTTGGGTAGATTTTTAACTCGAAATTTTGCCCAGGCAGCGCCGTGAAGTTACTATTTTTCGATTTCCAACCACCAAGGCATTGTTTACGTGCGCAACAATACACACGGGCGTCCGATCTCACAACCCAGAGACAACAATACACACGGGCGTCCGATTTCACTACCCAGAGACCAGGGAAAATTCAGTTACTAGAAGTCCACGAGAAAAAATCCTGGCCTTCACCGGGGCTTGAACCCGGGACCTACAACACTCGAGGCAGACACTATGCCTCGAGACCACTCAGCCCCCCCCCCCCCCTGTTTTTTTAACAGGTTTGTTCCCCCTGTAATTGATGATATCTCGAAACATGTCAGTCACCCAACTGAAGCCGCAGATTATAGAATGTGCATGCAGTTCTTATCCGGCTTTTGTTGAAATATTATTTACCTTATATATTTCTATCAACCCTGCACAACGACAAGGATATTTTTGAACACCTTATGAGAATAAATAAAATGGAACATTGGTGACAACTGGCAAGGTTGAAGGGAAAAGAACAACGAGGAAGGCAGAGAAGTAAATATATGGGTGGCTTGACCACATGGCATCTGATAACATAGAGCTGATCCACGACTCTGGTGATCGTGTAATATGGCGAATTATGACCGCCCAAGCTTACCGGCATGGCACATGATGAATGATGAATGCACAATGAGAAAACGGTCATCTACTGCTTATAGTAGCTTGCGGTGTAGGGCAGGGTGAGCGAGGGGGCGGGGGGGGGGGGGAGTCTTGAGGCTAGGAACTAAGACCCCCTGGCTAGGCTAGTGCGCGAAATGTGCAGGTTAGGATTTTCTTTTTGCTCCCGACAGACAAAAATCCAACTCCTTACCGAGGATTCGAACCCGGATCTCCCGATGGAGAAACCGGCATGATAACCACTCGGCCAGCCGCTTGTCAAGAGAAAACAAACACATAGATACACTGGGCTTTGTGTTTATGTCCATAACATAACATAACATAACATAACATAACATTTCAAGAAGACATTTTAAGTTGGCTGATTGTCATTTCTTTCCTATGTCTTTTTGGAGTGGCAATCATTGCCGGTGAGTTTATTTTGTGTTGATGATAACGTTACTGTCATGATGTCAAGTGTGTCTCAGCGACTGATACATGGCTGTGTCCAGTATAGCTGAAGCATGGTATTATATCAGCACCGTGTAAAGCCATGTTTTCGTGTGTAAACTCCTGATGTAAAGCCATGGTTATTCTTCCACATTAATATATACACACGACTTTTACACCGAAGTGATGCGGAGTGTTTCCGTAAACAATGACAGGTGAAGGGGCATCTTCACTAATAAATAAATGACATTGCACGTCCTGTCACAGGACGTTACAATCAACCGTAGCTCATATTGGCTGTTGTACTTTATTTGCAAACCCAGGACAATATCTTCAACATGAGAAAAATCTTTGAGAGGAAAAGCGTACAATGATGATCTTCATATTTGATTCATAGGCTACTGCAACGCCTTTGACTGTGTTTAGCATCAGAAATTGTGAAACATCATGAGTGATATGGGGTTTTCAGCATGCGGGATCTACTTAATTCAATCATTATATCACGAAAATCAAGTAGCTGCCAGAATAGCTGGTGAAACATTAAAATGGTCTGCGGAGCAAGTCCGGGTTGCATTCTCTCTCCGTATTTGTTCAGCATAAATACAGAAAGTGAAATGAGAAACGTCAAAAATGACGAAAAGGAGGAAATTTAGATGCATTCGGTATTGGTGGAAATGAAATTCCAGAACCTAGATATGTAGATGACGCATTCATATTCTAAAAGTATTAAAGAAGTAAAAGAGTTGATCCTGCGTGCTAAGAGACGCAATAAAAATCAATACAATATTCTAAACAAAAACTAATGTCCAAGGACAAAACTACATATCAACAAAAGATCGCAGTCAACAATGAAGAAGTGTAAAACGTCACATACCAACCTTGAAATGTGATCAGCATAGAACAATTAGTATAATGAGCCACATCACGAAGATTTTGCTGAGAATTATCATGCAAAAAGAGTTAGGATGAAAATACAACCTGAAATAGGAGAAGAACAATTCAGGTTTGTAGAAGGCAAGGGTACAGTAAATGTTGTGTATATACTAAGAACAGTAATTGAACGTTCTATAGAAGTAAAGAAAGATCTACACCTTTGCTTTATTGACTACACAAAGGCTTTCGATAAAGTGAGACAAGTCGACATGATAAGGATTCTTGAAAATCTACAAATTGATGGAAAAGACCTTAGACGTGTAAAAAACATATATTCGAAACAACAAGCTGCCATAAGAAGTGATAAAGAAGTAAGTCAATATCAGACTATTAAGAAAGGTGTGAGACAGGGATGAGTAATGTCTCCAGATCTTTTGTCCCTGTACAGTAAAAAATATTTTCAAAAATATAGAAGATATGGAAGGAATCAAGATTGCGGGACAATAACATTACATATGCAGATGATACAGTCTTGATTGCAGACAATGAACAGGACCTGCCACACTTAGTAGATGCGGTTGTTGCACACAGTAAACAACCAGGGTTAGAATTGAATTGCAAGAAGACATAGATTATGGTCGTCATTGGGAAGAAGGAAATACCACAATGTAATATACAACTAAATGGACATATTTTAAAACAAGTGAATCAGTACAGTTATCTCCAAACAGTCATAACATCTGATGGGAGATGCCTTGAAGAGATTAGAACAAGAATTGTCATTTCAAAGGTAGTTGTTTGCAAGATGAAAAACATACTGACCAATAAACAGATATCAACTGGAACGAGAACAAGAGGCGTTGAGGAGCTATAGTGCATTCACATTTGTTTGCCTCAATATAACCATCCATATCTCAGTAACCAACTGAGGGAAAATTATGAGATTTAGTATATATCATTGGCACCTTGCCGTCTTTTTTCATTTTCATCTTGCCGTTTTGGTTCCAAATGTTACTGTATGTAGCCGGGGCGCAGTGTTGGGGTGAGCGCCCAACATTGCTTAAATACCCCAATGGCTCGTGAATACATAACCTATGCAGCAAAAGTCCAACTACTGGCGTTCACGTGGCAGAACTGTTTCTACTATCAGGAGAAGGGGCGACGGCGAGTATCTGGCGCCGGAAAATAACCAGTGTGCTCTAGATGTGTATACACATACATGCATGTGCAGACACGTGTATGCATGTGTACACATCTAAACTCGAGTGAGACCACAGTCTGCTCTAGCAAAGGAAAGGTGCTAAAGACGGAGGCAACCAGCCAGGAGGCGCACCACAGAAATCAGGATGCCACGCAATTACGCAAAATGGAATATTTCGACTGCTGCTAAAAGTTATGGTGCTCGCCCTGCTTTGGACCCCCAGGCAGGTGCAGTGCCGGGCCCTATGTCTCGAAAGGGTCCAACCCCTACTACTGGAGGTCCTTCTCAGATGTCCTGTGGAGCCAGGGGACATGAGAATAGAACGGCTGGCCATACTAAACAAAGACTTAAAATAATGTACTAGAATGCGGAAGGAGTCAGCAAAAAAAAAAAAAAAAAAAAGAATTAGAAAACATCCTGGACCAAGAAAAAGTAAGCATATGTTGCTTGCAAGAAACTCACCTCAACGAAAATATAGCCTTCAAAATCAGAGGCTACCAGTGTTACCGATCTGACCGAAAGGACAGGCGAAAAAGTGGGATACTTACCCTTGTAAAAAATAACATCACTGCTTCCCAAATCGAAGTCTATATGGAAGGGGCTGAGTATCAGACACTTAAACTTAAAACAGGCTATACAGACCTACATCTGATCAATTACTACTGTCCAAGTGACCGCCCACAGGCACTGGACACACTACCATTAACAGAAAAAATGATTGTGTGTGGCGATTTCAACAGCCACTCGCAGAGTTGGGGCTATGATCACATGGACCAGAGAGGAGAGAGACTGGAAGACTGGCAGGATGAGAATAGATTCATCTTGGGTAACAAGCCGTCCGACCCACATACTTTCTACTCGAGATCATGGCACTTTACAACTACACCTGACCTGGCTTTTCATTCACCAGACCTCGAGTGGAACATTACACGAATTGTTGGGAAACAACTTGGTGGAAGCGACCAGTCTTTCTAACTGTAGAAAATGAGCTTGTAAGTGAAAGCAGCACCCTCTCGAGGTGGGACTACAAGAAAGCAGACTAGGCAGTGTACAAGAATCGCACCAGCATACTGGTTAGAAACCTGAACACTGAGAAAAACATAAATAAAGTAGTTGAAGAGTTTGGGAAATGCATACTACAGGCAGCGCGAGAAACAGTACCAAGAGGAGCCCGTAAACAATATAAACCCTACTGGAGCAGTGAACTGGAACAGTTGCATAATGATGTGGAAGTATGTAGAAAGCAAGCAGAGGCCACACCCAGCTAAGAGCACCACAATAAATTCCAGCATGCAAAAGCCAAATTTCAAAGGGTCATGTTGCAGGCTAGACGGATAAGCTGGCAGGAAAAAACAGAGTCTCTGAACTTTGAAAGAGACACAAGGAAATTGTGGAAGCTAATAAAACAACTTAACGGTGAGGACACAGGGAGAAACTCGAAAATTGCACTACATAAAGATGGAAACATCTTAACAAGAAAGCAAGCAGCTGACCATTTTGCGGACTCATTCGCACAAGATAACAGTATCAAAATTAGTCCAGAGAAACAACAAGAGATTCGAGAGAAACGGCAACATACAGGACAGAAGGAAATAGTACATGAGGTTCTGGAGGCACCCATCACAATCAGCGAACTGGAGCTAGCCATATCAAAACTGAAAATGAGAAAGTCACCAGGAGCTGATGGTATCTCCAATGAAATGATCAGGAACTTAGGAACAGAGGCCAAAGCAAAGCTGTTGCAGATCTTCAATAACTGTTGGACCGTAGGCAGTGTTCCACAAGCCTGGAGAGAAGCAATCATGATACCCCTCCTAAAATCAGGGAAAGATAGTTCCATTGCCTCTAGCTACAGACCAATTAGTCTCACCAGCTGTCTCTGTAAAACACTGGAGCGCATCATCAATCACAGACTGCAGTGGTACATTAAAGTAAAAACATCCTTTTGCCACAACAGGCTGGCTTTAGGTAGTGCTACTCTACGGAAGATCAGACAACCTACCTCTCTCAAGAAATTGAGGATGCATTCCAAGAGAAGAAGCTGGTGCTTGCGGTATGGGTAGATTTGAAGAAAGCCTTTGACAAAGTCTGGAAAGAAGGTCTGATGAATAAACTGAGAAACAGCAAAGTCAATGGAAGAATGTACAAATGGGTGAAAGCATACTTGCACAACAGAAGAGCCCGAGTACAGATAGACGGACTAAAGAGCAAGAAAGTACTACTGCGTCATGGTGTTCCCCAGGGCGGAGTCTTGTCCCCCACACTTTTTCTAATCTTCATCAATGATCTCGTTGCTAATCTACCGCATGGAATTAAAGCGGCAATGTACGCCGATGACCAGGTTCTATGGAGCACAAATGAACATGCATCAGTGGCCACCAGATTACTACAAAGAGCTGTAGACACATTTGTTGCATGGGCAAATAGATGGTGTGTCAGCATAAACACTGACAAGTGCAGCACCACCCTATTTACCCTCTCTCCAAAACAAAAGGCAGGGACCATCCAGATAAATGGAACACCCCTAAGAGAAGATAAAGAACCAACATACCTTGGAGTAACATTTGATGGCAGGCTGACATGGAGAAAGCACATCAACAAAGCAGTAGCAAAAGCCAGAAGGAAAATAGCCATCCTGAGAAAGCTAAGTGGAACCACATGGGGAGCCAGTGGGAAAATATTTAGCAAAGTTTATCAACAGAGCATACGACCACACCTGGAATAGGGTCAACTGCGTGGTGTTCGGCATAAAAAACCACACTACAAGAGCTGAACAAAGTGCAAAATCAAGCACTTAGAGTCACCACAGGAGGGATGAGATCAACCCCTATAGTGGAAATTGAGAAGTTGGGGAGGACACAAGCACTGAGTGAGCGCAGAGATACGAAAACGCTAATACAAGCAGAAAAGTTCCTCAGCTTGCCAGGCCACCCTATGAAGAACAGATTTGAAAACCTAGCTATGGGGCGGTTGAAAAGAAGTAGTTTTATCCACCAGGCCAAACGACTCTGCAGAGAAACCACTAATCTGCCCACAGTTGGTATCCCCCTAACAACTATTCCAGAGCGAACTCCATGGAAAGATGAGCATAGACTATCGTTACAAATCCAGACAAAAGTGAGAGGAATATTTGACAAGAAAGAACAGAACAGTGTGCAGCGCAGAACAGCCACTCTCAGCTTCCTTGATGAAGAATACCCACAGGACCTCTGGATCCGAGTCTACACAGATGGGTCAGCACAAAATGCTGTTCGAAATGGAGGAGCGGGAGTGTACATAGAATACCCAAATAATACTAGGGACACAGCCAGAGTACCGACAGGAAAGTACTGCCATAACTATGATGCCGAAATTGAGGCAATCAAGATAGCAACAGAGAAATTACTAAATAACAGCAATGGTACACAACCTGTGGTGCTACTAACAGATGCAAAATCAGTACTCGAGGCGCTCCTCTCTGGGAAATTGCCAGTACTAAGGACACTACTTTCTGAACTTAGCAGTCAGCATAAAGTCACCATACAGTGGATACCATCCCACTGTGGAGTACCCGGAAACGACAGAGCTGATCAATTGGCTAAGGAAGGAGCCAAAGAGGAACAGCCTGATGTGCCCGTTACATACCACCAAAAGAAAAGAATGATCAAATCAGTCAGAAAGCCACCAAAACCTGCTCAAGATGCCTACCACATTATGGAAAGACCAGAACAAGTCATTATTCTGCGCCTCAGAACAGGACACAATAGATTACGCAACCACATGTATACAAAATTCAAGATTGGTGAAACAGCCTTGTGCACATGTGGATTGGCGTCGCAGACAGCAGAGCACATACTCCAAGACTGCCCAAAATATAACATATCTAGGCAAACCTTCTGGCCTAGAGAGACGACAGTGGAAGATAAACTCTATGGACCACTGTGTGAACTGAAAAAAAAAAACAGTTCAATTCATGCAAGAGACGACATTGCAGATATAGACATATTTCAAGCGAACGAAAGAAGAAGAAGAAGACATACTAAAAGTAGAAATTATAGAAGCCATCAGATTAGCCCCATTGATTAAATCACCAGGACAAGATGAAATTCCAAATGAATTAATTAAAGCAGCAAGAGAAGTAGGAATAGCATGGCTACATAGACTATTCAATCATGATTGGGTAGAACAACAGACACCACGAGACTGGGGAAACGCCATAATTATCCCAATTTGGAAAAACAAAGGCAGCAAAAGAGATTGCACACAATACAGAGGCATTTCACTGTTGAGTCACACTGGGAAAATATTTTGCAAAATACTGGATAAAAGATTACGCACTACTATAGAACCTCAGCTAAGCGAAATACAACTTGGATGTAGGAAAAACAAAGGATGCACAGATGCCATTTTTGCTCTTAGACAACTTATAGAAAAATCAATCGAATTCAATGAAACCCTCTACTTAGCCTTTGTCGACCAAGAAAAGGCATTTGATAGAGTAGAAACAAGCTGTGGGAAATCCTTAAACAATATGGAGTGAGTACACGTCTAACAAACCTATGTAGAAGCTTATACAACAACAGTGAATGCATAGTGAGAGCAACTGGAGGGCACTCAGAATTCTTCACCATAAGATCTAGAGTACGACAAGGTTGTGTCCTGTCCCCTCTCTTGTTGATAACATATATAGACAATATATGTAAAGAAACCAGCCAAACTGAGACCGCAAGAATACCGCAGGACCTCTGGATCCGAGTCTACACAGATGGGTCAGCACAAAATGCTGTTCGAAATGGAGGAGCGGGAGTGTACATAGAATACCCAAATAGTACTAGGGACACAGCTAGAGTACCGACAGGAAAGTACTGCCATAACTACGATGCTGAAATTGAGGCAATAAAGATAGCAACAGAGAAATTACTATATACCAGCAATTGTACACAACCTGTGGTGCTATTGACAGATGCAAAATCAGTACTCGAGGCGCTCCTGTCTGGTAAATTGCCAGTACTAAGGACACTACTTTCTGAACTTAGCAGTCAGCATAAGGTCACCATACAGTGGATACCATCCCACTGTGGAGTACCCGGAAACGATAGAGCTGATCAATTGGCTAAGGAAGGAGCCAAAGAAGAACAGCCTGATGTGCCCGTTACATACCACCAAAAGAAAAGAATGATCAAATCAGCCAGAAAGCCACCAAAACCTGCTCAAGATGACTACCACGTTATGGATAGACCAGAACAAGTCATTATTCTGCGCCTCATAACAGGGCACAATAGATTACGCAACCACATGTATACAAAATTCAAGATTGGTGAAACAGTCATGTGCACATGTGGATTGGCGTCACAGACAGCAGAGCACATACTCCAAGACTGCCCAAAATATAACATATCTAGTCAAACCTTCTGGTCTAGAGAGACGACAGTGGAAGATAAACTCTATGGACCGCTGTGTGAACTGAAAAAGACAGTTCAATTCATACAAGAGACAGCATTGCAGTTATAGACATATTTCAAGCGAACGAAAGAAGAAGAAGAAGAAGACGATAGTTTGTGCTTTAAAAAGGCATCATAACTTTTACCTATGGCGGTAGCGAATGTGACAGATAAGGCCAATTAGCGCTGTAAATGTCCGTTCACAGTGGGTGCATGTGAATACGTGGTCATTTCCACCATCATGCACCATCTTACGTCTCACACGCTCGGTGTGTGACTTATCTGCAATAATTTTCTCCCTTGTGTTTATTCCATTTCTGATGTTTGCCCTCCATGCAACACGTTCAGCGGCGACTTGCTCCCAATGTGCATTATCAATGCCTGTATCAATCATGTCCCGCTTACACACATCTTTGTATCGTAGTAGAGGCCAACCCTGAGATCTCTTACCCAGATGTAATTCACCAAACAAAAAGATGTCCTTTGGTATTCTACCATCATCCATCCTCCTAAGATGTCCTATCCATCTAAGTCTACGAAGACTGATTATGGAATAAACCGTCACACAATCTGATCTTTCCAATACTTCAGTATTTGTGATTTTGTCTTGCCACTTAATACCAAGGATTCTTCGCAGACACCGCATATGAAAGATGTTTAAACGTTTCTCTTGGTGTGAGTAAGTTGTCCAGGTTTCACTCCCATAAAGAAGAGTACTAAGGACACAGGCTTGATAGACAAGGACTTTTGTTTTGGCAGTAAGCTTCCTGTTCTCCCAGACTATTTTTCTTAACCTGTTCATTGTTGTTGCTGCCTTACCAATCCGGATGTTGATTTCCTGATCTAGGGATAATTTGCTATCTACCACTGATCCTAGATATGTAAAATGGTCTACCATCTCTAGTTCGGCGTCGTCAATAAAGATTGATGGTACACCATGTGCACCTTGTGACATAATCTGTGTCTTCTTTTTGCTAATTGTTAAACCAAATTCAGAACAAGCATTGGAGAATGCAGATAGTAGACGTTGCAATTCTTCCTCAGAGTGGGTCGTAACTGCAGCATCATCTGCAAAAAGCAACTCTCTGATCAGTACCCTCCTAATTTTGGTCTTGGCCTTCAATCTCTGAGCATTGTAGAGGCCGCGATCTGAGTGTGAGTGAATGTATATACCACCATCCTGATCACGAAAGGCATATTTCAGTAGAAGTGAAAAGTATATTCCAAAGAGGGTGGGAGCTAGTACACAACCTTGCTTAACTCCACTCTTGATTTCACGCTCTTCAGAAGTTGCACCATCAAACTTGATTATACCCTTCATGCCTGTGTGGAACGATTCCACGATGGACAGAAGAGTTGGTGGACAGCCAATCTTCTTTAGTGCCTTGAACAGACCCTTACGACTGACCAAATCAAATGCCTTTGTGAGGTCGATGAAGGCAATAAACAGTGGTTGATTCTGTTCTAGGCATTTTTCTTGCATTTGTCGCAATGAGAATATCATATCAATGGTAGACCGGTTCTGTCGAAAGCCACACTGTGATTCGGGGTAGACTTGATCTCCTAGGACTTGAAGTCTGCGCAGGACAATGCTGGAAAATACTTTCCCAACAATACACAGAAGGTCTATGGCGTTGAGGGCATCATCCGCTAGTTTGGTCTCACTTGAGTAAAGCTCAAAATAGTGCTCTACCCATCTGTCCATCTGCTATTTCTTATCAGTGATGATTTCTCCCGTCAAGGTTTTCAATGGTGCACTTCTTTTGATCACTGGACCACAGGCTTTCTTTATTCCTTCATACATTCCTGCTCGGTCTCTTTCCGCAGCGCGGAAAGCATCGCACAAAGCACGAACTCCGCAGCTCTAGCGACGACCCACAGAAGTCTCCGAAAAATTTAACTCATGAACCGAAGGATGCGGCCCGGAATCGATCCCACGACCTTTGGAGCCCGAGTCAAAAGGCTTGACCACTTCGCCACGGAGACTCCTAAAATTATAAAAATTTAGGATTTTATATCCAGGATTATCCAGCATTATAAAAATGCTGGATGCCAAAGAAACAGTGACTGTAAGAAAACTTAGGGTTTGGTTGAGAAAGAACAATATCATAGAGATATCCAAAACAACTTTGTGGAAAATTATAAGGACATTATCTTCACTATTTGAAAGTACAGGGGCGGTAGAAATATTCTTTGCGAGCAACCGCATCTAGGAGCCATGAGAAGCAGATACCTACGTGAAATAAGGGAAATGCAGAAAGAAAATTATGGCATAGTGTGTTTGGATGAAATGTGGATCAATGCGCACCACACAAGTGATAAGGAATGGCAATCAGTGGATGGACAGATAAATCGATATGTGCGCAGTAGTATAGGACAGCTTTTGGTCGTGGCTCATGCTGGTAATACGCATAATGGCTTACAACAGAATGCTGGGCTCGAGTTCGTATCAAAGAATACAGACAATAGGGATTATCATAATAAGATGAATGGTAATGTATTTAGAAATTGGCTCGAGAATACTGTGCTTCCATCTCTAGATAGACCGTCGTGTCCAATTATGGACAATGCATGATATCCATGTTGTTGCCCAAGAAGACAAAATACCTACAGCATCGATCACAAAGGGAGCAATAAAGATATGACTCCGAATGGAAAACATACCATTTTCAGAAACGTATTTCTAGCTAGAATTGTTGTCCCTTGTACAACAGACGCCAAAAAGTAAGAAATATCAAATCGACAAGTTGATAGAAGAGCATCGTCATGGGTGCTTGAGACTTCCACCGTACCATTTTCATTTTAACCCTATAGAACTTGTGTGGGCTAAAATTAAAGGACAGGTGGCAGCTGACAATACTATATTCAAATTGTCTGACGTCAAGATACTAATCCAGTCCGCGTTATTAAATATTGATAAAAGTTACTGGAAAAATGTGAAAACCATGTGTTGAAAGAGGAAGAGGATTATTGGAGAAAGGATGGATTGAATTTTATGCAACCGAGAGCAGTCATCAAACTACTGGAATCGTCCGACACAGATTAAGGTCTGAGCAGATCGGAGACCTTAATCCATGTGCACACCAACTGGGATATTTTGCTACAAATATTCAGAAGAATTGCAGGCCCTAAACATTACAGCATCAGCATAATGTCAATGGCAACAGTTTGTATTCCACAGTGATGAATTTTCAATTCCGCAAGCCCTCAGCGGTGACAAACAACTGTATTGAAACACACACACACACACACACACACACACACACACACACACACACACACACACACACACACACACACACACACACACACACACACACACACACACACACACACACACTAAACGCATTGAATACCAACAGAAGAGTAATTTTGCGGTGGAAACTGACATATTGTTTCATAACAAGAAACGTGATAGCAAACACGTTGTCAAATTAGGGGACAACACACGTGCATACGAATCAATCTATAAACTTCAATGAAAAGAGGAACAACATCTTGGTCTTTAAGAAGAAAGCCCACTACAGAGACACTGACAACTATTTTCATAGTTCAAAACAGGTAATCATGTTCCGTCTCTGAGCGGTAAACAGCAGAGTAGACAATCTTTCACGAAGACTCAAAGCGGGTGTGTCACCCATGTCTACGTGTGAACAAACTACACAGACAGCTGAACAGATCCTTAAAAATGAAAACATGATGACTAAATTGCGGTATCATTTCTGGTCACTCCAAACGCACATTAACGCACAGCTATTTGAAAGCTTTCACGAACTCAATATAAAAAGCTAACATGAATACTTGTGTACACATTATTAACCAGCAGCTGAAGAAATAAGAAGGAAATGAAAAATAAGGTAAGAAATATATTCCTTATACTTTCCTTTCAATTTACAAATTATTTACCCCACGCCTCTGAAAATTCTCTTTCTTTACTAATATTACACATTGCACAACTCTCGGGATTCTCCGTGGTGAAGTGGTCAAGCCGTCTGACTCCGGCTCCGAAAATTGTATGTTCGATTCCGGGCCGCGTCCTTCATTTCACGAGTGCAATTTTTCGGAGACTTCCGAGGGTCGTGGCTGGAGCTACGGAGTTCGTGCTTTGTGCGACGCTTTCCGCGCTGCGGAAAGAAACGGAGCCATATGGGATAAAAACCCGGTGCAATGCAGCCGACCCTGTCGACTTTTAAGCTACTTATTTTATTGCACCCACTCCCATGCGAATCCGGATACGCCTTATGTCGTCATGTGAATTGGCGGGGCGTTCCTTACTGTAAAAACAAGTTTGTTAGCGAGAAATCATTAGTTTTTCAGCAAAACATCAAATGTCGCCGCTTTCGATGATTTAAGTTGCTTTTGGACCTATCAAAGACATATTCCTTGGGTGGGGGTAAATATAAGACGGCAGAAAAAATTTCATAACGATGCAACAGACAGTTTTCAAAACAATTGATCGTGAATGACGGCATTCGTTTGTGGACATACTGTACATAGAACCTGTACTTTTGTATGGATGTGAAGCGTGGACAATGAGCAAAGAAACTGAAAAACATATGATATCTGTGGAAATGTGGTTTCTGAGGAAAATGCAAAGAATATCATGGAGTGACAGAAAAACCAATGAACAAATCTTTCAAGAACCAAATGAAGATCGTAAAATGATTAGAGACATTAGGTGTAGACAGTCAAAATTGTTTCGGAATGTTATGAGAAGAAATTAATTAGAGAACTTGGTGACAACTGGAAAAATTGAAAGGAAGAGACCTAAGGGAAGACAGAGAAATAAACACCTGGATGGCTTGGCCACGTGGCATGGTCGAGATAAAAACACGGAGCTAATCCACGACTAAAGTGATTGAGTGAGATGGCAAAACATGACTGCCCACGCTTATCGGCATGGCACATGATGGATGGACCAACCCAAGATCACAATCAACAATGAAGAAGTGTAAAACGTCACGTACTGTGTTTATCATAGCTCCAGTAATCTTAAAAAGAAGTTAAACTAGGTACTTCTGTTATGTTTTCCGTAATATTACCGGAGATTTATTTGCGTTAATTTTCACTTTCTTGTTTTTGTGTCTCCGATTTAAGGATATATAGAGTACTCGTTATGTTAAATTCCCCGATTATTTGAAGATCGCATTAAAACAGAAACCGATTACCGTGTATTGTATTAATAGTTCTCTCCATTGTCTACGAATGTATACATCTTGGCTTCTCACATTTTTCTTCTAACAGAGATAAATTGTCTTATTAAGACGTAAGTAGACTCGTAAATTCCGTTTTATATAGACTTTGGGCACTGATCTAGTATGAATAATTAAATTGGGCATACATTAGTACGCGTACTGTGAAATATTTGACTATTTAATCGTAGGTAACACCCCAAACTGAAATGATGAAGATTGCATGCTATGATGCTGTAATGGGATATATCAATAGTCGGAAATAGCAGTTTTCCGTGACAATCCATCGATGATAATTTAATATTCTTATGGACTATCCAGAGCGATGACAATTATAATGAATGCATATTTGCATTCAACACACATTGTAGTATTTATGTGTGAATTGTCATCACTCTGCAAGGTCGGTAACATACATTTGGGTAATTTTTTTATCACGACTTCCCTCAGAATCTACCTGCGCCGGCAAACAGCAGACATGGCATGCAGACTGACGTCATCACACACACACACACACACACACACACACACACACACACACACACACACACACACACGCGCGCGCGCCGGTCTCCCTGGCGAAGGCGTTAAGGACGCTGTTCGTAATCCCGTGTATCCATGTACGAAACACAGCTGCGCAAGATTCGGCAAGCGGAATATATATATATATATATATATATATATATATATATATATATATATATATATATATATATATATATATATATATATATACCATATACCGTTGATTCTCTTATTAAAAGAGAGAAACATGTACTCTTCTTTATTATTCTTTAACACATGCTCTGACCAAATCAAACATGTTCAATGGGTAGTAAAATATGCAGCTTTCAATGCATGCAATGTATGCACACATTTTTGGCATGCTTATTACAGTCACTAGTAAAAATATGAATAAAATTTGGTGGAACTGCGGTAAAGTTGTGAAAATGTAAGCAATATAAAATATATTGTTTATTATTGATACTGTCACTATAATTTTATTGTGGGACGGCAAAGTAAATCAAATATATTGGTGTAATGATTTATTATTGTAAGATCTGACCTAATGGAAATAATTGCTATAGGGTTTAAATGAAAATGGTATGGCTCAAGTTTCAAGCACCTATGGCCATGCTCTTCTATAAACTTGTCGATTTGAAATATCTTGCTTTTTTGCGTCTGTTTTACAAGGGACAACAATTCTAGCATGACATTTTTTTTTCCCGCATATCCTTTACAGGACATCGCTGTCAACTTCAGAATCTTTCAGCTAGTTGTTGATTTCTTGGCAAGATTAAGCTCAGTAGTTTGCCATTGCTTTCTGAGCGTCCGGCTCACACACCCCGTAAGTAACCGACGCGGCGAGAACCGCTACCAATTCTCGCGCACATCACGTTACTCAGGCGAGTCTACGGGATTACGGAGAACGACGTTAAACACCTAGGCCAGGGAACGAACGAACAAACTTTATTTTCAGAGGGTTAAGAATTGGGCACGCAGGCCAGTCTAACATTCTGCCTTCCTATCACTCTCTTTCATATATTATTTCATTCACACATCATTCAAGGCTAACAGAGAACAGCAACAATATAAATTATATGCATTATAAAGTTATGGGCAAAATGCGAACATCAATACTACACGACTCAGTAATGTTAGATAATGGTGTAACGCTTGTTATTAGATATGTGGAATATACTGGTCTAGAAATACATTTCTGGAAATGGTATGTTTTCCCTTCAGTGCCATATTTTTATTGGTTCCTTTGTGCTCAATGCCGTAGGTACTTTGTCTTCTTGGGCAACACCATTGTGATATGATGCATTGTCCATAATTAGACAAGACGTTCTATCTAGGGATGGAAGCACTGTATTCTCGAGCCAATCTCTAAATACATTACCATTCATCACATTATGATAATCCCTATTGTCTGTTTGCTTTGATACGAACACTAGTCCAGCATTCTGTAGTAAGTCATTATGCCTACTATCAGCATCGGCTGTGACCAAACGCTGAGCAAACATCGCTGTATCTTTCCATACACTGATTGTCATTCCTTTTCACTTGTGTGGTGCGCATTGATCCACGTCTCATCCATATATACTATGTTATAATTTTCTGTGCGCATTTCCCTTATTTCACTAGGTATCTGCTTCTCATGGCTCCTAAATGCGGTTGCTATTTCTACTGCAGTTCTACCCAGTTGCGGTTCTACTATTTCTAAGGATATTTCTACCTCCCTTGTACTTTCTAAAAGTGAAGCCTTATGTCCTTATAATTTTCCACAAAGTTGTTTTGGATAGCTCTATGTTATTGTTATTTCTCAACTAATTGTTTCTTATTATTATAACATATTTCTCAACTAGTTTTCTTACAGTCACTGTTTCTTTGGCATCCAGCATTTTTATAATAGCTCGCCTTATGACATCCTTGTCAAAGCTGTCTACAATTGCTTTTATACCTACCGTTTGCTTATCGCGTGGTGGTTTCATTCCAGATTCTTGCACCCATCGACGAAATAACCGTTTACTCAAACCCAATGTATGCACCGTTCTTTTTTCGGGATTTGTAACAATTTGAAACAGTTTCCTGCGATCAGTTTCTTGTCCAAAAATGTGTGTGTAACTTCATAACGATGCTTTGAAGTGTACAACATTAACATCCAATCCCATTGAACAATATTCACACATTCAGATGTTAGCGATAAGTGGTAAGATTTAAAAAAAAAATAATCAGGATTCATGAAAGTACCCACATATTGACGACATCTCTGAACACTCCTATTTTAAACTGCGCGGGGTTCTTATCATAAGGTCGCAGTCGTCATCACGGTCTTGTGAACCGCGAGAAAATTAACCATTCAACGCTAATGTTTCCGTGGGAAGATGTAATACTTCTAATAATGTGCCCTTCATCTCTGACCCATAAATTATATACCGTATATAAACAAACTTTGAAATATGCTGTACAATCTGCAGAACAAAATTTTGTTTTGTTGGGTGGACATAATGATAAGGTTATATGCTATATCTCATAATTTTCCCTCAGTTGGTTACTGAGATATGGATTTTTATATGGAGGCAAACAAATGGGAATGCACTACAGTGCTGCGTCATCAAAGGGTGAGTTGATGCATGATAAGGCAGATGTGATAAAGGCCCTCTGGGAGAATTTGAATATTGGAGAAAAACAGAGAGATTGTCATGGTCTAGAGAGAATGCAGCAGCACGGGGTGGTCAGAGGTTCAGGTCGACAGTATTCATTCGGGGTAAAGCAAGACGAACATAAAATCCGATTGCAACGGATACCATTAGTATTGGAACTCTTCGCTGGCTGCTGAAGATGAGGACTGAGCGTTTATGGCAGTGCTCCAAGTGCAGTCATGCCAGTTCTTAACTAAACGAAACTAAACTCAACTTAACTCAACTGTTACTACATAAAACCGCATGTTTTCTGATTTGTTACGTGCTTTGCTTGCTGCTGCTGTGTCTAACGTTTTTCATAGTATTTAACCTCTCCATTGCTGTCGCTAGTCGCCTTCTAAGTTCGTTCGGACAATGCTTTTTCTTGCCAATTATGAAGCCAATATAATACAAGTTTGCAACATTTTCAATTTCGTAATTGGTGATTGCAATGTTTAGTTGTTGTCAATGAACTTTGTATTCTGTTTCTAATGCTCTGAAAAGTTTAAAAAAAAATCTCAACTGTGCCTTTTACCACTGAGAGATAGAGATAGATAGATAGATAGATAGATAGATAGATAGATAGAGAGA